>CM038679.1:260018577-260763447 GCA_021605205.1 Aegilops longissima
AAATATCAGCAAAACAGGGCTGAAATCGAAACATCATGACACCTAGTTTGCATGCTTGTGCTAGTCACCACATAGATCACAAAAATACATGGCATACACCCCTGGAAAGATGGCATGGCATATTACAAAACACATGTAGGACTCAAATTCATAGGGTGCACACATCAATCATAGCAAAAATAACAAAAGTGCAAGTTACATTAAGAAAGCGAAACTAACATCACATAGCCCACTTCCAACAGCATTTCGGGCAACAAGAGGAGCTCAAATGAAAATGATGCAATGAGATGAAATGATCTACTCTTCGAGACGAACATTTTGACATATTACACGCACGAAACGGAGCTACACGCAAAGTTATGATCGTTGAAAATGCCACAAATTAATCACCGAGATAAAAACTTAGACGAAATTTGGGGGAAGAAGTCAACCGATCGGGATCCCAGATCCGGATCCAGGCGGCCGGGGGGGCTCGCCGGAGCCCGGCCGGGAGAGAGGAGGCGGGCCGGGCCGGGCGGCGAGGTCCGGGCGGCGGGCGGCGGCCTCGGGCGCCGGTGGCCGAGCGGGCTGAGGCTGCCGGGCCTCGGGAGGCGATGGCGGCGACCTCGGCGCGCGGCGGGCGGCTGTGGCGGCAGGGGGGAGCGGGCGGTCTTGAGCCATGGCGGTCGTGCCGGTGGGCTGTGGGGTGTGTCAGGCAGGGGCGCGGCCTTGTGGCGTGAGCAAGGCGCGCGGCCAGTGGCGGCAGCCAGCCAGTGGCTGGGCGGGCGGCGGTTTCGTCCGCCGGACCGGACGTGTCCGGGGGCGCGAGGTAGGGGAAGGATAGGGTTTGATCCGGATTTGGATGGGGGAAAGCATATTTATAGGTAGAAGGAGCTAGGAAGCTCCAAATGAGGTGTATTTTTCGCCCACACGATCGTGATCGAACGACGGAGAGCATGGAAGTGACTTAGATGGGTTATTGGACTATTTTGAAGGGTGTTGGGCTGCAACTTAAAAGAGGCCTTTGCGAGAGTCACGGTTAACCGTTGGAGTACCAAACGAGCTCCAAATGACCAAACTTGACCGGTGGTCTACGGTGGTATACCAAGGCCACTTGACAAACCTCGGTCCATTCGAGAAAGTTTAGTACCCGCTCACGGAAAAACGTAAAAGGGGACGCCGGGGAACATAGGAGTGCCGGATTGCAAAACGGACAACGGGAAAAATGCTCGGAATCATGAGACGAACACGTATGCAAATGCGATGCACATGATGACATGATATAAAATGCATGACATGGACAAAATGTAAAAAACGAAAAACAAAAACCCAACCACGGAGGGAATATCATATCACAATGCCAAAAATGGCAAGAGTTGGAGTTACAAATATGGATAGTTACATCCGGGGTGTTACAATAAGGAATAGGAAGAGGCATGTAAAGACCATGAGATTGATCTTTAGACTTAGCTTTGCGACATGTAGAGCATCGGTTGGTGAAGCATGAGACGTCGCGGAACATCTTGGGCCAAAAGTAGTTCTTGGAGAGCGTGGCGAATGTCTTGTCGCGTCCAAAGTGTCCCATGAGTCCGCCTCCATGAGCCTCTTGCAAAAGGAGCAAACGAAGAGAAGACTCGGGAATGCATAGTTTGTTAGCTCTCATAAGATAACCATCCTTGATGTAATATTGTTCCCAAGAAGTATGCGTCAAACACTTAGCATAAGGAATAGCAAAAGATGGGTCGTTAGCATACAATTCTTTTATGTGCTCAAAGCCAATAACATTCAACTCAAGTTTAGTGACAAGCGTGCATATGCGTGAAAGGGCATCGGCAACTACATTTTCTTTACCCTTAATGTACTTGATCACATAGGGAAAAGATTCAATAAATTCACTCCATTTGGCATGACGCTTGTTCAACTTAGTTTGACCATTTAAGTACTTAAGCGTTTCATGATCGGTATGGATGACAAACTCATGCGGTCTAAGGTAATGTTCCCAAACATGTAGCACACGCACTAAAGCATACAATTCTTTGTCATAGATGGGATAGTTAAGTTGAGCACCGGATAATTTTTCACTAAAATATGCAATGGCTCTTTTTTCTTGCATCAAAACTCCGCCAATTCCGGTACCTCTTGCATCACAACGAACCTCAAAAGTTTTGTCAAAATTAGGCAAAGCAAGAATCAAAGCATGAGTAAGCAAAGACTTGAGCTCATCAAAAGCGGTGGATTGCAAAGTTCCCCAAACAAAAGGAGTATTCTTCTTACTCAAAGCATGCAAAGGAGCGGCAATTGTGCTAAAATATTTCACAAAGCGATTTATAAAACCCGAAGACCAAGAAAGCTACGCACTTGTTGCAAATTGGTGGGTTGGGGCCAAGTTTTAATTGCTTCAATTTTAGATTCATCAACATGGACACCCTTTGAGGATACAACAAAACCTAAGAAAACCACTTTGTCAACACCAAATGTGCATTTTTTCATGTTTGCATAAAGACTTTCCTTTCGAAGGGTTTGCAAAACTATCCTAACATGATCAAGATGCTCTTTCATGGTTTTGCTAAACACAAGAATATCGTCGAAGTAAACCACAACAAAGACTCCAATATAAGGCCGAAGGACATAATGCATGAGACGCACAAAAGTACCGGGAGCTTCCGATAAACCCATAGGCATGACTAACCACTCATATAAACCAAATTTGGTTTTGAAAGCAGTTTTCCATTCATCACCCTCTTGTATGCGGATTTGATAATAGCCACTTTTAAGATCAATTTTTTAGAAAAAGTTGGCTCCACTAAGTTCATCAAGAATGTCATCTAAGCGAGGAATGGGATGGCTATAGCGAACGGTAATAGCATTTATAGGCCTACAATCGGAACACAAGCGGAAACTTCCATCGGGCTTAGGCACAAGTATAACGGGAACGGCACACGGGCTTAGGCTTTCACGTACATGACCGTTTTCGATGAGTTGTTGTACTTGCCGTTGAATCTCTTTGGTTTCTTCGGGATTGACTCGGTATGGAGCTTTGTTTGGGAGAGGTGCTCCGGGGATGAGGTCGATTCGATGCTCAATGCCTCGAAGAGGAGATAGACCCGGAGGTAGCTCGTGAGAGGTGTTAGTTGTTGGCTCTCCATCCTTGCACACAAGGACAAAGTTCATCACACTAGATGGGTTCTCACACACTTCTCTCATCTCACTTTTGGTGGCAAATAGGATGAGGTTTTTCTCTAGGCTAAGAGGCGCCAAGTTTGGCTTGTGGCTCTCACTCACTTTTTGGTGGATCACTTTCTCACTCTTGTCTCTATGATGGGTGGCTTGCTTGTCGGCTATTACTTGACTAGGAGACATAGGTCGTAGCACATACTCCTTCCCTTTCATCTTGAAGCTATAGTAATTGGTGCGCCCGTTGTGGAAGACACCACGGTCAAATTGCCATGGTCGACCAAGAAGGAGGTGGCAAACCGTCATTGGGACCACATCACATTCCAAAGTGTCCTCATATGCACCAATTTTGAAGGAGACTTGGACCGTATGCTCAACTCGTATAGTGCCGGAGTCACTTAGCCATTGAACCTTGTAGGGACTCGGGTGCTTCCTCTTGACCAATTGAAGCTTGGAGCATAGTTCTTCCCTTGCCAAGTTGTGACAACTATCTCCATCGATGATGACCTTGACGGACCTTCCATTGATGCCGGCCTTTGTGTGGAAGATGTGTCATCTTTGGTCGTCTTCTTGTTGATGTTGAAGAGTCAAGACCTTGGAGACAACGAGAGCGGGGCTCGAATCCTCATCACAAAAGACTTGATCATCTTCATCTTCGTTCACTCGCCGGTGCATGGCCACTTGCTCAAGAGCTTCCATCTCCTCATCACTCATTGAGTCATAGATGCCGTCGTCGTTGAGGATCATGGTGCGCTTGTTGGTGCATTCGTAGGACTTGTAGCCTCAGCCGCCGCAAGTGAAACACTTGAAGGAGCTTGTCTTGATGGTCTCATCGGTCGGAGTAGATGACGAAGCACGCGGCTTGAAGTTGCTTGTAGTAGGAGGAGGACGACTTGAACTTGTCGAAGTCTTCTTGTAACTTGACTTGTCGTCATTGCTTCGAGAAGGTTTGGTTGATGTAGATGTTGGAGGAGTTGTTGAAGGTTGGTAGTTGGAGAAGCCGTATGTCTTGGACGAGTACTTGGCGTACTTGAAGTCATCTTGCACTTGAAGTTCCGCCTTTGTGGCTTGATGCACGAGCTCAATGAGGGTGGAGTATGGTTGGAAGTCGGCGATCTTCTTGATGGGATGATTGAGTCCATTCAAGAAACGTGACATAGTTTGCTCATCATCTTCCTTCACATTGGCTCGAATCATGGCTATCTCCATTTCCTTGTAGTATTCTTCAACACTCTTTGTTCCTTGTGAGGAGTTGGAGTTTCTTGAAGAGGTCGCGGTTGTAGTAGGTTGGCACAAAACATGCTCTCATGACATCTTTCATTTGAGCCCAAGTGGTGATTGGAGGTTCACCTCTTGCTTGTCGCCTCTCAAGGATTTGTTCCCACCATATGAGCACATAGTCTTGGAACTCAAGTGATGCCATAGCGATCTTCTTCTCTTCCTCATAGTTGTGCAAACTAAAGATTTTGTCGACCTTCAATGCCCATGAAAGATATTCTTCGGGGTCATTGCTTCCATTCAACTTGGGCATGGTGAATTTGAGCTTTCCATATTGTTGCTCTTCATTTTGTTGTGGTCGAGGATGATGACGTCCATGTCGTTGAGGATTAGCAATCTCATGTTGCTCTTGGCGAGGAGGGTCGTTTTCCTCATGTTGCTCTTGTCTTGGTGGATTTCCATTGTCTTCATGCGCTTGATGAACTTGAGGTTCTTAGTGCGCATGTGGTGGAGCTTGTCGAGCTTGTTGTGGGGCTTGTCGATGCACACGTGCTTGGTAGAGCCTTTCTTGGACTTCCTCGCGGAGCGCTTCTTGATATTCACGAGCTTGGTGTCCTCGGTCGGCAACGGCTCGACTTGAGTCGCGAAGTGCACGTTGTGCCTCAAGTGCTTGAGCTTCCCGTAGTTGTTGTTCTCGATGTTGCGCCTTGGCGTCTTGTGCATCTTGATGTTGTCGCGCTCGCTCTTCTTGTTCTTGTTGTCGTTGGTGTTGCCGTGCTTGTGCTTGCGCAAATGTAGCTTGGTTTTGACGGTGTCGATGCTCTTGAGAGTCGGTATCGTGTAGAGGATTGCGGTTTGCTTGACGGTCTTGACGTGCGGCACGACAAAGAGTGTTCGAAGTAGGTGTACTTGAGTCGTAGAAGGTGTCGTCGGAGTGTCGACTCGAGCAGCTCCGTCTTGAGGATGAAGAAGTGGAATGATGCCGGTTCCTCATCAAGGCGCGGATCTCGTCCATTCTTGCATCATTCTCTTGCTTGTGAGCGTCGAACTTGTTGGCGAAGTAGTCTCTTGTACATTGCTCGGAGAGTCACAAGTCGGTGGCGAGGTTGTCGATGCGGTCGCTCATTGCTTTTTGCTCTTGGTGCAACGCTCGTTGTGCACCAAAGAGGTGGCTCTTGGTGACGTATGAGGACATGTCGTCGTCTTGCTCGAGGAAGAGTGGGTTGGTAGAAGTACTTGGCCAATCCATCATTCCAAGCAAAAATGTGAGTGGTAGAAGGAGAAGAACTTATACCAATGTACCTTTGATCGAAGTTTATGATGAATCAAGTTCACTCAAATGCGGACAATGAAATAGCACAATTGGTACCAATCCTTGTTGGTTCACACACCTACACAAATAAAAGCTTATGGTGGAGCTTGGTAAGGATGGTGGCACAAAATTTGATGCAATTGTAAGTGAGCGTCAATAATGTTGGAAAAGGTTCACAAATTTGCAAATGCAACAAGTAGACCAAGCAAATAATGGTACACGGAAACACAGACGCAATAGATAAGTGGTATTGTGCAAACCAAAAGTGAGCTAAAATGTGGAATCCACGAAAATGCCCTTGTTGCACAATACTAGAGAGACGCTAGCACGATTGCACAATAGGCGGATGCGAAACTTGTGCACAACCTACTAGGCAAAAATGCAACTATCTCTATTCCACCTATGCTATATGTATGGTATTTCGGTGCTATGATCCAAGATGATCCAATATGACAATCTTAATGTAGTATGATGCTATGGTTCTTGCTCATAAGCTCTTTGCTTATCTTTCCTCTTTGCTTAAAAGCTTGGGTGGCTCTTTCACTTTTGAGCTCTTTTCTCATGCAAAACTTCACGAACCAAGATAGCAATTGTGTATGCTATCACAACTTTGTGACACACAAATGGATCCCAAGATATGCACCACGGTGGTATGGTATGTATGCTATGGAGTATGTTCACTAATGTGCACAAGTCACGTTGCCGGCAATACTCAATGGCTAGTCTCGATGGGTAAGCTACGCAAAAGTAAGGCCATGTGGGTATCAATGCAATTGCAAGGTATGACAAAGATGTCGACGATGCTACCGTCCTTGGCGATGATGTGACCCTTGCGAAGATGAGCCGAGGTGATGATGAAGTCGAACCATACCTAGATAGCCGAAACACAATAGGACACGGGAACCACAGCTCAAAATCTCAAGGACCAAAATGTGGAAAAATCGTCATAGGATTTATTGGGGAGGATGGTGGTGTATGTGGTTTTGGAAGATGTGGTGGAAGGTGGGGTGGTGGTGGTGGTTAAACTGAAGAATTTCAGTTTCGTCAGGGTTTCACGGATGTCCGGTTTTTCCGGTCGTCCGGCCGTCGGATGTCCGGCAGGGTCCGATCGTCCATAAATTTGAATCGGGACAGGGGTTCCAGTCGTCCGGAAAGGTCGGACGTCCGGTGGTCGGGGTCAACTCTGGATGAACAGGGGCGATTTTAAGGTGGAAGAAGGTGGAGAGGTCGAAATTGAGCGGATTGATGGATGGAAAAGGGTGGGGAGGGAGGGGAAGCTAGATCCACTCGTAGCAACACAAATCCATGGACCAAATCCAACAAAATCTCAACTCACCAACAAATTACAAAAAAAAATTGGGGCTATTTTTGGTGGGCAATTTTCGGATTTAGGACAAAAACAACAAAATCAAGCTAGAAACACGGGGTTGGGGCTCCAAAAATGTGATCAACGTGGCTCATGATACCAAGATGATGTAGGGCGGAACCCTATGTGGACGATCTTCCACATTTGGAGAGGATCCCTACGAGGAACACGACGAACTAGCGGAAGAACACGAGGAAAAACACACAAGTGGAACACTAAACTGACAAGTATCGATCACACAAGGGCTACATCACCGAACACATAACGTAGCACAAGATTCAAAATCAACAAAGGAAAGATACACGAGTAGCCGCTCTTCTCCGTGAGGAGGTCTTGATGGGGGTCCACCCTAGAAGGGGGTCTTGAATCCTCTTGGAAGGATCTTCTCCGAGGAGGCACGATCTCCGAGGAGAAGGTAACCAAGTGGATGAGCAAAGCTCTCACACAAATATGAGCTAATCCTTTGCTAACCCTAACTAGGAGGAGGAGGAGGTCTATTTATAGTCTTAGTGCAAATGGGGGAGAAGTGAAGGGGTACAAGGGCTCCAGCCCTCGGGCGCGATCACTCAGGGGCCGGGCGTCCGGAAGGCGACGGACGTCCGGAGGCTCGTGACGGTCCGGACGTCCGGCAGGGCTCGGACGTCCGTAGATTTGGCTCGGAATCGGGTGCGTCGGTCGTCCGGAGAGGGCCGGTCGTCCGGGGCTTCGGGAAGGGCCGGACGTCCTTGGATGGTCGGACGTCCGTAGATTCGGCTCTGGTACGGGTCGTCCGGTCGTCCGGTGGCTTCGGTCTTCCGTGAGTTTCCATTCGGGTGCCCAGCTGCCGGACGTCCGGAGGGCGTCGGTCGTCCATGGCCTGGGAGTCATCGGACGTCCGGACTTGGTCGGTCGTCCGACGCCTGTAGCTTCAACAGTTTTTCTTCTCCATCACGCTTGGGGTCCTCGTCGTCTTGGCTCTTGCAAGTAGTTGTTCCTTGGCTCGTTCCCAAGTACCTGATTACACATAGAGTTTCCGAATGAGGTAGTAGCCATGTCTCATGATTAGGAAGAGGGAGTTCGGAGAGGAGCGAGTTCACCTTATCTTCAATAGCCTTAGCTCGAGCTCGAGTCATGGGTCCACGTGGTGTTGAGGAAGATGTAGGTGCGTCCATGGGGATGAGTGAGGGATGCTCCGCATCACTTTAGCGCTTCCTCCTCGGTTGCATCGTATCCATTTGAACTACTTCATATAGTGATGTGTGGACTTCTCCAGTTGCGAGTAATACCGGCAATATTTACTATCTTGTTATTCTTGATGATTTTTCGCATTATGTGTGGACATTTCCATTGCGGCGGAAATCCGACGTCATACCCATCCTCACCGCTCTTTACTCATATGTCACCATGTAGTTTGGTCGCTCCATTCATGCCTTCAAACCGACAATGGGAAGGAATTCCATAATCTTGCGGTTCGCAATCTCCTCGCCACACATGGGACCATCTTTCGTCTTACTTGCCCCTACACCTCGCAACAAAATGGGTAGGCCGAATGGGTTTTACGCACTCTTAACTATTGCGTCCGCACACTATTATTCCATGCTAATGTGCCACCCCGTTTCTGGCCTGACGCCCTCGCCACCGCATCACTCCTCATTAACATCCGGCCAAGCCGTGTTCGCAACTTTGCACCGCATCACCTACTTTTTGGGAGCCCTCCATTTTATGACGACCTTCACATTTTCGGGTGCCTTTGCTACCCTAACATCGCCTCCACCACCCCTCATAAACTCGCTCCTCGCTCCCTTGCTTGCATAGTTTTGGGATACCCTCCCAACACCAAGGGCTACCGATGCTACGACCCGGTCTCACACCGTGTTTTCACTTCTCGACACGTTTACTTTGATGAAACGTTTTTTTTCTTTTCAGCAGGTGCCACCGCCCATCTCGCCAAACGTCTTCACTGCCGGCTCCTGGCGGCTCGTCATCGGGCTCCCTTGGTGCGCGCCCTCGTGCCCACCTTGGGCCGCCTCCTGGCTTTGGCCCACTGCCCCACTCGACGACAGAGGGCTCGGTGCTCGGACCAGCCGCTTTGGCCGACGCGGCTCAGGGAGTCCTAGATTAAGGGGTCCTGGGGCTGCCGGCCTGTTATACCAGGGCCGGACTAATGGGCCGCTATAGGGCCATGCTGGAGTGTGGATCTATGACCGGACAAGGGATCTTTGCAGTCGTGGTGTGTCCTCCAAGCCAAGATTAGGCATGATCTTCCTCTCTTTGTAACGGATCATGTGTAACCCTAACCATACCGGTGCCTATATAAACCGGAGGGTTTTAGTATTTAGGGCTAGAGCTACATTCATCACCTCATCACCTAGGGTTTAGCTCGTTTGATCTCGAGGTAGATCTACTCTGTAACCATACCATACATCAAATACAATGAAGCAGGACGTAGGGTTTTACCTCTTCGAGAGGGCCCGAACCTAGGTAAACACCGTGTTCATTGTACCTTGTTCCCCATCGATCCTAGATCCACAGCTCGGGACCCCCTACCCGAGATCCGCCGGTTTTGACACCGACATTCTTTCATTGAGAGTTCCGTTGTTGGGTCGCCAAAAGGATCAATGGCTTGCCTAATCATCGGAGAAGGCGTTAGCTCCGGGGACCTCTTTGTTCCGAGGTAACTCTTCGCGTTCGGCAACATCATGTTGCACGCCAACCCAACTGGACATCTAGATCAGATCGACAGCTTTGCGCCTGATGTCGGATCACGGGTTCCGGCAAAACCCTTAAGGTTCGAACTCTGGGGTGCGCGCGAAGTTCTCCCCCTACCGATCCACGTCCTAGCTTGCTAAGATCACACGAACGAACTCGACGAACTCGCAACACAAAGGACGTAGGGTTTATACTGGTTCGGGCCACCGTTGTGGTGTAATACCCTACTCCAGTGTGGTGATGGTGGATTGCTTCTTGGGCTAATGATGAACAGTACAAGGAGAAGAACAACCTCCTGAGGTTGAGGTGTTCTTGTTCCCCTTGCGCATGCCATCATCTCCATGCTTGTTCTTGCTCCAATGTTCATCCTTCTCCAATCTAGGCCCTTCATTCATAAGCAAAACAAATGTATCCAATTTAGGTAGCATCATATTCTCATGAACATTAGAATCATTACCAAGAAATGGAAGTACCTGATAATTTAATGGGACATTTACATCTATGCCCTTAACTCGAACCCACTACTCAGTTTTGCCCCTAATTTTTAGGTATGCTTAGTTTTGCCCCTCCGCCGTTAGTATCACTTATAGAAATGCCCTTTTAAATGCGTTACCGTCAGTGGGAGGACTTTGACCACCCAGATAAAAATAGCAAAAATTCAAAAAAATCTGAAATTTTGTGGGATCGAAGATAGTCATGTACGCAAAGTAGCGTGCAAATTTGTGTGCCGTTCGGACACCACTCGTGGCAAAGGAAATCATAAATTTTGTATGCATGTGAGCAGTAAATTAAATAAAAATAGAAAAAAATCAAAAAATATGAAATTTTGGGGCTGAAGATACTTAGGTGCACAAGATGTGTGCACATTTTGTTGTGTTTGGACATCGTAGGAGCCCATAGGAGCTTGTAGGAGCTAAACTTTATTTTTTCTCCATGAGCTCCTACGATGTCCAAACACAACAAAAATCTGCACACATCTTGTGCACCTAAGTATCTTCAATCCCACAAAATCTCATATTTTTTGATTTTTTTCTATTTTTTCAATTTACTGTTCACATGCGCATAAAATTTATGATTTCCTTTGCCACGAAGCTTCCTGTGGTGTCCGAACGGCACACAAATTTGCGCTACTTTATGGACATGACTATCTTCGATCCCACAAAATTTCAGATTTTTTTTTATTTTTTTGCTATTTTTTTCTGGTGGTCAAAGTCCTTTGACTGCATTTGCGTAACGGCTAAAAGGGCATTTCTATATGTGACACTAACGGCGAGGGACAAACTGAGCATACCTAAAAATTAGGGGCAAAACTGAGTAGTGGGTTCGAGTTAAGGGCATAGATGTAAATGTCCCATTAAATTATCAAGTACTTCCGTTTCTTGGTAATGATTCTAATGTTCATGAGAATATGATGCTGCCTAAATTGGATACATTTGTTTTGCTTATGAATGAAGGGCCTAGCTTGGAGAAGGATGAACATTGGAGCAAGAACAAGCATGGAGATGATGGCATGCGCAAGGGGAACAAGAACGGAGTTACAAGTGATGATTTCAGGACGTTGAAGCCACCAGAATGAGTGGATGAAGCCTTGGACGAAATATACAAGATGCTACTTCATAACTTTCGTCCGGAGGCTATTCTAGGTGTCGCGTCACCTTATTATTGGGCCAGGCCCATGTATTTTCGAAATACTTAAGTATAGGCTGTCTTTAGAGTCTGTATGTGTGGTGAAACAAGAGATAGGGTTGGTTTCGGACCCCTTCCCCAACGGCCACGAAATTCCCCCCCTCTTCCTCCATATATATAGCTCTTAGAGCGTCGTTTAGACTTTGGGTTTTGTTTAGATTAAAGTTCGCCATAGCTGCAACTTCGCGTACTTGGTTTGTGTTCAACAACCAGACAAAGGCGTCACAGAACCCCGCCTTGATCAATAAAGCTTTCCTCTTATATTCGCGATATCTAGATTGTAATCTTAGTTTCTTGCTTGTTCTTCGTTTGCCTGCAGGAAACAGACCTTCGTGGTCAGGTTGATCGTGCTCCGGTGTGGTCAATAACCTCTCGGAGTTGGTTTAGCGATGCTAAGGCGCGACGTCCTCGCACGTTCGTAGTCGGATCGTCAAAGTCGACTTCATCCTAAACGATAGCCACCATCTCATCGAAAGACGGGACACCTTCGCCTCTATCAAGTCGGATCGTCAAAGTCGACTTCATCCTAAACGATAGCCACCATCTCATCGAAAGACGGGACACCTTTGCCTCTATCAAGTGGTATCAGATTTCCAGGTTGCTCGGTGAGATTTTACAGTTTTTCGTAGTTTAGATCGATTCTGTTCTTCATACCTATAGTGATGTAGGGCGGAACCCTATGGGGTTGATCTTTCACGTTTGGAGGGGATCCTACGGGGAAACACGAAGAATGCACGGAAGAACACAAGGGAAGTCACGGGGAGGAACGAGAGAAACACTCAACCGACAAGTAATCGATCACACAAGGGCTAGATCACCGAAAGCATAAGGTAGCACAAGATTCAAAATCAACAAAGGAAAGATACAAGAGTAACCGTTGATGCGGAGCATCCCTCACTCATCCCCATGGAAGCACCTACATCTTCCTTAACACCACGTGGACCCATGACTCGAGCCCGAGCTAAGGCTATCGAAGATAAGGTGAACTCGCTCCTCTCCGAACTCTCTCTTCCTACTCAAGAAACATGGCTACTACCTCATTCCGAAACCCTATGTGTAATCAGGTACTTGGGAACGAGCCAAGGAACAACTACTTGCAAGAGCCAAGACGACGAGGACCCCAAGCACGTTGAAGAAGAAGAAGAAAAGCTGCTGAAGCTACAGGCATCGGACGTCCAACCAAGTCCGGACGTCCGACGACTCCCCAGGCCACGATGACCGACGCCACCGGACGACGGACGACCCGTACCAGAACCAAGTCTACGGAAGTCCGACGATCCACGGACGTCCGGGCCTTCCCGAAGCCCCGGACGACCGGCCCTCTCCGGACGACCGACACACAGCAACCAGAACCAAATCTACGGAAGACCGAAGCCTCCGGACGATCGACCGACCAGCACCCGAGCCGGATTTACGGACGTCTGACAGCCTCCGGACGTCCGGACCTTCCCGAAGCCCCGGACGTCCGACGCCTTCCGGACGTCCGACACCTGTGTGACCGTGACCGCGGGCTGGAGCCCTTGTACCCGTTCACTTCGCCCCATTTTGCACTAAGACTATAAATAGACCTCCTCCTCCTCCTAGTTAGGGTTAGCATTGGTTTAGCTCATGTTTGTGTGGGAGCCTTGCTCATCCATGATGAGGACATGACTACCTTGGATACGACCAAAAATATTGCATAAATGTATATTTGTGAGGTGTATGGGACATTTGTATAATCCACATATGAAGATAAGGGAGAAAGAGATGTTTACCTGCTGTTCAAAAAGTTTTCTCACGTCACTTTTGGCCCAAGAGAATATAGAGTCCAAGTCTCTCACGTTCTGGACTCAGATTCGGACTGCACAAACATTCCTGACTCAAAACGTCAATAACTTTTTCATACGGACTCCAAATTGGTTGATTCTTTTTTTGTTGGAAAAAGATTTCGTGCACTTTCCAACCCAATTGGATTCACCTTAAAATTCGTCCGGAGTGTTGAGTTATGGACGAAACAATCTGATGCTGCAGCAGAATCCGAGTCAAACTACAAGTCCAATGGTGTTACGTCACCTCCACTTGGGCCCATTGGCCTTGTACGACCTAGGGTTAGTTTTAGGCTGCCTTGGGACGTCCTCCCACCTCCTTGGCCGCCACCCCTTGCTCCTATATAAGTAGATCCATCTAGTAGCTTTTTACTTGGGATTTGTTTAGTTAAAAGTTAGCCATAGCAACTTCGTGTACTTCGTTTATGTCCAACGGCCAGACGAAGACCGCTTACGGATCCCCACCTTTATCAATACTTCATATATACTCGCAATATTCAGATTGCTTTATCATATTTTTGCTTGTTCTTCGATTGCTTGCAGGAATAGACCTTCGTGGTCAGGTTGATTGTGCTCCGGCGTGGTCAATAACCTCTCGGAGTTGGTTCAGCGATTGCTAAGGCGCAACATCGTGCACGTTTGTAGTCGGATCGTCAAAGTCGTCTCCACCAAATCGATAGTTATCATCTCATCGAAAGATCGACACCCCGCCTATCAAGTGGTATCGTTTTCAGGTTGCTCGGTGAGAATTTCCAATTATCCTTAGATTAGATTTATTTTCTTACCTATTGTCCAAGAAAAGCCACAAAAAGTTAGATCTATTCATCCTTTGTCCAAGCCAGTCCGAGCATTTGCAGTTTTCTTTTCATTGTGTGCATTATTGAATTATCGGTTGCATCGTCGTGTCGAGTTGCTGGTCTTATTGTCTAGTTCGCTTAGAGTTTCGAAGTTCTGTTCACATTAGTCACGCCGCCGCTGCATCGTTATCCCTTCCGTTGACCACCATCCATCCATCAATTTCCACCACGCATACCCACCGCTCATTGTCATAATCATAGTTGAGATCGCTCACATCTTCACTTGATCCAATCTGCATCTTATCTAGTTTGTTTGGAAAGAGGAGAGAGAAAAAGAGAGAAAAAAGTAAAAAAGTCAGAGAAAAAAGAGAGAAAGAAAAGGAAAAAAGTGTGAGAAAAAAGAGAGAAGAAAGAAAACAAAGTTCGGATCTATCTAGACTCAATCTCGTAGCTGAATTCGGATTGGAATCTGTTTTGTGCACTGTTCAGTAAAACAGGCATAACGTCCTCATACAAAGTCCGTTTTGGCTCCGCGAGTACTCAAATTAAAGCTAGAGACGAGCCGCATCTAAATAGTTGCAGAAGCAAGTTCAATATTTGGCACCTCAAAATCGGCTTCTAAATAGGTCTTCTTGCCCTCCGAAGTTCGTGAACACAGCTTATTCCAGTTTTTCAAGCCAGTTTTAGAATTTTTTGACTCCTCATATCAACACGGAATTGAGTGATTCTTTTTGCATTGGAAAGCTTGAGTTAGTAGCATTCTTTGAAAAAATTTATTAGAAAATTGGCTCAAACTTTTCAAGAGGAAAATTGGAGAGAGAGTTGTTGTATATCTTGCTTGGCGTTGTTTTCATCATTATCTTTATCTTGCCAGTGATCTTCACTTATATCTTGCTGTGCAGAGCTATTTATTATCCTTCATTGATTCTAGTTGTGCTACGCCGTGACCTCATTAGTGTTCTAGGCTCGCGTCTCTAGTCCGGTCTAGCCTAGGGCCAGCACAGTACCGTTGTTGAGCATTTATTCAATATTGCATCTCTGAATTGATTATTGCTACCATATATAGCCAAACCAGCTCCACATATTTCTACACCGTGTATACGTACGTTCACCTGGCAATCGCTTTACACAATCTTCAGAGTTATTTGACACCGCTGGTTGCCTGTCACCACCTGCCGCATGGTAAGAACTTGTAAGATATTGATATTTGCTTTACTGTGAGCACTTTACAACCACATCCTAGTAGTTCATAGGAACATTATTCTTGAATTTTGTTTCTTGTTTCTACTAATCATGACAGGTTCCGGAGATAGAAGTTCTTGGACGACGGACAGATCTTCACCATCACGAGAGTTGGGACAACACACACAAGCATATGGTCAGGTTATGTCTTTACCATCATTTGAGGGTAGATTTAATCCTGCTATTTATCTAGCTTGGGAGCTTGAATTAGAAGAAGTTTTTAGTCACCATGATTTTTCTGAACTTGAGAGAGTACGAGCTACCACTAGAGCATTTACTGGTTTTGCTTCGCTTGGTGCAGTGTACATTGTAAGAAAAACATTGATAACCAACCCACAACTTGGAAAGTTTTGAAAGCTGTAATGAGACAACAATTTTTCCTCCTTACTATCATCGTGAATTGCTTCACAAATTGGAACAATTAAAACAAGGCAGAATAACACTGTTCATGCTTACTACCAAGAGTTCAAATCTTATATGCATCATTGTGACATAGAAGAATCTGAGGATGATACAATGAATAGATTTTTGGTGGTTTGAACCATGATATCCGTGCAAGATTTCACTATATTCCTCGTTGCATTACTGGTATGTATGTTCGCTTGTACCTTTGAGAGACAGACACAGGAGGATGCATTGGGTGACTACAACAACTACTATTCCAGTTCATGCTCACCATCGCGGTTGGTTCCTCCACCGCTGCACCAACTAGAGCAGCCCCACCCAGATTGTGAGCGTGACATCATCTCAAGTGTATGGTGCATTGTCAACGTCCGCATTACATCAGCTACGCCTTTGCGACAAGGTAACAAGAAAGGTATTGATGATATAACTTCACATGAGAATGATGCATCCCTAGTTAACTTGAATGCATCATGTGTTGAGTTACCCGTGATTTGAGCACATCACCTATTTTAGAGAATCTTGATACTATCATGAATGCGTCATGTGATCAAACAACTGAAATACCAACAATTTTGAGTGCACCCATTGAATTAACTGTTGATGCAAAAGAATCAATGTTTAATCATTTTGATATGACCCCTAATCTTGGTGATGATTCTGTGTCGAATAACTTATTGCATGTTTGCTTATTTAAGCATGTTGTAGCATGTAACCTTGATGAAAGTAAGGTTTATTCACCAATGTTGGGATGGTTTAATGATGAACATTGTCAATCTTTTGAAATGAATTAGAGCTTCACTTATATGTGCAAACTGAGTTGCAATATTTTCACGCCTTCTACTTCTTGTGATAATGTTTTGGCTTTAGATTTTATGAACTATACAAGTTACTCATCTATTAATCTGTCATATGTGCAAAAATCAAGGGAAGTAAAAATGGATGACATATACATATACAACATGTACACCTTGTCTCTTTTGTTAGCCACATTTCAGACTAAGCAACACCGAGGGCGGCTTTGTTTTCAAGAAGGGGAGGATGATGAGGACATGCCTACCTTGGATACGACCAAAAATATTGCATACATGTATATTTGTGAGGTGTATGGGACATTTGTACAATCCACATATGAAGATAAGGGAGAAAGAGATGTTTACCTGCTGTTCAAAAAGTTCTCTCACGTCACTTTTGGCCCAAGAGAATATAGAGTCCAAGTATCTCACGTTCTGGACTCAGATTCGGACTGCACAAACATACCTGACTCAAAACGTCAATAACTTTTTCATATGGACTCCAAATTGGTTGATTCTTTTTTTGTTGGAAAAAGATTTCGTGCACTTTCCAACCCAATTGGATTCACCTTCAAATTCGTCCGGAGCGTTGAGTTATGGACGAAACAATCTGATGCTGCAGCAGAATCCGAGTCAAACTACAAGTCCAAAGGTGTTACGTTACCTCCACTTCGGCCCATTGGCCTTGTACGACCTAGGGTTAGTTTTAGGCTGCCTTGGGACGTCCTCCCACCTCCTTGGCCGCCACCCCTTGCTCCTATATAAGTAGATCCATCTAGTAGCTTTTTCCTTGGGATTTGTTTAGTTCAAAGTTAGCCATAGCAACTTCGTACTTCGCTTGTGTCCAACGACTGCACCAAGACCGCTTACGGATCCCCACCTTTATCAATACTTCATATATACTCGCAATATTCAGATTGCTTTATCATATTCTTGCTTGTTCTTCGATTGCTTGCAGGAATAGACCTTTGTGGTCAGGTTGATTGTGCTCCGGCGTGGTCAATAACCTCTCGGAGTTGGTTCAGCGATTGCTAAGGCGCAATGTCGTGCACGTTTGTAGTCGGATCGTCAAAGTCGTCTCCACAAAATCTACAGTTATCATCTCATCGAAAGATCGGGACACCCCGCCTCTATCAATCCACTTGGTTACTTCTCCTCGGAGCTCAGGACCTCTTCGGAGAAGATCCCCCAAGTGGATTCAAGACCCCCTTCTAGGGTGGACCCCATCAAAACCTCCTCACGGAGAAGAACGGCTACTCGTTTATCTTTCCTTTGTTGACTTTGATTCTTGTGCTACCTTATGTGTTCGGTGATCTAGCCCTTGTGTGATCGAGACTTGTCGGTTTAGTGTTCCTCTTGTGTGTTTTTCCCCGTATTCTTCCACTTGTTCATCGTGTTCTCCTCGTAGGATCCCCTCCAAACGTGAAAGATCGTCAACATAGGGTTCCGCCCTACATCATCTTGGTATCAGAGCCACGTTGATCACGTTTTTGGAGCCCCTACCCCGTGTTTTCTAGCTTGATTTTGTTGTTTTTGTCCTGATGAGGACATCAATACCATTGTTACACCCACAGCCCCTACTGCTACATATACTGGACCAATTACTAGAGCTCGCGCACGCCAATTAAATTATCGGTACTTTCGTTTCTTGGTAATGATTCTAATGTTCATGAGAATATGATGCTGCCTAAATTGGATACATTTGTTTTGCTTACAAATGAAGGCCCTAGCTTGGAGAAGGATGGACATTGAGCAAGAACAAGCATGGAGATAATGCCATGCTAAGGGGAACAAGAACGGAGTTACAAGTGATGATTTCAGGACTTTGAAGCCACCATAATGGGTGCATGAAGCCTTGGACGAAATATACAAGATGCTACTTCATAAATGTCGCCCCGAGGCTATTCTAGGTGCTGCGTCACCTTATTAGTGGGCCAGGCCCATGTAATTTCGAAATACTTAAGTATAGGCTGTTTTAGAGTCCGTATGTGTGGGGAAACAAGAGTTAGGGTTGATTTCGGACCCTCCACCAAGGGCCACGAAATTCCCCTCTTCCTCCATATATACAGCCCTTAGGGCACCGTTTAGACCTGGGGTTTTGTTTAGATTAAAAGTTCGCCATAGCTGCAACTTCGCGTTTCGCTTTGTGTTCAACGACTGCACAAAGGCGCCACAGTAACCCCACCTTGATCAATAAAGCTTTCATCTTATATTCGCAATATCCAGATTGCAATCTCAGTTTCTTGCTTGTTTTTCGCTTGCTCGCAGGAAATGCACCCTCGTGGTCGTTGATCGTGCTCGGCGTGGTCAATAACCTCTCGGAGTTGGTTTAGCGATTGCTAAGGCGCGACGCCCTCAAGACGTTCAGTAGTCGGATCGTCAAAGTCGACTTCCTCCAAAGCGAAAACCACATCTCATCGAAAGACGGGACACCTTTGCCTCTATCATGTCCTAAATCCGAAAATTCTCCACCAAAAATAGTCCCAATTTTTTTGTAATTTGTTGGTGAGTTGAGATTTTGTTGGATTTGGTCCATGGATTTGAGTTGCTACGTGTGGATCTAGCTTTTCCCACCCTCCCCACCCTTTTCCATCCATCAATCCACTCAATTTTGACCTCACCATCTTCTTCCACCTCAAAATCACCCAGGCCCAACTCGCGTTGACCCCGACCCCCGGACGACCGACGCTTTACGGACGTCCGGAGCCCCAGGAACGACCGGACGACCGGAAAAACCTGGACGTCCGTAGAACTCTGACGAAACTGAAATCCTTCAGTTTAATCACCACCACCACCCCTCCTTCCACTATATCTTCCAAAACCACATACACCACCATCCTCCCCAATACATCCTATGACGATTTTGCCACATTTTGGTCCTTGAGATTTTGAGTTGTGGTTCCCGTGTCCTATTGTGTGTTGGCTATCTAGGTACGGTTCGACTCCATCATCACCTCGACTCATCTTCGCAAGGGGCACATCATCGCCAAGGACGGTAACATCATCGACATCTTTGTCATACCTTGCAATTGCATTCATACCCACATGGCCTTACTTTTGCGTAGCTTACCCATCGAGACTAGCCATTGAGTATTGCCGGCAACGTGACTTGTGCACATTAGGGATCATACCCCATAGCATACATACCATACCACCGTGGTGCATATCTTGGGATCCATTTGTGTGTCACAAAGTTGTCATAGCATACACAATTGCTATCTTGGTTCGTGAAGTTTTGCATGAGAAAAGAGCTCAAAAGTGAAAGAGCCACCCAAGCTTTTAAGCAAAGAGGAAAGATAAGCAAAGAGCTTATGAGCAAGAACCATAGCATCATACTACATTAAGATTGTCATATTGGATCATCTTGGATCATAGCACCGAAATACCATACATATAGCATACATGGGATAGAGATATTTGCATTTTTCCTAGTAGGTTGTGCACAAGTTCGTATCCGCCTATTGTGCAATCGTGCTAGTGTCTCTCTAGTATTGTGTAACAAGAGCATTTTTGTGGATTCCACATTTTGGCTCACTTTTGGTTTGCACAATCCCACTTATCTATTTGAGTGTGTGTTTCCGTGTACCATTATTTGCTTGGTCTACTTGTTGCATTTGCAAATTTGTCTACCTTTTCCAACATTATTGACGCTCACTTACTATTGCATCAAATTTTGTACCACCATCCTCACCAAGCTCCACCATAAGCTTTTATTTGTGTAGGTGTGAGAACCGATAAGAATTGGTACCAATAGTGCTATTTCATTGTCCGCATTTGAGTGAACTTGATTCATCATCAACATCGGTCAAAGGTACATTGGTATAAGTTCTTCTCCTTCTACCACTCACATATTTTTGCTTGGAATGATGGATAGGCCAAGTACTTCTACAAACCCACTCTTCATCGAGCAAGACGACGACATGTCCTCATATGTCACCAAGAGCCACCTCTTTGGTGCACAACGAGCGTTGCACCAAGAGCAACAAGCAATGAGCGACCGCATCGACAACCTCGCCACCGACTTACGACTCTCCGAGCAACGTACAAGAGACTACTTCGACAACAAGTTCGACGCTCACAAGCAAGAGAATGATGCAAGAATGGACGAGATCCGCGCCTTGATGAGGAACCGGCATCATTCCACTTCTTCATCCTCAAGACGGAGCCGCTCGAGTCGACATTCCGACGACACCTTCTATGACTCAAGTACACCTACATCGAACACTCTTCGACGAGCCGCGCGTCAAGACCGTCATGCATCTCGCAACCCGCTACATGAGAAGCATTCACAAGAGCAAGTCGATGAGCAAGTCCATCGTCCTCAATCAAACCAAGCCGCTTTTGCCCAAGCTCAAGAACGACAACGACTACGGCACCACGAGGAAGAACGAGCGCATCTACACCAAGAAGAACAAGACGCCAAGGAGCAACGTCTTCAACGATAACAAAGAGAAGCGCAAGCTCTTGAGGCGCAACGTGCCCTTCAAGAATCAAGTCGAGCCATCGACAACCGCAATCGCGAACGGCGCAATCAAGAGGAAGCCCTTCAAGAAGAAATCCAAGAGAGGAACTACCAACCCCATGTACAACGCCAAGTTCCTCAAGCTCCTCCACAAGCTCGTCAAGCTCCACCTCAACCTCAAGTTCAACAAGAGCAAGTTGATCATGGTCTTCCTCCACGCCAAGAGCAACATGAAGACGATTGCAATCCACGTCAAGGGCGTCATCATCACCATCGCCAACAACACAATGACGAGCAACGATATGGAAAGCTCAAATTCACCATGCCCAAGTTCAATGGAAGCAATGACCCCGAAGAGTACCTCTCTTGGGCATTGAAGGTCGACAAAATCTTTCGTTTGCACAACTATGAGGAAGAGAAGAAAATCGCTATGGCATCACTTGAGCTCCAAGACTATGTGCTCATATGGTGGGAACAAATCCTTAAGAGGCGACAAGCAAGAGGTGAACCTCCAATCACCACTTGGGCTCAAATGAAAGATGTCATGAGAGCACGTTTTGTGCCAACCTACTACAACCGCGACCTCTTCAGGAAACTCCATGTCGGTGTACTAGAGTAGGGGTACCCTAGTATCCCGAACTCGTGCACGGGCAGTTGCAGCACCCCGTGGCAGGGCTGGCCTGGTGACCGCCAAGATCCTCAGCGGCTCCTTTTGGAGCCAATCAAGAACAAAGTACTCAAGGCCCCTAAGAGGAGCTTGCCGGAAGGCCATTCAAGGCACAAAGGAATAGGGCCCGGCAAGAGGAGCTTGCCGGAAGGCTTGGTGAGCGATAAGCTCCCGAGCGCGACAAGGATTCAGCCGCTGCAAGATGCTTGCCGCGCAGTAACCTCTCTTCATCTCCGCTCCAGCTCATCCGCCAACGTGTCGCCGTGGGGCTATTCCAGGCACGTGTGTCAAGGAGCTATGCAGCCAGCGGGGAGCAGCGATAAGCGGCGCTGACGAGCCACCATCGTGGCAAATGGAGGCGCACTTGACGGTCCCTATTGCACTATTCAGGCGACAGGGATGGACATTTATTACTCTTGTCCCTTGCCGTCGAGTTAGGTATAGATCACTCACCACTGTGTACAAAGCGTGTACCAACCACTGTTTTTTCCTGTTTTACCCTTGTCTACTTGCCACTGTGGTGACCCCTTGTACCTATAAAAGGAGGCCCAAGGGCAACGAGAAAGGGTTCGACTGCGATTCAGTTCATTCGATTCATTCGAGACCACACTCACTCGGGCTAGGTTTTGTAGCTCCCATTGCTCCCTAGCAACAATACAATCAACCAAGCAGCAGAGGAGTATTATCTCTCGGAGAGCTCCGGTTGGGTAAATCTGCTCGTGTGCATCGCCCGATCCGCTTTTGTGCAATCTCCCCCCTCCGAACCACAAGGGACTCGGTCCCATAGGTGTTCATGGGTCACGATCAGCTTCCCGACATCTTTGGCGCGCCCGTAGGGCGCGTCGAGGCTGTGTGAACCTGATCCGCGCTCACACGAGCAACTTCTTCATCACTTCGTCAACATGCCACCAAGAAGAAGGCTTGGCGGCAGCAGAGCCGTCTGCGTCAAACCCACCACCACCGAGCTGACGAGTGGTGGGGAAGACGCTCGCGGAGGAACGGGCGCTCGCCGAGAGAGCCCACGACGCCGCCAGTCCAAGGACAAGGCGGCGCAAGCTTCGCGTCGAATCCGCACCGGCCCATCTCAGAGGCGCGGGACCGACAACGCCATGATGCTCGCAGCACCATACGCCGTTGGATCAAGGCCAAGCCGGAGGATCCCGAGGCCTCGAGACCCGCATGCACGCCAAAGATGTTGGTACGAAGCGAATATTTATCGCTTGACGGGATGCTGCTCCTCCTAACTTGGTTAGAAGTCCGAGCACATCCTGCTCCTCGCCCGCACGCCATTGCCACCCACCACTCCAGCGAAGCCTTGGCGAGCTCAATTGCTTCTAGATTACCCTCCAACGGCCGACAAGGTCGACGAATGGAGGGCCACCATCCGTAGTCTCATCGGCTTTGCCAACGGCGACGCCCCGCGACAACCAAATCGCGCCCTTGTCGCGGCGAGACGACAAGGCACGAGCCGGTGGCGACGAGACCTGCGGGGTGACACCACCATGCACTCCCTTCCCGAAGCTAAGATCACCAGCTCCTCGGATCCACCTCGACAAAGAACTCCACCGCGTCGCCGGATCCACGAGCTCGCCAGAATCAGCGCCAAGTTCTTAAGGAATGGCAACAAGAAGACGCCGAACCCGCATCGAAGCGCCAAGAGAAGCGCCAAGGCCAATCCGACAGCGCTACTGGGCCTGCTGTTGACATGCATGTGCTGGGGAACCAGTGACTTGTCAGACGCGGTAGGTTGCCCTGCGTTCACCCGTGAGCTGCGGCAAGTCCAAAGGTCTGACAAGAAAAACTTCAAGCCGATGTGCGGTAGAAGTAAGATGGCAGGACACACCCATCGGAGTTCCTCAAGATCTACACCATTGCGGTGCAGGCTGCGGGGGGACGAGACGACAAGATCCTCGCCAACTACTTCCCGCTGGTGCTCAAGCCAAATTTCAGATCTTGGCTCATGCACTTGCCGGACAATTCCATATCTTCTTGGGCAGATTTGTGCCATCAGTTTGTCGGCGCCTTCACAAAGTGCCACAAGCCTCATGGCCAAGAGAGTGACCTTCACCTACTCGCCTGTAAGGAAGGAGAGTCCTGCGCAAGTTCATTCAGAGATTCAGCCGTGTGCACTACAACATCCTGCAGACGCCCACCCCGCCATGGTGATCGCTGCGTTTCATCGAACGCAAGGAACCGCAGGATGAGGGAGGAGATGGCGATGTGCAAAGTCAAGGACGCGATGAACTGTATGCCTTGGTGACAAGAGTGCACGGGCTGAAGAAGGAAGAAGACTCCTGGGAGAATGTTGGAGCAGAATCGACAAGGAGGAGACCGCCCGGAAAGAAGAGCCGCGGCGGAACAATGAAAGAAGAAGAGCAAAGAGGTACTAGTCGCCGAGCAGTCCGACGACGGAAGTGGCGCCAAGAAGGCTAAGGATGGTGGCTCCGCAAGGAAGTTGCCGCGACACCAACCGCCAAGCTATGTGGCGGCCGCCGACAAGGTGACGGCCCGCAAACAAGATCAGAAAATTCACCGCACCAAGGGCCATGACCTCCAGAGCTGCAAGAAAGTCGAGCAGCTCGTTGAACTACACAAGGCTGAGTACGAGCGGCGAGACAAGGAGAAGGCCCAGGAAGGTGCAGGGGCAGCTGGCAAGAAGAGACCCGGCCGGGGAGGACGCCGCGGCAAGGCCAAGCAGCGGCAAGGAGACAGACCTCCCCGCGGCCGCGACAAGGATGAAGACGACGACGAAGACGAAGACATGGAAGACGATGAAGCTGATGAGCAGGAGTTTCAGAAGGCAACAGAGGTTCTCTGCATAGACGGTGGTGCTTCTCTGCATACCTCACACCGCCAACTCAAGCAATGGATGCGGGAGGTCAATGCAGCAGAACCATCCGTGGAGTCACGTAGACCTCTGAAGTGGTCCAGCACGCCCATCGTCTTTGACATTGAGGACCACCTTGATCGCATAACTGCGGTCGGGTGCTTGCCGATGTTGGTCTCACCAACCATCCGCAACCTCAAGGTCACTAAGATGTTGGTTGGCGGCGGGGCCGGCCTGAACCTGATCTCCTCCGCAGGTTCGGAAGCTTCAAATCCACGACAACGAGCTCAAGAGACCGGCACTTTCCAAGGAATCAACCCAGAAGGAGCAAGTCGAAGGGAAGATCACATTGCCAAGAATATTTGGCGATGAGCTAAACTTCAGGATCGAGAGGGTCACATTCGACGTTGTTGATTTCCCATTGCCCTACAATGGGATACTTGGCCGTCCAAAGACTCGCCAAGTTCATGGCAGCCTCTCATTACGCCTACAACTTACTCAAGATGCCCGCCCGATGAGCGCTATTTCTGTCCATGGCGACAAGAAGGATGCGCTTATCTCATACGACAAGATTTACCGGATGCAGCAGCTGTGACGGATAACAAACCACTTGTCACCGAAGCTCCTGGGAAGAACAAGACCACCTTGTCCGCAAGAGCTCGATGCCCACTCCGCAAGCGCACCTCTTCGAGTGCTGCGCCACCGCCGAGGACGCACCATCGAGCTCCACCGCAAGTGCAAGAAGATGATGGCAGCTCCGCCAAGACCAAGAAGGTGCCCGCCAAGGAGGACGGCACCGGTGGTACCTTCACCATCAGTGCCACGCTTGACCCTAAATAGGAAGGCGAGCTCGTTGCTTTCCTACGGGCGAACGTCGATGTGTTTGCATGGCAACCATCTGACATCCCCGGTGTTCCCAGGAAAGTAATTGAGCACCACCTAGCTGTCTGTCCTCATGCGCGGCCTGTCAAGCAAAAAGTTAGGAAGCGGGCAGTGGAGCACCAAGAATTCATAGCAGAAGAGATCAAGAAGTTGGAAGCAGCAGGCCTTGTTAGAGGAGTACTCCATCCCACGTGGTTGGCCAATCCGGTAGTTGTACGAAAGGCAAATGGGAAATGGAGACTTTGTATTGACTTCACGGATGTTAATAAAGCTTGTCCCAAAGACCCATTTCCCTTGCCGCGTATTGACCAGATTGTTGACTCCACAGCTGGATGTGATCTGCTTTCATTTATTGATGCATATTCAGGATATCATCAGATCTTCATGGCAGAAGAGGATGAAGAGAAAACCGCATTCATTACACCATGTGGTACTTACTGTTTCATACGGATGCCTTTTGGTTTGAAGAATGCTGGTTCAACGTTTGCAAGAGTGGTCCACGATGCTTTTGAGCCCCAAATACACAGAAATGTAGAAGCCTACATGGATGACATAGTGGTCAAGAGCAAGGATAAAGCAACTCTGGTTCAAGACTTGGATGAAGCTTTTGCAAATCTGCACAAGATCAACCTCAAGCTCAATCCCGAGAAGTGCGTGTTTGGAGTCCCTTCCGGCAAGCTTCTCGGATTCTTCGTGTCTCAGAGGGGAATTGAAGCCAACCCCGACAAGATCAAGGCCATTGAGCAGATTGAAGCACCCAAGCGCGTCAAGGATGTAAGAAGGCTTGCCGGTTGCGTGGCTGCTCTCAGCAGGTTTATCTCTAAGTCACTGAGCGCGCCTCGCCATTTTCAAGATTTTGAAAAGGCAGGTCCAATGAAATGGACTCGAACCGGAGGTTGCGCTGCAGACTTAAAGAGGTACCTATCCTCCACTCCAATACTTGTCGCACCTAGGCCGCAAGAGAAGTTGCTGCTATACATAGAGGCAACCAATCAAGTGGTTAGTGCTGCGTTAGTAGCGGAGAGGAAGGCGATGATGAGCCGCAACCGAGGCAGATGCATCCAGCGACAAGCGTGGGGATTCGCCGTCAAGCTCTCGTCCCGACAAGGACGGATCTGCAGCAGATTGCGAGAAGATGCGAAAAAGGATGGTGCAGCGCCTACCTACTTTTGTCGGGCCTTCCCTTCTGCAGGGGCTAGGTCAAGGTACTACGTGTGCGAAGTTGCTTTTCCTCCTCATGGCCTCGAGAAAGCTGCGCCATTACTTCCAAGCACATGAGATAACAGTTGTCACTCGCTTTCGCTGAAAAGGATATTGCAAAATCCAGAAGCAACAGGCAGGATTGTCGAGTGGGCACTAGAACTATCAAGCTTTGGCCTCAAGTTTGAAAGCACTTCAACTATCCAAAGCAGAGCATTGGCAGAGTTTATAGCAGAATGGACGCCAACGCAAGATGAAGAAATTCCAGATACGAGCATCCCGTCAAGGAAGCAAGTAAAGAGTGGCTGATGTACTTTGATGGTGCTTTCTCGCAGCAAAGGCGCCCGGTGCCAAGGCGTGTCGCTTATCGCACCCACCGGGAGCACCTCAAGTACATAGTCCAAATGCACTTTCCCAAGGAGCAAGCAACAAATAATACTGCAGAGTATGAAGGTTTGCTTGCTGGACTCAGAATCGCAGTGGACCTTGGGATCAGGAAGCTTATTGTCAGGGGTGACTCGCAGCTTCTCGTCCGCCAAGTAAACAAAGATTACCAGAGTCCGTTGATGGAAGCCTATGTTGATGAAGTGAGAAAGCTAGAAGAGCACTTTGAAGGCCTGCAAATGGAGCATGTTCCAAGAGCCCAGAATGATATTGCCGATGGCCTGTCAAAGTGTGCTGCACTCAAGTTACCTGTGGAACCAGGAATTTTTGTGCTCAAGCTGACTCAACCAACTGTAACACCATCAACCGGACAGAGCAAGAAGAGAAAGTTGGTTTCTGGTGACTACTTTCCGGCAGAGCTCCCTGAAGCCGCCGCCAAGAAGGTCCCCAAAATCAACGCAGATATCGCTGAGGAGCAGTCTGCTCCGACAAGCCCTAGGGTTTGTTTCGTTGAAGCGCACGCCCCGACAAGTTTTGCTCCGCAAGCTTGCCGGGATCATCAAGCTCCTGCTGAGCCGCAGGTTCTGCCGAGAAGCCGATGTTCCCGCAGATGGCAGATGTGCCTTTAGTCCTTGTTGTCGAGCCGCAAGCTCCAACATGGGCGCAGCAGATCGTCCATTTCCTTCAGACAGAGAACTTCCCAAGACCAAGAAGAAGCGAAAAAAGAGTCTGGCAATAAGTATGTACCAGTTTGTTGACAACATCCTGCATGTAAGAAGACTCAACGGTGTGAAATTGAAGTGTATTTGTCGGAAGATGGATGTAAGCTGTTGGCGAGATACACGGAGGCATATGTGGTCACCACATTGTCAAGAAGAGCACTTGCCGCAAAGCTTTCCGGCAAGGTTTCTTCCGCCGAAGCCCTCCAGATGCAACGCACAAGTAACCAAGTGTGAAGCGTGCAGGCCCATTCAAAGCAGATACACCAGCCAGCTCAAGCTCTCCAGACGATCCCTTTATCCTCGCCATTTTCGGTCCGGGGCTCGACATCCTCGGCCCCTTCCCCGAAGTTGTCGGGCTTTGAGTACTTGTACGTCGAATCGACAAGTTCACAAAGTGGCCGGAAGTGGAAGCAGTGAGGAAGGTGACAAAGACAACAGCAGATCAAGTTCTTCAAGTCAATTGTTTGCCGCTTTGGAATACCTAATCGGATCATCACCCACAACGGCACCCAATTCACGAGTCGCACCTTCATGCAAGACGCCCAAGATCTTGGCGCCAAGGTCTGCTTTGCTTCGTTGCTCATCCAAGGAGCAACGGTCAAGCGAGAGGCAAACATCAAGTGCTGCGGGACTCAAGACAAGAACTTTTGACAGGCTGCGCAAGTGCGGAAGAAACTGGATTGAGGAGCTGCCGGTGGTTCTTGGTCGATCAGACGACGCCAAATCGAGCCATCGCCGTACACCTTTCGCCTAGTTTATGGAGCGGAAGCAGTTCTCCCCACGGAACTCAGATACGGATCGCCTCGAGTACTCGCTTATGATGAGTTTGAGCAAGAGCAGCTGCGACAAGATGACGCGCTGCTCCTTGAGGAGGATCGCCTTGAGCTGCCAGGCGAGCTGCTCGATACCAGCAAGCTTTGCGCCGCTATCATAGCCGCAGTTAATGCCGAAGCTTCGAGGAAGGCGACCTTGTTCTTCGCGCGCTCAATCCGCCAAGAATTCCAACAAGTTGACGCCAAAGTGGAAGGCCCTTATCGGGTGAAACGAGTCACTAGGCTGGCGTTGTCCGCTTTGAGATGTAAGATGGCGCCCGTGAGAAACTCCTGGAATATAGAGCATCTTCGCAAGTTTTACCCATATAGCGCGTCGCGGAACCTGCTCAAGCAACCACCTTTTGTACAAGTCTTGCCATTGTTGCATGTAATCCTTTGTACAAAGCGGTCAGCGCAGACCCGTGCATCAAGAAGCTTATGTGTTGCGCACAACTTGTCAAATGCATGCTTTCATAATCCTTTATGCATGTGTTATCTAACATATTGTGCAGCATCCACACCCGTAAGCAATAACGAGCCACTAGGCTCCATAACATTATTTTCTTCTTTCTTCTCATAAGAAAAGAAGGTTCATCCGCCCACAAGTTAGCCGGGGAAGGAGAAGATAATGGTGTGGGCCACCAAGTGTCGCCGAGGAAATATCGCCTTGCCGGAAGCAGATGACAGAAAAGCTAAGTTGCTAAGTTTAAGCAATCAGTTTTAAATTTTAAGTTATCTTCCTCGAATGATAGTACTTTGTATGGAAAACACATGCGCGGAGGAACCAACTCAGAGCTAGTCGCACCCTTATTTTGTTTCGAGTCCGCTCAACAACTTAAGTGCGCTGCAACTAGTTGCGATAAGGTTGCTTGTCGGAGGCAGCATCGCCAAGCGAGGCTGCCGACGTTCAGCACTCAGCCATGCAAAGGTGCTCGCACCGACAAGTTCCCCGAAAGCGAGGGCACAAACATACAAGGGAAGAAATCAAGTAAAGGGAATAACATTGCAATCGCTTGCCTAAGATAGAGTATATTACAAAAGTGACTTGTCGCAGATCTAATAAATTGTCCTAAACATGATCTGC
Organism: Aegilops longissima; assembly: GCA_021605205.1. Lineage (NCBI taxonomy): Eukaryota > Viridiplantae > Streptophyta > Magnoliopsida > Poales > Poaceae > Aegilops > Aegilops longissima. The sequence continues at coordinate 260,048,081 of CM038679.1, forward strand.
AGCGACAAGGAGAGATAAACTTAGCGGCCTAGTCCACGCGGTCGCCGTCAAGCCTCTTGACTCCGCCACCCTGCCCACGATGGTGCGATAAGGGCCTTGAGTGCTTCGACGTCGGCAATCGGCGGCGGGGACTTGAGGACGCTGGTGAAGTTGACGCTGGATTGCGGAAGGCCACCTTCATCAAGCACCTTCAAGGGCTCCGGACAGACTTGGCGCGACTCGTCGGCCAGCTGCTTTGGGATCTCCTCCCGAGCAGCTGGAGACCCGCCAAAACTCCCTTGAAGAACAGACTGAGCTTGGCGCTGGGTTGAAGGCGCTCGTCGGTGGAGTACCCGAGGTCCACCATCCCCAGCTCCATCAGTTCATTGTGGATGGCGGCGGCCGATCCACAAGACCCTCCGCCCAAAGCATCACGCTGTCTCGAGAGTATTCTGGGCGGTCACAAGATTCGCCAAGAGCTCCTCGTTGGCTTTGATCTTCTCCAACAGGCCCGCTTCGCCTCCTTGGCGCCGGCCCAGCGCCTCCGCTGGGGTGGTCAGTTTTAGCTCCAAATCTGCCTTGGAGTCCTTAGCGGTGTCGAGCTCTTTGATCTTCTCAGCAAAACGACCCTGCAACTCGCCAAGAGTGTAGGCGTCCTTCTCACGCTCGCGCTTCAGCCCGGTGACCTCCTCTCCGCTCTTCTGGAGGGTGGCCTCCAGCTGCGCCACCCTCGTTTCCAATTCCTTCTTGGCGGCCTCGGCAGCCGCGGTGGCATCCTTTGCCTCCTGGAGTGCCCCGCCAATTGATCGCTCGCGCGCGACAAGATATTCCTCATAGCTGTCGAGGTTGATCTTCCGCTGCGCCAGCTCACCTTCTTGCGCAGAGAGCTTCTCGCCGGCGAGCCTTTGCTGCTCCTCGACCTCGGCCTTCTCCAAGATAAAGGCCGTGCGCTCTTCGGAGAGTTGCTCCGCGCTCGCTATGTCCCGAGAGTTTCCTTGTTGGCGCCACCAAGCTCTTCTGCGCGTTTCTCCATGTCACTCCGCCCTTGCGACAAGTGCTTCCCATGACTCAGCTTAGCCTGTCGGGCGCGGTAGAGTGACAACAACCTCTTCAAGAGCTCCTCCTCAGCTCGCCAGCTGCTGCTGCTGAGCGCCAACCAGCGACAGCCGGCGGAAGCGAGCAGTTCCACGTCAAAGGTCTCCTTCAGCCGGTGCCACGAGCTTGACGCCCATGGGAGCTTGATAAAGACACCGTCGCCGCCTTCGATAGGCGCCGGGCTGGGCTCTTCGAGCTGGTGCAGCATCGGTGGCGGGGATCGGTGGTTGGCGTAGTGCTCGGCGCCTCTGCGGCCTCGGGGGCCGTCGAAGACGATCACTGCAGACCCTCCCAGCCTCTCAAGCCAAGAGCCTTTGGCGGCCTCCTCGCCGGCCGGACCCGTCGGCGCCGGCCTCCTTCTCCATGTTGGCGGCGTCGCCATTGTTGTCGCGAAGTCCTCCTCGCCGACAACCTCGGTCTCCATTGGCTCTCCGGCAGATGGATCTAATGATCAGAAAAAGAAAGGAACAAGTCAAGCAAATGTTCGAAAAGTAGAACAGAAGAAAAGGAACCCAAGGGAAATTTTCAGTCAAGAAGATTACCTGCAATGGGATCTGAGTCATAGCCTCCACCACCGGAGGGTCATCGGCGCTGCCCCTTGTCGGAGAAGCTCCCCTTGTCGGAGAGGCCTCCCTTGCCGGAGAGCGCTCCCTTGGCGGAGATTTCTCCCTTGGCGGCATGGTTGAAGCAGACAGACCTCAGGGAGTGACTTCCGGGACCTCCCCGATGAGGCTGCTCGCTCCTACACAAATCAACAAGCCAGATATCGGTGAAAGAGAGAGCACCCAAGCACACCTAACCGTAAGAAGTAAACCAAGTACTTACTGCTGGGGGCTGTCTGGGGCTGCTCGATGAAGGGTTGCCGGTCCGCAACGGGTCTCAGACGCTACTGTCACATTGTGGGAATCGCCTTCGACGACAACCACCGGAGTCTTGGCTCTTCGACGCCTCCGAGCCAGCGTCCCAAAAAAGGAAAGAGCTCAGAATAAAGCAAGTCAAATACAAGACAAAGCATAAATTGAAGAATTACAAGTAGCAGCGACAAGATCTTACTCTTCCTCTTCTTCCTGAGCCGAGAGCGGAGAAGTCAAATTCGCTCCGTGCGACGAGCTGGAGGAGTAGGCTCCTCGACGCTTGGCGGGTGCGGGGCCGTGGCTCCGAAGGCCCCGCCCCGTGCTGTTGTGGCGGCATGAGGCGCTCCCGCGGCAACAGTGCTTGCCGTGGTGGAGCGCGTCGGGCGGCTGTTGGGCCGTCTGCCGCCCTGCCACCTCTCCGGTCTTGCGGAGGCGTCTTCTTGGCGGGGCCGCGGGCTCCTCCCGCGGCAAGCTACTTGACGGCGGAGGGGAGGCACCCCCGGCAGGCTCGTTCGGCTCAGCGTCGGGCTCGGCCTGCTCCTCCTCACCGACGAACTCCTCTCGATCGGCAAGGCTTGCCGCCTCGGCTGCCTCTGCCTCCTCGATAGTGAACCCAAACACGCCGGCGGCTGCAGCTTCTGCCGCCTCCTCCAACCTTGTGGCAATGCACGGCATCTCTTGCTCGGTGGTGTCGCGGGTGAGCCACTTCGCTTTCGTCACGGATCGGCACCTCTTCCAAGTTGTCGAAGAACGGTGCACGACGCCGTCGGCGGGCTCCTCGCAAGTTGGAACGATTCCATGGGAATCGCTGGCAACGGCATCATCGCGCGGATGCGGTCAGCGACGAGTTGTTGCACAAGGGCACGACTCCCTCGACAACATGAACCACTCGGGTGATCTCGCATCGCTTGAACAGCTCCCGCAGCATGGCATCCAGCTCCAAGACAATGAAGTTCCAATTGAGTCCCGGACGCAGCCTCATGATGTCCGCCGCGTTTTGGAACTCCCAAGCAGGCCTCCCCCTCTCCTGCAAGGGCGCAATGCGGCGGCGAAGGAAGTCCGCGCCAACAGCTCCTACGGTAAGCCCGGCATGCCTGAGGCGCAGGATCCGGGTCACGGCAATGTTCAACTTGGCATCCTCCGGCGCCAAGTTGCTCCAATCGTTGCCGCGCACTATGGGAGTTTGGCGCAGGGCAGTGAAAGGCTGTGGGTCCTCCTCTATAATCCAACACCAATCGGCTCTCCACTCCTCCCACTTGCTACGCAGCTCTCCGTCAAGATATGCTTCCTTCTTGCCGATCCTGGAGATCCATGCAATCCCTCCGGCAAGCGGCTCTCCTCTCCCTACGCGGGGCATGAAGTAATGGCGGAAAAGTGCTACATTTGGGTGGACCCCGACAAAGTTCTCACAGAGGTGTGCGAAAACGGCCATGGTAAGGACGGCGTTGGGGTGAAATCAAGGAGGTGGAGGCCATATGTGTTCATGAAATCGCAAAAGAATTCGGAAAAGGGCGGGCAGAGCCCGCAGTGGAAGAAAAGCGCGAAGAAAGGGTACCCGACGGAAACCTTCTCGGATGTGGCGGCGGAGATCACCCTCGTCTTGCTGGTGCGCCTGCCTCCGTCGACTGAAGAGGTAATACAACTCTCGATCTCCTTCACGTCGGCGGGGGATCAAAGAGGGCCGCTCCTTCCGCAGCGCCATGAGCCGCTGCGCCTCGGCTGACTTCACCCCTTTGCCCTTGTCGGCTTTGAGCCATGGCGGAGGTGGTGGAGGAACTGACGGCGTTGGTGGCGCCGGTGGCAATGGGGAGGGGGCGGAGCGTCGCTCACTTTGGACTCGAGAAGAAGGGGAGGAGCGGCGGTGGTTTTCGATGTGACAGCAATGGCAGTATGCGTCCGGCCCTGTTCCCCCTTCTTATAAGGGGGGAGAGGGGGCCGGCGTTCCGATTTTCCCATTAAAGAAGGCCCCACGATCTCTCCCATGACGCCATGTCCGTGCGTGTCGCTCGTGGGGGCGTGGTGGGTCCGGCGAATAACTGCGCAATCCAGGGCGCGTGCCTGCAATCGCTTTTGGGCCTGGCCCAACAGAGCTCGGCGCCGTGTGTGGCCCAGGCCCGGGGGCTCCTGTCGGTGTACTAGAGTAGGGGTACCCTAGTATCCCGAACTCGCGCACGGGCAGTTGCAGCACCCCGTGGCGAGGCTGGCCTGGTGACCGCCAAGATCCTCGCCGCTCCTTTTGGAGCGAATCAAGAACAAAGTACTCAAGGCCCCGCAAGAGGAGCTTGCCGGAAGGCCATTCAAGGCACAAAGGAATAAGGCCCCGCAAGAGGAGCTTGCCGAAGGCTTGGTGAGCGATAAGCTCCGGCGCGACAAGGATTCAGCCGCGACAAGATGCTTGCCGCGCAGAGCAACCTCTCTTCATCTCCGCTCCAGCTCATCCGCCAACGTGTCGCCGTGGGGCTATTCCGAGCATCGCGTGTCAAGGAGCTGTGCAGCCAGCGGGAGCAGCGATAAGCGGCGCCGACGAGCCACCATCGTGGCAAACGGAGGCGCACTTGACGGTCCCTATTGCCTTCGTTCAGCGACGAGGACGGACATTTATTACTCTTGTCCCTTGCCGTCGAGTTAGGTATAGATCATCAGACATCGTATAAAGCGGTGTACCAACCACTGCTTTTTCCTGTTTTACCCTTGTCTACTTGCCACTGTGGTGACCCCTTGTACCTATAAAAGGAGGCCCAAGGGCAACATAGAAAGGGTTCGCCTGCGTTCAGTTCATTCGATTCATTCGAGACCACACTCACTCAGGCTAGGTTTTGTAGCTCCCATTGCTCCCTAGCAACAATACAATCAACCAAGCAGCAGTAGGAGTATTATCTCTCCGGAGAGCTCCGAAGCTGGGTAAATCTGCTCGTGTGCATTGCCTCGATCTGCTCTTTGTGCAATCTCCCCCCCCCCCTCCGAACCACAAGGGACTCGGTCCCATAGGTGTTCGTGGGTCACGATCAGCTTCCCCGACACTCCAACTCCTCAAGCAAGGAACAAAGAGTGTTGAAAAATACTACAAAGAAATGGAGATCACCATGATTCGAGCCAATGTGAAGGAAGATGATGAGAAAACTATGGCACGTTTCTTGAATGGACTCAACCATCCCATCAAGAGGATCGCCGACTTCCAACCATACTCCACCCTCATTGAGCTCGTACATCAAGCTACAAAGGCGGAACGTCAAGTGCAAGATGACTTCAAGTACGCCAAGTACTCGTCCAAGACCTACGGCTTCTCCAACAACCAAGCTTCAACACCTCCTCCAACATCTACAACAACCAAACCTTCTACAAACAATGACGACAAGTCAAGTTACAAGAAAAATTCGACAAGTTCAAGTCGTCCTCCTCCTACTACAAGCAACTTCAAGCCGCGTGCTTCATCATCTACTCCGACCGATGAGACCATTAAGACAAGCTCATTCAAGTGTTTTACTTGCGGCGGCCGAGGCCACAAGTCCTACGAATGCACCAACAAGCGCACCATGATCCTCTACAACGACGGCACATATGACTCAATGTGTGATGAGGAGATGGAGCCCTTGAGCAAGTGGCCATGCATCGGCGAGTGAATGAAGATGAAGATGATCAAGTCTTTCGTGATGAGGATTCGAGCCCCGCTCTCGTTGTCTCCAAGGTCTTGACTCTCCAACATCAACAAGAAGACGACCAAATATGCCACATCTTCCACACAAAGGTCGGCATCAACGGAAGGTCCGTCAAGGTCATCATCGATGGAGGAAGTTGTCACAACTTGGCAAGTGAACAACTATGCTCCAAGCTTCAATTGGTCAAGAGGAAGCACCCGAATCCTTACAAGGTTCAACGGCTAAGTGACTCCGGCAGTATACGAGTTGAGCATACGGTCCAAGTCTCCATCAAAATTGGTGCATATGAGGACACTTTGGAATGTGATGTGGTCCCAATGACGGTTTGCCACCTCCTTCTTGGTCGACCATGGCAATTCGACTATGGTGTCTTCCACAACGGGCGCACCAATCAATATAGCTTCAAGATGAAAGGGAAGGAATACGTGCTATGACCTATGTCTCCTAGTTAAGTGATAGCCGACAAGCAAGCCACCCATCATAGAGACAAGAGTGAGAAAGTGATCCACCAAAAATTGAGTGAGAGCCACAAGCCAAACCTGAGCGCCTCTTCGCCTAGCGAGAAAAACCTCATCCTATTTGCCACCAAAAGTGAGATGAGAGAAGTGTGTGAGAACCCATCTAGTGTGATGCAATTTGTCCTTGTGTGCAAGGATGGAGAGCCAACAACTAACACCTCTCACGAGCTACCTTTAGTGTTTCAATCTCTTTTGTAGGAATTCCAAGATGTTTTCCCTGATGAGCTACCTTCGGTTCTACCTCCTCTTCGAGGCATTGAGCATCGAATCGACCTCATCCAGGGAGCACCTCTCCCAAACAAAGCTCCATACCGAGTCAATCCCGAAGAAACCAAGGAGATTCAACGGCAAGTACAACAACTCATCGACAACGGTCGTGTACATGAAAGCCTAAGCCTGTGTGCTGTTCCCGTTATACTTGTGCCTAACCCCGATGGAAGTTTCCGCTTGTGTTCCGATTGTAGACCTATAAATGCTATTACCGTTCGCTATAGGCATCCCATTCCTCGCTTAGATGATATGCTTGATGAACTTAGTGGAGCCAACTTTTCTCAAAATTGATCTAAAAGTGGCTATTATCAAATCCGCATACAAGAGGGTGATGAATGGAAAACTGCTTTCAAAACCAAATTTGGTTTATATGAGTGGTTAGTGATGCCTATGGGTCTATCGGAGGCTCCCGGTACTTTCATGCGTCTTATGCATCATGTGCTTCGCCCTTACATTGGAGTCTTTGTTGTGGTTTACTTCGACGATATTCTTGTGTTTAGCAAAACCATGAAAGAACATCTTGATCATGTTAGGGCTGTTTTGCAAACCCTTCGCAATGAAAGTCTTTATGCAAACATGAAAAAAGGCATATTTGGTGTTGACAAAGTGGTTTTCTTGGGTTTTGTAGTATCCTCAAAGGGTGTCCATGTTGATGAATCTATGATTGAAGCAATTAAAACTTGGCCCCAACCCACCAATTTGCAACAAGTGCGTAGCTTTCTTGGTCTTGCGGGTTTTTATCATCGCTTTGTGAAAGATTTTAGCACAATTGCCGCTCCTTTGCATGCTTTGAGTAAGAACAATACTCCTTTTGTTTGGGGAACTTTGCAATCCACCGCTTTTGATGAGCTTAAGTGTTTGCTTACTCATGCTCTGATTCTTGCTTTGCCTAATTTTGACAAAACTTTTGAGGTCCATTGTGATGCAAGTGGTACCGGAATTGGCGGAGTTTTGATTTAAGAAAAATGAGCCATTGCTTATTTTAGTGAAAAGCTCTCCGGTGCTCAACTTAACTATCCCATCTATGACAAAGAATTGTATGCTTTAGTGCGTGTGCTACAAGTTTGGGAACATTACCTTAGACCGCATGAGTTTGTCATCCATACCGATCATGAAACGCTTAAGTACCTAAAAGGTCAAACTAAGTTGAACAAGCGTCATGCCAAATGGAGTGAGTTTATTGAATCTTTTCCTTATGTGATCAAGTACATTAAGGGTAAAGAAAATGTAGTTGCCGATGCACTTTCACGCATATGCACGCTTGTCACCAAACTTGAGTTGAATGTTATTGGCTTTGAGCACATAAAAGAATTGTATGCTACCGACCCATCTTTTGCTATTCCTTATGCTAAGTGTTTGACGCATACTTCTTGGAACAATATTACATCAAGGATGCTTATCTTATGAGAGCTAACAAACTATGCATTCCCGAGTCTTCTCTTCGTTTGCTCCTTTTGCAAGAGGCTCATGGAGGTGGACTCATGGGACACTTTGGTCACGACAAGACATTCGCCACGCTCTCCAAGAACTACTTTTGGCCCAAGATGTCCCGCGACGTCTCACGCTTCACCAACCGATGCTCTACATGTCGCAAAGCTAAGTCTAAAGCTCAATCTCATGGTCTTTACATGCCTCTCCCTATTCCTTATCAACCTTGGGCAGACATTAGCATGGATTTTGTACTTGGTTTGCCAAGAACTCAAAATGGAAAGGATTCCGTGTTTGTTGTTGTGGATAGATTCTCTAAGATGGCACATTTCATTCCTTGCAACAAGATAGACAACGCTTCACATATTGCAAATCTCTTTTGTAGGGAAATCTTGCGACTCCATGGAGTACCAAAGAAAATTGTCTCCGATCATGACGTCAAGTTCTTGAGTTACTTTTGGAAGAACCTATGCGCCAAGCTCGGAATCAAGCTCTTCTTCTCATCCGCATACCACCCTCAAACCGACGGCCAAACGGAGGTGACGAACCGCACACTATCCACTCTACTTCGTGTCTTGATCAAGAAGAACATCAAGGAGTGGGAAGCATGTCTACCCATCGCCGAGTACGCCTACAACCGTGCAAGACATTCGACTACCGGCAAGTCCCCTTCGAGGTCGTCTACGGCTTCAACCCGTTGTCCCCATTGGACATTCTACCTCTTCCTCTACAAGAGCGCACCAACATGGATGCGAGTGCATGGGCAAGCTACAATAAGAAGATGCATGAGGATACAAGACAAACCATCGAGCGCCAAGTACAACGACTAGCAACGTAGCTCAACGTCAACAAGCAACCCATGGTCTTCAACATTGGTGATCTAGTGTGGCTACACCTTCGCAAGGACCGCTTCCCCGAAGAACACAATTCCAAGCTTCTTCCTAGAGCCGATGGACCTTTCAAGGTGCTAGCACGCTACAACGACAACGCCTACAAGATCGACCTACCTCGAGACAAGTACAATGTGAGCGACATCTTCAACGTCAAGGACCTCACACCATACCATGGAGATGAAGCTTTTGATCCGAGGTCGGAACTCTCTCAAGGGGGGGGGGGAGATGATGCGGAGCATCCCTCACTCAGCCCCGTGGACGCACCTACATCTTCCTCAACACCACGTGGACCCATGACTCGAGCCCGAGCTAAGGCTATCGAAGATAAGGTGAACTCGCTCCTCTCCGAACTCTCTCTTCCTACTCACGAGACATGGCTACTACCTCATTCTGAAACCCTATGTGTAATCAGATACTTGGGAACGAGCCAAGGAACAACTACTTGCAAGAGCCAAGGCTACGAGGACCCCAAGCACGATGAAGAAGAAAAAGAAAAGCTGCTGAAGATGCAGGCATCGGACGTCCGACCAAGTCCGGACGTCGGACGACTCCCCAGGCAACGGATGACCGACGCCACCGGACGACCGGACGACCCGTATCAGAACCGAATCTACGGACGTCCGACGATCCACGGACGTCCGGGCCTTCCCGAAGCCCCGGACGACCAGCCCTCTTCAGACGACCGACGCACAGCAACCAGAACCAACTCTACGGAAGACCGAAGCCTCCGGACGACCTACCGACCAGCACCCGAGCTGGATTTACGGACGTCAAGACAGCCTCCGACGTCCGGACCTTCCCCCGGACGTCCGACGCCTTCGCCTCGACGTCCGACACTGTGTGATCATGACCGTGGGCTGGAGCCCTTGTACCCGTTCACTTCGCCCCTTTTTGCACTAAGACTATAAATAGACCTCCTCCTCCTCCTAGTTAGGGTTAGCATTGGTTTAGCTCATGTTTGTGTGAGAGCCTTGCTTATCCACTTGGTTACTTCTCGTCGGAGCTCAGGACCTCTTCGGAGAAGATCCCCCAAGCGGATTCAAGACCCCCTTCTAGGGTGGACCCCATCAAGACCTCCTCACGGAGAAGAACGGCTACTCGTGTATCTTTCCTTTGTTGACTTTTAATCTTGTGCTACCTTATGTGTTCGGTGATCTAGCCCTTGTGTGATCGAGACTTGTCGTTTTAGTGTTCCTCTTGTGTGTTTTTCCTCGTGTTCTTCCGCTTGTTCATCGTGTTCTCCTCGTAGGATCCCCTCCAAACGTGAAAGATCGTCAACATAGGGTTCCGCCCTACATCAACCGTTCTTCTCCATGAGGACTTGATTGTCTTCTTCGGATGGAGGCCTTGAATCCGAATGGATCTTCTCCGAGGAGGCACGATCCCTCACGTGGAGTAGATCCGGTACGGTTGAGCTATGCTCTATCTCAAGATGAGCTATCACAACGCTAACCCTAGAAAGGAGGTGGAGGTGGTTCATTTATAGTCTAAGCCACGACGGGGTAAATGGGAGAGGGATACAAGTCCAAAGGCCAGCGGCTGCGCACAGCCAAGGCGGTAGTACCGGACCCTCGGGCGGTAGTACCGCTTGCAGAGCTTAAGCGGTAGTACCGCTTGCAGAGCTTAAGCGGTAGTACCGCTTTGATGGGGCGGTAGTGCCGCTCTGGAGCCGTTCGATCACATGAGTTTGTCGGGTTGAGCTGCAGTAGAGCAGATGTGGGCCGGTAGTACGGCTTGTGGGCCATCAGCGGTAGTACCTCTTATGGGAGGGCGGTAGTACCGCTCGTTCTGGACTGGCCTAGTTCTCTTCCTCCTTCTCTTCGATGCTTCCCTCGCGGATGGTGTAGGAGTTCCTTGGCGCTCGCACTCCTCCTCGTCGTCCATGAAGCTCCGGCAATACCTATGCATGCACACGAGAGGAATGTCAAGTAGTACACCATCCTCGAAGGGGTCAAGTGAGCAATTGTAAAGGAGATGATTCACCTTTGTGTATGTGAAGTAGGGGTCACACGTGTCACTTGCCAAACGGACTCTTGACATGGTGATGTCCATAGGATGCTCCGCATCATCTCCCCTCCCTTGGGAAAGATCCGACCTCAGATCGTGATCCTCATCACCATGGAAATGCTTGTCGTGGACGGACTTGAAGTTGGACGGAGTTGAAGACATTGCGCAATCCAAGTACTCCAAGGTGTCGCCGGAGTGGTATACATGCAAAAGGAACAAACACAAACGACACTCGGAAATACAATGGTTAGCGCGCACAAGGTGTCCATCAAAAAAGCATGAGTTCGTTCGAAGGAATTGTTCATGAAAAGACATGAGATGTGTTGTGCACACAAATGTGTTGTGAATATGGTCAATGCAACCACGGTGCAAAATGATGTCATAGTGAGACGGTTTGATGCGGAGCATCCCACTTTCATCCCCATGTACACTCCGACTACTCTCCAAACCCTAAGAGGACTTATGACGAGACCTCAACTATACGCCATTGGACACAAGGTGAACTCGCTCCTTTCCGAACCTTCACTTTCTACATGTGAGACATGGCTATTACCTCCAACGTGTGTTCTATGCATGATCAGGTACTTGGAGGAAAGCCACGAAGCCACCACATCCAACGGAAGAACTAGCGAGGACGCCAAGTACAAGGACAAAGATAAGAAGCTGCTCAAAGTCTTCAGCCACCGGACGACCGGACAACGCCGGACATCCGACGCCTGGGCACTCAGCCAACTAGAAGGGCCAGCCGACGGAAGCTACAGCGGCTGGACGACCGGCAAGTACCGGACGTCCGACACCCCCAGGCCCCGGATGACCGTGCACCACCGGATGACCGACACCATCACACCCGAGCCGAATTAGGGGAAGTCCGGTGATTACCGGACGTCCGGATGACCACGAGCCACCGGACGACCGGAACCCACCGGACGTCCGACGCCTGTCTGCGCACAGTGTATCGGGCCCGAGGCCCATGTACCCCTCTCCCACTTACCCCTTCGTGGACGAAGACTATAAATAGACCTCCTCCTCCTCCTAGTTAGGGTTAGCAATGGTTTAGCTCATATTTTGTGTGAGAGCCTTGCTCATCCACTTGGTTTCTCCTCGGAGCTCACGACCTCTTTGGAGAAGATCCCCCAAGCAGATTCAAGACCCCTTCAAGGGAAGACAATCAAGACCTCCTCACGGAGAAGAACCCGGTTACCTTTTGTATCGTCCTTTGTTGATTGTGGATCGTGTATCTCTCTTTGTGTTCATCGATCTAGCGCATGTGTAATCAAATCTTGTTGGTTTGAGTGGTTCTCTTGTGTTTTCCCCCGTGATTTCCCTCGTGCTCTTCCGCTCGTTCTTCGTGTTCTTCATAGGGATCCTCTCCAAACGTGAAAGATCGGCCCTTAGGGTTCCTCCCTACATCATCTTGGATCAGAGCAAGGTTGATCATGTTTTTGGAGCCGCTACCCCGTGTTTTCTAGCTTAATTTTGTTTTGTTCTTCCCCAAATTCGAAAATCCCCACCAAAAATAGCCCCAATTTTTTTTTGTGATTTCTTGGTGAGATGAAGTTTTGTTGATTTTGATCCATGGATTTTCTTGGTTTCGAGTGGATCTAGCATTTCCCCAAGTTTATCCACTTTCCATCCACGAAATCTCCTCAATTTTGACCGCAAAATACCAAAATTCCGCCCAAAATCGCGCCCCCGAACTCGCATCTCGCGTTGACCCCCGACCCCCGGACGTTCGACCTTTCCCGGACGACCGGAACCCCTAACCCGAACCGAATTTACGGATTTCCGACCTTCCCGGACGTCCGACGCCCGGACATCCGACCTCTCTCGGACGTCCGTAACCTGTAGGTTCCCACTTCGGCTGATTTTTGTTTTGTCCATAACTAATTCATACGGACTCCGATTTTTGCGTTCTTTAGATCGTTGAAAAGCTCTTGACATCCCCCTTCCAACAAAAATATCACCAAAACTATTTGACTCCATAATTTTTTTGGAACTTTGGCATCTTTGCCTAGGGCTTCCACCACATCCTCCGCTACTCGGCCACCGACTTCCGCAACCTAACCAATGTTGTTCCACATAGCATTAGTGGTTGCTTGAGTAGTGATTCGAGTCTCCTAAGGTGTTTCGGCTACTTAGGGACGGTTGCTTCTTCATCAACCACCACCGCCACTTCCGTATAGGCTTGACCAACATACACTTCCACCTCAACTTAACCCAATTTTGTTTGTGTTGTGAGTTGTGTCTCCTAAGGTGTTTCGGCTACTTAGGGACCGTGCTTCCTACTCCGACACCGAGTATAGTTCACCATCTTACCCTCCACTTCCGCATTGCGTACTCCATAACCCATCATTGCATTTCCGCAATCCCATTGAGCTTCCGCAACCACCACCGCATTCCGCTACCACCATTTGACATTTTTCATTTGAGATTTTGAGTTCGCGGTTTTTCCGTTTCCTAAGGTGTTTCGGCTACTTAGGGACGAGTCTCCATCATCTTGGTATCTACATTAAGAACACCGCCACTCATCATCGCAACGGATGGTAACCTCGACGACACCATTGTATATTCCCCTTGCAATTGCATTGTTAACCCCTAGCCCATTTTGCGTCACTTGCCTATTTCGACTAGCCATTTGAGTATTGCCGGGCCACGCTACTTGTGCACATTAGTGATCTACACCATCCATTGCATACATACCATATCATATTGGTATCATATCTTATGTCACAAGATTGTTCCCGCATATACACAATTGCTATCTTGGTTTGTGCATTGTGCAAAAGTGGCCATACAAAAAAAAGAGAATAAGCTTTTAAGCAAAAGAAAACGAGAGCAAAGAGCTTGTGAGCAATAGCCATAGCATCATACCACATTACATAATATTATCATATCCGATCATCTTGGATCATTTTGAGAAACACCGGGAACCATACATACATAGCATACGTGGGATAGAAAGTTTATCCATTTTGCATCTTATAGGTTGTGCACAAGTGTCGTATCCACCTATAGAGCAATCGTGCTAGCGTCTCTCTTGAGTTGTGCAACACGAGCGTTTTGGTGGATTCCACATTTTGAGCTCATTTCTTGGTTGCACGACCCCATTTATCTATCCGTGTGTGTGTTTCCGTGTGCCATTCTTTGCTATTGCTCTACTTGTTTCTCTTGCGAATTTGTGAATCTCTTTCAACATTATTGACTCTTGCTAACATTTTTGCATCAAATTTTTGTGCCACTATCCTCACCAAGCTCCACCATAAGCCTTATTTGTGTAGGTGTGAGAAACCGACAAGAATTGGTACCAATTGTGCTATTTACTTGATACACATTGAGTGATCATTGATCCATTGTCAACATCGGTCAAGGTACATTTGGTATAGTTCTTCTCTTTCTCCTACTCATATTTGCTCGAGTATTGTGATGGATAGGCAAGGCATTTCATCTCCGGTCTTCGACAACAACGACGACATGAATAACTACATCACCAAGGCGTCCATCTTCGATCTACAACAACAAATGCAAGGCGCACAATCAAGATTGTGAGAGCGCATCGAGAACCTCTGGTAGAGGCAAAGGTGTCCCGTCTTTCGATGAGATGGTGGCTATCGTTTTGGAGGAAGTCGACTTTGACGATCCGACTACGAACGTGCGAGGACGTCGCGCCTTAGCAATCGCTAAACCAACTCCGAGAGGTTATTGACCACGCCGGAGCACAATCAACCTGACCACGAAGGTATGTTTCCTGCAGGCAAACGAAGAACAAGCAAGAAACTAAGATTGCAATCTGGATATTGTGAATATAAGAGGAAAGCTTTATTGATCAAATGTGGGGTTCTGTGATGCCTTTGTCTGGTCGTTTAACACAAACGAAGTACGCGAAGTTGCAGCTATGGCGAACTTTTAATCTAAACAAAACCCAAAGTCTAAACGACGCCCTAAGGGCTATATATATGGAGGAAGGGGGGGGGGATTTCGTGGCCCTTGGAGGAGGGGTCCGAAACCATCCCAAACTCTTGTTTCCCCACACATACGAACTCTAAAAATAGCCTATACTTAAGTATTTCGAAAATTCATGGGCCTGGCCCAATAATAAGGTGACACAGCACCTAGAATAAACTCTAGACGAAATTTATGAAGTGGCATCTTGTATATTTCGCCAAGGCTTCATGCACTCCTTATGGTGGCTTCAAAGTCCTGAAATCATCACTAGTAACTCCGTTCTTAGTCCCCTTGCGCATGCCATCAACTCCATGTGTGTTCTTGCTCCAATGTTCATCCTTCTCCAAGCTAGGCCCTTCATTTGCAAGCAAAACAAATGTATCAAATTTAGGCAGCATCATATTCTCATGAACATTTGAATCATTACCAAGAAACGAAAGTACCTGGTAATTTGATTGACGCGCGCGAGCTCTAGTAATTGGTCTAGTATATGTAACAGTAGGGGCTGTGGGTGTAACAATGGTATTGATGTCCTCATCATCCTCCCCTTCTTGAAATGAAGTCGTCCTCGATGGAAGCTCATCTTCCTCACCCAAATAAGGCTTCAAATCTGCAATGTTAAAAGTGGGACTAACCCCAAAATCTGCAGGTAGCTCAAGTTTATATGCATTATCATTTATTTTCTCTAACACCTTAAAAGGACCATCAGCACGTGGCATTAGCTTTGATTTGTGCAAATTAGGAAATCTATCCTTACACAAATGAAACCAAACAAGATCTCCAGGTGGAAACACAACATGTTTTCTACCCTTACCTCTAGCAAGTTTATATTTAGCATTCATACGCTCGATGTTTTCCTTAGTTAACTCATGCATTTTTAAAATCAATTCAGCATGTTCTGTAGCATCAAAATTAACCTTCTCCGAAGATGGAAGAGGCAACAAATCAATAGGTGCACGAGGTAGGAAACCATACACAATTTCAAAAGGGCACATCTTAGAAGTAGAATGCAATGAACGATTATAAGCAAATTCAATATGAGGCAAGCATTCTTCCCAAATTTTCTTATTATTCTTCAAAATAGCCCTAAGCATAGTAGACAATGTTCTATTGACTACTTCAGTTTGTCCATCAGTTAGGGGGTGACAAGTAGTACTAAAAAGCAGTTTAGTCCCCAACTTAGCCCATAAACATCTCCAAAAGTGGCTAAGGAATTTAGTATCACGATCTGAAATAATAGTATTTGGCACACCATGCAAGCGAATAATTTCCCGAAAGAACAAATCAGCAACATTAACAGCATCGTCGCTTTTATGACATGGTATAAAGTGTGCCATTTTCGAAAATCTATCCACGACAACAAATATGCTATCCCTCCCCTTCTTTGTTCGAGGTAAACCTAAAACAAAGTCCATAGATATATCCTCCCAAGGAACACTAGGTACAGGCAAAAGCATATATAAACCATGAGGATTGAGTCGTGACTTAGCTTTTTGACATGTAGTGCAGCGAGCAACAAAACGCTCAACATCCCGTCTCATCTTTGGCCAAAAGATATGTGTAGCAAGTATATCCTCCGTCTTCTTGACGCCAAAGTGTCCCATTAGTCCTCCTCCATGCGGCTCCTACAACAACAAAAGACGAACGGAACTAGCTGGAATGCATAGCTTGTTAGCACGAAGCACAAATCCATCGTTAACGACGAACTTGTTCCATGTTCTACCTTCTTTACAATTCTGCAATACATCTTTAAATTCAGCATCATGCACATATTGATCTTTGATGGTCTCCAAACCAAATATTTTGAAGTCAAGTTGTGAAAGCATAGTATAGCGACGAGACAAAGCATCAGCAATAACATTTTCTTTACCCTTCTTGTGTTTAATGACATAAGGGAAAGTCTCAATGAATTCCACCCATATAGCATGTCTACGTTTAAATTTATCTTGACTTTTAATATGTTTCAAAGATTCATCAGAATGTATAACAATTCTTTGGGCCACAAATAATGTTGCCATGTCTCTAAAGTCCGAACAAGAGCATATAATTCTTTATCATAAGTAGAATAGTTCAGACTAGGCCCACTCAATTTTTCAGAAAAGTATGCAATAGGTTTGCCATCTTGTAATAAAACACCTCCTAATCCAATTCCACCAGCATCACATTCAAGCTCAAAAGTCTTATTAAAATTAGGAAGTTGGAGTAAAGGAGCATGTGTCAACTTAGCTTTCAATACCGTGAAGGCTTCTTCCTGTGCGGTACCCCAAACAAAAGGCACATCCTTCTTTGTAAGCTCGTTGAGAGGTGCAGCAATGGTGCTGAAATCTCTCACAAAACGCCTATAGAAACCAGCGAGGCCAAGGAAACTCCTCACTTGTGTGACCGTTTTGGGCTACGGCCAACTCTCAATAGCTTCAATCTTGGCTTTATCAACTTCAATTCCCTGTGGAGTAACAACATAGCCAAGAAAAGATACTCGGTCAGTGCAAAAGGTGCACTTCCCAAGGTTACCGAACAAACGTGCATCATGTAGAGCAATAAAAACAGCACGTAAATGTTCTAAATGTTCTTCCAAAGATTTGCTATAAATCAGTATATCAACAAAATAGACTACCACAAATAGTCCTATGGAAGCACGTAAAACTTCGTTCATTAGTCTCATGAAAGTACTAGGTTTATTAGTTAACCCAAAAGGCATGACTAACCACTCATATAAACCAAACTTAGTTTTAAATGCTGTTTTCCATTCATCTCCCAATTTCATACGAATTTGATGGTATCCACTACGCAAATCAACTTTGGAGAATATTGTAGAGCCACTCAATTCATCAAGCATATCATCTAGCCTAGGAATAGGATGACAATAACGAATAGTAATATTATTAATGCCTCTACAATCAACACACATACGCGACGTACCATCCTTTTTAGGCACTAGTATAATAGGAACATCACAAGGACTAAGAGATTCGCGTACATAACATTTGTCGAGCAGCTCCTGTACTTGACGCATAATCTCCTTCGTCATCTCTGGATTGGTACGGTATGGTGCACGGTTGGGTAGCGATGCACCGGGAATTAAGTCAATTTGATGCTCAATCCCTCGAACAGGTGGTAATCCCGGTGGCACGTCTTGTGGAAAGACGTCAAATAACTCCCCGCAAAATGTTAGTGATGAGGGGCAAAGAGGAAGGCACATCCTCGAATGAAAATAATGCCTCTTTGCACACAAAAGCATAGCAAACAGATTTGCTAAAATCTAGCTCATTAATATCAGATTTGGTGGCAAGTAAACATGCACTTTTCAATTTAATTTCAGAAGCAACACCAGATGGTTTATTATTAGGCTTCATTTGTTGCTCAAATTCTTTTGCCACAATCTGACTTTCACTCTTATGTTTCTCCTGTTTTTCTTTATTAGCTCTATGAATATCATCTTTCAAAATGGAATCAGGAGTCATAGGAAGCAAAGTAATTTTTGTATCCTTATGAACAAGAGTATACTGATTGTTTCTACCATGGTGTACGGAATTTTTATCAAATTGCCATGGTCTACCAAGTAATAAGGAACATTGATGCGGAGCATCCCTCACTCATCCCCATGGACGCACCTACATCTTCCTCAACACGACGTGGCCCCATTACTCGAGCTCAAGCTAAGGCTATTGAAGATAAGGTGAACTCGCTCCTCTCCGAACTCCCTCTTCCTAATCATGAGACATTGCTACTACCTCATTCGGAAAATCTATGTGTAATCAGGTACTTGGGAACGAGCCAACGAACAGGCGTCGGACGACCGACCAAGTGTGATGGAGAAGAAAAGCTGTTGAAGCTACAGGCGTCGGACGACCGACCAAGTCCGGACGTCCGACGACTCCCAGGCCACGGACGACCGACACCCTCCGGACGTCCGGCAGCTGGGCACCCGAATGGAAACTCACGGAAGACCGAAGCCACCGGACGACCCGTAGCAGAGCCGAATCTACGGACGACCGACGATCCACGGACGTTCGGGCCTTCCCGAAGCCCCGGACGACCGATGCACCCGAGTCCGAGCCAAATCTACGGACGTCCGAGCCCTGCCGGACGTCCGGACCGTCACGAGTCGCCGGACGTCCGACGCCTTCCGGACGTCCGGCCCGAGTGATCGCGCTCGCGGGCTGGAGCCCTTGTACCCCTTCACTTCACCCCCATTTGCACTAAGACTACAAATAGACCTCCTCCTCCTCCTAGTTAGGGTTAGCAAAGGATTAGCTCATATTTGTGTGAGAGCTTTGCTCATCCACTTGGTTACCTTCTCCTCGGAGATCGCGCCTCCTCGGAGAAGATTCTAACAAGAGGATTCAAGACCCCCTTCTAGGGTGGACCCCCATCAAGACCTCCTCACGGAGAAGAACGGCTACTCGTGTATCTTTCCTTTGTTGATTTTGAATCATGTGCTACCTTATGTGTTCGGTGATCTAGCCTTTGTGTGATCGATACTTGTCGTTTTGTGTTCCTCTTGTGTGTTTTTCCTCGTGTTCTTCCGCTTGTTCGTCGTGTTCCTCGTAGGGATCCTCTCCAAACGTGAAAGATCGTCCTCATAGGGTTCCGCCCTACATCATCTTTGTATCATGAGCCACGTTGATCACGTTTTTGGAGCCCCTACCCCGTGTTTTCTAGCTTGATTTTGTTGTTTTTGTCCTAAATCCGAAAATTCCCCACCAAAAATAGCCAGAATTTTTTCTGTAATTTGTTGGTGAGTTGAGATTTTGTTGGATTTGGTCAATGGATTTGAGTTTCTACGTGTGGATCTAGCTTTTCCCACCCTCCCCACCCTTTTCCATCCATCAATCTGCTCAATTTTGACCTCACCATCTTCTTCAAACCTCAAAATTACCCCGGCCCAACCTGCGTTGACCCCGACCACCGGGACGTTCGACCTTTCCGGACAACCGGAACCCCTGTCCCGATTCAGATTTACGGACGACCGGACCTTGCCGGACGTCCGACGGCCGGACGACCGGAAAAACCAGACGTCCGTGAAACCCTGACGAAACTGAAATTGTTCAGTGCAGCCACCACCACCACCCCACCTTCCACCACATCATCCAAAACCCGCACACACCACCATACTCCCCAATATCTCCTATGACGATTGTTGACACATTTTGGTCCTTGAGATTTTGAGTTGTGGTTCCCGTGTCCTATTGTGTTTCGGCTATCTAGGTACGGTTGGACATCATCATCACCACGGCTCATCTTCGCAAGGGTCTCATCATCGCCAAGGACGGTAACATCGTCGACATCTTTGTCATACCTTGCAATTGCATTGATACCCACATGGCCTTATTTTTGCGTAGCTTACCCATCGAGACTAGCCATTGAGTATTGCCGGCAACGTGACTTGTGCACATTAGTGATCATACTCCATAGCATACATACCATACCACCGTGGTGCATATCTTGGGATCCATTTGTGTGTCACAAAGTTGTCATAGCATACACAATTGCTATCTTGGTTCGTGAAGTTTTGCATGAGAAAAGAGCTCAAAAGTGAAAGAGCCACCCAAGCTTTTAAGCAAAGAGGAAAGATAAGCAAAGAGCTTATGAGCAAGAACCATAGCATCATATTACACTAAGATTGTCATATTGGATCATCTTGGATCATAGCACCGAAATACCATACGTATAGCACACGTGGGATAGAGATAGTTGCATTTTTGCCTAGTAGGTTGTGCACAAGTTCCGTATCCGCCCATTGTGCAATCGTGCTAGCGTCTCTCTAGTATTGTGCAACAAGAGCATTTTCGTGGATTCCACATTTTAGCTCACTTTTGGTTTGCACAATCCCACTTATCTATTTGCGTGTGTGTTTCAGTGTACCATTATTTGCTTGGTCTACTTGTTGCATTTGCAAATTTGTGAACCTTTTCCAACATTATTGACGCTCGCTTACAATTGCATCAAATTTTGTGCCACCATCCTCACCAAGCTCCACCATAAGCTATTATTTGTGTAGGTGTGTGAACCGACAAGGATTGGTACCAATAGTGCTATTTCATTGTCCGCATTTGAGTGATCTTGATTCATCATCAACATCGGTCAAAGGAACATTGGTATAAGTTCTTCTCCTTCTACCACTCACATATTTTTGCTTGGAATGATGGATAGGCCAAGTACTTCTACCAACCCACTCTTCATCGAGCAAGACGACGACATGTCTTCATACGTCACCAAGAGCCACCTCTTTGGTGCACAACAAGCGTTGCACCAAGAGCAACAAGCAATGAGCGACCGCATCGACAACCTCGCCACCGACTTGCGACTCTCCGAGCAACGTACAAGAGACTACTTCGACAACAAGTTCGACGCTCACAAGCAAGAGAATGATGCAAGAATGGACGAGATCCACACCTTGATGAGGAACCGACATCATTCCACTTCTTCATCCTCAAGATGGAGCCGCTCGAGTCGACACTCCGACGACACCTTCTATGACTCAAGTACACCGTCATCAAACACTCTTCGACGAGCCGCGCGTCAAGACCTTCATGCGTCTCGCAACCCGCTACATGAGAAGCATTCAAAAGGGCAAGTCGATGAGCAAGTCCCTCGTCCTCAATCAAACCAAGCCGCTTTTGCCCAAGCTCAAGAACGACAACGTCTACGGCACCAAGAGGAAGAACGAGCGTGTCTACACCAAGAAGAACAAGACGCCGAGGCGCAACGTCTTCAACGACAACAATGTGAAGCGCGAGCTCTTGACGCGCAACGTGCCCTTCAAGAATCAAGTTGAGCCATCGCCAACCGCAATCATGAACGGCGAAATCAAGAGGAAGCCCTTCGAGAAGAAATCCAAGAGAGGAACTACCAACCCCATGTACAATGTCAAGTTCCTCAAGCTCCTCCAAAAGCTCGTCAAGCTCCACCTCAACCTCAAGTTCAACAAGAGAAAGTTGATCATGGTCTTCCTCCATGCCAAGAGCAAATGAAGACGATTGCAATCCACGTCAAGGGCGTCATCATCACCATCACCAACAACACAATGAAGAGCAACGCTATGGAAATCTCAAATTCACCATGCCCAAGTTCAATGGAAGCAATGACCCCGAAGAGTACCTCTCATGGGCATTGAAGGTCGACAAAATCTTTCGTTTGCACAACTATGAGGAAGATAAGAAGATCGCTATGGCATCACTTGAGTTCCAAGACTATGTGCTCATATGGTGGGAACAAATCCTTGAGAGGCGACAAGCAAGAGGTGAACCTCCAATCACCACTTGGGCTCAAATGAAGGATGTCATGCGAGCACGTTTTGTGCCCACTTACTACAATCGCGAACTCTTCAAGAAACTCTAACTCCTCAAGCAAGGAACAAAGAGTGTTGAAGAATACTACAAGGAAATGGAGATAGCCATGATTCGAGCCAATGTAAAGGAAGATGATGAGCAAACAATGGCACGTTTCTTGAATGGACTCAATCATCCCATCAAGAAGATCGCCGACTTCCAACCCTACTTCAACCTCATTGAGCTCGTGCATTAAGCCACAAAGGCGGAACGTCAAGTGCAAGATTACTTCAAGTACGCCAAGTACTCGTCCAAGACCTAAGGCTTCTCCAACAACCAACATTCAACAAATCCTCCAACATCTACATCAACCAAACCTTCTCCAAGCAATGACGACAAGTCAAGTTACAAGAAGACTTCGACAAGTTCAAGTCGTCCTCCTCCTACTACAAGCAACTTCAAGCCGCGTGCTTCATCATCTACTCCGACCGATGAGACCATCGAGACAAGCTCCTTCAAGTGTTTCACTTGCGGCGGCCGACGCCACAAGTCCTACGAATGCACCAACAAGCGCACCATGATCCTCAACGACGACGGCACCTATGACTCAATGAGTGATGAGGAGATGGAAGCTCTTGAGCAAGTGGACATACACCGGAGAGTGAACAAAGATGAAGATGATCAAGTCTTTTGTGATGAGGATTCGAGCCCGCTCTCGTTGTCTCCACGGTCTTGACTCTTCAACATCAACAAGAAGACGACCAAAGATGCCACATCTTCCACACAAAGGCCGGCATCAATAGAAGGTCCGTAAAGGTCATCATCGATGGAGGTAGTTGTCACAACTTGGCAAGTGAAGAACTATGCTCCAAGCTTCAATTGGTCAAGAGGAAGCACCCGAATCCCTACAAGGTTCAATGGCTAAGTGACTCCGGCACTATACGAGTTGAACATACGGTCCAAGTCTCCTTCAAAATCTGTGCATATGAGGAAACTTTGGAATGTGATGTGGTCCCAATGACGGTTTGCCACCTCCTTCTTGGTCGACCATGGCTATTCGACCGGGGTGTCTTCCACAATGGGCGCACCAATCACTATAGCTTCAAGATGAAAGCGAAGGAATATGTGCTACGACCTATGTCTCCTAGTCAAGTGATAGCCGACATGCAAGCCACCCATCATAGAGACAAGAGTGAGAAAGTGATCCACCAAAAATTGAGTGAGAGCCACAAGCCAAACTTGAGCGCCTCTTCGCCTAGAGAGAAAAACCTCATCCTATTTGCCACCAAAAGTGAGATGAGAGAAGTGTGTGAGAACCCATCTAGTGTGATGCACTTTGTCCTTGTGTGCAAGGATGGAGAGCCAACAACTAACACCTCTCATGAGCTACCTTTAGTGTTTAAATCTCTTTTGCAGGAATTCCAAGATGTTTTCCCCGATGAGCGACCTACGGGTCTACCTCCTCTTCGAGGCATTGAGCATCGAATCGACCTCATCCCCGGAGCACCTCTCCCAAACAAAGCTCCATACCGAGTCAATCCCGAAGAAACCAAGGAGATTCAACGGCAAGTACAACAACTCATCGACAACGGTCATGTACGTGAAAGCCTAAGCCCTTGTGCCGTTCCCGTTATACTTGTGCCTAAGCCCGATGGAAGTTTCCGCTTGTGTTCCGATTTTAGACCTATAAATGCTATTACCGTTCGCTATAGGCATCCCATTCCTCGCTTAGATGATATGCTTGCTGAACTTAGCGGAGCCAACTTTTTCTCAAAAATTGATCTTAAAAGTGGCTATTATCAAATCCGCATACAAGAGGGTGATGAATGGAAAACTGCTTTCAAAACAAAATTTGGCTTATATGAGTGGTTAGTCATGCCTATGGGTTTATCGGAAGCTCCCAGTACTTTTGTGCGTCTCATGCATTAGGTGCTTCGGCCTTATATTGGAGTCTTTGTTGTGGTTTACTTCGACGATATTCTTGTGTTTAGCAAAACCATGAAAGAGCATCTTGATCATGTTAGGGCTGTTTTGCAAACCCTTCGCAAGGAAAGTCTTTTATGCAAACATGAAAAAATGCACATTTGGTGTTGTCAAAGTGGTTTTCTTGGGTTTTGTTGTATACTCAAAGGGTGTCCATGTTGATGAATCTAAAATTGAAGCAATTAAAACTTGGCCCCAACCCACCAATTTGCAACAAGTGCGTAGCTTTCTTGGTCCTGCGGGTTTTTATCGTCGATTTGTGAAAGATTTTAGCACTATTGCCGCTACTTTGCATGCTTTGAGTAAGAAGAATACTCCTTTTGTTTGGGGAACTTTGCAATCCACCGCTTTTGATGAGCTCAAGTCTTTGCTTACTCATGCTCCGATTCTTGCTTTGCCTAATTCTGACAAAACTTTTGAGGTTCATTGTGATGCAAGTGGTACCGGAATTGGCGGAGTTTTGATGCAAGAAAAACGAGCCATTGCATATTTTAGTGAAAAATTATCCGGTGCTCAACTTAACTATCCCATCTATGACAAAGAATTGTATGCTTTAGAGCGTGTGCTACATGTTTGGGAACATTACCTTAGACCGCATGAGTTTGTCATCCATACCGATCATGAAACGCTTAAGTACCTAAAGGGTCAAACTAAGTTGAACAAGCGTCATGCCAAATGGAGTGAGTTTATTGAATCTTTTCCTTATGTGATCAAGTACATTAAGGGTAAAGAAAATGTAGTTGCCGATGCCCTTTCACGCA
Organism: Aegilops longissima; assembly: GCA_021605205.1. Lineage (NCBI taxonomy): Eukaryota > Viridiplantae > Streptophyta > Magnoliopsida > Poales > Poaceae > Aegilops > Aegilops longissima. The sequence goes on from CM038679.1 coordinate 260,072,738, forward strand.
TATGCACGCTTGTCACGAAACTTGAGTTGAATGTTATTGGCTTTGACCACATAAAAGACTTGTATGCTAACGACCCATCTTTTGCTATTCCTTATGCTAAGTGTTTGACGCATACTTCTTGGGAACAATATTACATCAAGGATGGTTATCTTATGAGAGCTAACAAACTATGCATTCCCGAGTCTTCTCTTCGTTTGCTCCTTTTGCAAGAGGCTCATGGAGGCGGACTCATGTGACACTTTGGATGCGACAAGACATTCGCCACGCTCTCCAAGAACTACTTTTGGCCCAAGATGTTCCGCGACGTCTCACGCTTCACCAACCGATGCTCTACATGTCGCAAAGCTAAGTCTAAAGCTCAATCTCATGGTCTTTACATGCCTCTTCCTATTCCTTATCAACCTTGAGAAGACATTAGCATGGATTTTGTACCTGGTTTGCCTAGAACTCAAAATGGAAAGGATACCGTGTTTGTTGTTGTGGATAGATTTTCTAAGATGGCACATTTCATTCCTTGCAACAAGATAGACGATGCTTCACACATTGCAAATCTCTTTTGTAGGGAAATCTTGCGACAACATGGAGTACCAAAGACAATCGTCTCCGATCGTGACGTCAAGTTCTTGATTTACTTTTGGAAGACCCTATGCGCCAAGCTCGGAATCAAGCTCTTGTTCTCATCCGCATATCATCCTCAAACCGACAGCCAAACGGAGGTGACGAACCGCACACTATCCACTCTACTTCGTATCTTGATCAAGAAGAACATCAAGGAGTGCGAAGCATGTCTACCCATCGCCTAGTACGCCTACAACCGTGCAAGACATTCGACTACCAGCAAGTCCCCCTTCGAGGTCGTCAACGGCTTCAACCCGTTGTCCCCATTGGACATTCTACCTCTTCCTCTACAAGAGCGCACCAACATGGATGCAAGTGCACGGGCAAGCTACATCAAGAAGATGCATGAGGATACAAGACAAACCATCGAGCGCCAAGTACAACAACTAGCGACCAAGCTCAACGTCAACAAGCAACCCATGGTCTTCAATATTGGTGATCTAGTGTGGCTACACCTTCGCAAGGACCGCTTCCCCAAAGAACGCAAGTCCAAGCTTCTTCCTCGAGCCGATGGACCTTTCAAGGTGCTAGCACGCTACAACGACAACGCCTACAAGAGCGACCAACCTCGAGACAAGTACAATGTGAGCGACATTTTCAACGTCAAGGACCTCGCACCATACCATGGAGATGAAGCTTTTGATCCAAGGTCGGATCTCTCTCAAAGGGGGGGGAGATGATGCGGAGCATCCCTCACTCATCCCCATGGACGCACCTACATCTTCCTCAACACCACGTGGACCCATGACTCGAGATCGAGCTAAGCATATTGAAGATAAGGTGAACTCGCTCCTCTCCGAACTCCCTCTTCCTAATCATGAGACATGGCTACTACCTCATTGGGAAACTCTATGTGTAATCAGGTACTTGGGAACGAGCCAAGGAACAGCTACTTGCAAGAGCCAAGACGACGAGGGCCCCAAGCGTGATGGAGAAGAAAAGCTGCTAAAGCTACAGGCGTCGGACGACCGACCAAGTCCGGACGTCCGACGACTCCCAGGCCACGGACGTCCGGCAGCTGGGCACCCGAATGGAAACTCACGGAAGACCGAAGCCACCGGACGACCCGTACCAGAGCCGAATCTACGGATGACCGACGATCCACGGACGTCCGGGCCTTCCCGAAGCCCCAGACGACCGACGCACTCGAGTGCGAGCCGAATCTACGAACGTCCGAGCCCTGTCGGACGTCCGGACCGTCACGAGCCGCCGGACGTCCGACGCCTTCCGGACGTCCGGCCCCTGAGTGATCGCGCCCGCGGGCTGGAGCCCTTGTACCCCTTCACTTCGCCCCCATTTGCACTAAGACTATAAATAGACCTCCTCCTCCTCCTCCTAGTTAGGGTTAGCAAAGGATTAGCTCATATTTGTGTGAGAGCTTTGCTCATCCACTTGGTTACCTTCTCCTCGGAGATCGCGCCTCCTCGGAGAAGATCCTTCCAAGAGGATTCAAGACCCCCTTCTAGGGTGGACCCCCATCAAGACCTCCTCACGAAGAAGAACGGCTACTCGTGTATCTTTCCTTTGTTGATTTTGAATCTTGTGCTACCTTATGTGTTCGGTGATCTAGCCCTTGTGTGTTCGATACTTGTCGGTTTAATGTTCCTCTTGTGTGTTTTTCATCGTGTTCTTCCGCTTGTTCGTCGTGTTCCTCGTAGGGATCCTCTCCAAATGTGAAAGATTGTCCTCATAGGGTTCCGCCCTACATCAAACATGCTTGCATAGGTACCACACCACAATCAACATAATCAGCATATGTAGAGATACTAAAATGCACCCGAACAGTACGTGTTACCTTAACCTTGCCGCTGTTGTTGAACCATTGGATGTAGTAAGGATGTGGATGTGGTCTTGTGGTGAGAGATAGCTTCTCCACCATCGCCATGCTAGCCAAGTTGTTGCAGCTCCATCCATCTATGATGACGCGAATAGAACGTTCCTTCACAACTCCCTTTGTATGGAACAAATTATGCCTCTGATTTTGCTCAGCTTGTGTAACCTGCACACTCAAAACACGTTGAGCAACTAAACATTCATACCACAAAGATCTTCAAAGCCATGTATTGCGTCTCATGATCGAATCATCTCCATCATGTTCTTCATGTGTAATAAGAGCCAAAGTCTCCTCATCATAGTCACTAGCGGACTCATACCCACCATCCTTAGTAGCAATCATCACACGCTGAGATTTGCATTCTCTCGCAAAATGTCCTCTTCCCTTACAACGACGACAAATAATATCACTTGTGTGCCCTGTTGACGCCATGGAAGAAGAAGAGCTCTGTGCAGGCCCGGCAGGTGTGCTCTTGGCAGATAGTGGTGGTTGTGCCTGCTTTCTTGTATCACGGTTGGAGGTGGCACCTAAAGGAGGTGATGGTGCAGTGGAAGTAGATGATGCACGTGGTGTCCATGATGAAGGTCGACCTGCAGAAAAGTTAGTTCGCGCCAATGCTTGTCGATCATGCACTTCACGTTCAGCTTAGCAAGCAAGATGAAATAAACGAGTGATATTATTATAATCCTTATACTCTAGAATGGTCTGAATCTCTCTATTTAATCCACCCATAAAACGTGCAAGCATAGCTTCATTCTCCTCAACAATACCACATCTAATCAAGCCAGTTTGTAATTCCTGATAATATTCTTCTACATAATTTTTTCCTTGTCTTGAGCGCTGCAATTTTTGAAGTAATTCACGTTGATAATATGGTGGAACCCAACGAGTACGCGTAGCAGTTTTCAAAGCAGCCCAAGTAGCTGGAACAGGATATAATCTACAATGTTCAGACAACAAAACACATGCAAAGCTAGTGAAAGCACAAACAGCGGCAGGAACACGTCTCTCCTCAGGATATTGTAAACATGTAAATCGTTGTTCAGTTTCTAACTCCCAAGTAAGATATATATCAGGAACATATCTACCCTCAAATGGTGGAATATTCAATTTCAGTTTAGGGAGATGGTCATGATCTCGTACCTGAGGTGGTGGTGCAGGCCTACCATTGCGATTATATACCTGAGGTCGACCTGCTGGTGGTGGTGCTGGTGGCTGCACGTAGTTCTGATTTTGATCAACCTCATCCTCATAATCGCCCGTATACTCATCATCCTCCTAGGTACCAGCAGCAGCAGCAGCAGGAGCCAAAGAAGCATCAACAACAGGTAAAACAGCACCAGAAGTTTGGCCATCCTCAAGAGGAACACACTGCGCTCGTCCATACTGATTCAGAAGGGGGCGTTGTTGTTGTCGTTGCAGAGGTGCGATAGGTGCAGCCGGCGGTGGTTGTGGAAAACGCGCGATCAATTTATTAAACTTGTTATCATGCTTTGTTTCGAACGTCTTCTCAATGCAATCTATCTTCTCCATGGCCTCTTCAACTCCGTTTAGCACATCTTGCACCTGTCCACTCATCATTTGCTGAAATCTATCATGTAGCTGTTTTTTTGTCAGGTTCTCCCAATCAGTCTCATCGGCTTGTGATCCTAACATGGTTAGCAGCAAATAGAAACAAACAAGAATATGATCCTATAGACTACTAGGAATAGGTGGTGGTATATCACAAACCCGTCAAGCAAATCTCAAATTCTTACCAGTTCTTACCCAACAGCAGGAGGTGATCGACAACCAACCGTTGTAGTCAAAACTCTCAAAGCTTGGATAAAGCGATTACCAGGGAGAGTCAAACGCACGACATAGATGTATGTGGAGCTGGGAAGGCTTATAATATGGTAGCAAAAAGGGTCAGCAATAATCAATTCAGAGATACAAAGTTGAATAAACGCTCAATGACGGTACTGTGCTGGTCCTAGGCTAGACCGTGCTAGAGACGCGAGCCTAGAAAAAACACGGCGCTGCACGTAAACAAGGGAAAAGCACACTGTGGAACTTTTTTTTCGCTCTGTTTTTTTTTTGCGCTGCTCCTTTTTTTTCGCTGTTTTTTTTTGCGAAAAATCACTATAATGGCGAGTGTCTCAAAACTCTTCCAAGGTCAAACTGACAGGATGGGCACGAAATTTTTTGACAATTTTTTTTCTTCCGGAAATCAGGGCAGCGACGACGGAAAAGTGCGACGAAAAATCACTATGATGGCGAATGTCTCAAAACACTCCTGGGGACCTAAAAATAGGATAGGGAAAAAATATTTTCGGTCACCGAAATTTTGGCCTAAAAACTGCCCGGGGGTCTCCAGACTCTTTTTTTTCCGAAACCTACTCAGGCAAGGAAACAAGAATCGAAAATTAGATGGATCTCGGAAACAAACCTAATACGAAAAGAACTCGGATTGGTGGTGGATATATGGTGGTAGGATATGGCAGCGGTGGTGGTATATGATAGCGACGATGGTATATGGATATGGATCGGTGGTATATGGCAGCGGTGGTGGTATATGGCAGCGGTGGTGGTATAAGGCAGCGTTGGTGGGATATGGCAGCGGTGGTGGTATATGGCAACAACGATGAAGATGGTGCGGCGGCGGCGTGACAAACTGTGACAGAACTCGAAACTCTAAAGGACTAGACGCTAAGACCAGCAACTAGACACGATGATGCAACCGCAAATTCAACAAAGCAAAACCCTAAAAAGATTATGCAAAGGCTCAGATTGGCTCGGATATGATGAACTAACCCTAATTTTTTTGTGGCTTTTTCGTGGACTCTAGGTATGAAGAACCGACTCGATCTAAACTATGAAAAACTGTAATATCTCACCGAGCAACCTGGAAATCTGATACCACTTGATAGAGGCAAAGGTGTCCCGTCTTTCGATGAGATGGTGGCTATCGTTTTGGAGGAAGTCGACTTTGACGATCCGACTACGAACGTGCGAGGACGTCGCGCCTTAGCAATCGCTAAACCAACTCCGAGAGGTTATAGACCACGCCGGATCACGATCAACCTGACCACGAAGGTCTGTTTCCTGCAGGCAAACGAAGAACAATCAAGAAACTAAGATTGCAATATGGATATTGCGAATATAAGAGGAAAGCTTTAGTGATCAAAGGTGGGGTTCTATGACGCCTTTGTCTGGTCGTTGAACACAAACGAAGTACGCGAAGTTGCAGCTATGGCGAAACTTCAATCTAAACAAAACCCAAAGTCTAAACGACGCCCTAAGGGCTGTATATATGGAGGAAGAGGGGGGAATTTCGTGGCCCTTGGAGGAGGGGTCCGAAACCATCCCAAACTCTTGTTTCCCCACACATACGGACTCTAAAAATAGCCTAAACTTAAGTATTTCGAAAATACATGGGCCTGGCCCAATAATAAGGTGACGCAACACCTAGAATAGCCTCTAGACGAAATTTATGAAGTGGCATCTTGTATATTTCGTCCAAGGCTTCATGCACTCCTTATGGTTGCTTCAAAGTCCTGAAATCATCACTTGTAACTCCGTTCTTGATCCCCTTGCGCATGCCATCAACTCCATGCGTGTTCTTGCTCCAATGTTCATCCTTCTCCAAGCTAGGCCCTTCATTTGTAAGCAAAACAAATGTATCCAATTTAGGCAGCATCATATTCTCATGAACATTAGAATCATTACCAAGAAACGAATGTACCTGGTAATTTAATTGACATGCGCGAGCTCTAGTAATTGGTCCAGTATATGTAACAGTAGGAGCTGTGGGTGTAACAATGGTATTGATGTCCTCATCAACCTCTCCATCGACATTCATCTCTCCGAAGTAAGGAAAAGGGACTACATCGACAAGAAGCTTTCCGCAGGAGCAAGATGCAAGGATGGAGGAGATTAGAGCCTTGATCAAGTCTTCTTCCTGATAGAGGCAAAGGTGTCCCGTCTTTCGATGAGATGGTGGCTATCGTTTAGGATGAAGTTGACTTTGACGATCCAACTACGAACGTGCGAGGACGTCGGGCCTTAGCAATCGCTAAACCAACTCCGAGAGGTTATTGACCACGCCGGAGCACGATCAACCTGACCACGAAGGTCTGTTTCCTGCAGGCAAACAAAGAACAAGCAAGAAACTAAGATTGCAATCTGGATATTGCGAATATAAGAGGAAAGCTTTATTGATCAAGGTGGGGTTCTGTGACGCCTTGGTCTGGTCGTTGAACACAAACGAAGTGCACGAAGTTGCAGCTATGGCGAACTTTTAATCTAAGCAAAACCCAAAGTCTAAACGGTGCCCTAAGGGCTGTATATATGGAGAAAGAGGGGGGAATTTCGTGGCCCTTGGGAAGGGGTCCGAAACCAACCCTATCTCTTGTTTCCCCACACATACGGACTCTAAAAACAGCCTATACTTATGTATTTTGAAATTACATGGGCCTGGCCCAATAATAAGGTGACGCAACACCTAGAATAGCCTCTGGACGATCTTTATGAAGTGGCATCTTGTATATTTCGTCCAAGGCTTCATGTACTCATTATGGTGGCTTCAAAGTCCTGAAATCATCACTTGTAACTCCGTTCTTTTTCCCCTTGCGCATGCCATCAACTCCATGCTTGTTCTTGCTCCAATGTTCATCCCTCTTATCCATGCCAGGCCCTTCGTTTGTAAGCAAAACAAATGTATCCAATTTAGGCAGCATCATATTCTGATGAACATTAGAATCATTTCCAAGAAACGAAAGTACCTGATAATTTAATTGGCGTGCGCGAGCTCTAGTAATTGGTCCAATATATGTTGTAGTAGGGGCTGTGGGTGTAACAATGGTACTGATGTCCTCATCACTTCCCCTTCGTCATCTTCAAGGCCGCGACGTTCAAGTCACAAGTCTTTGGAGCGCCCAAGCGATGCAAGCGCAAGTCGTCCACATCTCCATGGCGACCACCATCACGTTCGTGATCCACATCGTCATGAAGGGCAAGTCACCTACAAGCAACATGTGCACGACGACAACGAACGACATCTACTACGAGCTCAAGCGTGACAACGACACCATCATTATCAAGATGCTCAACAAGCGCAAATGTACAAGTCCCAACAAGCCCTACCTCACGCCAAGTCGAAGCTTCATGAGCACAAAAGAAGACTGCGAGATGACCACCACAAAGACGACGCTACAGCTACATCAACCACTTCGGCATCTTCGCCAAGTGTTCTCAAGGCATCTTCGCCTTTGGACGTATGGCATCTTCGCCTACTTCCCATGAGTACGCCTACAACGACTTCATCAAGTCCAAGGCGACTACCTACGAGCGAGGGCGACACTTCCATCTTCGAAAGCCCGTCAAGGAAGATGGCCGAGCTTAGGACATTCCCTTCGGTCATGGAGACGAGCTACAAGGTGCCACATCATATGGGCCTCCAACAACAAGACGGCGACAAGAAGGTCGAGCAAGGGCCATCCCCTTCGACCACGGCGATAGGAGTTGAGCATGTAGACATTTGCACCTACATCTCTCCGACACCCACATATCATGAGATGACTCAATTGCCATGTGAGGAGAGCCACCACCACATGAGAGAGATGAGTGACTCCACCATAAGTGACATTGAGTGCATTTCCTATGAGAGGATGAGTGTGACCACCACTAGTCCCACACTTGAGAGCATGCCACACATCCTATGTGAGGTTGAGAGCCATTTGAGTGACTCCACCAACCATATGAGTGAGAGCATCCAAGAGGGAGTGTGATAGAGGCTAAGGTGTCCCGATGTTTCGATGAGATGGTGGCTATCGTTTCTGTGGGAGTCGACCTTGACGATCCGACTACGAACGTGCGAGACGTCGCGCCTTAGCAATCGCTAAACCAACTTCCGAGGGTTATTGACCACGCCGAGCACGATCAACCCGACCACGAGGGCTGTTTCCTGCGAGCAAACGAAGAACAAGCAAGAAACTGAGATTGCAATCTGGATATTGCGAATATAAGATGAAAGCTTTATTGATCAAGGTGGGGTTCTGTGGCGCTTTGTCCAGTCGTTGAACACAAACGAAATGCACGCGAAGTTGCAGCTATGGCGAACTTTTAATCTAAACAAAACCCAAGGTCTAAACGGTGCCCTAAGGGCTGTATATATGGAGGAAGAGGGGGAATTTCGTGGCCCTTGGTGGAGGGGTCCGAAATCAACCCTAACTCTTGTTTCCCACACATACGGACTCTAAAACAGCCTATACTTAAGTATTTCGAAATTACATGGGCCTGGCCCACTAATAAGGTGACGCAGCACCTAGAATAGCCTCGGGACGACATTTATGAAGTAGCATCTTGTATATTTCGTCCAAGGCTTCATGCACCCATTATGGTGGCTTCAAAGTCCTGAAATCATCACTTGTAACTCCGTTCTTGTTCCCCTTAGCATGGCATTATCTCCATGCTTGTTCTTGCTCCAATGTCCATCCTTCTCCAAGCTAGGGCCTTCATTTGTAAGCAAAACAAATGTATCCAATTTAGGCAGCATCATATTCTCATGAACATTAGAATCATTACCAAGAAACGAAAGTACCGATAATTTAATTGGCGTCTTGAGCTCTAGTAATTGGTCCAAGATATGTAGCAAGAGGGGCTGTGGGTGTAACAATGGTATTGATGTCCTCATCATCCTCCCCTTCTTGAAATGAAGTCGTCCTCGACGGAAGCTCATATTCCTCACCCAAATAAGGCTTCAAATCTGCAATGTTAAAAGTGGGACTAACCCCAAAATCTGCAGGCAGCTCAAGTTTATATGCATTATCATTTATTTTCTCTAACACCTTAAATGGACCATCAAGACGTGGCATTAGCTTTGATTTGTGCAAATTAGGAAACCTATCCTTACGCAAATGTAACCAAACAAGATCTCCAGGTGCAAAGACAACATGTTTTCTACCCTTATCTCCAGCAAGTTTATATTTAGCATTCATACGCTCAATGTTTTCCTTAGTTATCTCATGCATTTTTAAAATCAATTCAGCACGTTCTTTAGCATCAAAATTAACCTTCTCCGAAGATGGAAGAGGCAACAAATCAATAGGTGCACGAGGTAGGAAGCCATACACAATTTCAAAAGGGCACATCTTAGTTGTAGAATGCAATGAACGATTATAAGCAAATTCAATATGAGGCAAGCATTCTTCCCACATTTTCTTATTATTCTTCAAAACAGCCCTAAGCATAGTAGACAATGTTCTATTGACTACTTCAGTTTATCCATCGGTTTGGGGGTGACAAGTAGTACTAAAAGCAGTTTAGTCCCCAACTTAGCCCATAAACATCTCCAAAAGTGGCTAAGAAATTTAGTATCACGATCTGAAACAATAGTATTTGGCACACCATGCAAGCGAATAATTTCACGAAAGAACAAATCAGCAACATTAACAGATCATCGCTTTTATGACATGGTATAAAGTGTGCCATTTTCGAGAATCTATCCACGACAACAAATATGCTATCCTCCCTTCTTTGTTCGAGGTAAACCTAAAACAAAGTCCATAGATATATCCTCCCAAGGAACACTAGGCACAGAGCAAAGGCATATATAAACCATGAGGATTGAGTCGTGACTTAGCTTTTTGACATGTAGTGCAGCGAGCAACAAAACGCTCAACATCCGTCTCATCTTTGGCCAAAAGAAATGTGTAGCAAGTATATCCTCCGTCTTCTTCACGCCAAAGTGTCCCATTAATCCTCCTCCATGCGCCTCCTGCAACAACAAAAGACGAACAGAGCTAGCAGGAATGCATAGCTTGTTAGCACGGAACACAAAACCATCATTAATAACGAACTTGTTCCATGTTCTTCCCTCTTTACAATTCTGCATTACATCTTTAAAATCAGCATCATGCACATATTGATCTTTGATGGTCTCCAAACCAAATATTTTGAAGTCAAGTTGTGAAAGCATAGTATATCGACGAGACAAAGCATCGGCAATAACATTTTCTTTACCCTTCTTGTGTTTAATGACATAAGGGAAAGTCTCAATGAATTCAACCCATTTAGCATGTCTACGATTCAGTTTAGCTTGACTTTTAATATGTTTCAAAGATTCATGATCGAATGTATAACAAATTCTTTGGGCCATAAATAATGTTGCCATGTCTCTAAAGTCCTAACAAGAGCATATAATTCTTTGTCATAAGTAGAATAGTTCAGACTAGGCCCACTCAATTTTTCGTAAAAGTATGCAACAGGTTTGCCATCTTGTAATAACACACCTCCTAATCCAATTCCACTAGCATCACATTCAAGCTCAAAAGTCTTATTAAAGTCGGAAGTTGGAGTAAAGGAGCATGTGTCAACTTATCTTTCAATACCGTGAAGGCTTCTTCCCATGCGGTACCCCAAACAAAAGGCACATCCTTCTTTGTAAGCTCATTGAGAGGTGCAGCAATGGTGCTAAAGTCTCTCACAAAACGCCTATAGAAACCAGCGAGTCCAAGAAAACTCCTCACTTGTGTGACCGTTTTGGGCTGCGGCCAACTCTCAATAGCTTCAATCTTGGCTTTATCAACTTCAATTCCTGTGGAGTAACAACATAGCCAAGAAAAGATACTCGGTCGGTGCAAAAGGTGCACTTACCAAGGTTACCAAACAAGCGTGCATCACGTAGAGCATTAAAAACAACACGTAAATGTTCCAAATGTTCTTCCAAAGATTTGCTATAAATCAGTATATCATCAAAGTAAACTACCACAAATCGTCCAATGAAAGCACGTAAAACTTCGTTCATTAATCTCATGAAAGTACTAGGTGCATTAGTTAACCCAAAAGGCATGACTAACCACTCATATAATCCAAACTTAGTTTTAAATGCTGTTTTCCATTCATCTCCCAATTTCATACGAATTTGATGGTATCCACTACGCAAATCAACTTTGGAGAATATTGTAGAGCCACTCAATTCATCAAGCATATCATCTAGCCTAGGAATAGGATGGCGATAACGAATAGTAATATTATTAATGCCTCTACAATCAACACACATACGCCGACGTACCATCCTTTTTAGGCACTAGTATAATAGGAACAGCACAAGGACTAAGAGATTCGCGTATATAACCTTTGTCGAGCAGCTCCATACTTGACGCATAATCTCCTTCGTCTCCTCTGGATTGGTGCGGTATGGTGCACGGTTGGGTAGCGATGCACCGGAATTAAGTCAATTTGATGCTCAATCCCTCGAATAGGTGGTAATCCGGTGGCACGTCTTGTGGGAAGGCGTCGTGAACTCCCCGCAAAATGTTAGTGACAGCAGGGGCAAAGAGGAAAACACGTCCTCAAATGAAAATAATGCCTCTTTGCACACAAAAGCATAGCAAACAGATTTGCTAGAATCTAGCTCATCAATATCAGATTTGGTGGCAAATAAACATGCACTTTTCAGTTTAATTTCGAAGCAACATTAGATGGTTTATTATTAGGCTTCATTTGTTGCTCAAATTCTTTTGCCACAATCTGATTTTCACTCTTATTTTTCTCCTGTTTTGCTTTATTAGCTCTATTAATATCATCTTTCAAAATGGAATCAGGAGTCATAGGAAGCAAAGTAATATTTTTATCCTTGTGAACAAGAGTATACTGATTGTTTCTACCATGGTGTACAGAATTTTTATCAAATTGCCATGGTCTACCAAGTAATAAGGAACATGCTTGCATAGGTACCACATCACAATCAACATAATCAGCATATGTAGAGATACTAAAATGCACACGAACAGACGTGTTACCTTAACCTTGCCGCTGTTGTTGAACCATTGGATGTAGTAAGGATGTGGATGTGGTCTTGTGGTGAGAGAAAGCTTCTCCACCATATCCATGCTAGCCAAGTTGTTGCAGCTCCCTCCATCTATGATGGCCTTGAATAGAACGTTCCTTCACAACTCCTTTGTATGGAACAAGTTATGCCTCTGATTTTGCTCAGCTTGTGTAACCTGCACACTCAAAACACGTTGAGCAACTAAACATTCATACCTGTCGGCATCTTCAAGAGCCATGTATTGCGTCTCAAGATCAGAATCATCTCCGTCGTGTTCTTCATGTGTAATAAGAGCCAAAGTCTCTTCATCATAGTCACTAGCGACTCATACCCACCATCCTCGTAGCAATCATCACACGCTGAGATTGGCATTCTCTCAAAAATGTCCTCTTCCCTTACAACGACGACAAATAATATCACTTGTGTGCCTGTTGACGCCATGGAAGAAGAAGAGCTCTGTAGGCCCGAGAGGTGTACTCTTGGCGATAGTGGTGGTTGTGCCTGCTTTCTTGTATCACGGTTGGAGGTGGCAGCCGGCGGAGGTGCCGGTGTAGTAGAACGTGTGGAAGTAGATGATGCACGTGGTGTCCATGATGAAGGTCGACTGCGAGAAAAGTTAGTCCGTGCCAAGGCACATCGATCCTGCACTTCACGTTCAGCTTTACAAGCAAGATGGAATAATCGAGTGATATTATTATAATCCTTGTAGTCTAGAATGGTCTGAATCTCTCTATTTAATCCACCCGAAAAACGTGCAAGCATAGCTTCATTCTCCTCAACAATACCACATCTAATCAAGCCGGTTTGTAATTCCCGATAATATTCTTCTACGAATTTTTCCTTGTCTTAAGCGCTGCAATTTTGAAGTAATTCACGCTGATAATATGGTGGAACCCAACGAGTACGCATAGCAGTTTTCAAAGCAGCCCAAGTAGCTGGAACAGGATATAATCTACAATGTTCGACCACCAAACACATGCAAAGCTAGTGAAAGCACAAACAGCAGCGAACACGTCTCTCCTCGGGATATTGTAAACATGTAAATCGTTGTTCAGTTTCTAACTCCCAAGTAAGATATATATCAGGAACATATCTACCCTCAAATGGTGGAATATTCAATTTCAGTTTAGGGAGATGGTCATGATCTCGTACTGAAGGGAGCCCAACATCGCCATTATTTGCATGTGGGCGACACGGTGGTTGTGGTGCTGGTGGTTGCACGTGGTTCGATGTTGATCAACCTCATCCTCGTAAGCTCTCACATAATCATCCTCCCCGCCGTGTAGCAGCAGGAGCCACGAAGTATCAACAGCAGCACCAGCAGCTTGGCGGTGAAGAGGGACACGGAAGCTCGGCGGAGGGCTGATTCGCGATGTGGAGGTAGTCCGTGTTGTTGTAGTAGAGGTGCGTTAGGTGCAGCCGGTGGTGGTGGTGGTAGACGCCTTGAGCAATTCATTAAACTTGTTATCGAGCTTTGTTTGAACGCCTTCTCAATGCCATCTATCTTCTCCATGGCCTCTTCAAATCTATTTAGCACATCGTCCACCTGCCCACTCATCATTTGTTGAAACTTATCATGTAGCGCTTTGTTTGTCATGTTCTCCCGGTCGGTCTAAATCGGCTTGTGATCCTGCCATGGTTAGCAGCAATAGAAACACACAAGAATATGATTGACAGACTACTAGGAAGTGGTGGTGGTGGTGTGGTGGGCGATCACAAATCCGTCGAGCAAATCTCAAATTCTTACCAGTTCTTACCCAAGAAGAAAGCGGTGATCGGCAACCGATGTAGTCAAAACTCTCAAAGCTTGGATAGAGCGATTACGGGGAGAGTCAAGCGCACGATGTAGATGTATGTGGAGCTGGGAAGGCTTATAATGTGGTAGCAAAATGGTTAGCAATAATCAATTCGAGAGATGCAAAGTTGAATAAGCGCTCAACGACGGCATCTTGTCTTTGGTCCTAGGCTAGACCGTGCTAGAGACGCGAGCCTAGAACACTAACAAAATCACGGCGCTGCTGCACGTAAACAACGGAAAAGCACACTCTGGAAATTTTTTTTCGCTCTTTTTTTTTTTTTTTTTTTTTTTTTTTTTTTTTTTTTTTTTTTTTTTTTTTTTTTTTTTGCTGCTTTTTTTTTTTTTGAAAAATCACTATAATGGCGAGTGTCTCAAAACTCTTCCGAGGTCAAACCGACAGGATGGGCACGAAATTTTTCGACCAAATTTTTTTTTTTTTTTGCCTTGACCCAAAAGCTGAAGCGGGTCAAAAAAACTTTCTATAACGGCGATGTCTCAATACACTTAGAAACACTTAAAACAGGATAGCGAAAAATTTTTCGACAAGTGCGTTTTCGGAAAATTTTGGGCCTAAACGAGGGTGGTTTCCAGACTCTTTTTTTTTTTTTTTTTTTTTTTTCGAAACCTACTCCGGCAAGGAAACACGAATCGGAAACTAGAGGGATCTCGAAAACAAACCTAATATGAGAAGAACTCGGATTGGTGGTGGATATATGGTGGTGGTATATGGCAGCGGTGGTGGTATATGGTAGCGGTGGCGGTATATGGATATGGATTGGTGGTGGTATATGGATACGGATTGGTGGTGGTATATGGATACGGATTGAGGCGGTGGCGGATAAGCAATGGTGGTAGATGGCAAGGCGATGATGATGGTGCGGCGGCGTGACAACTTATGACCAGAACTCGAAACTCTAAAAGACTAGACTCTAAGACCAGCAACTTGACACGACGATGCAACCGCAAATTCAACAAAGCAAAACCCTAAAAAGATTATGCAAAGGCTCAGATTGGTTCGGATATGATGAACTAACCCTAATTTTTTTTTGTGGCTTTTTCGTGGACAATAGGTATGAAGAACAGACTCGATCTAAACTACGAAAAACTGGAAAATCTCACCGAGCAACCTGGAAATCTGATACCACTTGATAGAGGCTAAGGTGTCCCGATGTTTCGATGAGATGGTGGCTATCGTTTCTGTGGGAGTCGACCTTGACGATCCGACTACTGAACGTCGAGACGTCGCGCCTTAGCAATCGCTAAACCAACTTCCGAGGGTTATTGACCACGCCGAACACGATCAACGACCACGAGGGCCTGTTTCCTGCGAGCAAGCGAAGAACAAGCAAGAAACTGAGATTGCAATCTGGATATTGCGAATATAAGATGAAAGCTTTATTGATCAAGGTGGGGTTACGTGGCGCCTTTGTGCAGTCGTTGAACACAAGCGAAATGCACGCCAGTTGCAGCTATGGCGAACTTTTAATCTAAACAAAACCCAAGGTCTAAACGGTGCCCTAAGGGCTGTATATATGGAGGAAGAGGGGGAATTTCGTGGCCCTTGGTGGAGGGGTCCAAATCAACCCTAACTCTTGTTTCCCACACATACGGACTCTAAAACAGCCTATACTTAAGTATTTCGAAATTACATGGGCCTGGCCCACTAATAAGGTGACGCAGCACCTAGAATAGCCTCGGGACGACATTTATGAAGTAGCATCTTGTATATTTCGTCCAAGGCTTCATGCACCCATTATGGTGGCTTCAAAGTCCTGAAATCATCACTTGTAACTCCGTTCTTGTTCCCCTTAGCATGGCATTATCTCCATGCTTGTTCTTGCTCCAATGTCCATCCTTCTCCAAGCTAGGGCCTTCATTTGTAAGCAAAACAAATGTATCCAATTTAGGCAGCATCATATTCTCATGAACATTAGAATCATTACCAAGAAACGAAAGTACCTGATAATTTAATTGGCGTGCGCGAGCTCTAGTAATTGGTCCAGTATATGTAGCAGTAGGGGCTGTGGGTGTAACAATGGTATTGATGTCCTCATCAGAGTGAGTAAGCCACAACACTTAGTGACTGAGGTAGTTGACATGGCATGTGAGGCCACCATGATTTCTAACGACTTAACCTCTACTCCTAGTGTGTTTCCTTCTTTGGTGCTAGGTCTCCTACATGACGACATGCCTATCCTCGACGAGTCCATCCCTCCAAAGGGAAAACCGATGGCCATGGTGGACGATGATACAACCCCCACATGGTTCCATCAAGATGAAGATGACAACGAGTGGATCTTCAACACCTCACCTACAACACATGAGCGATGCTCCAAAGGTAACATAGGTGATGGTGCTTCTCTTGTCCCACTAGTGGACTCTCTTGACATCGATTGCTCCCATGATGTTGACCCACCTATTACCATGCTTCATGCTAGTGAAACTTCTTCATGCCTTGACTTACCTATTTATGATGAATAAGATTATGAGCATGTTGAGTTGCCTAGTTGTGATGCTATGCTTCTAGGATATCTTGTGAAAAATCTATTGGTCACTTCATGTTTGACAATCCTGTGAACTTTTCATATGCTATGAGTGAGATCTCCCATATTGCATTATTTCAATCTCAACATAGTAACTATGCATGCCCCACTAAAATCAATCCTATTTGCACTTATGGCATAGATGACGAGATGATGGTCATTGGCTTTTGTTTTTCATGTGATGATATTGCCATGCTTCCTTTACATGATTTGCGCTATTCATCTACTATGTCATGCCATGATCACATTGTTCCAAATATGCATTGTTTTGGATGTTGTCAATATTCTCCATGTGATGTTTCCATTAATGCTCATGAGGAGACCCCCATAGTTTCCTCTGAAGGAAATATGCCCTAGAGGCAATAATAATGTTATTATTTATTTCCTTATATCATGATAAATGTTTATTATTCATGCTAGAATTGTATTAACCGGAAACATAATACATGTGTGAATACATAAACCTACAGAGTGTCACTAGTATGCCTCTACTTGACTAGCTCGTTAATCAAAGATGGTTATGTTTCCTAACCATGAACAAGGAGTTGTTATTTGATTAACGGGATCACATCATTGGTTGAATGATCTGATTGACATGACCCATTCCATTAGCATAGCACCTGATCGTATAGTTTGTTGCTAGTGCTTTTCTTCATGACTTATACATGTTCCTATGACTATGAGATTATGCAACTCCCGTTTGCCCGAGGAACACTTTGGGTGCTACCAAACGTCACAACGAATCGGGTGATTATAAAGGTACATTACAGGTGTCTCCGAAGGTACATGTTGGGTTGGCATATTTGAGATTAGGATTTGTCACTCCGATTGTCGGAGAGGTATCTCTGGCCCTCTCGGTAATGCACATCACATAAGCCTTGCAAGCATTGCAACTAAATGTGTTAGTTGTGAGATGATGTATTACGGAACGAGAAAAGAGACTTGCCAAGATGCGAGATTGAACTAGGTATTGGATACCGACGATCGAATCTCGGGCAAGTAACATACCGATGACAAAGGGAACAACGTATGTTGTTATGCGGTCGACCGATAAAGATCTTCGTAGAATATGTAGGAGCCAATATGGGCATCCAGGTCCGCTATTGGTTATTGACCGAGAGGTGTCTCGGTCATGTCTACATAGTTCTCGAACCCGTAGGGTCCGCACGCTTAACGTTCGATGGCGCTTATTATGAGTTTATATGATATTGATGTACGAAGGTTGTTGAGTCCGGATGAGATCACGGACATGACGAGGAGTCTCGAAATGGTCGAGACATAAAGATTGATATATTGGAAGCCTATGTTTGGACTCGGAATCACTCCGGGTGAAATTGGGAATTTTACCGATGCAGGGGGTTACTGGAACCTCCGGGGGTCAATGGGCCTTGATGGGCCTTAAGGGAAAGAAAAAGGGGCCATATGCTGGCGCAGCCTTCCCCTTCCCTAGTCCTATTAGGATTAGGAGAAGGGGTGGCGCCTCTCTCCCTCTCCCTTGGTCAAACCCTAGTTGGACTAGGATTGGGGAATCCTACTCGGTGGGAGTAGGACTCCCAGCGCATCCATAGGTGGCCGGCCAGCCCTCCCTTCCTCCTTTATATACAGAGGCGAGAGGGCACCCCATGACACACAAAAGTTGATCGATTAGATCGTTCCTTAGCCGTGTGCGGTGCCCCCTTCCACCAGATTACACCTCGATCATACCGTAGCGGAGCTTAGGCGAAGCCCTGCGACGGTGGAACATCATCATCGTCACCACGCCGTCGTGCTGACGGAACTCTCCCTCGACACTCGGCTGGATCGGAGTTCGAGGGACGTCATCGAGCTGAACGTGTGCAGAACTCGGAGGTGCCGTAAGTTCGGTACTTGGATCGGTTGGATCGGGAAGAAGTACGACTACTTCCTCTACGTTGCGTCAACGCTTCCGTTGCTGGTCTCGAGGCGTACGAGACAACACTCTCATCTCGTTGCTATGCATCACCATGGTCTTGCGTGATCGTAGGAAAATTTTGAAATTACTCGTTCCCCAACAAGTGGTATCGAGCCAGGTTTTATGCGTTGATGTCATGTGCACGAGTAGAACACAAGTGAGTTGTGGACGATACAAGTCATACTGCCTACCAGCATGTCATACTTTGGTTCAGCGGTATTGTGAGATGAAGCGGCCGGACCGACATTACGCGTGACGCTTCTGCGAGACTGGTTTCACCGCTGTGAGCACTCGTTGCTTAAAGGTGACCGGCGGTGTCTGTCTCTCTCACTTTAGTTGAACCGAGTGTGGCTCGCCGGTCCTTGAGAAGGTTAAAGCGGAGTCTATTTGACGAAATATCGTTGTGGTTTTGATGCGTGGGTAAAACGGTTCTTGCTCAGCCCATAGCAGCCACGTAAAACTTGCAACAACAAAGTAGAAGGCGTCTAACTTGTTTTTGCAGGGCATGTTGTGATGTGATATGGTCAAGGCGTGATGCTATACTTTATTGTATGAGATGATCATGTTTTGTAACGGGTTATCGGCAATGGCGAGAGCCATATGGTTGTCGCTTTATTGTATGAAATGCAAGCGCCATGTAATTGCTTTACTTTATCACTAAGCGATGGCGATAGTCGTAGAAGCAATAGTTGGCGAGGCGACAACGATGCTACGATGGAGATCAAGGTGTCGCGCCGGTGGCGATGGTGATCATGGCGGTGCTTGAGATGGAGATCACAAGCACAAGATGATGATGGCCATATCATATCACTTATATTGATTGCATGTGATGTTAATCCTTTATGCATCTTATTTTGCTTTGATTGACGGTAGCATTATAAGATGATCCTTACTAAATTATCAAGAAGTGTTCTCCCGAGTATGCACCGTTGCGAAAGTTCTTCGTCTTTGAGACACCACGTGATGATCGGGTGTGATAGGCTCTACGTTCAAATACAGCGGGTGCAAAACAGTTGCACACGCAGAATACTCAGGTTATACTTGACGAGCTATGCATATAAGATATGACCTCGGAACACGGAGACCGAAAGGTCGGCGTGAATCATATAGTAGATATGATCAACATATTGATGTTCACCATTGAAACTACTCCATCACACGTGATGATCGGTCATGGTGTAGTTGATGTGGATCACGCAATCACTTAGAGAATTGGAGGATATTTTTCTAAGTGGGAGTTCTTAAGTAATATGATTAATTGAACTTTAATTTATCATGAACTTAGTCCCGGTAGTATTTTGCAAATTATGTTGTAGATCAATAGCTCGCGTTGTTGCTTCCCTATGTTTTTATATGTGTTCCTAGAAAATTGTATTGAAAATGTTAGTAGCAATGATGCGGATTGGATCTGTGATCTGAGGTTTATCCTCATTTGCTGCTTGAAGAATTATGTCCTTAATGCACCGCTAGGTGACAGACCTATTGCAGGAGCAGATCACGAGGCGTTATGAGCGTTTGGCTAGCTCAATATGATGACTACTTGATAGTTTAGTGCACCATGCTTAACGGCTTAGAATCGGGACTTCAAAGGCGTTTTGAGCGTCATGGACCATATGAGATGTTCCAGAATTGAAGTTAATATTTTTAGCAAATACCGAGTTGAGAGATATGAAGTCTCCAACAAGTTCTATAGCTAAAAGATGGAGGAGAATCGCTCAACTAGTGAGCATGTGCTCAGATTGTCCGAGTACTTCAATCACTTGAATCAAGTGGGAGTTAATCTTCGAGATAAGATAGTGATTGACAGAATTCTCTAGTCACCATCACTAAGTTAGTAGAACTTCGTGATGAACTATAGTATGCAAGGGATGACGAAAAAGATTCTCGAGCTCTTCGCGATGCTAAAATCGTGAAGGTAGAAATCAAGAAAAACATCAAGTGTTGATGGTTGACAAAACCACTAGTCTCAAGGAAAATGGCAAAGGGAAGAAGGGAACTTCAAAAGGAACGGCAAGCAAGTTGCTGCTCGAGTGAAGAAGCCCAAGTCTAGACCTAAGCCCGAGACCGAGTACTTTTGCTGCAATGGAACTGGTCCTTTGGAAGCGAACTACCCTGAATATTTGGTGGATAAGAAGGATGGCAAAGTGAACAAGGTTATATTTGATATACAGGTTATTGATGTGTGCCTTACTAGTGTTTATAGTGGCCCCTGAGTATTTGATACTCGTTAGGTTGCTAAGATTAGTAACTCGAAGCAGGAGTTACGAATAAGCAGAGACTAGTTGAAGGGAAGTGACGATGAGTGTTGGAAGTAGTTCCAAGATTGATATGATCATCATCGCACACTCCCTATACTTTCGGGATTAGTGTGGAACCTAAATAAGTGTTATTTGGTGTTGAGCATAAATATGATTTGATCATGTTTATTGCAATCTGTTATTCATTTAAATAAGAGAATAAATTGTTGTTACTGCTTACATGAATAAAACCTTATATGGTTACACACCCAATGAAAATGGTTCATTGGATCTCGATCATAGTGATACACATATTCATAACATTGAAACCAAAAGATGCAAAGTTAATAATGATAGTGCAACTTATTTGTGGCACTTGCCGTTTAGGTCATATTGGTGTAAAGCGCATGAAGAAAACTCCATCTTGATGGACTTTTGGAATCACTTGATTATGAATCATTTGATGCTTGCGAACCGTGCCTTTTGGGCAAGATGACTAAAACTCCGTTCTCGGAACAATGGAACAAGCTCTTGACTTATTGGGAATAATACATACCGATGTATGCGATCCAATGAGTGTTGATGCTCGTGGCAAGTATCGTTATTTTCGACCTTCACAAGATGATTTGAGCAGATATGGGTATATCTACTTGATGAAACATAAGTCTGAAATAGTTGAAAGGTTCAAAGAATTTCAGAGTGAAGTGGAAAATCATCGTAACAAGAAAATAAAGTTTCTGCGATCTGATCGTGGAGATGAATATTGAGTTCTGAGTTTGGTCTTCAATGAAAACAATGTGGAATAGTTTCACAGCTCACGCCACCGGAACACCACAACGTTATGGTGTGTCCGAGCGTCGTAACCGTACTTTATTATGATATGGTGCGATCTATGATGTATCTTACCGATTTACCACTATCGTTTTGGGGTTATGCATTAGAGACAGCTGCATTCACGTTTAATAGGGCAACCATCTAAATCCGTTGAGATGACACCGTATGAACTATGGTTTAGCGATAAACCTAAGTCGTCGTTTCTTAAAGTTTGGAGTTGTGATGCTTATGTGAAAAAGTTTTCACCGATAAACTCGAACCCAAATCGAATGCGTCTTCATAGAATACCCAAAGGCAACTATTGGGTACACCTTCTATCACAGATCCGAAGGCAAGTTTTTCGTTGCTAAGATGGATCCTTTCTAGAGAAGAAGTTTCTCTCGAAAGAAGTGAGTGGGAGGAAAGTAGAACTTGATGAGGTAATTGTACCTTCTCCTTATTGGAAAGTAGTTCATCACGAAATCAGTTCGATGATTCCTACACCAATTAGTGAGGAAGTTAATGATGATGATCATGAAACTTCAGATCAAGTTGCTACCAAACCTCGTGGGTCTTCGAGTAAGATCCGCACCGGGTGGTACGGTAATCCTATTCTAAAAGTCATGTTACTAGACCATGATGAACCTACGAACTATGAGGAAGCGATGATGAGCCCAGATTCCGCGAAATGGTTTGAGACCATGAAATCTGAGATGGGATCCATGTATGAGAACAAAGTATGGACTTTGGTTGACTTGCCGATGATCGGCAAGCCATTGAGAATAAATGGATCTTCAAGAGGAAGACGGACATTGATAGTAGTGTTACTATCTACAAAGCTCGACTTGTCGCAAAAAGGTTTTGACAAGTTCAAGGTGTTGACTACAATGAGATTTTCTCAATTGTAGCGATGCTTAAGTCTGTCGAATCATGTTAGCAATTGCCACATTTTATGAAATCGGCAAATGGATGTCAAAACTACATTCTTTAATGGATTTATTAAAGAAGAGTTGTATATGATGCAACCAGAAGGTTTTGTCAATCCTAAAGGAGCTAACAAAATGTGCAAGCTCCAAATGATCCATCTATGGACTGGTGCAAGCATCTCGGAGTTGGAATAAGCGCTTTGATAGTGTGATCAAAGCATATGGTTTTATGAGACTTTTGGAGAAGCCTGTATTTACAAGAAAGTGAGTGGGAGCACTACAGCATTTCGATAAGTATATGTGAATGACATATTGTTGATCGAAATAATGTAGAATTATTCGCAAAGCATAAAGGAGTGTTTGAAAGGAGTTTTCAAAGAAAGACCTCGGTGAAGCTGCTTACATATTGAGCATCAAAATCTATAGAGATAGATCAAGGCGCTTGATAAAGTTTTTCAATGAATACATATCTTGACAAGATTTTGAAGTAGTTCAAAATGGAACAGTCAAAGAAAGAGTTCTTGCCTGTGTTACAAGGTGTGAGATTGAGTAAGACTCAAAACCCGACCACGGCAGAAGATAGAAAGAGAATGAAAGTCATTCCTATGCATCAGCCATAGGTTCTATAAAGTATGTCATCTTGTGTACCAGATCTGTTGCATACCCTACCACTAAGATTGGCAAGGAGTGCAATAGAGATCTAGGAGTAGATCAATGGACAGCGGTCAAAATTATCCTTAGTAGAATAAGGATATGTTTCTCGATTATGGAAGTGGAAAAGGTTAAATAGTAAAGGTTACGTCGATGCAAGTTTTAACACTAATCTAGATGACTCGAGTCTCAATCTAGATACATATTGAAAGTGGGAGCAATTAGCTAGAGTAGCTCCGTGCGAGCATTGTAGACATAGAAATTTGCAAAATACTTACGGCTCTGAATGTGATGAGACCGTTGACTAAAATTATCTCACAAGCAAAACATGATCACACCTTAGTACTCTTTGGGTGTTAATCACATAGCGATGTGAACTAGATTCTGACTCTAGTAAACCCTTTGGGTGTTGGTCACATGTCGATGTGAACTATGGGTGTTAACCACATATAGATGTGAACTATTGATGTTAAATCACATGGCGATGTGAACTAGATTATTGACTCTAGTGCAAGTGGGAGACTGAAGGAAATATGCCCTAGAGGCAATAATAATGTTATTATTTATTTCCTTATATCATGATAAATGTTTATTATTCATGCTAGAATTGTATTAACCGAAACATAATACATGTGTGAATACATAAACCTACAGAGTGTCACTAGTATGCCTCTACTTGACTAGCTCGTTAATCAAAGATGGTTATGTTTCCTAACCATGAACAAGGAGTTGTTATTTGATTAACGGGATCACATCATTGGTTGAATGATCTGATTGACATGACCCATTCCATTAGCATAGCACCTGATCGTATAGTTTGTTGCTAGTGCTTTTCTTCATGACTTATACATGTTCCTATGACTATGAGATTATGCAACTCCCGTTTGCCGAGGAACACTTTGGGTGCTACCAAACGTCACAACGAATCGGGTGATTATAAAGGTACATTACAGGTGTCTCGAAGGTACATGTTGGGTTGGCATATTTGAGATTAGGATTTGTCACTCCGATTGTCGGAGAGGTATCTCTGGGCCCTCTCGGTAATGCACATCACATAAGCCTTGCAAGCATTGCAACTAAATGTGTTAGTTGTGAGATGATGTATTACGGAACGAGAAAAGAGACTTGCCGATGAACTGAGATTGAACTAGGTATTGGATACCGACGATCGAATCTCGGGCAAGTAACATACCGATGACAAAGGGAACAACGTATGTTGTTATGCGGTCGACCGATAAAGATCTTCGTAGAATATGTAGGAGCCAATATGGGCATCCAGGTCCGCTATTGGTTATTGACCGAGAGGTGTCTCGGTCATGTCTACATAGTTCTCGAACCCGTAGGGTCCGCACGCTTAACGTTTGATGGCGGTTATTATGAGTTTATATGATATTGATGTACGAAGGTTGTTGAGTCCGGATGAGATCACGGACATGACGAGGAGTCTCGAAATGGTCGAGACATAAAGATTGATATATTGGAAGCCTATGTTTGGACTCGGAATCACTCCGGGTGAAATTGGGAATTTTACCGAGTACCGGGGTTACGGAACCTCCGGGGTCAATGGGCCTTGATGGGCCTTAAGGGAAAGAAAAGGGGGCCATATGCTGGCGCAGCCTTCCCCTTCCCTAGTCCTATTAGGATTAGGAGAAGGGGTGGCGCCTCTCTCCCTCTCCCTTGGTCAAACCCTAGTTGGACTAGGATTGGGGAATCCTACTCGGTGGGAGTAGGACTCCCGAGCGCATCCATAGGTGGCCGCCAGCCCTCCCTTCCCTCCTTTATATCTGGGGCAGGGCACCCCATGACACACAAAGTTGATCGATTAGATCGTTCCTTAGCCGTGTCGGTGCCCCTTCCACCAGATTACACCTCGATCATACCGTAGCGGAGCTTAGGCGAAGCCCTGCGACGGTGGAACATCATCATCGTCACCACGCCGTCGTCCTGACGGAACTCTCCCTCGACACTCGGCTGGATCGGAGTTCGAGGGACGTCATCGAGCTGAACGTGTGCAGAACTCGGAGGTGCCGTAAGTTCGGTACTTGGATCGGTTGGATCGGGAAGAAGTACGACTACTTCCTCTACGTTGCGTCAACGCTTCCGTTGCTGGTCTCACGAGTGCGTGACAACACTCTCATCTCGTTGCTATGCATCACCATGGTCTTGCGTGATCGTAGGAAAATTTTTTGAAATTACTACGTTCCCCAACATCCTCATCCATATTAGGAGATTTATGCATCTCATACTTTGCATGATTCCCATAATTGCGTGCACCATATGCTTCCCATGAATAACAATGCTCTACTTTTGATGCGTTACACAATTTGAGTGTCCATTATGCTATACATAATAACAAACCTCTCATGATGGATGACATGTTTCTATATCACGCATCTCATTTATTTGAGCATTGGCTATTTTGTGCTAACAAACACACGCACATGCACATCATGATGGATGATGTGTACATCTACCATGCACACAAAATTTTCCCTTTAACTTTGTTTTGTGTAGGTACTCACGTATACTCGTCAACTTCTCAATCCCATGAGTTGACGAAACGAGCTCTTGAGAGCAACGATGCTTTGGGATCCCGTGGACTATCCTTACCACCGTTACCTTTGCGCAAGGACTACGCGCATCTCTTTTACTTGTCTCTCACACGGCTATGGGCTATATATCACTTGTCGCTTCATGCTCATTTTACCGTGTTCACTTTGCATGCTATGCTTGCTCCTATGCCTTTGCCATGCAATTGTGACCCTTGCTTGCATAACCCATGATTCACCATTATGCTACCTCTATTGATGCTATTTTGCTCATATCTTGCTTACATACTTGTGATATGTTATGTGCATTATTCATGCCCACCATTTGCACACATGACATGATTGCCATGATTCCCTCTAGTATGTTACATCTTCGCACTACTAGCTTGCTTGACTTGATCGCTATGATTGCTTGCTTTGTCGCATCACCCATGTTCCATTCTTACTCGCTTTCTTGGGTTGATGACATATATGTTCATGCCTCTCAGATGATATATCTTGTTTATTGTCGCTTGCCTCCAATAGTTGCCTCTATGCTTCATGATCTTGGAGACTTGGACACTTCACTTGTGATGCATGCTTGTTTACTTGAGCCTATTGTATTTGGTTGTTCTCGCATCATATGCCTCCATACTATGAAATGCTCCCTTGTACTTTCTTATGATGAGCATGATGCATACACTTGTTGGGTATATTACCACACGAATGATAGGTTTTGCACTTCCGCTAACCTCATTAGTTTTTCCGAGTGTTTGTCATGTTCTTTCATTTTGAAGGATTCACAAGGCGGTAACATCACGAGACAACTTGGTTATGTGAAGGCATACAAGATGCGCAACTCCATCATCCTTGAGAACCTCCTAAAGGTGATGATGTAGGGTGGAACCCTAATCGGAGATCTTTCAAGTTTGGAGGGGATCCTACGGGGAAAACACGATGAGCGGGCGGAAGAACGCAAGGAAAACACACAAGAGGAACACTAAACCGACAAGTTTCGATTACACAAGGGCTAGATCACCGAACAGATAAGGTAGCAAAAGATTCAAAATCAACAAAGGAAAGATACACGAGTAACTGATCTTCTCCGTGAGGAGGTCTTGATGGGGTCCACCCTAGAGGGGGTCTTGAATCCGCTTGGGGGATCTTCTCCGAAGAGGTCGTGGGCTCCAAGAGAAGTACCAAGTGGATGAGCAAGGGCTCTCACACCAAAGATGAGCTAAACCAATCCTAACCCTAACTAGGAGGAGGTGGGAGAGTATTTATAGTTTATGGGACGAAAGGGTACACGGGCCTCGGCCCAGGTGGGTGCTCGCAGGCAGGGCCGGAAGTTCCGTGATAGGCCGGAAGGTCCGGGCAGGGTCCGGCCTAAGCCGAGAGTTGGCGCGGGTGGAGCTGGGCTGGCTTCCGGCGGCCGGAAGGTCCGGGCGGGCCGAAAGTTCCGGGGGCCGGAAGGTCCGGGCCGGGTTCTGGGCTGGTTCCGGGCTAACCAGAATGTTAGCACACCCGGGCTGGTCGATGTCGTCGGGGGCCGGAAGCTCCGGGCCGGCCGGAAGTTCCGGGCTGTCCAGAGAGTTGACGCATGTCGTTTCTTCTTCAGCTCCGGGTTCCTTGGCTTGAACGTTGTACCTGATCACGCATAGTGTCTCGGACTTAGGTAGTAGCCATGTCTCACTGGAAGGAAAGGGGAAATCGAATAGGAGTGATGTCACCTCGGAATGAATAGCACGAGCTCTTGCTCTTGTCATGGGTCCACTTGGAGCTTGGATAGTTGATGGAAGGTCCATGGGGATGACCGAAGGATGCTCCGCATCAGGTGACCTCCTTCCCTTTGAGCCATCCTCAAATACACATATTGGACGGGTCATTCTTTCATTGTTGTTCCCTTCTTGTTGCATACATGATACATCTCGCGAATGGAGGAGCGACATTGGAGATGGACCCTATGGACCTTCAAGTTGAGGAGTGCCACGACATCGAGCTATGGTACAACACCACCCATGACAAATTTGCACCCTATGCGTGGATTGACACACATTATGATTGTCTTGTTGCACCTATTCCCATGTCATCCATGATATATGAGCTTGTGCATTTTCTTAGCAAATTTGTTGTGATCTTTCTTGATGGCATATTCATACATCGTGATCTTATTGCCTACCATCAATTGCATGATAACATACTCATATTGAGCATCCATTGCCATATTCATGCAATTGATAAACCGTCTCACTATGACATCATTTTGCACCGTGGATGCATTGATCATATTTACAACACATTTGTGTGCACAATGATTGCATTTCCTCCCATGAATGCTTTGCATCTCATTCTAGATCATCTTGATAAGCTTCATGCGTTTGTCACGACCAACCTTGCCGCACGGACTCATTCTTACATGATGGACACTTTGTGTGCGCTAACCATTGTATTTCCGAGTGTTGCTTGCGTTTGCTCTTTTTGCATGTCTAGCACTCCGGCGACACCTCGGACTACTTGGATTGCGCCATGTCTTCAACTTCGTCCAACTACAAGTCCGTCTACGACAACCGTTTCCATGGTGATGAGGACCACGATCCGAGGTCAGATCTTTCCCACGGGGAGATGATGCGGAGCATCCCACGTTCATCCCCATGTACACTCCGACTACTCTCCAAACCCCAAGACGACTTATGACGAGACCTCAACTATACGCCATTGGACACAAGGTGAACTCGCTCCTTTTCGAACCTTCACTTTCAACATGTGAGACATGGCTACTACCTCCAACGTGTGTTCTATGCATGATCAGGTACTTGGAGGAAAGCCACGAAGTCACCACATCCAACGGAAGAGCTAGCGAGGAAGCCAAGTACAAGGACAAAGAGAAGAAGCTACTCGAAGTCTTCAGCCACCAGACAACCGGATAACGCTGGTCGTCCGACACCTGGGCACTCAGTGATGAGGACATCAATACCATTGTTACACCCACAGCCCCTGCTGCTATACATACTGGACCAATTACTAGAGCTCGCGCACGCCAATTGAATTATCAGGTACTTTCGTTTCTTGGTAACGATTCCAATGTTCATGAGAATATGATGCTGCCTAAATTGGATACATTTGTTTTGCTTACAAATGAAGGGCCTACCATGGACAAGAAAGATGAACCTTGGAGCAAGTTCAAGCATGGAGATGTTGGCATGCGCAGGGGAACAACAAACGGAGTTACAAGTGATGATTCGGGACTTTGAAGCCACCCTAATGAGTGCATGAGGCCTTGGACGAAATATACAAGATGCCACTTCATAATATTCGTCCATAGGCTATTCTAGGTGCTGCGTCACCTTATTATTGGGCCAGGCCCATGTAATTTCGAAATACTTAAGTATAGGCTGTTTATAGAGTCCGTATGTGTGGGAAACAAGAGTTAGGGTTGATTTGGACCCCTCCACCAAGGGCCACGAAATTCCCCTCTTCCTCCATATATACAGCCCTTAGGGCACCGTTTAGACCTTGGGTTTTGTTTAGATTAAAAGTTAGCCATAGCTGCAACTTCGCGTGCCGTTTGTGTTCAACGACCGCACAAAGCGTCCACAGAACCCCACCTTGATCAATAAAGCTTTCATCTTATATTCGCAATATCCAGATTGCAATCTCAGTTTCTTGCTTGTTCTTCGTTTGCTCGCAGAAAATGACCCTCGTGGTCGGTTGATCGTGCTCGGCGTGGTCAATAACCTCTCGGAGTTGGTTTAGCGATTGCTAAGGCGCGGCGTCCTCGCCGTTCGTAGTCGGATCGTCAAAGTCGACTTCCTCCCAGCGAAAACCACATCTCATCGAAAGACGGGACACCTTTGCCTCTATCAAGTGGTATCAGATTTTCAGGTTGCTCGGTGAGATTTTACAGTTTTTCGTAGATTAGATCGAGTCTGTTCTTCATACCTAAAGTCCACGAAAAAGCCAGACAAAAAAAAATTAGGGTTAGTTCATCATATCCGAACCAATCTGAGCCTTTGCATAATCTTTTTAGGGTTTTTGCTTTGTTGAATTTGCGGTTGCATCGTCGTGTCAAGTTCTTGGTCTTAGAGTCTAGTCTTTTAGAGTTTGAGTTACGGTCATAAGTTGTCACGCCGCCGCCGCACCATCATCATCGCCTTGCCATCTACCACCATTGCTTATCCGCCACCGCTCAATCCGTATCCATATACCACCACCAATCCGTATCCATATACCACCACCAATCCGTATCCATATTCCACCACCGCTGCCATATACCACCACCATATATCCACCACCAATCCGAGTTCTTCTCATATTAGGTTTGTTTTCGAGATCCATCTAGTTTCCGATTCGTGTTTCCTTGCGGAGTAGGTTTGGAAAAAAAAAAAAAAAAAAAAGAGTCCGAAACCACCCTCGTTTAGGCCCAAAATTTTCCGAAACGCACTTGTCGAAAAATTTTCTGGCTATCCTATTTTAGGTGTTTCTAAGTGGATTGAGACGATCGCCGTTATAGAAAGTTTTTTGACCCGTTTCAGTTTTTGGGTCCGGCGTTCGAAAAAAAAATTTTTGGTCGAAAAAAAAAATTCGTGCCCATCCCGTCGGTTTGACACAGGAAGAGTTTTGAGACACTCGCCATTATAGTGATTTTTCGCAAAAAAAAAAAAGCAGCGCAAAAAAAAAAAAAGCAGCAAAAAAAAAAGCGAAAAAAAAATTCCAGAGTGTGCTTTTCCGTTGTTTCCGTGCAGCGCCGTGATTTTGTTAGTGTTCTAGGCTCGCGTCTCTAGCACGGTCTAGCCTAGGACCAGACAAGATCTTGTCGTTGGCGTTTATTCAACTTTGCATCTCTGAATTGATTATTGCTGACCCTTTTGCTACCATATTATAAGCCTTCCCAGCTCCACATACATCTACATCGTGCGTTTGACTCTCCACAGTAATCGCTCTATCCAAGCTTTGAGAGTTTTGACTACATCGGTTGCCGATCACCGCTTTCTTCTGGGTAAGAACTGGTAAGAATTTGAGATTTGCTTGACGGTTTGTGATGTCCACCACACCACCACCACCACTTCCTAGTAGTCTGTCAATCATATTCTTGTGTGTTTCTATTGCTGCTAACCATGGCAGGATCACAAGCGACGAGACTGACCGGAGAACATGACAAACAAAGCGCTACATGATAAGTTTCAACAAATGATGAGTGGGCAGGTGGACGATGTGCTAAATAGATTTGAAGAGGCCATGGAGAAGATAGATGGCATTGAGAGGCGTTGAAACGAAGCTCGATATCAAGTTTAATGAATTGCTCGCGTCTACCACCACCACCACCGGCTGCACCTAACGCACCTCTACTACAACAACACGGACTACCTCCACATCGCGAAACAGCCCTCCGCCGAGCTTCCGTGTCCCTCTTCACTGGCCAAGCTGCTTTGGTCTTCTTTGTTGATATACGTGGCTCCTGCTGCTGCGACGGGGAGGATGATTATGTGAGAGCTTACGAGGATGAAGTTGATCAACATCGAACTACGTGCAACCACCAGCACCACAACCACCAGGTCGTCCACATGCAAATAATGGCAATGTTGGGCTCCTCTTGAGTGCGAGATCATGACCATCTCCCTAAACTGAAATTGAATATTCCACCATTTGAGGGTAGATATGTTCCTGATATATATCTTACTTGGGAGTTAGAAACTGAACAACGATTTACATGTTTACAATATCCCGAGGAGAGACGTGTTCTGCTGCTGTTTGTGCTTTCACTAGCTTTGCATGTGTTTGGTGGTCGAACATTGTAGATTATATCCTGTTCCAGCTACTTGGGCTGCTTTGAAAACTGCTATGCGTACTCGTTGGGTTCCACCATATTATCAGCGTGAATTACTTCAAAATTGCAGCGCTTAAGACAAGGAAAAATTCGGTGAAGAATATTATCGGGAATTACAAACTGGCTTGATTAGATGTGGTATTGTTGAGGAGAATGAAGCTATGCTTGCACGTTTTACGGGTGGATTAAATAGAGATTCAGACCATTCTAGACTATAAGGATTATAATAATATCACTCGATTATTCCATCTTGCTTGTAAAGCTGAGCGTGAAGTGCAGGATCGACAGCGTTGGCGCGGACTAACTTTTCTGCAGGTCGACCTTCATCATGGACACCACGTGCATCATCTACTTCCACACGTTCTACTACACCGGCACCTCCGTGGCTGCCACCTCCAACCGTGATACAAGAAAGCAGGCACAACCACCACTATCGCCAAGAGTACACTGCTGGGCCTACAGAGCTCTTCTTCTTCCATGGCGTCAGCAGGCACACAAGTGATATTATTTGTCGTCGTTGTAAGGGAAGAGGACATTTTATGAGAGAATGCCAATCTCAGCGTGTGATGATTGCTACGAGGATGGTGGGTATGAGTCTGCTAGTGACTATGATGAAGAGACTTTGGCTCTTATTACACATGAAGAACACGGTGGAGATGATTACGATCTTGAGGCGCAATACATGGCTGCTGAAGATCTTGACAGGTATGAATGTTTAGTTGCTCAACGTGTTTTGAGTGTGCAGGTTACACAAGCTGAGCAAAATCAGAGGCATAACTTGTTCCATACAAAGGGAGTGGTGAAGGAGCGTTCTATTCAGCGTCATCATAGATGGAGGGAGCTGCAACAACTTGGCTAGCATGGATATGGTGGAGAAGCTTTCTCTCACCACAAGACCACATCCACATCCTTACTACATCCAATGGTTCAACAACAGCGGCAAGGTTAAGGTAACACGTCTTTGTTAGTGTGTATTTTAGTATCTCTACATATGCTGATTATGTTGATTGTGATGTGGTACCTATGCAAGCATGTTCCTTATTACTTGGTAGACCATGGCAATTTGATAAAAATTCTGTACACCATGGTAGAAACAATCAGTATACTCTTGTTCACAAGGATAAAAATATTACTTTGCTTCCTATGACTCTGATTCCATTTTGAAAGATGATATTAATAGAGCTAATAAAGCAAAACAGGAGAAAATAAGAGTGAAAATCGGATTGTGGCAAAAGAATTTGAGCAACAAATGAAGCCTAATAATAAACCATCTAATGTTGCTTCGAAATTAAACTGAAAAGTGCATGTTTATTTGCCACCAAATCTGATATTGATGAGCTAGATTCTAGTAAATCTGTTTGCTATGCTTTTGTGTGCAAAGAGGCATTATTTTCATTCGAGGACGTGCCTTCCTCTTTGCCCCTACTGTCACTAACATTTTGCAGGAGTTCGCCGACGTCTTCCCACAAGGCGTGCCACCGGATTACCACCTATTCGAGGATTGAGCATCAAATTGACTTAATTCGGTGCATCGCTACCAACCGCGCACCATACCGTACCAATCCGGAGGAGACGAAGGAGATTATCGTCAAGTCAGGAGCTGCTCGACAAAGGTTATATCGCGAATCTCTTAGTCCTTGTGCTGTTCCTATTATACTAGTGCCTAAAAAGGATGGTGCGTCGGCGTATGTGTGTTGATTGTAGAGGCATTAATAATATTACTATTCGTTATCGTCATCCTATTCCTAGGCTAGATGATATGCTTGATGAATTGAGTGGCTCTACAATATTCTCCAAAGTTGATTTGCGTAGTGGATACCATCAAATTCGTATGAAATTGGGCGATGAATGGAAAACAGCATTTAAAACTAAGTTTGGATTATATGAGTGGTTAGTCATGCCTTTTGGGTTAACTAATGCACCTAGTACTTTCATGAGATTAATGAACGAAGTTTTACGTGTTTTCATTGGACGATTTGTGGTAGTTTACTTTGATGATATACTCATTTATAGCAAATCTTTGGAAGAACATTTGGAACATTTACGTGCTGTTTTTAATGCTCTACGTGATGCACGTTTGTTTGGTAACCTTGGGAAGTGTACCTTTTGCACCGACCGAGTATCTTTTCTTGGCTATGTTGTTACTCCACAGGGAATTGAAGTTGATAAAGCCAAGATTGAAGCTATTGAGAGTTGGCCGCAGCCCAAAACGGTCACACAAGTGAGGAGTTTTCTTGGACTCGCTGGTTTCTATAGGCGTTTTGTGAGAGACTTTAGCACCATTGCTGCACCTCTCAATGAGCTTACAAAGAAGGATGTGCCTTTTGTTTGGGGTACCGCATGGAAGAAGCCTTCACGGTATTGAAAGATAAGTTGACACATGCTCCTTTACTCCAACTTCCTGACTTTAATAAGACTTTTGAGCTTGAATGTGATGCTAGTGGAATTGGATTAGGAGGTGTGTTATTACAAGATGGCAAACCTGTTGCATACTTTTACGAAAAATTGAGTGGGCCTAGTCTGAACTATTCTACTTATGACAAAGAATTATATGCTCTTGTTAGGACTTTAGAGACATGGCAACATTATTTATGGCCCAAAGAATTTGTTATACATTCGATCATGAATCTTTGAAACATATTAAAAGTCAAACTAAACTGAATCGTAGACATGCTAAATGGGTTGAATTCATTGAGACTTTCCCTTATGTCATTAAACACAAGAAGGGTAAAGAAAATGTTATTGTTGATGCTTTGTCTCGTCGCTATACTATGCTTTCACAACTTGACTTCAAAATATTTGGTTTGGAGACCATCAAAGATCAATATGTGCATGATGCTGATTTTAAAGATGTAATGCAGAATTGTAAAGAAGGAAGAACATGGAACAAGTTAGTTATTAATGATGGTTTTGTGTTCCGTGCTAACAAGCTATGCATTCCTGCTAGCTCTGTTCGTCTTTTGTTGTTGCAGGAGGCGCATGGAGGAGGATTAATGGGACACTTTGGCGTCAAGAAGACGGAGGATATACTTGCTACACATTTTTTTGGCCAAAGATGAGGCGGGATGTTGAGCGTTTTGTTGCTCGCTGCACTACATGTCAAAAAGCTAAGTCACGACTCAATCCTCATGGTTTATATATGCCTTTGCTCTGTGCCTAGTGTTCCTTGGGAGGATATATCTATGGACTTTGTTTTAGGTTTACCTCGAACAAAGAAGGGAGGATAGCATATTTGTTGTCGTGGATAGATTCTCAAAATGGCACACTTTATACCATGTCATAAAAGCGATGATGCTATTAATGTTGCTGATTTGTTCTTTCGTGAAATTATTAAGCTTGCATGGTGTGCCAAATACTATTGTTTCAGATCGTGATACTAAATTTCTTAGCCACTTTTGGAGATGTTTATGGGCTAAGTTGGGGACTAAACTGCTTTTAGTACTACTTGTCACCCCAAACCGATGGACAAACTGAAGTAGTCAATAGAACATTGTCTACTATGCTTAGGGCTGTTTTGAAGAAT
Organism: Aegilops longissima; assembly: GCA_021605205.1. Taxonomy (NCBI): domain Eukaryota; kingdom Viridiplantae; phylum Streptophyta; class Magnoliopsida; order Poales; family Poaceae; genus Aegilops; species Aegilops longissima. Next base: position 260,107,774 of record CM038679.1, read on the forward strand.
AATAAGAAAATGTGGGAAGAATGCTTGCCTCATATTGAATTTGCTTATAATCGTTCATTGCATTCTACTACTAAGATGTGCCCTTTTGAAATTGTGTATGGCTTCCTACCTCGTGCACCTATTGATTTGTTGCCTCTTCCATCTTGGAGAAGGTTAATTTTGATGCTAAAGAACGTGCTGAATTGATTTTAAAAATGCATGAGTTAACTAAGGAAAACATTGAGCGTATGAATGCTAAATATAAACTTGTTGGAGATAAGGGTAGAAAACATGTTGTCTTTGCACCGGAGATCTTGTTTGGTTACATTTGCGTAAGGATAGGTTTCCTAATTTGCATAAATCAAAGCTAATGCCACGTGCCGCTGGTCCATTTAAGGTGTTAGAGAAAATAAATGATAATGCATATAAACTTGAGCTGCCTGCAGATTTTGGGGTTAGTCCCACTTTTAACATTGCAGATTTGAAGCCTTATTTGGGTGAGGAAGATGAGCTTCCGTCGAGGGCGACTTCATTTCAAGAAGGGAGGATGATGAGGACATCAATACCATTGTTACACCCACAGCCCTGCTGCTATACATCTTGGACCAATTACTAGAGCTCGCAAGCGCCAATTGAATTATCGGTACTTTCGTTTCTTGGTAACGATTCCAATGTTCATGAGAATATGATGCTGCCTAAATTGGATACATTTGTTTTGCTTACAAATGAAGGGCCTACCATGGACAAGAAAGATGAACCTTGGAGCAAGTTCAAGCATGGAGATGTTGGCATGCAAGGGGAACAAACGGAGTTACAAGTGATGATTCCAGGACTTTGAAGCCACCCTAATGAGTGCATGAGGCCTTGGACGAAATATACAAGATGCCACTTCATAATATTCGTCCATAGGCTATTCTAGGTGCTGCGTCACCTTATTATTGGGCCAGGCCCATGTAATTTCGAAATACTTAAGTATAGGCTGTTTATAGAGTCCGTATGTGTGGGAAACAAGAGTTAGGGTTGATTTGGACCCCTCCACCAAGGGCCACGAAATTCCCCTCTTCCTCCATATATACAGCCCTTAGGGCACCGTTTAGACCTTGGGTTTTGTTTAGATTAAAAGTTCGCCATAGCTGCAACTTCGCGTGCCGTTTGTGTTCAACGACCGACAAAGGCGTCCACAGAACCCCACCTTGATCAATAAAGCTTTCATCTTATATTCGCAATATCCAGATTGCAATCCCAGTTTCTTGCTTGTTCTTCGTTTGCTCGCAGAAACAGACCCTCGTGGTCGAGTTGATCGTGCTCGGCGTGGTCAATAACCTCTCGGAGTTGGTTTAGCGATTGCTAAGGCGCGACGTCCTCGCACGTTCGTAGTCGGATCGTCAAAGTCGACTTCCTCCCAAGCGAAAACCACATCTCATCGAAAGACGGGACACCTTTGCCTCTATCACTCAGCCAACCAGAAGGGCCAGCCGACGGAAGCTACAGCGGCCGGACGACCGGCAAGTACCGGACGTCCGACACCCCCAGGCCCCGGACGACCGTGCACCACCGGACGACCGACACCATCACACCCGAGCCGAATTAGCGAAAGTCCGGAGATTACCAGACGTCCGGACGCCCACGAGCCACCGGACGTCCGACGCCTGTATGCGCACAGTGTATCGGGCCCGAGGCCCATGTACTCCTCTCCCACTTACCCCTTCGCGGATGAGGACTATAAATAGACCTCCTCCAACTCCTAGTTAGGGTTAGCAATGGTTTAGCTCATATTTTGTGTGAGAGCCTTGCTCATCCACTTGGTTACTTCTCCTCGGAGCTCACGACCTCTTCGGAGAAGATCCCCCAAGCGGATTCAAGACCCCTTCAAGGGAAGACAATCAAGACCTCCTCACGGAGAAGAACCCGGTTACCTCTTGTATCGTCCTTTGTTGATCGTGGATCGTGTATCTCTCTTTGTGTTCATCGATCTAGCGCATGTGTAATCGAATCTTGTTGGTTTGAGTGGTTCTCTTGTGTTTTCCCCCGTGATTTCCCTCGTGCTCTTCCGCTCGTTCTTCGTGTTCCTCGTAGGGATCCTCTCCAAACGTGAAAGATCGGCCCCTAGGGTTCCGCCCTACATCACGGTTTATCAATAGCATGAATATGGCAATGGATGCTCAATATGAAGAAGTTATCACGCAATTGATGGTAGGCAATATGATCATGATGTATGAATATGCCATCAAGAAAGATCACAACAAATTTGCTAAGGAAATGTACAAGCTCATCTATCATGGATGACATGGGAATAGGTGCAACAAGGCAAGCATAAAGTGAGTCAATAATGGGATGGTGCATCAAAAGCATGAACATAGCAATGGATGCTCAATATGTGAATGTCATCATGCAATTGATGGAGGACCATATGATCATGATGTATGAAAATGCCATCAAGGAAGATCACAACAAATTTGCTAAGGAAGTGAACAAGCTCAAATATCATGGATGACATGGGAATACAAGATGCAACAAGGCAATCATAATGTGTGTAAATCCATGCATAGGGTGCAAACTTGTGGTGAGTATGATATCTCCATCGAGCATGACATGTGTGAGCACAATCAACAAATATGAAGGTGTTGGTGCAATGTGTCAAAGGAGTGTTGATGTACCAATGCTCGATGTCGTGGCATGAGTAGAAATCCGAAGGTGCATCCAATAAGTCCGAGCACTCCTCAACTTGAAGGTTGAAAGGGTCCATCTCCAATGCCGGTGCTCCATCCAATAGATGTATCATGTAGACAAGAAGAAGGAGACAACAATGAAAGAATGACCCGTCCAATATTCATATGTGAGGATGGCTCAAAGGGAATGTTTTCACCTTTAGGAGGATGTCGAAAATGTTGGTGTTGCACATCGTGTATGCCTTCGCATGACCAAGTTGTCGCATAACGGCACCGCCTTGTGAATCCTCCAAAATGAAAGAACATGACAAACACTCGGAAAAACAAATGAGGTTAGCGGAAGTGCAAAACCTATCATTCGTGTGGTAAGATACCCAACAAGTGTTTGCATCATGCTCATCATAAGAAAGGACAACGGAGCATTTCATAGTGCGGAGGCATATGATGCGAGAACAACCAAATACAATAGGCTCAATCAAACAAGCATGCATCACAAGTAAGATGTCCAAGTCTCCATGATCAATAAGCATAGCGAGTTGGCACTCAATACAAGGTGATATGAGAGATGCAACTAATGGAGACAAGAGAAAATGATCATGACAAATCAAGTGAGAGGCATGAACATATATGATGCGGAGCATCCCTCGCTCATCCCCATGGACGTACCTACATCTCCCTCAACGCCACTTGGACCCATGAAAAGAGCTAGAGCAAAAGCTATTGAAGATAAGGTGAACTCGCTCCTCTCCGAACTCCCTCTCTCCGCTCATGGGACTTGGCTACTACCTCATACGGACACTCTGTGTGTGATCAGGTACTTGGAGGAGAGCCACGGGATAGCTACACCCAATGGCCAAGATGGCAAGGACACCAAGCATGAACATCAAGAAGAAGAGCTACTTGGGAAGCTACATGCTCCGGACGACCGGCCGGTCCCGAACGTCCGAGCCCTGGAAGATGCTACAGTCAAGAGAAGGAAGACATGCCAGTGCTACAGGCCACGGACGACTAGCCCGCCCGGACGTCCGATGACTCCCAGGTCCCGGACGACCGACGCCCTCCGGACGTCCGGCAACTGGGCACCCGAATGGAAATTCACAGAAGACCGAAGCCACCGGACGACCCGCGCCCGAACCGAATCCACAGACGTCCGACGATCTACGGATGTCCGGACCATCCCGAAGCTCCGGACGACCGGCGCCCTTCGGACGTCCGACACCTGAGTGACCGCGCCCGCGGGCTGGAGCCCTTGTACCCCTTCACTTTGACTTCCATTTGCACTACGACTCCGGACGTCCGACACCTGAGTGACTGCGCCCGCGGGCTGGAGCCCTTGTACCCCTTCACTTTGACTTCCATTTGCACTACGACTATAAATAGGTCTCTCCCACCTCCTAGCTAGGGGATGCAAAGGATTAGCTCATGTTTGTGTGAGAGCTTTGCTCATCCACTTGGTTACCTTCTCCTCGGAGACGCGCCTCCATCGGAGAAGATCCTTCCAAGCGGATTCAAGACCCCCTCTTGGGTGGCCCCATCAAGACCTCCTCACGGAGAAGAACGCCGTTACCTCTTGTATCGTCCTTTGTTGATCGTGGATCGTGCATCTCTCTTTGTGTTCATCGACCTAGCGCATGTGTAATCGAATCTTGTTGGTTTGAGTGATTCTCTTGTGTTTTCCCCGTGATTTCCCTCGTGCTCTTCCGCTCGTTCTTTGTGTTCCTCGTAGGGATCCTCTCCAAACGTGAAAGATCGTCCACATAGGGTTCCGCCCTACATCATCTTGGTATCATGAGCCACGTTGATCACGTTTTTGGAGCCCGTACCCCTCTTTTTCTAGCTTGATTTTGTTGTTTTCGTCCTAAATCCGAAAATTCCCCACCAAAAGTAGCACCAAAATTTTTATGTGATTTGTTGGTGAGTTGAGATTTTGTTGGATTTGGTCCATGGATTTGAGTTGCTATGTGTGGATCTAGCTTTACCCACCCTCCCCACCCTTTTCCATCCATCAATCCGCTCGATTTCGACCTCACCATCTTCTTCCACCCCGAAATCGCGTTGTTCATCCCGTGCCCGAATTTCGCCCAGGCACCGACGACCGGACCCTGCCGGACGTCCGAGACCGGACAACCGTAAAAACCGGACGTCCGTGAAACTCTTACGAAACTGAACATTGGTCAGTTCGGCCACCACCACAACCCCACCTTCCACCACATCTTCCAAAACCACATACACCACCATCTTCCACGATACCTCCTATGATGATTTTGACACGTTTTGGTCCTTGAGATTTTGAGTTGTGGCTCCCGTGTCCTATTGTGTTTCGGCTATATAGGTACGGTTCGACATCATCATCACCGCACTCATCTTCGCAAGAGTCTCATCATCGCCAAGGACGGTAAATTCGACGACACCTTTGTCATACCTCGCAATTGCATTGATACCCACATGGCCTTACTTTTGCGTAGCTTACCCATCGAGACTAGCCATTGAGTATTGCCGGCAACTTGACTTGTGCACGTTAGTGATCATACACCATAGCATACATACAATACCATAGTGGTGCATATCTTGGGATCCACTTGTGCGTCACAAAGTTGTCATCGCATACACAATTGCTATCTTGGTTCGTGAAGTTTTGCATGAGAAAAGAGCTCACAAGTGAAAGAGCCACCTAAGCTTTTAAGCAAAGAGGAAGGATAAGCAAAGAGCTTATGAGCAAGAACCATAGCATCATACTACATTAAGATTGTCATATTGGATCATCTTGGATCATAGCACCGAAATACCATACATATAGCATACGTGGGATAGAGATAGTTGCATTTTTGCCTAGTAGGTTGTGCACAAGTTCCGTACCGCCTATTGTGCAATCGTGCTAGCGTCTCTCTAGTATTGTGCAACAAGAGCATTTTCGTGGACTCCACATTTTGGCTCACTTTTGGTTTGCACAATCCCATTTATCTATTTGCGTGTGTGTTTCCGTGTAACCCTATTTGCTTGGTCTACTTGTTGCATTTGCAAATTTGCAAACCTTTTCCAACATTATTGAGTCTCGCTTACAATTGCATCAAATTTTGTGCCACCTTCCTAACCAAGCTCCACCATAAGCTTTTACGTGTGTAGGTGTGAGAAACCGACAAGAATTGGTACCAATTGTGCTATTTCCTTGTTACACTTTGAGTGATCATTGATCCATCTTCAACATCGGTCAAGGTACATTTGGTATTGGTTTTTCTCTTTCTCCCACTCACATATCTTTGTTTGGAATGATGGATAGGCCTAGTACTTCTACCAACCCTCTCTTATTGGAGCAAGACGACGACATGTCTTCCTTCGTCACCAAAACGCAACTATTTGGCGCACACTGAGCTTTGCATCAAGAACAACTTGCTTTGGCGATCGCACTAACAACCTCGCTACCGACCTACTATACTCCGAGCAACGTACAAGAGACTACTTCGACACATCCATGAGTTCCCTCAAAGAAGATATTCGAACCATGATGGCCCGCTCTTCTACAACTTCGTCCTCTTCAAGAAGGAGCCGCTCAAGTCGACACTCCGACGACACTGTCTCCGGTTCAAGTACACGTACTTCGAACACTCTTCGTCGTGCCGCGCGTCAAGACCGTCAAGCAAACCGCAATCCTCTACATGACACCGACTCTCAAGAGCATCGACATCGTCAAAACCAAGCTACATTTGCGCAAGCACAAGAACAGCAACACCAACGACAACAAGAACAAGAAGAGCGAGCGCGACAACATCAAGATGCACAAGATGCCGAGGCGCAACGTCAAGAACAACAACTATGTGCAGCTCAAGCACTTGAGGCGCAACATGCCCTTCAAGATTCAAGTCGTGCCGTAGCCAATCGAGGCCGACAAGCTCGTCTACATCAAGAAGCGCTTCGTGATGAAGCTCAAGAAAGGATTTACCAAGCACGTGTGCATCGACAAGCTCCTCCTCAAGCGAGACAAGAACGTCAAGTCCATCGGGAGCAAGAAGACAATGGACCCCCTCCTCGCCAAGAGCAACATGCGGTCAACAAACCTCCTCGCCAAGAGCAACACGAGGTCGACAACCCTCCTCACCAAGAGCAACATGAGGAAGACAACCTCCTCGACAAGAGCAACAAGAGATTGTCAATCCGCAACGGCATGGGCGTCATCATCCCCGACCCCAACATAATGAAGAACAACGCTATGGAAAGCTAAAATTCACCATGCCCAAGTTCAATGGAAGCAATGACCCCGAAGAATACCTTTCATGGGCATTGAAGGTCGACAAAATCTTTCGTTTGCACAACTATGAGGAAGAGAAGAAGATCGCTATGGCATCACTTGAGTTCCAAGACTATGTGCTCATATGGTGGGAACAAATCCTTGAGCGGCGACAAGCAAGAGGTGAACCTCCAATCACCACTTGGGCTCAAATGAAGGATGTCATGCGAGCACGTTTTGTGCCCACCTACTACAACCGCGACCTCTTCAAGAAACTACAACTCCTCAAGCAAGGAACAAAGAGTGTTGAAGAATACTAAAAGGAAATGGAGATAGCCATGATTCGAGCCAATGTAAAGGAAGATGATGAGGAAACAATGGCACGTTTCATGAATGGACTCAATCATCCCATCAAGAAGATCGCCGACTTCCAACCCTATTCCAACCTCATTGAGCTCGTGCATCAAGCTACAAAGGCGGAACGTCAAGTGCAAGATGACTTCAAGTACGCCAAGTACTCGTCCAAGACCTACGGCTTCTCCAACAACCAACCTTCAACAACTCCTCCAACATCTACATCAACCAAACCTTCTACAAGCAACGACGACAAGTCAAGTTACAAGAAAACTTCGACAAGTTCAAGTCGTCCTCCTCCTACTACAAGCAACTTCAAGCCGCGTGCTTCATCATCTACTCCGACCGATGAGACCATCAAGACAAGCTCCTTCAAGTGTTTCACTTGCGGCGGTCGAGGCCAAAGTCCTATGAATGCACAAACAAGCGCACCATGATCCTCAACGACGATGGCACCTATGACTCAATGAGTGATGAGGAGAGGGAAGCTCTTGAGCAAGTGGCCATGCACCGGCGAGTGACCGAGGATGAAGATGATCGAGTCTTTTGTGATGAGGATTCGAGCCCCACTCTAGTCGTTTCCAAGTTCTTGACTCCTCAACATCAACAAGAAGAAGACCAATGATGCCACATCTTCCACACAAAGGCCGGCATCAATGGAAGGTTCGTCAAGGTCATCATCGATGGAGGTAGTTGCCACAACTTGGCAAGTGAGGAACTATGCTCCAAGCTTCAATTGGTCAAGAGGAAGCACCCGCACCCCTACAAGGTTCAATGGCTAAGTGACTCCGGCACTATACAAGTTGAGCATACGGTCCAAGTCTCCTTCAAAATTGGTGCATATGAGGACACTTTGGAGTGTGATGTGGTCCCAATGACCGTTTGCCACCACCTTCTTGGTCGACCATGGCAATTCGACCGTGGTGTCGTCCACAACGGGCGTACCAATCATTATAGTTTCAAGTTGAAAGGAAAGGAATATGTGCTACGACCTATGTCTCCTAGTCAAGTGATAGCCGACAAGCAAGCCACCCATCATGGAGAAAAGAGTGAGAAAGTGATCCACCAAAAAGTGAGCGAGAGCCATAAGCCAAACTTGAGCGCCTCTTCGCCTAGAGAGAAAAACCTCATGCTATTTGCCACAAAAAGTGAGATGAGAGAAGTGTGTGAGAACCCATCGAGTGTGATGCACTTTGTCCTTGTGTGCAAGGATGGAGAGCCAACAACTAACACCTCTCACGAGCTACATTTAGTGTTTCAATCTCTTTTGCAGGAATTCCAAGATGTTTTCCCTGATGAGCTACCTCCGGGTCTACCTCCTCTTCGAGGCATTGAGCATCGAATCGACCTCATCCCCGGAGCGCCTCTCCCAAACAAAGCTACATACCGAGTCAATCCCGAAGAAACCAAGGAGATTCAACGGCAAGTACAACAACTCATCAACAACGGTCATGTACGTGAAAGCCTAAGCCCTTGTGCCGTTCCCGTTATACTTGTGCTGAAGCCCGATGGAAATTTCCGCTTGTGTTCCGATTGTAGACCTATAAATGCTATTACCGTTCGCTATAGGCATCCCATTCCTCGCTTAGATGATATGCTTGATGAACTTAGTGGAGCCAACTTTTTCTCAAAAATTGATCTTAAAAGTGGCTTATCAAATCCGCATTCAAGAGGGTGATGAATGGAAAGCTGCTTTCAAAACCAAATTTGGCTGGTTCTATCGGAGGCTCCCGGTACTTTCGTGCGCCTTATGCATTATGTGCTTCGCCCTTATATTGGAGTCTTTGTTGTGGTTTACTTCGATGATATTCTTGTGTTTAGCAAAGCCATGAAAGAGCATATTAATCATGTTAGGGTTGTTGGGCAAACCCTTCGGAAGGAACGTCTCTATGCAAACTTGAAAAAAATGCACGTTTGGTGTTGACAAAGTGGTTTTCTTGGGTTTTGTTGTCTCTTCCAAGGGTGTCCATGTTGATGAATCTAAAATTCAAGCAATTAAAACTTGGCCCCAACCAACCAATTTGCAACAAGTGCGTAGTTTTCTTGGTCTCGCGGGTTTTTATCGTCACTTTTGTGAAAGATTTTAGCACTATTGCCGCTCCTTTGCATGCATTGAGTAAGAAGAATGCTCCTTTTGTTTGGGGATCTTTGCAATCCACCGCTTTTGATGAGCTCAAGTCTTTGCTTACTCATGCTCCGATTCTTGCTTTACCCAATTTTGACAAAACTTTTGCGGTTCATTGTGATGCAAGTGGTACCGGAATTGGCGGAGTTTTGATGCAAGAAAAATGAGCCATTGCATATTTTAGTGAAAAACTCTCCGGTGCTCAACTTAACTATCCCATATATGACAAAGAATTGTATGCTTTAGTACGTGTGCTACATGTTTGGGAACATTATCTTAGACCTCATGAGTTTGTCATACATACCGATCATGAAACGCTTAAGTACTTAAAAGGTCAAACTAAGTTGAACAAGCGTCATGCCAAATGGAGTGAATTTATTGAATCTTTCCCCTATGTGATCAAGTACATTAAGGGTAAGGAAAATGTAGTTGCGGATGCACTTTCATGCATATGCACGCTTGTCACTAAACTTGAGTTGAATGTTATTGGTTTTGAACACATCAAAGACTTGTATGCTAATGATCCATCTTTTGCCATTCCTTATGCTAAGTGTTTGACGCATACTTCTTGGGAACAATATTATATCAAGGATGCTTATCTTATGAAAGCTAACAAACTATGCATTCCCTAGTCTTCTCTTCGTTTGCTACTTTTGCAAGAGGCTCATGGAGGCGGACTCATGGGACATTTTGATAGAGCCAAAGGTGTCCCGATGTTTGGATGAGATAGCAATCCTTTTCTGTGAGAGTCGACTTTGATGATCCGACTATGAACGTGCGAAGACGTCGCGCCTTGGCAATCGCTAAACCAACTTCCGAGGGGTTATTGACCATGCCGGAGCATGATCTACCTGACCACGAGAGTCTATTTCCTGCGAGCAAAGGAAGAACAAGCAAGAAACTGAGATTGCAATCTGGATATTGCGAATAAAAGAGGAAATCTTTATAAATGAAGGTGGGGTTCTGTGATGCCTTGGTCTGGTCGTTGAACACAAACGAAGTACGTGAAGTTGCAGCTATGGCGAACTTTTGATCTAAACAAAACCCAAAGTCTAAACGGCGCCCTAAGGGCTATATATATGGAGGAAGAGGGGGGGGGGGGAATTTCGTGGCCCTTGGGGAAGGGGTCCGAAACCAACCCTATCTCTTGTTTCCCCACACATACGGACTCTAAAAACAGCCTATACTTATGTATTTCGAAATTACATGGGCCTGGCCCAATAATAAGGTGACACGGCACCTAGAATAGCCACTGGACGAAATTTCGTCCAAGGCTTCATTCACTCCTTATGGTGGCTTCAAAGTCCTGAAATCATCACTCGTAACTCCATTCTTGTTCCCCTTGTGCATGCCATCAACTCCATGCTTGTTCTTGCTCCAATGTTCATCCTTCTCCAAGCTAGGCCCTTCATTTGTAAGCAAAACAAATGTATCCAATTTAGGCAGCATCATATTCTCATGAACATTAGAATCATTACCAAGAAATGGAAGTACCCAGTAATTTAATTGGCGTCTTGAGAGCTCTAGTAATTGGTCCATTATATGTAATAGTAGGGGCTGTGGGTGTAATAATGGTATTGATGTCCTCATCATCCTCCCCTTCTTGAAATGAAGTCGTCCTCGACGGAAGCTCATCTTCCTCACCCAAATAAGGCTTCAAATCTGCAATGTTAAAAGTGGGACTAACCCCAAAATCTGCAGGCAGCTCAAGTTTATATGCATTATCATTTATTTTCTCTAACAACTTAAATGGACCATCAGCACGTGGCATTAGCTTTGATTTGCGCAAATTAGGAAACCTATCCTTACGCAAATGTAACCAAACAAGATCTCCAGGTGCAAACACAACATGTTTTCTACCCTTATCTCCAGCAAGTTTATATTTAGCATTCATACGCTCAATGTTTTCCTTAGTTAACTCATGCATTTTTAAAATCAATTCAGCACGTTCTTTAGCATCAAAGTTAACCTTCTCCGAAGATGGAAGAGTCAACAAATCAATAGGTGCACGAGGGAGGAAACCATACACAATTTCAAAAGGGCACATCTTAGTAGTAGAATGCAATGAACGATTATAAGCAAATTCAATATGAGGCAAGCATTCTTCCCACATTTTCTTATTATTCTTCAAAACAGCCCTAAGCATAGTAGACAATGTTCTATTGACTACTTCAGTTTGTCCATCGGTTTGGGGTGACAAGTAGTACTAAAAAGCAGTTTAGTCCCCAACTTAGCCCATAAGCATCTCCAAAAGTGGCTAAGAAATTTAGTATCACGATCTGAAACAATAGTATTGGGCACACCATGCAAGCGAATAATTTCACGAAAGAACAAATCAGCAACATTAACGGCATCATCGCTTTTATGACATGGTACAAAGTGTGCCATTTTCGAGAACCTATCCACGACAACAAATATGCTATCCCTCCCCTTCTTTGTTCGAGGTAAACCTAAAACAAAGTCCATAGATATATCCTCCCAAGGAACACTAGGTACAGGCAAAGGCATATATAAACCATGAGGATTGAGTCGTGACTTAGCTTTTTGACATGTAGTGCAGCGAGCAATAAAACGCTCAACATCTCGTCTCATCTTTGGCCAAAAGAAATGTGTAGCAAGTCGTCCTCCGTCTTCTTCACGCCAAAGTGTCCCATTAATCCCCTCCATCGCCTCCTGCAACAACAAAAGACGAATAGAGCTAGCTGGAATGCATAGCTTCTTAGCACGAAACACAAATCCATCATTAACGACGAACTTGTTCCATGTTATTCCTTCTTTACAATTCTGCAATACACCATTAAAATCAGCATCATGCACATATTGATCTTTGATGGTCTCCAAACCAAATATTTTCAAGTCAAGTTGTGAAAGCATAGTATAGCGACGAGACAATGCATCAGCAATAACATTTTCTTTACCCTTCTTGTGTTTAATAACATAAGGGAAAGTCTCAATGAATTCAACTCATTTAGCATGTCTACGATTCAGTTTAGCTTGACTTTTAATATGTTTCAAAGATTCATGATCAGAATGTATAAAAAATTCTTTGGGCCATAAATAATGTTGCCATGTCTCTAAAGTCCGAACAAGAGCATATAATTCTTTATCATAAGTAGAATAATTCAGACTAGGCCCACTCAATTTTTCAGAAAAGTATGCAACAGGTTTGCCATCTTGTAATAACACACCTCCTAATCCAATTCCACTAGCATCACATTCAAGCTCAAAAGTCTTACTAAAATCAGGAAGTTGGAGTAAAGGAGCATGTGTCAACTTATCTTTCAATACCGTGAAGGCTTCTTCCTGTGCGGTACCCCAAACAAAAGGCACATCCTTCTTTGTAAGCTCATTGAGAGGTGCAGCAATGGTGCTGAAATCTCTCACAAAACGCCTATAGAATCCAGCAAGGCCAAGAAAACTCCTCACTTGTGTGACCGTTTTGGGCTGCGGCCAACTCTCAACAGCTTCAATCTTGGCTTTATCAACTTCAATTCCCTGTGGAGTAACAACATAGCCAAGAAAAGACACTCGGTCGGTGCAAAAGGTGCACTTCCCAAGGTTACCAAACAAACATGCATCACGTAGAGCAATAAAAACAGCACATAAATGTTCCAAATGTTCCTCCAAAGATCTGCTATAAATCAATATGTCATGAAAGTAAACTACCACAAATCGTCCAAAAGCACGTAAAACTTCGTTCATTAATCTCATGAAAGTACTAGGTGCATTAGTTAACCCAATAGGCATGACTAACCACTCATATAATCCAAACTTAGTTTTAAATGCTGTTTTCCATTCATCCCCCAATTTCATACGAATTTGATGGTATCCACTACGCAAATCAACTTTGGAGAAAATTGTAGAGCCACTCAATTCATCAAGCATATCATCTAGCCTAGGAATAGGATGATGATAACGAATAGTAATATTATTAATGCCTCTACAATCAACACACATACGCGATGTACCATCCTTTTTCGGCACTAGAATAATAGGAACACCACAAGGACTAAGGGATTCGCGTATATAACCTTTGTCGAGAAGCTCTTGTACTTGACGATAATCTCCTTCGTCTCCTCCGGATTGGTACGGTATGGCGCCGCGGTTTGGCGGTGAAGCACCGGGAATTAAGTCAATCTGATGCTCAATCCCTCGAATAGGCGGTAATCTCGGTGGCACGTCTTGTGGGAAGACGTCAGCGAACTCCTGCAAAATGTTAGTGACAGCAGGGGGCAAAGAGGAAGGCACGTCCTCGAATGAAAATAATGCCTCTTTGCACAAAAAAGCATAGCAAACAGATTTGCTAAAATCTGGCTCATCAATATCAGATTTAGTGGCAAGTAAACATGCACTTTTCAATTTAATTTCAGAAGCAACACTAGATGGTTTATTATTAGGCTTCATTTGTTGCTCAAATTCTTTTGCCACAATCTGATTTTTCACTCTTATTCTTCTCCTGTTTTGATTTATTAGCTCTATTAATATCATCTTTCAAAATGGAATCAGGAGTCATAGGAAGCAAAGTAGTATTTTTATCCTTATGAAGAAGAGTATACTGATTGTTTCTACCATGGTGGACAGAATTTTTATCAAATTGCCATGGTCGACCAAGTAATAAGGAACATGCTTGCATAGGTACCACATCACAATCAACATAATCAGCATATGTAGAGATACTAAAATGCACATGAACAGTACGTGTTACCTTAACCTTGCCGCTGTTGTTGAACCATTGGATGTAGTAAGGATGTGGATGTGGTCTTGTGGTGAGAGATAGCTTCTCCACCATCTCCATGCTAGCCAAGTTGTTGCAACTCCCTCCGTCTATGATGACGCGCACAGAACGTTCCTTCACAACTCGCTTTGTATGGAACAAATTATGCCTCTGATTTTGCTCAGCTTGTGTGACCTGCACACTCAAAACACATTGAGCAACTAAACATTCATACATGTCAGCGTCTTCAGGAGCCATGTATTGCGTCTAATGATCAGAATCATATCCATCGTGTTCTTCATGTGTAATAAGAGCCAAAGTCTCCTCATCATACTCACTAGCGGACTCATACCCACCATCCTCAGTAACAATCATCACACACTTAGATGGGCATTCTCTCGCATAATGACCTCCACCCTTGCAACTTCGACAAATAATATCATGTGTTTGCCCTGTTGATGCCATGGATGAAGAAGAGCTCTTTGCAGGCCCAGAAGGTGTGCTCTTGGCAGATAGTGGTGATTTGCCTGCTTTATTGTATCACGGTTGGAGGTGGTTGCTGCCGGAGGTGCCGGTGTAGCAGAATGTGTGGAAGTAGATGATGCACGTGGTGTCCAGGATGAAGGTCGACCTGCAGAAAAGTTAGTGCGCGCCATTGCTTGTCGATCCTGCACTTCACGTTCAGCTTTACAAGCAAGATGGAATAAATGAGTGATATTAGTATACTCCTTATACTCTAGAATGGTCTGAATCTCTCTATTTAATCCACCCGTAAAACGTGCAAGCATAGCTTCATTCTCCTCAACAATACCACATCTAATCATGCCAGTTTGTAATTCCTGATAATATTCTTCTACAAAAAAAATTCCTTGTCTTAAAAGCTGCAATTTTTGAAGCAATTCACGTTGATAATATTGTGGAACCCGACGAGTACGCATAGCAATTTTCAAAGCAGCCCAAGTAGCTGGAATAGGATATAATCTACAATGTTCAGACCACCATACACATGCAAAACTATTGAAAGAACAAACAGCGGCAGCAACCCGTCTCTCCTCAGGATATTGTAAACATGTAAAACGTTGTTCAGTTTCTAACTCCCAAGTAAGATATATATCAGGAACATATCTACCCTCAAATGGTGGAATAATCAATTTTAGTTTAGGAACATGGTAATGATCTCGTACCTGAGGTGGTGGTGCAGGCCTACCATTGCGATTATATACCTGAGGTCGACCTGTTGGTGGTGGTGCTGGTGGCTGCACATAGTTCTGATTTTGATCAACCTCATCCTCATAATCGCCCACATACTCATCATCCTCCTGGGCACCAGCAGCAGCAGGAGCCAAAGAAGCATCAACAACAGGTACAGTAGCACCAGAAATTTGGCCATCCTCAAGAGGAACACACTGCGCTCGTCCATACTGATTCGGAAGGGGGCGTTGTTGTTGTCGTTGCAGAGGTGCGATAGGTGCAGCCGGCGGTGGTTGTGGAAAACGCGACAGAAATTCATTAAACTTGTTATCAAGCTTTGTTTCGAACGTATTCTCAATGCCATCTATCTTCTCCATGGCCTCTTCAAATCTATTTAGCACATCTTGCACCTGTCCACTCATCATTTGCTGAAATCTATCATGTAGCTGTTTGTTTGTCAGGTTCTCCCAATCAGTCTCATCGTCTTGTGATCCTACCATGGTTAGCAGCAAATAGAAACAAACAAGAATATGATCCTATAGACTACTAGGAATAGGTGGTGGTGTATCACAAACTCGTCAAGCAAATCTCAAATTCTTACTAGTTCTTACCCAGCAGCAGGAGGTGATTGGCAACCGTTGTAGTCAAAACTCTAAAAGCTTGGATAAAGCGATTACCAAGGAGAGTAAAACGCACGACGTAGAAGTATGTGGAGCTGGGAAGGCTTATAATATGGTAGCAAAAAGGGTCAGCAATTATCAATTCAGAAATACAAAGTTGAATAAACGCTCAACGACGGTACTGTGCTGGTCCTAGGCTAGACCGTGCTAGAGACACGAGCGTAGAACCCTAACAAAATCACGGCGCTGCACGTAAACAAGGGAGGAGAACACTCTGAATTTTTTTTCTCTCTTTTTTTCTTTTTTTTGCACTTCTTTTTCCTCTTTTTTTTTGAAACTGGAACTATTTTTCTTCTGCGGATGGCTCGGATGTTGGGGAGTCCTACTCTGTCACGACTCGTAGTATCGCGTGATCTGGAAATCAAGAACAAAGCAACAATTACTGGACTCGGACTAGGACTCGTGGCGAAGATGAATCTGGTGGAACTCGGACTGGTGGCGGATATTTGCAGGGCGATGGAACACGGACTGGTGGTGAATCTGTGATGGAGGTGGACTTGGATCAGCGTGATGGCGGTGGATATGTGGTATATGGTAGCGTTGGTGGGATATGGCAGTGGTGGTGGTATATGGCAACAACGATGAAGATGGTGCGGCGGCGGCGTGACAAACTGTGACAGAACTGAAACTCTAAAGGACTAGACGCTAAGACTAGCAACTAGACACGACGATGCAACCGCAAATTCAACAAAGCAAAACCCTAAAAAGATTATGCAAAGGCTCAGATTGGCTGGATATGATGAACTAACCCTAATTTTTTTTGTGGCTTTTTCGTGGACTGTAGGTATGAAGAACCGACTCGATCTAAACTACGAAAAACTGTAAAATCTCACCGAGCAACCTGGAAATCTGATATCACTTGATAGAGGCAAAGGTGTCCTGATGTTTCGATGAGATAGCAATCGTTTTCTGTGAGAGTCGACTTTGACGATCCGACTACGAACGTGCGAAGACGTCGTGCCTTGGCAATCGCTAAACCAACTTCTGAGGGGTTATTGACCACGCCGGAGCATGATCAACCTGACCACGAGGGTCTATTTCCTGCGAGCAAACGAACAACAAGCAAGAAACTGAGATTGCAATCTGGATATTGCGAATAAAAGAGGAAAGCTTTATTAATGAAGGTGGGGTTCTGTGACGCCTTGGTCTGGTCGTTGAACACAAACAAAGTACGTGAAGTTGCAGCTATGACGAACTTTTGATCTATACAAAACCCAAAGTCTAAACGGTGCTCTAAGGGCTGTATATATGGAGGAAGAGGGGAGGGGGGAATTTCGTGGCCCTTGGGGAAGGGGTCCGAAACCAACCCTATCTCTTGTTTCCCCACACATATGGACTCTAAATACAGCCTATACTTATGTATTTCAAAATTACATGGGCCTGGCCCAATAATAAGGTGACGCAGCACCTAAAATAGCCACTAGACAAAATTTATGAAGTGGCATCTTGTATATTTCGTCCAAGGCTTCATTCACTCCTTATGGTGGCTTCAAAGTCCTGAAATCACCACTTGTAACTCCGTTCTTGTTCCCCTTGTGCATGCCATCAACTCCATGCTTCTTTTTGCTCCAATATTCATCCTTCTCCAAGCTAGGCCCTTCATTTGTAAGCAAAACAAATGTATCCAATTTAGGCAGCATCATATTCTCATGAACATTAGAATCATTACCAAGAAATGGAAGTACCTGGTAATTTAATTGGCGTGCGCGAGCTCTAGTAATTGGTCCATTATATGTAATAGTAGGGGTTGTGGGTGTAACAATGGTATTGATGTCCTCATCACATTTTGGACGAGATAAGACATTCGCCACTCTCTCCAAGAACTAATTTTGGCCCAAGATGTTTCGAGACGTCTCAAGCTTCACCACCCGATGCTCTACATGTCGCAAAGCTAAGTCTAAAGCTCATTCTCATGGTCTTTCACATGCCTCTTCCTATTCCCTATCAACCTTGGGAGGACATTAGCATGGATATTGTACTTGGTTTGCCAAGAACTCAAAATGGAAAGGATTCCGTGTTTGTTGTTGTGGATAGATTTTCTAAGGTGGCACATTTCATTCCTTGCAACAAGATAGACGATGCTTCCTATTCTCTTTTGCAGGGAAATCTTGCGACTCCATGGAGTACCAAAGACAATCGTCTCCGATCGTGACGTCAAGTTCTTGAGTTACTTTTGGAAGACCCTATGCGCCAAGCTCGGAATCAAGCTGTTGTTCTCATCCGCATACCATCCTCAAACCGACGGCCAAACGGAGGTGACGAACCGGACACTCTCCACTCTACTTCGCGTGTTGATCAAGAAGAACATCAAGGAGTGGGAAGCATGTCTAACCATCGCCGAGTACGCCTACAACCGTGCAAGACATTCAACTACCGACAAGTCCCCCTTCAAGGTCGTCTACGGCTTCAACCCGTTGTCACCATTGGACATTCTACCTCTTCCTCTACAAGAGCGCACCAACATGGATGCGAGTGCACGGGCAAGCTACATCAAGAAGATGCATGAGGATACAAGACACACCATCGAGCGCCAAGTACAACGACTAGCGACCAACCCATGGTCTTCAACATTGGTGATCTAGTGTGGCTACACCTTCGCAAGGACCGCTTCCCCAACGAACGCAAGTCCAAGCTTCTCCCTCGAGCCGATGGACCTTTCAAGGTGCTAGCACGCTACAACGACAACGCCTACAAGATCGACCTACCACGAGGCAAGTACAATGTGAGCGACATCTTCAATGTCAAGGACCTCGCGCCATACCATGGAGATGAAGCTTTTGATCCGAGGTCGGATCTCTCTCAGGGGGGGGGGGGGAGATGATGCGGAGCATCCCTCGCTCATCCCCATGGACGTAGCTACATCTCCCTCAATGCCACTTGGACCCATGACATGAGCTAGAGCAAAAGCTATTGAAGATAAGGTGAACTCGCTCCTCTCCGAACTCCCTCTCTCCGCTCATGGGACTTGGCTACTACCTCATACGGACACTCTGTGTGTGATCAGGTACTTGGTGGAGAGCCACGGGACAACTACACCCAGTGGCCAAGATGGCAAGGACACCAAGCATGAACATCAAGAAGAAGAGCTACTTGGGAAGCTACATGCTCCGGACGACCGGCCGGTCCCGGACGTCCGAGCCCTGGAGGATGCTACAGCCGAGAGAAGGAAGACATGCCAGTGCTACAGGCCATGGACGACCGGCCCGCCCGGACGTCCGACGACTCCCAGGTCCCGGACGACCGACGCCCTCCGGACGTCTGGCAACTGGGCACCCGAATGGAAATTCACGGAAGACCGAAGCCACCGGATGACCGGACGACCCGCGCCCGAACCGAATCTATGGACGTCCGACGATCTACGGATGTCCGGCCCGTCCCGAAGCTCCGGACGACCGGCGCCCTCCGGACGTCTGACACCTGAGTGACCGCGACCGCGGGCTGGAGCCCTTGTACCCCTTCAATTTGACTTCCATTTGCACTATGACTATAATGAGGTCTCTCCCACCTCCTAGCTAGGGGAAGCAAAGGATTAGCTCATGTTTGTGTGAGAGCTTTGCTCATCCACTTGGTTATCTTCTCCTCGGAGACGCGCCTCCATCAGAGAAGATCCTTCCAAGCGGATTCAAGACCCCCTCTTGGGTGGCCCCATCAAGACCTCCTCACGAAGAAGAACCCGGTTACCTCTTGTATCGTCTTTTGTTGATCGTGGATCGTGTATCTTTCTTTGTGTTCATCGATCTAGCGCATGTGTAATCGAATCTTGTTGGTTTGGATGATTCTCTTGTGTTTTCCCCCGTGATTTCCCTCGTGCTCTTCCGCTCGTTCTTCGTGTTCCTCGTAGGGATCCTCTCCAAATGTGAAAGATCGTCCACATAGGGTTCCGCCCTACATCAATATATGTCATCAACCCAAGAAAGCGAGTAAGAATGGAACATGGATGATGCAACAAAGCAAGCAATTATATGAATCAAGGCAAGCAAGCTAGTAGGGCGAAGATGCAACGTACTAGAAGGAATCATCGCAAGTATGTCATGTGTGCAAATAGTGGGCATGAATAATGCACATGACATATCACAAGCATGAAGGCAAGATATGAGCAAATTATCATCAATAGCATGAGGCACATGATAAATATGGCAATAGCAACAAGGATCTCCACCAAGCATGCAAATACACATAGGAGTAGCATAATAGTGTATCATGGGTAGATGCAAGCAAGGGTCATAATTGCATGGCAAAGGCATAAGCATAGCATGTAAAGTGAACACGGTAAAATGAGCATGAAGCGACAAGCGGTATATAGCCCATAGCCGTGTGAGAACCAAGTGAGAGAGATGCGCGTAGTCGTTGCGCGAAGAGACCGGTGGTAATGGTAGTCCATGGGATCCCAAATCATCCTTGCTCTCAAGAGCTCGTTTCGTCAACTCTTGGGATTGAGAGGTTGACGAGTATATGTGAGTACCTACACAAAACAAAGGCAAAGAGAAAATTGTGTGTGCGTGATAGATGTACACATCATCCATCATGATCTTGCGTGCATGTGTCGGTTAGCACAAAATATCCAATGATCAAATAAATGAGATGCGTGATATAGAAACATGTCATCCATCATGAGAGGTTTGGTATTATGGATAGCATAATGGAGACTCAAATTGTGTAATGCATCACGAGCAATATCTATAGCATTGTTATTCATGGAATGCATAAGGTGCACGCAATCATGGGAATCATGCAAAGTATGGAATGCATCAAGATCTCCTAATATGTATGTGGAAACTATGGGGGTCTCCTCATGAACATGAGTAGCAACATCACATGGAAAATATTGACAACGTCCAAAACAAAGCATATTTGGTTCAATGTGATCATGGCATGACATAGTAGATGAATTGCGCAAATCATGTAAAGGAAGCATGGCAATATCATCACATGAAAAACAAAAGCCAATGACCATCATCTCGTCATCTATGCCATAAGTACAAATGGGATTGATTTTAATGGGGCATGCATAGTTACTATGTTGAGATTGTGATGAAACAATACGGGAGATCTCACTCATAGCATATGACAAGTTCAATGGATTGTCAAACATGAAGTGACCAAAAGAATTTTCACATGATATCCTATGAAGAATAGCATCACAACTAGGCAACTCAACATGCTCATCATCATATTCATCATAAATAGGTAAGTCAAGGCATGAAGAAGTCTCATTAGCGTGAAGCATGGGAATAGGTGGGTCTACATCATGGGAGTAATCGATGTTAAGAGAGTCCACTAGTGGGACAAGAGAAGCACCATCACCTATGTTACCATTGGAGCGTCGCTCATGTGTTGTAGGTGAGGTGTTGAAGATCTTCTCGTTGTCATCTTCATCTTGATGGAACCATGTGGGAGGTGCATCATTATCCACCATGGCAATCGGTGTTTCCATTGGAGGGATGGACTCGTCGAGAATAGGCGTGTCGTCATGTAGGAGACCTAGCACCAAAGAAGAAAACACACTAGGAGTAGAGGTTAAGTCGTTAAAAATCAAGGTGGCCTCACATGCCGTGTCAACTATCTCACTCGCTAAGTGTGGTGGCTCACTCACTCCCTCAAGGATGCTCTCACTCATATGGTTGGTGGAGTCACTCAAATGGTGCTCAACCTCACATAGGATGTGTGGCATGCTCTCATGTGTGGGGCTAGTGGTGGTCACACTCATCCTCTCAAAGGAAATGCTCTCAATGTCACATATGGTGGAGTCACTCATCTCACTAATGGGGTAGTGGCTCTCCTCACATGGCACTTGGGGCATCTCTTCATATGTGGGTGTCGGAGGGATGTAGGTGCAAATGTCTCCATGTTCAACTCCTATCACCGTGGTCGAAGGGGATGGCCCTTGCTCGACGTTCTTGTCACCGTCTTGGTGTGGGAGGCCCATATGATGTGGCACCTCGTAGCTCGTCTCCATGACCGAAGGGAGTTTCCCATGCTCGGCCATCTTCCATGGGGGGCTTCCGAGGATGGAAGTGTCACCCTCGCTCGTAGGTGGTCGCCTTGGACTTGTTGAAGTCGTTGTAGGTGTACTCGTGGGAAGTAGGCGAAGATGCCGTATGTCCAAAGGCGAAGATGCCTTGATAGCACTTGGCGAAGATGCCGAAGTGGTTGTTGTAGCTGTAGCACCGTCTTGGTGGTGGCCGTCTCGCGGTCTTCTTTTGAGCTCATGAAGCTTCGACTTGGCTTGAAGTAGGGCTTGTTGGGACTTGTGCATCTGCGCTTGTGGAGCATCTTCATGATGATGATGTCGTTGTCGTGCTTGAGCTCGTAGTAGATGTCGTTCGTCGTCGTCATGCACATGATGCTTGGAGGTGACTTTCCCTCCATGACGATATTGATCACGAACGTGATGTTGATCGCCATGTAGATGTGGACGAGGACGACTTGCACTTGCATCGTTGCCGCGCTCCGAAGACTTGTGGCTTGAATGTCGCCGCCTTGAAGATGACGAAGGGAAAGAAGACTTGATCAAGGCTCTAATCTCCTCCATCCTTGCATCTTGCTCCACTTTATGTGCGGAAAGCTTCTTGTCGATTTAGTCCCTTTTCCTTGCTTCAGAGTGACGAATGTCGACGGAGATGTTCTTGATGCGCTCTCGCAATCTTGATTGTGCGCCTTGCATTTGTCGTTGTAAATCGAAGATGGACGCTTTGGAGATGTAGTTGTTTAGGCCGTCGTTGTTGTCGTAGACCGGAGAGGAAATGCCTTGCCTATCCATCACAAGACTCAAGCAAATATGAGTGGGAGAAAGAGAAGAACTTATACCAATGTACCTTTTCTGATGTTGACGATGAATCAAGTTCACTCAAATGCGGACAATGAAATAGCACTATTGGTACCAATCCTTGTCAGTTCTCACACCTACACAAGTAAAAGCTTATGGTGGAGCTCGGTGAGGATAGTGGCACAAAAATTTGATGCAAAATGTTAGCAAGAGTCAATAATGTTGAAAGAGATTCACAAATTCGCAAGCGAAACAAGTAGACCAATAGCAATGAATGGCACACGGAAACACACACACGAATAGATAAATGGG
Organism: Aegilops longissima; assembly: GCA_021605205.1. NCBI lineage: Eukaryota > Viridiplantae > Streptophyta > Magnoliopsida > Poales > Poaceae > Aegilops > Aegilops longissima. Next base: position 260,130,786 of record CM038679.1, read on the forward strand.
GTCGTGCAACCAAGGAATGAGCACAAAATGTGGAATCCACGGAAAACGCTCGTGTTGCACAACTCAAGAGAGACGCTAGCACGATTGCTCAATAGGCGGATACAACACTTGTGCACAACCTATAATATGCAAAATGGATAAACTTCTATCCCAAGTATGGTATGCATGTATGGTTCCCGGTGTTTGATCCAAGATGATCGGATATGACAATCTTATATGGAATGTGGTATCATGCTATGGCACTTGCTTACAAGCTCTCTTCTCTCTCTTTTTTTTAAAAGCTTTATTCTCTTTTTTTTATATGGCCACTTTTGCACAATGCACAAACCAAGATAGCAACTGTGTATATGCGGGAACAAACTTGTGACACAAGATATGATAGCAATATATGCACCACGATGATATGGTATGTATGCTATGGGAAGTATGATCACTAATGTGCACAAGTAACGTTGCCGGCAATACTCAAATGGCTAGTCTCGGTAGGCAAGTAACGCAAAACGGGCTAGCGGTTAACAATGCAATGGCAAGGGGAATATACAATGGAGGGATACCATGATACCAAGATGATATGGAGGTTACCGTCCGGCGATGATGAGTGGCGGTGTTCTTGATGTAGAAACCAAGATGATGGAGTCTCGTCCCTAAGTAGCCGAAACACCTTAGGAAATGGAAAACCCGCGAACTCAAAATCTCAAACGTCAAATGTCAAAATGGTGGTAGCGGAAAGCGGTGGTAGTGTGCACTTGGCAATGCGGAAGTGGAATGATGGGCTATACACGTTGTCGGAGTTGGTAGCACGGTCCCTAAGTAGCCGAAACACCTTAGGAGACACAACTCTCAACACAACAAGATTGGGTTAAGTTGGGGTGGCGGAAGTGTATGGTGGGCAAGCCTATGCGGAAGTTATGGAGGTGGTTGATGAAGAAGCAACCGTCCCTAAGTATCCTAAACACCTTAGGAGACTCAAGTCACTACTCAAACAACCTCAAATACTATGGTGAACAAAAAGGGTTAGGTTGCGGAAGGCTATGGTGGTATTGCAGATGATGTGGTGGAAGCCCTAAGAAAAGATGCCGAAGTACCAAAATTTTGATAGTGTCAAAAGGTGGTGAAACCAAGGCAGGACCTCGGGCACATCGATAGCTTCAAAACGAGCCAAAGAACACTCAAATCGGAGTTCGGATGTGGAAGTTATGATGAAAATGGTGAAACTCAGAATGCTGAAACTGGCATGGGCGGTAGTACCGCTCGTGTCGGGATTTTTCGACTGTTTCGGGCTGGAACAGGGCCTGGCGGTAGTACCGTTGGTGGGGGGGGGGGGTAGTACCGCTTGTGGTACTAAGCTGTAGTACCGCTAGGAGGGCGGTAGTACCGCTCGTGTCGGGATTCTTCGCAGATCGAATTGGGGCGCGATTTTGGGGTGGAAAAGGATGATTTCGGGAGCAAAATTGGATGGATTTCGTGGATGGAAAGAGGGGAAACTTGGGGGGACGCTAGATCCACTCGAAACCAAGCAAATCCACGGATCAAAATCAACAAAACATCATCAAACCAATAAATCACAAAAAAAATTGGGGGCTATTTTGGTGTGGATTTTCGGATTTAGGACGAAAACAACAAAATCAAGCTAGACAACACGGGGTAGGGGCTCCAAAAATGTGATCAACGTGGCTCATGGTACCAAGATGATGTAGGGCGGAACCCTATGGGGTTGATATTTCATGTTTGGAGGGGATCCTACGGGGAAACACGAAGAACGCGTGGAAGAACACAAGGGAAATCACGGGGAGGAACGAGAGAAACACTCAACCGACAAGTAATCGATCACACAAGGACTAGATCACCGAAAGCATAAGGTAGCACGAGATTCAAAATCAACAAAGGAAAGATACAAGAGTAACCGTTCTTCTCCGTGAGGAGGTCTTGATTGTCTTCTCCGGATGGAGGCCTTGAATCCGAATGGATCTTCTTCGAGGAGGCACGATCCCTCACGTGGAGTAGATCCGGTACGGATGAGCTATGCTCTATCTCAAGATGAGCTATCACAACCCTAACCCTAGAAAGGAGGTGGAGGTGGTCTATTGATAGTCTAAGCCACGAAGGGGTAAGTGGGAGAGGGATACAAGGCCAAAGGCCAGCGGCTGCGCACAGGCAGGGCGGTAGTACCGGACCCTCGGGCGGTATTACCGCTTGCAGAGCTTAAGCGGTAGTACCGCTTTGATGGGGCGGTAGTGCCGCTCTGGAGCCGTTCGATCACATGAGTTTGTCGGGTTGAGCGGCAGTAGAGCGGATGTGGGCCGGTAGTACGGCTTGTGGGCCTTCAGCAGTAGTATCGCTTGTGGGAGGGCGGTAGTATCGCTCGTTTTGGACTGGCCCGGTTCTCTTCCTCCTTCTCTTCCATGCTTCCCTCACGGATGGTGATGTAGGGTAGAACCCTAGTGGCCCGATCTTTCACGAAAGGAGCGGATCCCTACGAGGAACGCGATGAACACGTGGGGGAACACGAGGAAAACGCGAGGGGAACACGGGAGAAATCAGTCAACCAACTAGAATAGATCACACATGCGCTAGATCGATGAACTTAAAGGTAAGATACAAGATCCAAAGTCAACAACAGACGATACAAACGGTAACCGGTTCTTCTCCGTATAGGAGGTCTTGATGGGGCCACCCAAGAGGGGGTCTTGAATCCACGAGGATCTTCTCCGTGGAGGGGCCGCGGTCACTCTCGAAGAGACGATCCGGTATGGATGAGCTAAAGCTATCCTCACAAATGAGCTACTACTTTGCTAACCCTCAAAATGGGGAGGAGGAGGTATATTTATAGCCCAAGGGGCGAAGGGGTAAGTGAGGAGACGAAATGGGTACACGGGCCTCGGCCCAAAGTCACGCACGCAGGCAGTGGCCGGATGATCCGGGAGCTGGTCCGGATGATCCGGGCTTCGGGGTCCGGATGATCCGGGTCGGTGTCAGGATGGTCCGATAGTGGGGGAACAGCTGCGGGAGGGCCGGATGTCCGGGTCCTGGTCCGGACGTCCGGTTATGGCCGGATGATTCGGGACTGGGTCCGGATGATCCGGCTTCGAGGGGGCTGATTCTGTTGATTCTGTTGGCTTCGGGTGAAATTAGCCGGATCGTCCGGGCCGGGGTCCGGATCATCCGGGCCGAGGCCGGATCGTCCGGACGGCGGTCCGGATCGTCCAGGCTTCTGCTGACTTAGCCCTTTTCCTTCTCTGTCTTCACGTCCATCTTCCTCTTCGGATTCTCCTTGCTCCTTGGCGTCTTCATGGCTAACTCCTTGATACCTGAGTATACACAATGTCTCCGTTTGAGGTAGTAGCCATGTCTCATGGTCATCGAAGTGGAATTGTGAGAGGAGAGATGTCACCATCGATCTCGAGAGCTCTTACACGTGATCGAGTCATGGGTTCATTAGGCATTTGAGGAGACGATGGTAGGTAAATGGGGATGACCTTTGGATGCTCCGCATCATCTCCCCTCCCTTGGGAAAGATCCGACCTCGGATCAAAATCCTCATCACCATGGTACGGGGAGAGATCTTTGACGTTGAAGATGTCGCTCACGGAGTACTAGTCACATGGGATGTCGATCTTGTATGCGTTGTTGTTGTAGCGTGCAATTACCTTGAATGGTCCGTCGGCTCGTGCTAGAAGCTTGGACTTGCGTTCGTTGGGGAAGCGTTCCTTGCGAAGGTGTAGCCACACAAGATCTCCAATGTTGAATATCATGGGTTGCTTGTTGACGTTGAGCTTGGTCGCGAGTCGTTGTACTTGGCGCTCAATGGTGTGCCTTGTATCTTCATGCATTTTTGATGCGGAGCATCCCACGTTCATCCCCATGTACACTCCGACTACTCTCCAAGCCCCAAGAGGACATATGAAGAGACCTCGACCGTACGCCATTGGGCACAAGGTGAACTCACTCCTCTTCGAACCGACAATTTCCACATGTGAGACATGGATACTACCTCATGCATTGACCTTGCATACACTCAGGTACAACCGAGACGACCATGAAGGATCCAAGGACCAAGGCCAAGCATGGAAGAGGAGAAGGAAGAAGAAGCATGAACAAGCTTCTGTAAAGCCCGGAACTTCCGGCCTCTGCCCGGAACTTCCGGCCCCCGGACTTTCCGGCCTACCCGTAACCTCCGGCCCCCGGAGTCCAGGCCAGCCCCGAGCGCGCCAACTCTCTGGATAGCCCGGAACACGGCCGGAACCTGCCCGGAACTTCCGGAGCCCGGAACTTCCGGCCCTGCCCGGAACGTCCGGCCTGCCTGCGTGCAAAGACTCGGGCCGAAGCCCATGTAACCTCTTTCCCACTTACCCCTTCGTGGCTTATACTATAAATAGACCACCCCCTCCTCCTAGTTAGGGTTAGCAACGGTTTAGCTCATATTTTGTGTGAGATCCTTGCTCATCCACTTGGTTACTTCTCCTCGGAGCTCACGACCTCTTCGGAGAAGATCCCCCAAGCGGATTCAAGACCCCTTCAACGGAAGACAATCAAGACCTCCTCACGGAGAAGAATCGGTTACCTCTTGTATCGTCCTTTGTTGGATTTCGACCGTGTGATCTCTATGTGTTCTTGGAACTAGCGCATGTGTAATCGAATCTTGTTGGTTTGAGTGATTCTCTTGTGTTTTTCCCCGTGATTTTCCTCGTGCTCTTCCGCTCGTTCTCCGTGTTCCTCGTAGGGATCCTCTCCAAACGTGAAAGATCGGTCCCTAGGGTTCCACCCTACATCATCTTGGTATCAGGAGCCACGTTGATCACGTTTTTGGAGCCCCTGCCCTTTGTTTTCTAGCTTGATTTTGTTGATTTCGTCCTAAATTCGAAAATCCCCACCAAAAATAGCCCCCAAATGTTTTAGTGATTTGTTAGTTTTGATGATGTTTTGTTGATTTTGATCCATGGATTCGTTGTGTTTCAAGTGGATCTAGCTTTCCCCCAAGTTTCCCCACTTTCTATCCACAAAATTCCCCCCAATTTTGACCTTGGAAATCGAGTTTTTCCGCCCCCGTTCTCAGATCTGGAATTTAGGGTTCGTCCCGGACGAAATTCCACGACCCCCGGAACTTCCGGCCTCCCCCGGAACTTCCGTCCCCCGGAACTTCCGTCCTTACCCCGAAACTTCCGGGCTAAACAGAAAGTTTACCCCAAAAATCCCCTGACCCCGGCACTTTTTCCGCGACCCCCGAAACTTCCGGCCAGCCCCCGGAACTTTCGGAGCCCGGAACTTCCGGCCCTAACCCCGGAACTTCCGACCTAACCTGAAACATTGCACAGAATTTCAACATGAGCCTCTTTCACCGTTTTCATCATAACTTTTCACTCCGAACTCCGATTTGAGTGTTCTTTGGCTCGTTTTGAAGCTATTGACGTGCCCGAGGTCCTCACCTTGGTTTAACCACCTTTTGACACCATCAAAGTTTTGGTACTTTGGCATCTTTGCCTAGGGCTTCCACCACATCATCCGCAATACCACCATAGCCTTCCGCAACCTAACCCATTTTGATCCCCATAGCATTTGAGGTTGTTTGAGTAATGACTTGAGTCTCCTAAGGTGTTTAGGCTAGTTAGGGACGATTGCTCCTTCATCAACCACCACCATAAATTTCGCATGGGCTTATACACCATACACTTCCGCCACCTCAACTTAACCCAATTTTGTTGTGTTGAGAGTTGTGTCTCCTAAGGTGTTTCGGCTACTTAGGGACGTGCTTTCAAATTTTACTCTGTGTATAGCCCATCATACACTTCCACCACCATAACCCGGTCAACTTCGGCTACTCGGGTTTCCACCAATACTTCCGTTTTGCCAAGTGCAAACCACCACCGCATTCCCGCTACCACCATTTGACATTTGACGTTTGAGATTTTGAGTTCGCGGTTTTTCCGTTTCCTAAGGTGTTTCGGCTACTTAGGGACGAGTCTCCATCATCTTGGTATCTACATCAAGAACACTGCCGCTCATCATCGCCATTGACGGTAACCTCTATATCATCTTGTTATAGTGGTATCCCTCCATTGTATATTCCCTTGCAATTGCATTGTTAACCCCTAGCCCATTTTGCGTTACTTGCCTATCGAGACTAGCCATTTGAGTATTGCCGGCAGCGTTACTTGTGCACATTAGTGATCATACTTCCCATAGCATACATACCATATCATCGTGGTGCATATATTGCTATCACATCTTGTGTCACAAGTTTGTTCCCGCATATACACAATTGCTATCTTGGTTTGTGCATTGTGCAAAAGTGGCCATAAAAAAAGAGAGAGAATAAAATTTTAACCAAAGAAAAAGAGAAAGACCAAAGAAGCTTGTAAGCAAGTGGCATAGCATCATACCACATTGCATATACGATTGTCATATCCGATCATCTTGGATCATCTTGAGAGAAACAACGGGAACCATACATACATAGCATACTTGGGATAGAAGTTTATCCATTTTGCATCTTATAGGTTGTGCACAAGTGTTGTATCCGCCTATTGAGCAATCGCGCTAGCGACTCTCTTGAGTTGTGCAACACGAGCATTTTCCGTGGATTCCACATTTTGTGCTCATTCCTTGGTTGCACAGCCCCATTTATCTATCCGTGTGTGTGTGTTTCCGTATGCCATTCATTGCTATTGGTCTACTTGTTTCACTTGCGAATTTGTGAATCTCTTTCAACATTATTGACTCTTGCTAACATTTTTGCATCAAATTTTTGTGCCACTATCCTCACCGAGCTCCACCATAAGCCTTACTTGTGTAGGTGTGAGAAACCGACAAGAATTGGTACCAATTGTGCTATTTCCTTGTTACACATTGAGTGATCATTGATCCATCTTCAACATCGGTCAAGGTACATTTGGTATAAGTTCTTCTCTTTCTACCACTCATATGATAGAGGCAAAGGTGTCCCGTCTTTCGATGAGATGGTGGCTATCGTTTAGGATGAAGTCGACTTTGACGATCCGACTACGAACGTGCGAGGACATCACGCCTTAGCAATTGCTAAACCAACTCTGAGAGGTTATTGACCACGCCGGAGCACGATCAACCTGACCATGAAGGTCTGTTTCCTACAGGCAAACGAAGAACAAGCAAGGAACTAAGATTGCAATCTGGATATTGCGAATATAAGAGGAAAGCTTTATTGATCAAGGTGGGGTTCTGTGACGCCTTGGTCTGGTCGTTGAACACAAACAAAGTGCGCGAAGTTGCAGCTATGGCGAACTTTTAATCTAAGCAAAACCCAAAGTCTAAACGACGCCCTACGGGCTGTATATATGGAGGAAGAGGGGGGAAATTTCGTGGCCCTTGGAGGAGGGGTCCGAAACCAACCCTAACTCTTGTTTCCCCACACATACGGACTCTAAAAACAGCCTATACTTAAGTATTTCGGAAATACATGGGCCTGGCCCAATAATAAGGTGACGCAGCACCAAGAATAGCCTCTAGACGAAATTTATGAAGTGGCATCTTGTATATTTGGTCCAAGGCTTCATCAACTCCTTATGGTGGCTTCAAAATCCTGAAATCATCACTTGTAACTCCGTTCTTGATCCCCTTGCGCATGCCATCAACTCCATGCGTGTTCTTGCTCCATTGTTCATCCTTCTCCAATCTAGGCCCTTCATTTGTAAGCAAAACAAATGTATCCAATTTAGGCAGCATCATATTCTCATGAACATTAGAATCATTACCAAGAAACGAAAGTACCTGGTAATTTAATTGGCGTCCGCGAGCTCTAGTAATTGGTCCAGTATATGTAACAGTAGGGGCTGCGGGTGTAACAATGGTATTGATGTCCTCATCATCCTCCCCTTCTTGAAAGGAAGTCGTCCTCGACGGAAGCTCATCTTCCTCACCCAAATAAGGCTTCAAATCTACAATGTTAAAAGTGGGACTAACCCCAAAATCTGCAGGTAACTCAAGTTTATATGCATTATCATTTATTTTCTCTTACACCTTAAAAGGACCATCAGCACGTGGCATTAGCTTTGATTTGCGCAAATTAGGAAATCTATGCTTACGCAGATGTAACCAAACAAGATCTCCAAGTGCAAACACAACATGTTTTCTACCCTTATCTCCAGCAAGTTTATATTTAGCATTCATACGCTCAATGTTTTCCTTGGTTAACTCATGCATTTTAAAAATCAATTCAGCATGTTCTGTAGCATCAAAATTAACCTTCTCCGAAGATGGAAGAGGCAACAAATCAATGGGTGCACGAGGTAGGAAACCATACACAATTCCAAAAGGGCACATCTTAGTAGTAGAATGCAATGAACGATTATAAGGCAAGCATTCTTAGTAGCAGACAATATGAGGCAAGCATTCTTCCCATATTTTCTTATTATTCTTCAAAACATCCCTAAGCATAGTAGACAAAGTTCTATTGACTACTTCAATTTGTCCATCAGTTTGGGGGTGACAAGTAGTACTAAAAAGCAGTTTAGTCCCCAACTTAACCCATAAACATCTCCAAAAGTGGCTAAGGAATTTAGTATCATGATCTGAAACAATAGTATTTGGCACACCATGCAAGCGAATAATTTCCCGAAAGAACAAATCAGCAACATTAACAGCATCATCGCTTTTATGACATGGTATAAAGTGTGCCATTTTCGAAAATCTATCCACGACAACAAATATGCTATCCCTCCCTGATGCGGAGCATCCTTCGATCATCCCCATGGACCTTCCGTCGCCTCACCAAGCTCCAAAAGGACCCATGACGAGAGCACGAGCTCGAGCTCTCGAGACCGAGGTGACTTCTCTCCTTAGTGAAATATCATATGACCCTCTCGAGACATGGCTACTACCTCAATCCGGAATGTTGTGCATGCTTAGGTACCAAGGAACCAACCTAGGAGAAGCTACAGCTCAAGATGGACACCAAGAGCAAGAGGAAGAACTGCAGAGTCCAGCGGGAGCGGTACTACCGCTCAAGCCAAGCGGTACTACCGCTGGGAGCCAAGCGGTACTACCGCTCTCCATCCGCCTACTTCCAAAAACCCGACACACTCCAGAATCGAGCAGGCGTCGAGCGGTACTACCGCTCAAGATAAGCGGTACTACCGCTGAAAGCGGTACTATCGCCACAAAGCGGTACTACGGCTGAAAGCGGTACTACCGCCATGAAGCAACAGTACTACCGCCACACTGCGTGCAGCGTTTGGGCCGAGGCCCATGTACTCGTTCGCCCCAACTTACCCCTTGGAGGTCCTAGACTATAAATAGACCTTCCCTCATCCTTTCTAGGGTTAGCTTTGGATTTGCTCATATTTCGTGTGAGAGCCTCTGCTCATCCACTTGGCTACTTCTCCTTGAGATCAGGACCTCTGGAGAAGATCCCCAAGCGGATTCAAGACCCCTCTAGGGTGGACCCCATCAAGACCTCCTCATGGAGAAGAACGGCTACCCTTGTATCCTACCCTTTGTTGTCCTTGGATCTTGTATCACTTTATGCATTCGATAATCTAGCACTTGTGTGATCGTTTTCTTGTCGGTTGAGTGATCTCTCTCTCGTTCTCCCCGTGTTTTCCCTCGTGTTCTTCCGCTCGTTCTTCGTGTTCCTCGTAGGGATTCTCTCCAAGCGTGAAAGATCGCTCACGTAGGGTTCCGCCCTACATCATCATGGTATCATGAGCCACGTTGATCACGTTATTGGAGCCCCTACCCCTCTTTTTCTAGCTTGATTTTGTTGTTTTTGTCCTAATTCCGAAAATTCCCCACAAAAATAGCCCCAATTTTTTTTGTGATTTGTTAGTGTGATGAAATTTTGTTGATTTTGATCCGTGGATTTGCTTTGTTTCGAGTCGATCTAGCATCTCCCCAAGTTTCACCTCTTTCCATCCACAAAATCCATCGAATTTTGACCCCGAAATCGCCCATTTCCGCCCCAAAATCGTGCCACGGTTCGAGCAATCGAGAAAATCCCGACGCGAGCGGTACTACCGCCCTTCGAGCGGTACTACCGCTGTGAGCGGTACTACCGCCCTCCTAGCGGTACTACCGCTGAGCACGGCACTTCCGCCAGCCCCCGTTCAGCCTAAAAATCGAAAAATCGCGACACGAGCGGTACTACCGCCCGTTGCAAGCGGTACTACCGCTTACGAGCGGTACTACCGCCCTCCCCAGCGGTACTACCGCCCTAGCCAATTTCAGCCTTCCAACTTTCACCATTTTCATCATAACTTTTCACTCCGAACTCCGATTTGAGTGTTCTTTGGCTCGTTTTGAAGCTATCGACGTGCCCGAGGACCTCACCTTGGTTTCACCACCTTTTGACACCATCAAATTTTCCAAACATCGGCATCTTTGCCTAGGGCTTAAACCACATCATCCGCTATACCACCTCCGCTTTCCGCTACCACATTTTCGCTTTTGGTCTTTGAGAATTTGAGTTGTGGTTCCGTGTCCTATTGTGTTTCGCTATATAGGTACGGTTCGGCGTCAACATCACCATCGCTCATCTTCGAAAGGACTCATCTTCGTCAAGGACGGTAACCTCGACGACATCTTTGTCATCTCTCGCAATTGCATTGATAACCACATAGCCTCACTTTTGCGTTGCTTACCCATCGAGACTAGCCATTGAGTATTGCCGGCAACGTGACTTGTGCACCTTAGTGATCATACTCCATAGCATACATAGCATACCATAGTGGTGCATATCTTGAGATCAACTTGTGTGTCACAATGTTGTCATCGCATACACAATTGCTATCTTGGTTCGTGAAGTTTGCATAAGAAAAGAGCTCAAAAGTGAAAGAGCCACCCAAGCTTTTAAGCAAAGAGGAAAGATAAGCAAAGAGCTTATAAGCAAGAACCATAGCATCATACAACATTAAGATTGTCATATCCGATCATCTTGGATCATAGCACCAAATATCATACATATAGCATACTTGGGATAGAGATCGTTGCATTTTTGCCTAATAGGTTGTGCACAAGTTCGCAGATCCGCCTTTTGGGCAATCGTGCTAGCGTCTCTCTAGTATTGTGCAACAAGAGCATTCTCGTGGTTTCCACATTTTGGCTCACTTTGGTTTGCACAATCCCACTTATCTATTTGCGTGTGTGTTCCGTGTACCACTACTTGCTTGGTCTACTTGTTACATTTGCGAATTTGCGAATCTTTTCAACTTTATTGAGTCTCACTTACAATTGCATCAAATTTTGTGCCACCATCCTAACCGAGCTCCACCATAAGCTTTCATTTGTGTAGGTGTGAGAACCGACAAGAATCGGTACCAAGAGTGCTATTTCATTGTCCGCATTTGAGTGAACTTGATTCATTTTCAACATCGGTCAAAGGTACATTGGTATAAGTTCTTTTCCGTTCTACCACTCACATCTTGTTTGGAATGATGGATAGGCCAAGTTCTTCTACCAACCCACTCTTCATCGAGAAAGACGACGACATGTCCTCATACGTCACCAAGAGCCACCTCTTTGGTGCACAACGAGCGTTGCACCAAGAACAACAAGCAATGAGCGACCGCATCGACAACCTCGCCACCGACTTGCGACTCTCCGAGCAACGTACAAGAGACTACTTCGACAACAAGTTCGAGGCTCACAAGGAAGAGAATGATGCAAGAATGGGCGAGATCCGCGTTGATGAGAAAACGGCATCATTCCACTTCTTCATCATCAAGACGGAGCCGCTCGAGTCGACATTCCGACGACACATTCTACGACTCAAGTACACCGTCATCGAACACTCTTGACGAGCAGCAGCGCCAAGACCGTCATGCATCTCGCAACCCGCTACATGACAAGCATTCACAAGAGCAAGTTGATGATCAAGTTCCTCGTCCTCAATCAAACCAAGAGGCTTTTGCTCAAGCCCAAGAACGACAACGTCTTCGTCGCCAACAAGAGGAAGAAAGAGCACGTCGTCACCAAGGCGAACAAGACGCCAAGGCTCAACGTCTTCAACAACAACAACGTGAAGCGCAAGCTCTTGAGGCGCAACGTGCCCTTCAAGAATCAAGTAGAGCCTTCGCCAACCGCAATCGCGAACGGCGCAATCAAGAGGAAGCCCTTCGAGAAGAAATCCAAGAGAGGAACTACCAACCTCATGTACAACGTCAAGTTCCTCAAGCTCCTCCACAAGCTCGTCAAGCTCCACCTCAACATCAAGTTCAACAAGAGCAAGTTGATCATGGTCTTCCTCCGCGCCAAGAGCAACATGAAGATTTAGTACATTCCACGTCAAGGACGTCATCATCAACATCGCCAACAAAACAATGAAGAGCAACGCTACGGCAAGCTAAAATTCACCATGCCAAAGTTCAATGGAAGCAATGACCCCGAAGACTACCTCTCATGGGCATTGAAGGTTGACAAAATCTTCCGTTTGCACAACTACGATGAAGCGAAGAAAATCGCAATGGCATCACTTGAGTTCCAAGATTATGTGCTCATATGGTGGGAACAAATCATTGAGCGACGACAAGCAAGAGGTGAACCCCCAATCACCACTTGGGCTCAAATGAAGGATGTCATGCGATCACGTTTTGTGCCAACCTACTACAACCGCGACCTCTTCAAGAAACTCCAACTACTCAAGCAAGGAACAAAGAGCGTTGAAGAATACTACAAGGAGATGGAGATAGCCATGATTCGAGCCAATGTCAAGGAAGATGATGAGCAAACTATGGCACGTTTCTTGAACGGACTCAATCATCCCATCAAGAAGATCGCCGACTTCCAACCATACTCATCCCTCATTGAGCTCGTACATCAAGCTACAAAGGCGGACGCCAAGTACAAGATGACTTCAAATCGCCAAGCACTCATCCAAGACCTCGGCTTCTCCAACAACCAAGCTTCAACGACTCCTCCAACATCTACACCAACCAAGCTTCCTTCAAGAAACGACGACAAGTCAAGTTACAAGAAGACATCGACAAGTTCAAGTCGTCCTCCTCCTACTACAAGCAACCTCAAGCCGCGTGCTTCATCCTCTACTCCGACCGATGAGACCATCAAGACAAGCTCCTTCAAGTGTTTCACTTGCGGCGGCCGAGGCCACAAGTCATCTGAATGCACCAACAAGCGCACCATGATCCTCAACGACGATGGCACATATGACTCTATGAGTGAAGAGGAAATGGAAGCCCTTGAGCAAGTGGCCATGCACCGCAAGTGAATGAAGATGAAGATGATCAAGTCTTTTGTGATGAGGATTCGAGCCCCGCTCTCGTTGTCTCCAAGGTCTTGACTCTTCAACATCAACAAGAAGAAGACCAACGATGCCACATCTTCCACACAAAAGCCGGCATCAATGGACGGTCCATCAAGGTCATCATCGATGGAGGTAGTTGCCACAACTTGGCAAGTGAAGAACTATGCTCCAAGCTACAATTGGTCAAGAGGAAGCACCCACACCCCTACAAGGTTCAATGGCTAAGTGACTCCGGCACTATCTGAGTCGAGCATACGGTCCAAGTCTCCTTCAAAATTGGTGCTTATGAAGACACTTTGGAGTGTGATGTGGTCCCAATGACCGTTTGCCACCTCCTTCTTGGTCGACCATGGCAATTCGACCGTGGTGTCATCCACAATGGGCGAACCAATCACTATAGCTTCAAGATGAAAGGGAAGGAATATGTGCTACGACCTATGTCTCCTAGTCAAGTGATAGCCGACAAGCAAGCCACACATCATAGAGAAAAGAGTGAGAAAGTGATCCACCCAAAAGTGAGTGAGAGCAACAAGCCAAATTTGAGAGACTCTTAGCCTAGAGAGAAAACCTCATTCTATTTGCCACCAAAATGAGATGAGAGAAGTGTGTGAGCACCCATCGAGTGTGATGCACTTTGTCCTTGTGTGCAAGGATGGAGAACCAAAACTAACACCATTCACGAGCTACCTTTGGTGTTTCAATCTCTTTGCAGGAATTTCAAGATGTTTTCCCCAATGAGCTACCTCGGGTCTACCTCCTCTTGAGGCATTGAGCATCGAATCGACCTCATCCCCGGCGTCGCTACCAAACAAAGCTCCATACCGAGTCAATCCGGAAGAAACCAAGGAGATTCAGCGGCAAGTACAACAACTCATCGACAACGGTCATGTACGTGAAAGCCTAAGCCCTTGTGCCGTTCGGTTATTCTTGTGCCTAAGCCCGATGGAAGTTTCCGCTTGTGTTCGATTGTAGACCTATCAATGCTATTACCGTTCGATATAGGCATCCCATTCCTCGATTAGATGACATGCTTGATGAACTTAGTGGAGCCAACTTTTCTCAAAATTGATCTTAAAAGTGGCTATTATCAAATCGCATACAAGAGGGTGATGAATGGAAAACTGCTTTCAAAACCAAATTTGGTTTATATGAGTGGTTAGTGATGCCTATGGGTCTTTCGAAGCTCCGGTACTTTTGTGCGTCTTATGCATCATGTGCTTCGTCCTTATATTGGAGTCTTTGTTGTGGTTTACTTTGATGATATTCTTGTGTTTAGCAAAACCATGAAAGAGCATATTAACCATGTTAAATCTGTGTTGCAAACTCTTCGCAAGGAAAGCCTTTATGCAAACTTGAAAAAATGCACTTTTGGCGTTGACAAAGTGGTTTTCTTGGGATTTGTTGTCTCTTCAAAAGGTGTTCATGTTGATGAAACTAAAATTGAAGCAATTAAAACTTGGCCCCAACCAACCAATTTGCAACAAGTGCGAAGTTTTCTTGGTCTTGCGGGTTTCTATCGTCGCTTTGTGAAAGATTTTAGCACAATTGCCGCTCCTTTGCATGCTTTGAGCAAGAAGAATACACCCTTTGTTTGGGGAACTTTGCAATCAACCGCTTTTGATGAGCTCAAGTCTTTGCTTACTCATGCTCCGATTCTTGCTTTGCCCAATTTTGACAAAACTTTTGAGGTTCATTGTGATGCAAGTGGTACCGAATTGGCGGAGTTTTGATGCAAGAAAAACGAGCCATTGCATATTTTAGTGAAAAACTCTCCGTGCTCAACTTAATTATCCCATATATGACAAAGAATTGTATGCTTTAGTGCGTGTGCTACATGTTTGGGAACATTACCTTAGACCGCATGAGTTTGTCATCCATACCGATCATGAAACGCTTAAGTACCTCAAAGGTCAAACTAAATTGAACAAGCGTCATGCCAAATGGAGTGAATTCATTGAATCTTTTCCTTATGTGATCAAGTACATTAAGGGTAAAGAAAATGTAGTTGCCGACGCGCTTTCACGCATAAACATGCTTGTCACTCAACTTGAGTTGAATGTTATTGGTTTTGAGCATATAAAAGACTTGTATGAGCATGATCCATCTTTTGCTTCACCTTATGCTAAGTGTTTGACGCATACGTCTTGGGAACAATATTACATCAAGGATGGTTACCTTATGAGAGCTAACAAACTTTGCATTCCCGAGTCTTCTCTTCGTTTGCTCCTTTTGCAAGAGGCTCATGGAGGCGGCCTCATGGGACACTTTGGACGTGACAAGACATTCGCCGCACTCTCCAACAACTACTTTTGGCCCAAGATGTTCCGCGACGTCTCACGCTTCACCAACCGATGCTACACATGTCGCAAAGCTAAGTCTAAAGCTCATTCTCATGGTCTTTACATGCCTCTTCCTATTCCATATCAACCATGGGAAGACATTAGTATGGATTTTGTGCTTGGTTTGCCTAGGACTCAAAATGGCAAGGATTCCGTCTTTGTTGTTGTGGATAGATTTTCTAAAATGGCACATTTCATTCCTTGCAACAAGATAGACGATGCTTCACATGTTGCAAATCTCTTTGTAGGAAATCTTGCGACTCCATGGCATACCAAAGACAATCGTCTCCGATCGTGACGTCAAGTTCTTGAGTTACTTTTGGAAGACCCTATGTGCCAAGCTCGAATCAAGCTCTTGTTCTCCTCGGCATACCATCCTCAAACCGACGGCCAAACGGAGGTGACGAACCGCACACTATCCACTCTACTTCGTGTCTTGATCAAGAAGAACATCAAGGAGTGGGAAGCATGTCTACCCATCGCCGAGTACGCCTACAATCGTGCAAGACATTCAACTACCGCAAGTCCCCTTCGAGGTCGTCTACGGTTTCAACCCGTTGTCCCCATTGGACATTCTACCACTTCCTCTCCAAGAGCGCACCAACATGGATGCAAGTGAACGAGCAAGATACATCAAGAAGATGCACGAAGATACAAGGCACACCATCGAGCGCCAAGTACAACGCCAAGCAAACAAGCTCAACGCCAACAAGCAACCCATCGTCTTCAACATTGGTGATCTAGTATGGCTACACCTTCGCAAGGACCGCTTCCCCAAAGAACGCAAGTCCAAACTTCTCCCTCGAGCCGATGGACCTTTCAAGGTACTAGCACGCTACAACGACAACGCTTACAAGATCGACATACCTCGCGACAAGTACAACGTGAGCGACATCTTCAACGTCAAGGACCTCGCACCTTTCCATGGAGATGAAGCTTTTGATCCGAGGTCGGATCTCTCCCAAGGGGAGATGATGCGGAGCATCCTTCGATCATCCCCATGGACCTTCCGTCGCCTCACCAAGCTCCAAAAGGACCCATGACGAGAGCACGAGCTCGAGCTCTCGAGACCGAGGTGACTTCTCTCCTTAGTGAAATATCATATGACCCTCTCGAGACATGGCTACTACCTCAATCCGGAATGTTGTGCATGCTTAGGTACCAAGGAACCAACCTAGGAGAAGCTACAGCTCAAGATGGACACCAAGAGCAAGAGGAAGAACTGCAGAGTCCAGCGGGAGCGGTACTACCGCTCAAGCCAAGCGGTACTACCGCTGGGAGCCAAGCGGTACTACCGCTCTCCATCCGGCCTACTTCCGCAAAACCCGACACACTCCAGAATCGAGCAGGCGTCGGAGCGGTACTACCGCTCAAGATAAGCGGTACTATCATTGAAAGCGGTACTACACCACAAAGCGGTATTATCACTGAAAGCGGTACTACCGCCATGAAGCAACGGTAGTACTACCGCCTGCTGCGTGCAGCGTTTGGGCCGAGGCCCATGTACTCGTTCGCCCCAACTTACCCCTTGGAGGTCCTAGACTATAAATAGACCTTCCCTCATCCTTTCTAGGGTTAGCTTTGGATTTGCTCATATTTGGTGTGAGAGCCTCTGCTCATCCACTTGGCTACTTCTCCTTGAGATCAGGACCTCTACGGAGAAGATCCCCAAGCGGATTCAAGACCCCTCCTAGGGTGGACCCCATCAAGACCTCCTCATGGGAGAAGAACGGCTACCCTTGTATCCTACCCTTTGTTGTCCTTGGATCTTGTATCACTTTATGCATTCGATAATCTAGCACTTGTGTGATCGTTTTCTTGTCGGTTGAGTGATCTCTCTCTCGTTCTCCCCGTGTTTTCCCTCGTGTTCTTCCGCTCGTTCTTCGTGTTCCTCGTAGGGATTCTCTCCAAGCGTGAAAGATCGCTCACGTAGGGTTCCGCCCTACATCACTCCCCTTCTTTGTTCGAGGTAAACCTAAAACAAAGTCCATAGATATATCCTCCCAAGGAACACTAGGTACAGGCAAAGGCATATATAAACCATGAGGATTGAGTCGTGACTTAGCTTTTTGACATGTAGTGCAGCGAGCAACAAAACGCTCAATATCCCGTCTCATCTTTGGCCAAAAGAAATGTGTAGCAAGTATATCCTCCGTCTTCTTCACGCCAAAATGTCCCATTAGTCCTCCTCCATGCGCCTCCTGCAACAACAAAAGACGAACGGAGCTAGCTGGAATGCATAGCTTGTTAGCACGAAACACAAATCCATCGTTAACGACGAACTTGTTCCATGTTCTACCTTCTTTACAATTCTGCAATACATCTTTAAATTCAGCATCATGCACATATTGATCTTTGATGGTCTCCAGACCATATATTTTAAAGTCAAGTTGTGAAAGCATAGTATAACGACGAGACAATGCATCAGCAATAACATTTTCTTTACCCTTCTTGTGTTTAATGACATAAAGGAAAGTCTCAATGAATTCCATTTAGCATGTCTACGGTTCAGTTTTGCTTGACTTTTAATGTGTTTCAAAGATTCATGATCAGAATGTATAACAAATTCTTTGGGCCATAAATAATGTTGCCATGTTTCTAAAGTCCGAACAAGCGCATATAATTCTTTATCATAAGTAGAATAGTTCAGACTAGGCCCACTCAATTTTTCAGAAAAGTATGCAACAGGTTTGCCATCTTGTAATAACGCACCTCCTAATCCAATTCCACTAGCATCACATTCAAGCTCAAAAGTCTTATTAAAATCAGGAAGTTGGAGTAAAGCAGCATGTGTCAACTTATCTTTCAATACCGTGAAGGCTTCTTCCTGTGCGGTAGCCCAAACAAAAGGCACATCCTTCTTTGTAAGCTCATTGAGAGGTGCAGCAATGGTGCTGAAATCTCTCACAAAACGCCTATAGAATCCAGCAAGGCCAAGAAAACTCCTCACTTGTGTGACCGTTTTGGGCTGCGCCAACTCTCAACAGCTTCAATCTTGGCTTTATCAACTTCAATTCCCTGTGGAGTAACAACATAGCCAAGAAAAGACACTCGGTCGGTGCAAAAGGTGCACTTCCCAAGGTTACCAAACAAACATGCATCACGTAGAGCAATAAAAACAGCACATAAATGTTCCAAATGTTCCTCCAAAGATCTGCTATAAATCAATATGTCATGAAAGTAAACTACCACAAATCGTCCAAAAGCACGTAAAACTTCGTTCATTACTCTCATGAAAGTACTAGGTGCATTAGTTAACCCAATAGGCATGACTAACCACTCATATAATCCAAACTTAGTTTTAAATGCTGTTTTCCATTCATCTCCCAATTTCATACGAATTTGATGGTATCCACTACGCAAATCAACTTTGGAGAATATTGTAGAGCCACTCAATTCATCAAGCATATCATCTAGCCTAGGAATAGGATGATGATAACGAATAGTAATATTATTAATGCCTCTACAATCAACACACATACGCGACTTACCATCCTTTTTAGGCACTAGTATAATAGGAACAGCACAAGGACTAAGAGATGCGCGTATATAACCTTTGTCGAGCAGCTCCTGTACTTGACGCATAATCTCCTTCGTCTCCTCTGGATTGGTACGTTATGGTGCACGGTTGGGTAGCGATGCACCGGGAATTAAGTCTATTTGATGCTCAATCCCTCGAATAGGTGGTAATCCCGGTGGCACGTCTTGTGGGAAGACGTCGGCGAACTCCTGCAAAATGTTAGTGACAGCATGGGGCAAAGAGGAAGATATGTCCTCAAATGAAAATAATGCCTCTTTCACACAAAAGCATAGCAAACAGATTTGCTAAAATCTAGCTCATCAATATCAGATTTGGTGGCAAGTAAACATGTACTTTTCAATTTAATTTCAGAAGCAACAATAGATGGTTTATTATTAGGCTTCATTTGTTGCTCAAATTCTTTTGCCACAATCTGATTTTCACTCTTATTTTTCTCCTGTTTTGCTTTATTAGCTCCATTAATATCATCTTTCAAAATGGAATCAGGAGTCATAGGAAGCAAAGTAATATTTTTATCCTTATGAAAAAGAGTATACTGATTGTTTCTACCATGTTGTACAATTTTTTTATCAAATTGCCATGGTCTACCAAGTAATAAGGAACATGCTTGCATAGGTACCACATCACAATCAACATAATCAGCATATGTAGAGATACTAAATGCACACGAACAGTACGTGTTACCTTAACCTTGCCGCTGTTGTTGAACCATTGGATGTAGTAAGGATGTGGATGTGGTCTTGTGGTGAGAGATAGCTTCTCCACCATCTCCATGCTAGCCAAGTTGTTGCAGCTCCCTCCATCTATGATGACGCGAATAGAACGTTCCTTCACAACTCCCTTTGTATGGAACAAATTATGCCTCTGATTTTGCTCAGCTTGTGTAACCTGCACACTCAAAACACGTTGAGCAACTAAACATTCATACCTGTCAGCATCTTCAGCAGCCATGTATTGCGTCTCATGATCAGAATCCTCTCCACCGTGTTCTTCATGTGTAATAAGAGCCAAAGTCTCCTCATCATAGTCAGTAGCGGACTCATACCCACCATCCTCAGTAGCAATCATCACACGCTGAGATTTGCATTCTCTCGTAAAATGTCCTCTTCCCTTACAACGATGACAAATAATATCACTTGTGTGCCCTGTTGACGCCATGCAAGAAGAAGAGCTCTGTGCAGGCTCGGCAGGTGTGCTCTTGGCAGATAGTGGTGGTTGTGTCTGCTTTCTTGTATCACGGTTGGAGGTGGCACCTGAAGGAGGTGATGGTGTAGCGGAAGTAGATGATGCACGTGGTGTCCATGATGAAGGTCGACCTGCAGAAAAGTTAGTTCGCGCCAATGCCTGTCGATCCTGCACTTCACGTTCAGCTTTACAAGCAAGATGGAATAAACGAGTGATATTATTATAATCCTTATAGTCTAGAATGGTCTCAATCTATCTATTTAACCGACCCAGAAAACGTGCAAGCATAGCTTCATTCTCCTCAACAATACCACATCTAATTAAGCCAGTTTGTAATTCCTGATAATATTCTTCTATCGAATTTTTTCCTTGTCTTAAGCGCTGCAATTTTTGAAGTAATTCACGTTGATAATATGGTGGAACCCAACGAGTACGCGTAGCAGTTTTCAAACCAAGTAGCTGGAACAGGATATAATCTACAATGTTCAGACCACCAAACACACGCAAAGCTAGTGAAAGCACAAACAGCGGCAGGAACACGTCTCTCCTCAGGATATTGTAAACATGTAAATCGTTGTTCAGTTTCTAACTGCCAAGTAAGATATATATCAGGAACATATCTACCCTCAAACGGTGGAATATTCAATTTCAGTTTAGGGAGATGGTCATGATCTCGTACCTGAGGGGGAGCCCTAACATTGCCATTATTTGCATGTGGACGACCTGGTGGTTGTGGTGCTGGTGGTTGCACGTAGTTCTAATTTTGATCAACTTCATCCTCGTAATCTCCCACATAATCATCCTCCTCCGCATCAGCAGCAGGAGCTACAGAAGTATCAACAGCAGCACCAACAGTTTGACCAAGCGCAAGAGGGACACGGCTCGCTCGGCGGAGGGTTGTTTCGCGGCGTGGAGGTAGTAGTTGTTGTTGTTGTTGTTGTAGAGGTGCGTTAGGTGCAGCCGGTGGTGGTGGTGGAAGACGCGCGAGCAATTCATTAAACTTGTTATCGAGCTTTGTTTCGATCGTCTTCTCCATGCCATATATCTTCTCCATGGCCTCTTCAAATCTGTTTAGCATATCTTGCACCTGTCCACTCATCATTTGCTGAAATTTATCATGCAACTCCTTATTCGTCATGTTCTCCCGGTCGGTCTAAATCGGCTTGTGATCCTGGCATGGTTAGCAGCAATCGAAACACACAAGAATATGATCCTACAGACTACTAACAAGAGGTGGTGGTGGGTGTCACAAAACCGTCAAGCAAATCTCAAGTTTTTACCAGTTCTTACCCAGCAGCAGGCGGTGATCGGCAACCGTTGTAGTCAAAACTCTCAAAGATTGGATAGAGCGATTACCAGGGAGAGTCAAACGCACGACGTAGATGTATGTGGAGCTGGGAAGGCTTATAATATGGTCGCAAAAAGGGTTAGCAATAATCAATTCAGAGATGCAAAGTTGAATAAACACTCAATGACGGTACTGTGCTGGTCCTAGGCTAGACCGTACTAGAGACGCGAGCCTAGAACACCAACAAAATCACGGCGCTGCACGTAAACAAGGGAGGAGCACACTCTGAATTTTTTCTTTTTTTCACTTTTTTGCACTTTTTTCCTCTTTTTTTTGCTCCGCAACAATTTTTTTTCGAAAAAGTCTACAAATGGCCTAAAAACTGCCTAGCCAGAATTTTCCAGACTTAGTTTTTTTGAAACTGGAACTATTTTTCTACTGCGGGTAACACGGAAGTTGGGGAGTCCTTCTTTGTCACGACTCGGAGTATGGCGTGATCTGGAAATCCAAAACAGAGTAACAAAATACTGGACTCGGAATAGGACTGGTGGCGGAGATGAAACTGGTGGAACTCGGACTGGTGGCGGAGATGAATTTGGTGGAACTCGGACTGGTGGCGGATATATGTTGGCGTATATGGACTCGGATTGGCGGTGAATATGTGGTGGTGGTATATGGCAGCGGTGACGAAGTTGGCGCGGTGGTGGTATATGGCAGCAGCTACGATGATGATGCGGTGGAGATATATGGCGGCGACGTGACAACCTGTGAACAGAACTTGAAACTCTAAAGGACTAGATGCTAAGACCAGCAACTTGGCACGACGATGCAACCGCAAATTCAACAAAGCAAATACAGAAAAGATTATGCAAAAGCTCAGATTGGTTCGGATGGGATGAACTAACCCTATTTTTTTTGGCTTTTTCGTGGACTATAGGTGTGAAGAACAGACTCGACCTAAACTATGAAAAACTGTAAAATCTCACCGAGCAACCTGGAAATCTGATACCACTTGATAGAGGCAAAGGTGTTGATGTAGAGCGGAACCCTATGTGGACGATCTTTCACGTTTGGAGTGGATCCTACAGGGAATCACGAAGAACACGCGGAAGAACAAAGGGAAACACGGAGGAAACGAGAGAGAGATCACTCAACCAACAAGGAATCAATCACACAAGTGCTAGATCACCGAACACAAAGAGATACATATGATCCACAATCAACAAAGGTAAGGATACACGAGTAGCCGTTCTTCTCCGAGAGGAGGTCTTGATGGGGTCCACCCTAGAAGGGGGTCTTGAATCCGCTTGGGGGATCTTCTCCGTAGAGGTCCTGAGCTCCGAGGAGAAGTAACCAAGTGGATGAGCAAGGCTCTCACACAAACATGAGCTAAACCAAAGCTAACCCTCGAAAGTTTGGGAAGAAGGAGTATATATAGTCTAGGGGGCGAAGGGGTACAAGGGCTGCGGCCCAAACGAAGTCAACACACAGGCGACGGACGTCCGGAGGCTCGGGACGGTCCGGACGTCCGGACGGGCTCGGGCGTCCGTAGAACCAGTTCTGTCGTGGGCGCATCGGACGTCCGGAGAGGGTCGGTCGTCCGGAGCTTCGTGACGGTCCGGACGTCCGGAAGTTGTCGCTCGTCCGTAGATTCGGTTCGGGCGTGCGCCGGTCGGACGTCCGAAGGCTTCGGTCGTCCGTAGTTTTGGTTCGAGTGGCAAAGTGCCGGACGTCCGGAGAGTCCAGTCGTCCGGGTCCTGGGACTCGTCGGACGTCCGGCGCCTGTGCCTTCAGCAACATCTCTTCTTCTTCTTCTTCTTCAATATGCTTGGAGTCCTCGCCGTGTTGGCTCTCGCAAGTAGTTGATCCTTGGCTCACCTCCATGTACCTGATTACACATAGAGTCTCCGAATGAGGTAGTAGCCATGTCTCGTGAGTAGGAAGAGGGAGTTCGGAGAGGAGCGAATTCACCTTATCTTCGATAGCCTTAGCTCGGGCTCTTGTCATGGGTCCTAGTGGTGTTGAGGGAGATGTAGGCACGTCCATGGGGATGAGCGAGGGATGCTCCGCATCATCTTCCCCCCCCCCCCCCTTGGGAGAGATCCGACCTCAGATCAAAAGCTTCATCTCCATGGTAAGGTGCGAGGTCCTTGACGTTGAAGATGTCGCTCACATTGTACTTGTCTCGAGGTAGGTCGATCTTGTAGGCGTTGTCGTTATAGCGTGCTAGCACCTCGAAAGGTCCATCGGCTCCAGGAAGAAGCTTGGACTTGCGTTCTTTGGGGAAGCGGTCCTTGCGAAGGTGTAGCCACACTAGATCACCAATGTTGAAGACCATGGGTTTCTTGTTGACGTTGAGCTTGGTCGCTAGTCGTTGTACTTGGCGCTCGATGGTTTGTCTTGTATGCTCATGCATCTTCTTGATGTAGCTTGCCCGTGCACTTGCATACATGTTGGTGCGCTCTTGTAGAGGAAGAGGTAGAATGTCCAATGGGGACAACGGGTTGAAGCCGTAGACGACCTCGAAGGGGGACTTGCCGGTAGTCGAATGTCTTGCACGGTTGTAGGCGTACTCGGCGATGGGTAGACATGCTTCCCACTCCTTGATGTTCTTCTTGATCAAGACACGAAGTAGAGTGGATAGTGTGCGGTTCGTCACCTCCGTTTGGCCGTCGGTTTGAGGATGGTATGCCGATGAGAACAAGAGCTTGATTCCGAGCTTGGCGCATAGGGTCTTCCAAAAGTAACTCAAGAACTTGACGTCACGATCGGAGACGATTGTCTTTGGTACTCCATGGAGTCGCAAGATTTGCCTACAAAAGAGATTTGCAACATGTGAAGCATCGTCTATCTTGTTGCAAGGAATGAAATGTGCCATCTTAGAAAATCTATCCACAACGACAAACACGGAATCCTTTCCATTTTGAGTTCTAGGCAACCCAAGTACAAAGTCCATGCTAATTTCTTCCCAAGGTTGATAAGGAATAGGAAGGGGCATGTAAAGACGTGGGATTGAGCTTTCGACTTAGCTTTGCGGCATGTAGAGCAACGGTTCGTGAAGCGTGAGACATCGCGGAACATCTTGGGCCAAAAGTAGTTGTTGGAGAGCGTGGCGAATGTCTTGTCACGTCCAAAGTGTCCCATGAGTCCGCCTCCATGAGCCTCTTGCAGAAGGAGCAAACGAAGAGAAGACTCGGGAATGCATAGTTTGTTAGCTCTCATAAGATAAGCATCCTTGATGTAATATTGTTCCCAAGAAGTATGCATCAAACACTTAGCATAAGGAATAACAAAAGATGGATCATGCTCATACAAGTCTTTTATATGCTCAAAACCAATAACATTCAACTCAAGTTGAGTGACAAGCATGCATATGCGTGAAAGCGCGTCGGCAACAACATTTTCTTTACCCTTAATGTACTTGATCAAATAAGGAAAAGATTCAATAAATTCACTCCATTTTGCATGACGCTTGTTCAACTTAGTTTGACCTTTGAGGTACTTAAGTGTTTCATGATCGGTATGGATGACAAACTCATGAGGTCTAAGGTAATGTTCCCAACCATGTAGCACACGCACTAAAGCATACAATTCTTTGTCATAGATGGGATAATTAAGTTGAGCACCGGAGAGTTTTTCACTAAAATAAGCAACGGCTCGTTTTTCATGCATCAAAACTCCGCCAATTCCGGTACCACTTGCATCACAATGAACCTCAAAAGTTTTGTCAAAATTGGGCAACGCAAGAATCGGAGCATGAGTAAGCAAAGACTTGAGCTCATCAAAAGTGGTTGATTGCAAAGTTCCCCAAACAAAGGGAGTATTCTTCTTACTCAAGGCATGCAAAGGAGCGGCAGTTGTGCTAAAATCTTTCACAAAGCGACGATAAAAACCCGCAAGACCAAGAAAGCTACGCACTTGTTGCAAATTGGTGGGTTGCGGCCAAGTTTTAATTGCTTCACTTTTAGATTCATCAACATGGACACCCTTTGAGGATACTACAAAACCCAAGAAAACCACTTTGTCAACACCAAATGTGCATTTTTTCTTGTTTGCGTAAAGACTTTCCTTGCGAAGGGTTTGCAAAACAGCCCTAACATGATTAAGATGTTCTTTCATGGTTTTGCTAAACACAAGAATATCGTCGAAGTAAACCACAACAAAGACTCCAATGTAAGGACGAAGCACATGATGCATAAGACGCACGAAAGTACCGGGAGCCTCCGAAAGACCCATAGGCATCACTAACCACTCACACAAACCAAATTTGGTTTTGAAAGAAGTTTTCCATTCATCACCCTCGTGTATGCGGATTTGATAATAGCCACTTTTTAGATCAATTTTGAGAAAAAGTTGGCTCCACTAAGTTCATCAAGCATATCATCTAAGCGAGGAATGGGATGCCTATAGCGAACGGTAATAGCATTTATAGGTCTACAATCGGAACACAAGCGGAAACTTCCATCGGGCTTAGGCACAAGTATAACGGGAACGGCATAAGGGCTTAGGCTTTCACGTACATGACCATTGTCAATGAGTTGTTGTACTTGCCGTTGAATCTCCTTGGTTTCTTCGGGATTGACTCGGTATAGAGCTTTGTTTGGTAGAGGCGCTCCGGGGATGAGGTCGATTCGATGCTCAATGCCTCGAAGAGGAGGTAGACCCGGAGGTAGCTCATCGGGGAAAATATCTTGGAATTCCTGCAAAAGAGATTTAAACACTAAAGGTAGCTCATGAGAGGTGTTAGTTGTTGGGTCTCCATCCTTGCACACAAGGACAAAGTGCATCACACTAGATGGGTTCTCACACACTTCTCTCATCTCACTTTTGGTGGCAAATAGGATGAGGTCTTTCTCTCTAGGCGAAGAGGCGCTCAAGTTTGGCTTGTGGCTCTCTCTCACTTTTTGGTGGATCACTTTCTCACTTTTGTCTCTATGATGGGTGGCTTGCTTGTCGGCTATCACTTGACTAGGAGACATAGGTCGTAGCACATATTCCTTCCCTTTCATCTTGAAGCTATAGTGATTGGTGCACCCATTGTGGATGACACCACGGTCGAATTGCCATGGTCGACCTAGAAGTAGGTGGCAAAAGGTCATTGGGACCACATCAAACTCCAACGTGTCTTCATAAGCACCAATTTTGAAGGAGACTTGGACCGTATGCTCGACTCGTATAGTGCCGGAGTCACTTAGCCATTGAACCTTGTAGGGGTGCGGGTGCTTCCTCTTGACCAAATGAAGTTTGGAACATAGTTCTTCACTTGCCAAGTTGTGGCAACTACCTCCATCGATGATGACCTTGACGGACCTTCAAGTGATGCCGGCCTTTGTGTGGAAGATGTGGCATCTTTGGTCGTCTTCTTGTTGATGTTGAAGGGTCAAGACCTTGGAGACAACGAGAGCAGGGCTCGAATCCTCGTCGCAAAAGACTTGCTCATCTTCACTCGCCGGTGCATGGCCACTTGCTCAAGGGCTTCCATCTCCTCATCACTCATTGAATCATATGTGCCGTCGTCGTTGAGGATCATGGTGCGCTAGTTGGTGCATTCGTAGGACTTGTGGCCTCGGCCGCCGCAAGTAAAACACTTGAAGGAGCTTGTTTTGATGGTCTCATCGGTCGGAGTAGATGATGAAGCACGCGGCTTGAGGTTGCTTGTAGTAGGAGGAGGACGACCTGAACTTGTCGAATTTCTCTTGTAACTCGACTTGTCGTCGTTGTTTGTAGAAGGTTTGGTTGATGTAGATGTTGGAGGAGGTGTTGAAGCTTGGTTGTTGGAGAAGCCGTAGGTCTTGGATGAGTACTTGGCGTACTTGAAGTCATCTTGCACTTGACGTTCCGCCTTTGTAGCTTGATGTACGAGCTCAATGAGGGTGGAGTATGGTTGGAAGTCGGCGATCTTCTTGATGGGATGATTGAGTCCATTCAAGAAACGTGCCATAGTTTGCTCATCATCTTCCTTGACATTGGCTCGAATCATGGCTATCTCCATTTCCTTGTAGTATTCTTCAACACTCTTTGTTCCTTGCTTGAGAAGTTGGAGTTTCTTGAAGAGGTCGCGGTTGTAGTAGGTTGGCACAAAACATGCTCGCATGACATCCTTCATTTGAGCCCAAGTGATGATTGGAGGTTCACCTCTTGCTTGTCGTCGCTCAATGATTTGTTCCCACCATATGAGCACATAGTCTTGGAACTCAAGTGATGCCATAGAGATCTTCTTCGCTTCATCGTAGTTGTGCAACCGGAAGATTTTGTCAACCTTCAATGCCCATGAGAGGTAGTCTTCGGGGTCATTGCTTCCATTGAACTTGGGCATGGTGAATTTTAGCTTTCCGTAGCATTGCTCTTCATTGTGTTGTTGGCGATATTGATGATGACGCCCTTGACGTGGATTGCAATCGTCTTCATGTTGCTCTTGGCGTGGAGGAAGACCATGATCAACTTGCTCTTGTTGAACTTGAGGTTGAAGTGGAGCTTGACGAGCTTGTGGAGGAGCTTGAGGAACTTGACGTTGTCCATGAGGTTGGTATTTCCTCTCTTGGATTTCTTCTCGAAGGGCTTCCTCTTGATTGCGCCGTTCGCGATTGCGGTTGGCGAAGGCTCGACTTGATTCTTGAAGGGCACGTTGCGCCTCAAGAGCTTGCACTTCACGTTGTTGTTGTTGAAGACGTTGAGCCTTGGCGTCTTGTTCGTCTTGGTGTAGACGCACTCGTTCTTCCTCTTGGCGTCGTAGTCGTTGTCGTTCTTGAGCTTGGGCAAAAGCGTCTTGGTTTGATTGAGGACGACCGAATTGCTCATCGACTTGCTCATGTGAATGCTTGTCATGTAGCGGGTTTCGAGATGCATGACGGTCTTGACGTGCGACACGACGAAGAGTGTTCGAAGTAGGTGTTCTTGAGTCATAGAAGGTGTCGTCGGAGTGTCTACTCGAGCGGCTCCGTCTTGAGGATGAAGAAGTGGAATGATGCCGGTTTCTCATCAAGGCGCGGATCTCGTCCATTCTTGCATTATTCTCTTGCTTTTGAGCATCGAACTTTTTGTCGAAGTAGTCTCTTGTACGTTGCTCGGAGAGTCACAAGTCGGTGACGAGGTTGTCGATGCGGTCGCTCATTGATTGTTGTTCTTGGTGCAACGCTCGTTGTGCACCAAAGAGGTGGTTCTTGGTGACGTATGATGACATGTCGTCGTCTTGTTCGATGAAGAGTGGTTGGTAGAAGTACTTGGCCTATCCATCATTCCAAGCAAAGATGTGAGTGGTAGAAGGAGAAGAACTTATACCAATGTACCTTTGACCGATGTTGATGATGAATCAAGTTCACTCAAATGCGGACAATGAAATAGCACTATTGGTACCAATCCTTGTCGGTTCTCACACCTACACAAATAAAAGCTTATTGATGAGGACATGACTACCTTGGATGAGACCAAAAATATTGCATACATGCATATTTCTCAGGTGATTTCTAGTGCAAACTATTCAATAATATATTTATGTTATCCAGGACAAAAATACTTCACAAACTTTTGTGCCATGTCTAATTGCAGGTGTATGGGACATTTGTACAATCCACATATGAAGATAAGGGAGAAAGAGATGTTTACCTGCTGTTCAAAAAGTTCTCTCACGTCACTTTTGGCCCAAGAGAAGATAGAGTCCAAGTCTCTCACGTTCTGACTCAGATTCGGACTGCACAGACATACCTGACTCAAAACGTCTATAACTTTTCATACGGACTCCAAATTGGTTGATTCTTTTTTTGTTGGAAAACAGATTTCGTGCATTTTCCCACCCAATTGGAATCACCTTAAAATCAGTCCGGAGCGTTGAGTTATAGACGAAACAATCTGATGCTGCAGCAGAATCCGAGTCAAACTACAAGTCCAAAGGTGTTACGTCACCTCCGCTTGGGCCCATTGGCCTTGTACGACCTAGGGTTAGTTTTAGGCTGCCTTGGGACATCCTCCCACCTCCTTGGACGCCACCCCTTGCTCCTATATAAGTAGATCCATCTAGTAGCTTTTTCCTGGGGATTTGTTTAGTTAAAAGTTAGCCATTGCAACTTCGTGTACTTCGTTTGTGTCCAACGACCAGACCAAGACCGCTTACGGATCCCCACCATTATCAATACTTCATATATATTCGCAATATTCAGATTGCTTTATCATATTCTTGCTCGTTCTTCGATTGCTTGCAGGAATAGACCTTCGTGGTCAGGCTGATCGTGCTTCCGGCATCGTCAGTAACCTAAGGAGATTGGTTTAGCGATTGCTAAGGCGCAACGTCGTGCACGTTTGTAGTCGGATCGTCAAAGTCGACTCCATCAAATCGAGAGTTATCATCTCATCGAAAGATCGGGACACCCTCGCCTCTATCAAGTGGTATCAGTTTTCAGGTTGCTCGGTGAGAATTTCCAATTATCCCTAGATTAGATTTATTTTCTTACCTATTGTCCAAGAAAAAGCCACAAAAAAAAGTTAGATCTATTCATCCTTTGTCCAAGCCAGTTTGAGCCTTTGCAGTTTTCTTTTCATTGTTTGCATTATTGAATTATCGGTTGCATCGTCGTGTCGAGTTGCTGGTCTTAGTGTCTAGTTCGTTTAGAGTTTCGAGTTCTGTTCACATTAGTCACGCCGCCGCTGCATCGTTATCCCTTCCGTTGATCACCATCCATCCATCAATTTCCACCACGTGCTACCCACCGTTCATTGTCATAACCATAGTTGAGATCGTTCACATCTTCACTTGATCCAATCTGCATCTTATCTAGTTTGTTTGGAAAGAGGGAGAGAGAAAAAAAGAGAGAAAAAAAAGTAAAAGAAAAAAGTCAGAGAAAAAAAGAGAGAAAAAAAAAAAAATAAGTGTGAGAAAAAAAAGAGAGAAGAAAAAAAAAAGAAAGTTCGGATCTATCTAGACTCAATCTCGTAGCTGAATTCGGATTGGAATCTGTTTTGTGCACTGTTCAGTAAAACAGGCATAACTTCCTCATACGAAATCCGTTTTGGCTCCGCAAGTACTCAAATTAAAGCTAGACACGAGCCGCATCTAAATAGTTGCAGAAGCTAGTTCAATATTTGGCACCTCAAAATCGGCTCCTAAATAGGTCTTTTTGCCCTCTGAAGTTCGTGAACACAGCTTGTTCCAATTTTTCAGGCCAGTTTTAGAATTCTTTGACTCCTCATATCAACTCGAATTGAGTGATTCTTTTGCATTGGAAAGCTTGAGTTAGTAGCATTCTTTGAAAAAATTATCAGAAAATTGGCTCAAACTTTTCAAGAGGAAAGTTGGAGAGAGTTGTTGTATGTCCTGCTTGGCGTTGTTTTTCATCATTATCTTCACCGCCGTTGTGATCTTCACTTATATCTTGCTGTCAAGAGCTACTTAGTATCCTTCATTGATGCTAGTTGTGCTATGTCGTGACCTCATTAGTGTTCTAGGCTCGCGTCTCTAGTCCGGTCTAGCCTAGGACCAGCACAATACCGTCGTTGAGCGTTTATTCAACATTGCATCTTTGAATTGATTATTGCTAATCTTTTGCTACCATATATAGCCAACCCAGCTCCACATATTTCTACACCGTGTATACGTACGCTCCCCTGGCAATCGCTTTACTCAATATTCGAGTTACTTGACACCGCTGGTTGCCGATCACCGCCTGCTGCATGGTAAGAACTTGTAAGACATTGATATTTGCTTTAATGTGAGCGTTTTACCACCACATCCTAGTAGTTATAGGAACATTATTTTTGGATTTTGTTTCTTGTTCTACTAATCATGACAGGATCCAGAGTCAATTCATGGGCTTTGTCGATCGGGAGACATGCCACCACCTATGCAAATACCACAACCGTCACGAGAGGTGCACAAACATCCAAATGCACATGATCAGGTTCATGTTTCTATACCACCATTTAATGGCCGTTTTAGACCTCCTTTATATATTGAATGGGAGTTAGACATAAATAATATATTTGCTTCCCATAATTTTGATGAACGTAAAAAAGTTATGGCTGCGGTTGGTTCTTTCACTGGTTATGCTCTAGTTTGGTGGAGTGAATATTGTCGGTTACACCCTGATTATGTACCTAATACTTGGGATGATTTAAAACATGTCATGAGAGATAGATTCGTCGATGTTTATTATATTCGTGGCATGATTAAAAACTTGGAACATTTAAAACAAGGTAGTGACACCGTAACAAAATATTATGATGATTTACAAACTACCTTGTTGCACTCATTTTTAGAAGAAAGTGAAGAAGATTTTATGGATAGATTTTGGGGAGGATTAAACCATAATATTCAGGAGATACTAATTCATGAAGAGTGTTATCCTATGGACCATTTGTTTCGTCTTGCTTGCAAAGCTGAACAGGAAATAAAACGACGTGTTGCCCACAAGGAGAACAAGCGCACGGTGCACATTCCAACTGTTGATACAGATGTTTATTCAACTACTAGGCGTACTATGACAACCACATCCGTTGTTGCGAGGACTACATCATCTCCACCATGTGACACATCACCATCGAGAGTGCCTGCATCATCTGAGTTGACTATAAGAGGTAATGACAAAGGTACAGATTTTCCACTTTTACATGAGAATGATGCATGCCTAGTTAACTTGAATACATCATGTGTTGAGCTACCCACTACTTTGATCACACCACCTATTTTAGAGGATTATATTGATAATTTGACTTTGCCATGTGATCAAACAACTGAAATACCAACAATTTTGAGAGCACCCATTGAATTAACTATTGATGCAAAAGAATCAATGTTTAATCATTTTGATACGACCTCTAATCTTGGTGATGATTCTGTGTCGAATGACTCATTGCATGTTTGCTTATCTAAGCATGTTGTAGCATGTAAATTTGATTCAAATAAGGTTTATTCACCAATGTTGGGATGGTTTAATGATGAACATTGTCAATCTCTTGAAATAAATAAGAGCTTCACTTATATGTGCAAACTGAGTTGCAGTATTTTCAAGCCTTCTAGTTCTTGTGCTAATTTGTTGGCTTTAGATTTTATGAACTATGCAAGTTACTCATCTATTCATGTGTCATATATGCAAAAATCAAGGGAAGTAAAATGGATGACGATACATATACAACATGTACACCTTGTCTCTTTTGTTAGCCACATTTCAGATTAAGCAACGCCGAGGACGGCTTTGTTTTCAAAAAGGGAGGATGATGAGGACATGACTACCTTGGATGAGACCAAAATATTGCATACATGCATATTTCTCAGGTGATTTCTAGTGCAAACTATTCAATAATATATTTATGTTATGCAGGACAAAAATACTTCACAAACTTTTGTGCCATGTCTAATTGCAGGTGTATGGGACATTTGTACAATCCACATATGAAGATAAGGGAGAAAGAGATGTTTACCTGCTGTTCAAAAAGTTCTCTCACGTCACTTTTGGCCCAAGAGAAGATAGAGTCCAAGTCTCTCACGTTCTGGACTCAGATTCGGACTGCACAGACATACCTGACTCAAAACGTCTATAACTTTTTCATACGGACTCCAAATTGGTTGATTCTTTTTTTGTTGGAAAACAGATTTCGTGCATTTTCCCACCCAATTGGAATCACCTTAAAATCAGTCCGGAGCGTTGAGTTATAGACGAAACAATCTGATGCTGCAGCAGAATCCGAGTCAAACTACAAGTCCAAAGGTGTTACGTCACCTCCGCTTGGGCCCATTGGCCTTGTACGACCTAGGGTTAGTTTTAGGCTGCCTTGGGACATCCTCCCACCTCCTTGGCCGCCACCCCTTGCTCCTATATAAGTAGATCCATCTAGTAGCTTTTTCCTGGGGATTTGTTTAGTTAAAAGTTAGCCATTGCAACTTCGTGTACTTCGTTTGTGTCCAACGACCAGACCAAGACCGCTTACGGATCCCCACCATTATCAATACTTCATATATATTCGCAATATTCAGATTGCTTTATCATATTCTTGCTCGTTCTTCGATTGCTTGCAGGAATAGACCTTCGTGGTCAGGCTGATCGTGCTTCCGGCATCGTCAGTAACCTAAGGAGATTGGTTTAGCGATTGCTAAGGCGCAACGTCGTGCACGTTTGTAGTCGGATCGTCAAAGTCGACTCCATCAAATCGAGAGTTATCATCTCATCGAAAGATCGGGACACCCTCGCCTCTATCACTTATGGTGGAGCTTGGTGAGGATGGTGGCACAAAATTTGAAGCAATTGTAAGTGAGCGTCAATAATGTTGGAAAAGGTACACAAATTTGCAAATGCAACAAGTAGACCAAGCAAATAGAGGTACACGGAAACACACACGCAAATAGATAAGTGGGATTGTGCAAACCAAAAGTGAGCCAAAATGTGGAATCCACGAAAATGCCCTTGTTGCACAATACTAGAGAGACGCTAGCACGATTGCACAATAGGCGGATACGGAACTTGTGCACAACCTACTATGCAAAAATGCAACTATCTCTATCCCACGTATGCTATATGTATGGTATTTTCGGTGCTATGATCCAAGATGATCCAATATGACAATCTTAATGTAGTATGATGCTATGGTTCTTGCTCATAAGCTCTTTGCTTATCTTTCCTCTTTGCTTAAAAGCGTGGGTGGCTCTTTCACTTTTGAGCTATTTTCTCATGCAAAACTTCACTAACCAAGATAGCAATTGTGCATGCTATGACAACTTTGTGACACACAAATGGATCCCAAGATATGCACCACGGTGGTATGGTATGTATGCTATGGAGTATGATCACTAATGTGCACAAGTAACGTTGCCGGCAATACTCAATGGCTAGTCTCGATGGGTAAGCTACGCAAAAATAAGGCCATGTGGGTATCAATGCAATTGCAAGGTATGACAAAGATGTCGTCGAAGTTACCGTCCTTGGCGATGATGAGACCCTTGCGAAGTTGAGCCGTGGTGATGATGAAATCGAACCGCACCTAGATAGCCGAAACACAAGTGGATACGGAAGCCACAACTCAAAATCTCAAGGGCCAAAATGTGGTAAAATCGTCATAGGATGTATTGGGGAGGATGGTGGTGTATGTGGTTTTGGAAGATGTGGTGGAAGGTGGGGCTGAGGTGGTGGCGAACTGACAAAGTTCAGGTTCGTCAGGGTTTTACGGACGTCCGGGCATTTACGGTCGTCCGGACCTCGTCGGACGTCCGACCGTTTCCGGTCGTCCGGAGACTGTGCAAAAATCGGGCTCGGGAAGAACTGCGAGATTTCGGGGAAGAAGGAAATTGTGAGGTCGAAATCGAGTGATTTGGTGGATGGAAAAGGGTGGGGAAGGAGGGAAAAGCTAGATCCACACGTAGCAACTGAAATCCATGGACCAAATCCAACAAAATCTCAACTCACAAACAAATCACAAAAAAAATTTGGGGCTATTTTTGGTGGGGAATTTTCGGAATTAGGACAAAAACAACAAAATCAAGCTAGAAAAAGAGGGGTAGGGGCTCCAAAAACGTGATCAACGTGGCTCATGATACCAAGATGATGGAGACTCGTCCCTAAGTAGCCGAAACACCTTAGGAAACGGAAAAACCACAACTCAAAATCTCAAGGACAAAAGTCAAATGGTGGTAGCGGGAATGCGGTGGTGGTTGCGGAAGCTCATGATAGAGGCAAAGGTGTCCCGTCTTTCGATGAGATGTGGTTTTCGCTTTGGAGGAAGTCGACTTTGACGATCCGACTACGAACGTGCGAGGACGTCGCGCCTTAGCAATCGCTAAACCAACTCCGAGAGGTTATTGACCACGCCGGAGCACGATCAACCTGACCACGAGGGTCTGTTTCCTGCGAGCAAACGAAGAACAAGCAAGAAACTGAGATTGCAATCTGGATATTGCGAATATAAGATGAAAGCTTTATTGATCAAGGTGGGGTTCTGTGACGCCTTTGTCTGGTCGTTGAACACAAACGAAGTACGCGAAGTTGCAGCTATGGCGAACTTTTAATCTAAACAAAACCCAAGGTCTAAACGGTGCCCTAAGGGCTGTATATATGGAGGAAGAGGGGGGAATTTCGTGGCCCTTGGTGGAGGGGTCCGAAATCAACCCTAACTCTTGTTTCCCCACACATACGGACTCTAAAAACAGCCTATACTTAAGTATTTCGAAATTACATGGGCCTGGCCCAATAATAAGGTGACGCAGCACCTAGAATAGCCTATGGACGAATATTATGAAGTGGCATCTTGTATATTTCGTCCAAGGCCTCATGCACTCATTAGGGTGGCTTCAAAGTCCTGGAATCATCACTTGTAACTCCGTTCTTGTTCTCCTTTTGCATGGCATTATCTCCATGCTTGTTCTTGCTCCAATGTCCATCCTTCTCCAAGCTAGGGCCTTCATTTGTAAGCAAAACAAATGTATCCAATTTAGGCAGCATCATATTCTCATGAACATTAGAATCATTACCAAGAAACGAAAGTACCTGATAATTTAATTGGCGTCATGCGAGCTCTAGTAATTGGTCCAAGATATGTAGCAGTAGGGGCTGTGGGTGTAACAATGGTATTGATGTCCTCATCATCCTCCCCTTCTTGAAATGAAGTCGTCCTCGACGGAAGCTCATATTCCTCACCCAAATAAGGCTTCAAATCTGCAATGTTAAAAGTGGGACTAACCCCAAAATCTGCAGGCAGCTCAAGTTTATATGCATTATCATTTATTTTCTCTAACACCTTAAATGGACCATCAGCACGTGGCATTAGCTTTGACTTGCATAAATTAGGAAACCTATCCTTACGCAAATGTAACCAAACAAGATCTCCGGTGCAAAGACAACATGTTTTCTCCCTTATCTCCAGAAGTTTATATTTAGCATTCATACGCTCAATGTTTTCCTTAGTTATCTCATGCACTTTTAAAATCAATTCAGCACGTTCTTTAGCATCAAAATTAACCTTCTCCGAAGATGGAAGAGGCAACAAATCAATAGGTGCACGAGGTAGGAAGCCATACACAATTTCAAAAGGGCACATCTTAGTAGTAGAATGCAATGAACGATTATAAGCAAATTCAATATGAGGCAAGCATTCTTCCCACATTTTCTTATTATTCTTCAAAACAGCCCTAAGCATAGTAGACAATGTTCTATTGACTACTTCAGTTTGTCCATCAGTTTGGGGTGACAAGTAGTACTAAAAGCAGTTTAGTCCCCAACTTAGCCCATAAACATCTCCAAAAGTGGCTAAGAAATTTAGTATCACGATCTGAAACAATAGTATTTGGCACACCATGCAAGCGAATAATTTCACGAAAGAACAAATCAGCAACATTAACAAAGATCATCGCTTTTATGACATGGTATAAAGTGTGCCATTTTCGAGAATCTATCCACGACAACAAATATGCTATCCCTCCCCTTCTTTGTTCGAGGTAAACCTAAAACAAAGTCCATAGATATATCCTCCCAAGGAACACTAGGCACAGGCAAAGGCATATATAAACCATGAGGATTGAGTCGTGACTTAGCTTTTTGACATGTAGTGCAGCGAGCAACAAAACGCTCAACATCCCGTCTCATCTTTGGCCAAAAGAAATGTGTAGCAAGTATATCCTCCGCCTTCTTGACGCCAAAGTGTCCCATTAATGCTCCTCCATGCGCCTCCTACAACAACAAAAGACGAACAGAGCTAGCAGGAATGCATAGCTTGTTAGCACGGAACACAAAACCATCATTAATAACAAACTTGTTCCATGTTCTTCCTTCTTTACAATTCTGCATTACATCTTTAAAATCAGCATCATGCACATATTGATCTTTGATGGTCTCCAAACCAAATATTTTGAAGTCAAGTTGTGAAAGCATAGTATAGCGACGAGACAAAGCATCAGCAATAACATTTTCTTTACCCTTCTTGTGTTTAATGACATAAGGAAAGTCTCAATGAATTCAACCCATTTAGCATGTCTACGATTCAGTTTAGCTTGACTTTTAATATGTTTCAAAGATTCATGATCGAATGTATAACAAATTCTTTGGGCCATAAATAATGTTGCCATGTCTCTAAAGTCCGAACAAGAGCATATAATTCTTTGTCATAAGTAGAATAGTTCAGACTAGGCCCACTCAATTTTTCGAAAAGTATGCAACAGGTTTGCCATCTTGTAATAACACACCTCCTAATCCAATTCCACTAGCATCACATTCAAGCTCAAAAGTCTTATTAAAGTCGGGAAGTTGGAGTAAAGGAGCATGTGTCAACTTATCTTTCAATACCGTGAAGGCTTCTTCCATGCGGTACCCCAAACAAAAGGCACATCCTTCTTTGTAAGCTCATTGAGAGGTGCAGCAATGGTGCTAAAGTCTCTCACAAAACGCCTATAGAAACCAGCGAGTCCAAGAAAACTCCTCACTTGTGTGACCGTTTTGGGCTGCGGCCAACTCTCGATAGCTTCAATCTTGGCTTTATCAACTTCAATTCCTGTGGAGTAACAACATAGCCAAGAAAAGATACTCGGTCGGTGCAAAAGGTGCACTTCCCAAGGTTACCAAACAAACGTGCATCACGTAGAGCATTAAAAACAGCACGTAAATGTTCCAAATGTTCTTCCAAAGATTTGCTATAAATCAGTATATCATCAAAGTAAACTACCACAAATCGTCCAATCAAAGCACGTAAAACTTCGTTCATTAATCTCATGAAAGTACTAGGTGCATTAGTTAACCCAAAAGGCATGACTAACCACTCATATAATCCAAACTTAGTTTTAAATGCTGTTTTCCATTCATCTCCCAATTTCATACGAATTTGATGGTATCCACTACGCAAATCAACTTTGGAGAATATTGTAGAGCCACTTAATTCATCAAGCATATCATCTAGCCTAGGAATAGGATGACGATAACGAATAGTAATATTATTAATGCCTCTACAATCAACACACATACGCCGACGCCATCCTTTTTAGGCACTAGTATAATAGGAACAGCACAAGGACTAAGAGATTCGCGTATATAACCTTTGTCGAGCAGCTCCTGTACTTGACGCATAATCTCCTTCGTCTCCTCTGGATTGGTACGGTATGGTGCACGGTTGGGTAGCGATGCACCGGGAATTAAGTCAATTTGATGCTCAATCCCTCGAATAGGTGGTAATCCGGTGGCACGCCTTGTGGGAAGACGTCAACGAACTCCCCGCAAAATGTTAGTGACAACAGGGGCAAAGAGGAAGGCACGTCCTCGAATGAAAATAATGCCTCTTTGCACACAAAAGCATAGCAAACAGATTTGCTAGAATCTAGCTCATCAATATCAGATTTGGTGGCAAATAAACATGCACTTTTCAGTTTAATTTCAGAAGCAACATTAGATGGTTTGTTATTAGGCTTCATTTGTTGCTCAAATTCTTTTGCCACAATCTGATTTTCACTCTTATTTTTCTCCTGTTTTGCTTTATTAGCTCTATTAATATCATCTTTCAAAATGGAATCAGGAGTCATAGGAAGCAAAGTAATATTTTTATCCTTGTGAACAAGAGTATACTGATTGTTTCTACCATGGTGTACAGAATTTTTATCAAATTGCCATGGTCTACCAAGTAATAAGGAACATGCTTGCAAAGGTACCACATCACAATCAACATAATCAGCATATGTAGAGATACTAAAATGCACACGAACAGTACGTGTTACCTTAACCTTGCCGCTGTTGTTGAACCATTGGATGTAGTAAGGATGTTGATGTGGTCTTGTGGTGAGAGAAAGCTTCTCCACCATATCCATGCTAGCCAAGTTGTTGCAGCTCCTCCATCTATGATGACGCTGAATAGAACGTTCCTTCACAACTCCCTTTGTATGGAACAAGTTATGCCTCTGATTTTGCTCAGCTTGTGTAACCTGCACACTCAAAACACGTTGAGCAACTAAACATTCATACCTGCCAAGCATCTTCAGCAGCCATGTATTGCGTCTCAGGATCGAGTCATCTCCACCGTGTTCTTCATGTGTAATAAGAGCCAAAGTCTCTTCATCATAGTCACTAGCAGACTCATACCCACCATCCTCAAGTAGCAATCATCACACGCTGAGATTGGCATTCTCTCAAAAATGTCCTCTTCCCTTACAACGGCGACAAATAATATCACTTGTGTGCCTGTTGACGCCATGGAAGAAGAAGAGCTCTGTGTATGCCCAGCAGTGTACTCTTGGCGATAGTGGTGGTTGTGCCTGCTTTCTTGTATCACGGTTGGAGGTGGCAGCCGACGGAGGTGCCGTGTAGTAGAACGTGTGGAAGTAGATGATGCACGTGGTGTCCATGATGAAGGTCGACCTGCAGAAAAGTTAGTCCGCGCCAAGGCACATCGATCCTGCACTTCACGTTCAGCTTTACAAGCAAGATGGAATAATCGAGTGATATTATTATAATCCTTGTAGTCTAGAATGGTCTGAATCTCTCTATTTAATCCACCCGAAAACGTGCAAGCATAGCTTCATTCTCCTCAACAATACCACATCTAATCAAGCCAGTTTGTAATTCCTGATAATATTCTTCTACGAATTTTTCCTTGTCTTAAGCGCTGCAATTTTGAAGTAATTCACGTTGATAATATGGTGGAACCCAACGAGTACGCATAGCAGTTTTCAAAGCAGCCCAAGTAGCTGGAACAGGATATAATCTACAATGTTCGACCACCAAACACATGCAAAGCTAGTGAAAGCACAAACAGCAGCAGAACACGTCTCTCCTCGGGATATTGTAAACATGTAAATCGTTGTTCAGTTTCTAACTCCCAAGTAAGATATATATCAGGAACATATCTACCCTCAAATGGTGGAATATTCAATTTCAGTTTAGGGAGATGGTCATGATCTCGTACTGAAGGGAGCCCAACATTGCCATTGTTTGCATGTGGACGACCTGGTGGTTGTGGTGCTGGTGGTTGCACGTAGTTCGATGTTGATCAACCTCATCCTCGTAAGCTCTCACATAATCATCCTCCCCGCCGCAGCAGCAGGAGCCACAAAGTATCAACAGCAGCACCAAAGCAGCTTGGCCAGTGAAGAGGGACACGGGAAGCTCGGCGGAGGGCTGTTTCACGATGTGGAGGTAGTCCATGTTGTTGTAGTAGAGGTGCGTTAGGTGCAGCCGGTGGTGGTGGTGGTAGACGCAGCGAGCAATTCATTAAACTTGTTATCGAGCTTTGTTTGAACGCCTTCTCAATGCCATCTATCTTCTCCATGGCCTCTTCAAATCTATTTAGCACATCGTCCACCTGCCCACTCATCATTTGTTGAAACTTATCATGTAGCGCTTTGTTTGTCATGTTCTCCCGGTCGGTCTCGCTCGGCTTGTGATCCTGCCATGGTTAGCAGCAATAGAAACACACAAGAATATGATTGACAGACTACTAGGAAGTGGTGGTGGTGGTGTGGTGGACGATCACAAATCCGTCAAGAAAATCTCAAATTCTTACCAGTTCTTACCCAGCGGAAAGGTGATCGGCAACCGATGTAGTCAAAACTCTCAAAGCTTGGATAGAGCGATTACTGGGGAGAGTCAAACGCACGATGTAGATGTATGTGGAGCTGGGAAGGCTTATAATATGGTAGCAAAAGGGTCAGCAATAATCAATTCAGAGATGCAAAGTTGAATAAACGCTCAACGACGATCTTGTCTTTGGTCCTAGGCTAGACCATGCTAGAGACGCGAGCCTAGAACACTAACAAAATCACGGCGCTGCACGGAAACAACGGAAAAGCACACTCTGGAATTTTTTTTCGCTCCTTTTTTTTTTTGCTTTTTTTTTTTTTGCTTTTTTTTTTTGCGCTGCTTTTTTTTGCGAAAAATCACTATAATGGCGAGTGTCTCAAAACTCTTCCGAGGTCAAACCGACAGATGGGCACGAAATTTTTTCGACCAATTTTTTTTTTCGATTGCCGGACCCAAAAGCTGAAACGGATCAAAAAAAACTTTCTATAACGGCGACTGTCTCAATACACTTAGAAACACATAAAAACAGGATAGCCAGAAATTTTTTTGACAAGTGCGTTTTCGAAAAATTTTGGGCCTAAACGGAGGGTGGTTTCCGGAACCTACTCCGGCAAGGAAACACGAATCGGAAACTAGATGGATCTCGAAAACAACCCTAATATGCAAGGAACTCGGATTGGATATATGGTGGTGGTATATGGCAGCGGTGGTAGTATATGGATATGGATCGGTGGTGGTATATGGATACGGATTCAGAGCGGTGGCGGATAAGCAATGGTGGTAGATGGCAAGGCGATGATGATGAAAGCGCGGCAGCGTGACAACTTATGACCGAACTCAAACTCTAAAAGACTAGACTCTAAGACCAGCAACTTGACACGACGATGCAACCGCAAATTCAACAAAGCAAAAACCCTAAAAAGATTATGCAATGGCTCAGATTGGTTCGGATATGATGAACTAACCCTAATTTTTTTGTGGCTTTTTCGTGGACTTTAGGTATGAAGAACAGACTCGATCTAATCTACGAAAAACTGTAAAATCTCACCGAGCAACCTGAAAATCTGATACCACTTGATAGAGGCAAAGGTGTCCGTCTTTCGATGAGATGTGGTTTTCGCTTTGGAGGAAGTCGACTTTGACGATCCGACTACTGAACGTCTTGAGGACGTCGCGCTTTAGCAATCGCTAAACCAACTCCGAGAGGTTATTGACCACGCCGAGCACGATCAACGACCACGAGGGTCTGTTTCCTGCGAGCAAACGAAGAACAAGCAAGAAACTGAGATTGCAATCTGGATATTGCGAATATAAGATGAAAGCTTTATTGATCAAGGTGGGGTTCTGTGACGCCTTTGTCTGTCGTTGAACACAAACGAAGTACGCGAAGTTGCAGCTATGGCGAACTTTTAATCTAAACAAAACCCAAGGTCTAAACGGTGCCCTAAGGGCTGTATATATGGAGGAAGAGGGGGGAATTTCGTGGCCCTTGGTGGAGGGGTCCGAAATCAACCCTAACTCTTGTTTCCCACACATACGGACTCTAAAACAGCCTATACTTAAGTATTTCGAAATTACATGGGCCTGGCCCAATAATAAGGTGACGAGCACCTAGAATAGCCTATGGACGAATATTATGAAGTGGCATCTTGTATATTTCGTCCAAGGCCTCATGCACTCATTAGGGTGGCTTCAAAGTCCTGGAATCATCACTTGTAACTCCGTTCTTGTTCTCCTTGCGCATGGCATTATCTCCATGCTTGTTCTTGCTCCAATGTCCATCCTTCTCCAAGCTAGGGCCTTCATTTGTAAGCAAAACAAATGTATCCAATTTAGGCAGCATCATATTCTCATGAACATTAGAATCATTACCAAGAAACGAAAGTACCTGATAATTTAATTGGCGTGCGCGAGCTCTAGTAATTGGTCCAGTATATGTAGCAGTAGGGGCTGTGGGTGTAACAATGGTATTGATGTCCTCATCAGCTCAATTGGATTGCGGAAATGCAATTATGGGTTATGGTGTACGCAATGCGGAAGTGGAGGGTAAGATGGTGAACTATACACGACGTCGGAGTTGGAAGCACGGTCCCTAAGTAGCCGAAACACCTTAGGAGACAGAACTCACAACACAAACAAAATTGGGTTAAGTTGAGGTGGAAGTGTATGTTGGGTAAGCCTATGCGGAAGTGGCGGTGGTGGTTGATGAAGAAGCAATCGTCCCTAAGTAGCCGAAACACCTTAGGAGACTCGAATCACAACTCAAACAACCATGAGGAACAAAATTGGTTATGTTGCGGAAGTCGGTGGTGGAGTAGCGGAGGATGTGGTGGAAGCCCTAGGCAAAGGTGCCAAAAATCACAAAATTTGATGGAGTCAAATGATGTTGGTGGTATTTTGTGGGATAGGGGATGTCAATAGCTTCAAAACGTGATCAACGTGGCTCATGATACCAAGATGATATCATGAGACAAGCTGGCTCTGATACCAAGATGATGTAGAGCGGAACCCTATGTGGACGATCTTTCACGTTTGGAGTGGATCCTACGGGGAATCACGAAGAACACGCGGAAGAACAAAGGGAAACACGGAGGAAATGAGAGAGAGATCACTCAACCAACAAGGAATCAATCACACAAGTGCAAGATCACCGAACACAAAGAGATACATACGATCCACAATCAACAAAGGTAAGGATACACGAGTAGCCGTTCTTCTCCGAGAGGAGGTCTTGATGGGGTCCACCCTAGAAGGGGGTCTTGAATCCGCTTGGGGGATCTTCTCCGTAGAGGTCCTGAGCTCCGAGGAGAAGTAACCAAGTGGATGAGCATGGCTCTCACACAAACATGAGCTAAACCAAAGCTAACCCTCGAGAGTTGGGGAAGAAGGAGTATATATAGTCTAGGGGGCGAAGGGGTACAAGGGCTGCGGCCCAAACAAAGTCAACACACAGGCGTCGGACGTCCGGAAGGCGTCGGACGTCCGGAGGCTTGGGCGTCCGTAGAATCAGTTCTGTCGTGGGTGCGTTGGACGTCCAGAGAGGGTCGGTCGTCCGGAGCTTCGTGACGGTCCGGACGTCCGGAAGATGTCGGTCGTCCGTAGATTCGGTTCGGGCGTGCGTCGGTCGGACGTCCGGAGGCTTTGGTCGTCCGTAGTTTTGGTTCGGG
Source organism: Aegilops longissima (assembly GCA_021605205.1). Lineage (NCBI taxonomy): Eukaryota > Viridiplantae > Streptophyta > Magnoliopsida > Poales > Poaceae > Aegilops > Aegilops longissima. The sequence goes on from CM038679.1 coordinate 260,174,994, forward strand.
TGGCAAAGTGCCAGATGTCCGGAGAGTCCGGTCGTCCGGGTCCTGGGACTCGTCAGACGTCCGGAAGGCGTCGGACGTCCGGTGCCTGTGCCTTCAGCAACATCTCTTCTTCTTCTTCAATATGCTTGGATTCCTCGCCGTCTTGGCTCTCGCAAGTAGTTGATCCTGGGCTCACCTCCATGTACCTGATTACACATAGAGTCTCCGAATGAGGTAGTAGCCATGTCTCGTGAGTAGGAAGAGGGAGTTCGGAGAGGAGCGAATTCACCTTATCTTCGTTAGCCTTAGCTCGGGCTCTTGTCATGGGTCCTAGTGGCGTTGAGGGAGATGTAGGCACGTCCATGGGGATGAGCGAGGGATGCTCCGCATCAGGTGTCCCGTCTTTCGATGAGATGGTGGCTATCGTTTAGGATGAAGTCGACTTTGACGATCCGACTACGAACGTGCGAGGATGTCGCGCCTTAGCAATCGCTAAACCAACTCTGAGAGGTTATTGACCACGCCGGAGCACGATCAACCTGACCACGAAGGTCTGTTTCCTACAGGCAAATGAAGAACAAGCAAGAAACTAAGATTGCAATCTGGATATTGCGAATATAAGAGGAAAGATTTATTGATCAAGGTGGGGTTCTGTGACGCCTTGGTCTGGTCGTTGAACACAAACGAAGTGCGTGAAGTTGCAGCTATGGCGAACTTTTAATCTAAGCAAAACCCAAAGTCTAAACGACGCCCTAAGGGCTGTATATATGGAGGAAGAGGGGGGAAATTTCGTGGCCCTTGGAGGAGGTGTCCGAAACCAACCCTAACTCTTGTTTCCCCACACATACGGACTCTAAAAACAGCCTATACTTAAGTATTTTGAAAATACATGGGCCTGGCCCAATAATAAGGTGTCGCAGCACCTAGAATAGCCTCTAGACGAAATTTATGAAGTGGCATCTTGTATATTTCGTCCAAGGCTTCATCAAATCCTTATGGTGGCTTCAAAATCCTGAAATCATCACTTGTAACTCCATTCTTGATCCCCTTGTGATGCGGAGCAACCTTCGGTCATCCCCATGGACCTTCCATCAACTATCCAAGCTCCAAGTGGACCCATGACAAGAGCAAGAGCTTGTGCTATTCAATCCGAGGTGACATCACTCCTATTCGATTTCCCTTTTCCTTCCAAAGGAGACATGGCTACTACCTAAGTCCGAGACACTATGCGTGATCGGTACAACGTTCAAGCCAAGGAACCAGGAGCTGAAGAAGAAACGACAAGCGTCAACACTCTGGACAGCCCGGAACTTCCGGCCTCAGCCCGGAACTTCCGGCCCCCGAAACTTGCGGCCAGCCCGGAACTTCCGGCCTCCGACGACTTCGACCAGCCCGGGCGTGCCCACTTTCTGGTTAGCCCGGAACCTGCCCAGAACCCGGCCAGGAACGTCCGGCCCCCGGAACATCCGGCCCCCGGAAGCCAGCCCAGCTCCACCCGCGCCAACTTTCGGCTTAGGCCGGACCCTGCCCGGACCTTCCGGCGCCCGAAACTTCCGGCCTAGCCCGGAACTTCCGGCCCTGCCTGTGCGTAGCCACTTGGGCCGAGGCCCGTGTACCCTTTCGTCCCGTAAACTATAAATACTCTCCCACCTCCTCCTAGTTAGGGTTAGCATTGGTTTAGCTCATCTTTGGTGTGAGAGCCCTAGCTCATCCACTTGGTACTTCTCCTCGGAGTTCACGACCTCTTCGGAGAAGATCCCCCCAGCGGATTCAAGACCCCTTCAAGGGAAGACCATCAAGACCTCCTCTCGGAGAAGATCGGCTACTCATGTATCTTTCCTTTGTTGATTCTGAATCTTGTGCTACCTTATGTGTTCGGTGATCTAGTGTTGGGTAACGTAGTAATTTCAAAAATTTTCCTACGATCACGCAAGACCATGGTGATGCATAGCAACGAGATGAGAGTGTTGTCTACGTACCCTCGTAGACCAGCAACGGAAGCGTTGACGCAACGTAGAGGAAGTAGTCGTATTTCTTCCCGATCCAACCGATCCAAGTACCGAACGTCACGGCACCTCCGAGTTCTGCACACGTTCAGCTCGATGACGCCCCTCGAACTCCGATCCAGCCGAGTGTTGAGGGAGAGTTTCACAAGACGACGGCGTGGTGACGATGTTGATGTTCCACCGCGCGAGGCTTTCGCCTAAGCTCCGCAACGGTATATTCGAGGTGTAGTTTGGTGGAAGGGGGCACCGCACACGGCTAAGGAACGATCTCAATGATCAACTTGTGTGTCATGAGGTGCCCCCTGCCCCTGTATATAAAGGAGGGAAGGGGAGGGGCTGGCCGGCCAGGAGGGAGGCGCGCCAGGGGTGTCCTACTCCTACTAGGAGTAGGATTCCCCCCCCAAATCCTAGTCCAACTAGGGTTTGACCAAGGGGAGAGGGAGAGAGGGGGCGCCACCCCCTTCTCCTAATCCTAATAGGACTAGGGAAGGGGGGAAGGCTGCGGCCAGCATATGGCCCCCTTTTCTCTTTCCCACTAAGGCCCATCAAGGCCCATTGACCCCCGGAGGTTCCGTAACCCCGGCATCTCGGAAAATTCCCAATTTCACCCGGAGTGATTCCGAGTCCAAACATAGGCTTCCAATATATCAATCTTTATGTCTCGACCATTTCGAGACTCCTCGTCATGTCCGTGATCTCATCCGGGACTCAACAACCTTCGTACATCAATATCATATAAACTCATAATAACTGCCATCAAACGTTAAGCGTGCGGACCCTACGGGTTCGAGAACTATGTAGACATGACCGAGACACCTCTCGGTCAATAACCAATAGCGGGACCTGGATGCCCATATTGGCTCCTACATATTCTACGAAGATCTTTATCGGTCGATCCGCATAACAACATACGTTGTTCCCTTTGTCATCGGTATGTTACTTGCCCGAGATTCGATCGTCGGTATCCAATACCTAGTTCAATCTCTTGGCAAGTCTCTTTTCTCGTTCCGTAATACATCATCTCACAACTAACACATTTAGTTGCAATGCTTGCAAGGCTTATGTGATGTGCATTACCGAGAGGGCCCAGAGATACCTCTCCGACAATCGGAGTGACAAATCCTAATCTCAAATATGCCAACCCAACATGTACCTTCGGAGACACCTGTAATGTACCTTTATAATCACCCGATTACGTTGTGACGCTTGGTAGCACCCAAAGTGTTCCTCGGCAAACGGGAGTTGCATAATCTCATAGTCATAGGAACATGTATAAGTCATGAAGAAAAGCACTAGCAACAAACTATACGATCAAAAGCTATGCTAATGGAATGGGTCATGTCAATCAGATCATTCAACCAATGATGTGATCCCATTAATCAAATAACAACTCCTTGTTCATGGTTAGGAAACATAACCATCTTTGATTAACGAGCTAGTCAAGTAGAGGCATACTAGTGACACTCTGTAGGTTTACGTATTCACACATGTATTATGTTTCCGGTTAATACAATTCTAGCATGAATAATAAACATTTATCATGATATAAGGAAATAAATAATAACATTTATTATTGCCTCTAGGGCATATTTCCTTCAGCCTCCCACTTGCACTAGAGTCAATAATCTAGATTACACAAGAATGATTCTAACACCCATGGAGTCTTGGTGCTGATCATGTTTTGCTCGTGGAAGAGGCTTAGTCAACGGTCTGCAACATTCAGATCCGTATGTATCTTGCATATCTCTATGTCTCCCACCGGACCAAATCCGGATGGAGTTGAAGCGCCTTTTGATGTGCTTGGTTCTCTTGTGAAATCTGGATTCCTTTGCCAAGGCAATTGCACCAAGATTGTCACAAAAGATTTTCATTGGACCCGATACACTAGGTACCACACCTAGATCGGATATGAACTCCTTCATCCGACTCCTTCATTAGCTGCTTCCGAAGCAGCTATGTACTCAGCTTCACATGTAGATCCCGAACGACGCTTTGTTTGGAACTGCACCAACCGACAGCTCCACCGCTTAATGTAAATACGATCCGGTTTGCGATTTAGAATCGTCCGGATCAGTGTCAAAGCTTGCATCGACGTAACTGCCATTTATGACGAGCTCTTTGTCACCGCCATAAATGAGAAACATATCCTTAGTTCTTCTCAAGTACTTAAGGATGTTCTTGACCGCTGTCCAATGATCCACTCTGGATTACTTTGGTACCGCTCGCTAAACTTACAAAGAAGGCACACATCAGGTCTGTACACAGCATTGCATACATGATAGAGCCTATGGCTGAAGCATAGGAACATCTTTCATTTTCTCTCTATCTTCTGCGGTGGTCGGGCATTGAGTCTTACTCAACTTCACACCTTGTAATACCGCAAGAACCCTTTCTTTGCCTGATCCATTTTGAACTTTTTCAAAACTTTATCAAGGTATGTGCTTTGTGAAAGTCCTATTAAGCGCCTTGATCTATCTCTATAGATCTTAATGCCTAATATGTAAGCAGCTTCACCGAGGTCTTTCATCGAAAAACTCTTATTCAAGTATCCCTTTATGCTATCCAGAATTCTATATCATTTCCGATCAATAATATGTCATCCACATATAATATCGAAATGCTACTGAGCTCCCACTCACTTTCTTGTAAATCTGAGGCTTCTCCAAAAGTCTCAGATAAAACCAAATGCTTTGATCACACTATCAAAACGTTTATTCCAACTCCGAGAAGCTTGCACCAGTCCATAAATGGATCGCTGGAGCTTGCACACTTTGTTAGCTCCTTTGGATCGACAAAACCTTCTCGGTTGCATCATATACAACTCTTCTTCCGTAAATCCATTCAGAATGCAGTTTTAACATCCATTTGCCAAATTTCATAATCATAAAATGCGGCAATTGCTAACATGATTCGGACGGACTTAAGCATCGCTTCGGGTGAGAAGGTCTCATCGTAGTCAATCCCTTGAACTTGTCGAAAACCTTTTGCAACAAGTCGAGCTTTATAGACAGATAACATTACCATCAGCGTCGGTCTTCTTCTTGAAGATCCATTTATTCTCAATTGCTTGCCGATCATCGGGCAAGTCAACCAAAGTCCACACTTTGTTCTCATACATGGATCCCATCTCAGATTTCATGGCCTCAAGCCATTTTGTGGAATCTGGGCTCACCATCGCTTCTTCATAGTTCGTAGGTTCATCATGTTCTAGTAACATGACTTCCAAATAGGATTACCGTACCACACCAGTGCGGATCTTGCTCGTTGATCTACGAAGTTCTGTAGAAACTTGATCTGAAGTTTCATGATCATCATCATTAGCTTCCTCCTATTTGGTGTAGGTGTCACGAAACTGTTTTACGTGATGTACTACTTCTCAATAAGGGAGTAGATACAGATTATCTCATCAAGTTCTACTTTCCTCCCACTCACTTCTTTCGTGAGAAACTCTTTCTCCAAAAGTTTCCAATTTAGCAACAAAAATCTTGCCTTCGGATCTGTGATAGAAGGTGTACCCAACTGTCTCCTTTGGGTATCCTATGAAGACACATTTCTCCGATTTGGGTTCGAGCTTATCAGGTTGAAGTTTTTCACATAAGCATCGCAGCCCCAAACTTTCAAAACGACAACTTTGGTTTCTTGCCAAACCACAGTTCATAAGGCGTCGTCTCAACGGATTTAGATGGTGCCCTATTTAAAGTGAATGTAGCCGTCTCTAAAGCATAACCCCAAAACGATAGCGGTAAATCAGTAAGAGACATCATAGATCGCACCATATCTAATAAAGTACGATTCGACGTTCGGACACACCATTACGTTGTGGTGTTCCGTGGTGTAAGTTGCGAAACTATTCCACATTGTTTCAAATGTAGGCCAAACTCAGTAACTCAAATATTCTCCTCCACGATCAGATCGTAGAAACTTTATTTTCTTGTTACGATGATTTTCCACTTCACTCTGAAATTCTTTGAACTTTTCAAATGTTTCAGACTTGTGTTTCATTAAGTAGATATACCCATATCTGCTCAAATCATCTGTGAAGGTGAGAAAATAACGATATCCGCCACGAGCCTCAACATTCATTGGACCACATACATCGGTATGTATGATTTCCAATAAATCTGTTGCTCTCTCCATAGTTCCGAGAACGGTGTTTTAGTCATCTTGCCCATAAGGCACGGTTCGCAAGTGCCAAGTGATTCATAATCAAGTGACTCCAAAAGTCCATCAAGATGGAGTTTCTTCATGCGCTTTACACCGATATGACCTAAACGGCGATTGCCACAAATAAGTTGCACCATCATTATCAACTCTGCATCTTTTGGTTTCAACATTATGAATATGTGTATCATTACTATCAAGATTAAGTAAAACAAACCATTCTTCAATGGTGCATGACCATAAAAGATATTATTCATATAAATAGAACAACCATTATTCTCTCGATTTAAATGAATAACCGCCTCGCATCAAACAAGATCCAGATATAATGTTCATGCTCAACGATGGTACTAAATAACAATTATTTAGGTCTAATACTAATCCCAAGGTAGATGTAGAGGTAGCGTGCCGATTGCGATCACATCGACTTTGGAACCATTTCCCACGCGATCGTCACCTCGTCCTTAGCCAATCTTCGCTAATCCGTAGCCCTGTTTGAGTTGCAAATATTAGCAATGAACCAGATCAAATACCAGTGCTATGCGAGTATTAGTAAGGTACACATCAATAACAAGTATATCACATATACCTTTGTTAACCTTGCCATCCTTCTTATCCGCCAAATACTTGGGGCAGTTCCGCATCCATGACCAGCCTGCTTGCAATAGAAGCACTCGGTTTCAGGCTTAGGACCAGACTTGGGTTTCTTCTCTTGATCGACAACTTGCTTGCCGCTCTTTTGAAGTTTCCTTTTCTTTCCTTTGCCCTTTTCTTGAAACTAGTGGTTTTGTTAACCATCAACACTTGATGCTCCTTTTGATTTCTACCTCCATGCTTTTAGCATCGCGAAGAGCTCGGGCATAGTTTTGGTCATCCCTTGCATATTATAGTTCATCACGAAGCTCTTGTAGCTTGGTGGCGATGATTGGAGAATTCATCAATGACGCAATCATCCGGAAGATTAACTCCCGCTTGAATCAAGTGATTGTTATATCCGGACATTACGAGTATATGCTCACCGACGAACCGTTCTCCTCCATCTTACAGCTATAGAACTTATTGGAGACTTCATATCTCTCAATCCGGGCATTCGCTTGGAATATTAACTTCAACTCTGGAACATCTCATATGCTCCATGGTGTTCAAAACGACGTTGAAGTCCCGGTTCTAAGCCGTAAAGCATGGCACACTCGAACTATAGAGTAGTCATCGCTTTGCTTTGCCAGACGTTCACAACTTCGGCGCAGCCCTTGCACCAGGCACGGCACCTAACGGTGCTTCCAGGGCGTAATTCTTCCGTGCAGCAATAAGGATAATCCTCAAATTCGGACCCAGTCCGTGTAATTGCTGCCATCATCTTTCAACTTTGCTTTCTCAAGGAACGCATTAAAATTCAACGGAACAACAAAGACGAGCCATCTATCTACACATCATAGACAAGCAAGATACTATCGGTACTAAGTTCATGATAAATTTAAGTTCAATTAATCATATTACTTAAGAACTCCCACTTAGAAAAATATCCTCCAATTCTCTAAGTGATTGCGTGATCCATATCAACTACACCATGACCGATCATCACGTGTGATGGAGTAGTTTCAATGGTGAACATCAATATGTTGATCATATCTACTATATGATTCACGCCGACCTTCGATCTCCGTGTTCCGAGGTCATATCTTATATGCATAGCTCGTCAAGTATAACCTGAGTATTCTGCGTGTGCAACTGTTTTGCACCCGTTGTATTTGAACGTAGAGCCTATCACACCCGATCATCACGTGGTGTCTCAAAGACGAAGAACTTTCGCAACGGTGCATACTCGGGAGAACACTTCTTGATAATTTAGTAAGGGATCATCTTATAATGCTACCGTCAATCAAAGCAAAATAAGATGCATAAAGGATTAACATCACATGCAATCAATATAAGTGATATGATATGGCCATCATCATCTTGTGCTTGTGATCTCCATCTCCGGCACCGTCATGATCACCATCGCCACCGCGCGACACCTTGATCTCCATCGTAGCATCGTTGTCGTTTAGCCAACTATTGCTTCTACGACTATCGCTACTGCTTAGTGATAAAGTAAAGCAATTACATGGCGTTGCATTTCATACAATAAGCGACAACCATATGGCTCCTGCCAGATTGCCGATAACTCGGTTACAAAACATGATCATCTCATACAATAAAATATAGCATCACGTCTTGACCATATCACATCACAACATGCCCTGCAAAAACAAGTTAGACGTCCTCTACTTTGTTGTTGCAAGTTTTACGTGGCTGCTACGGGCTGAGCAAGAACCGTTCTTACCTCGCATCATAACCACAACGATACTTCGTCAAATAGACTCTGTTTTAACCTTCTCAAGGACCGGGCGTAGCCACACTCAGTTCAACTAAAGTGAGAGAGACAGACACCCGCCACCACCTTTAAGCAACGAGTGCTCACAGCGGTGAAACCAGTCTCGCGTAAGCGTCTGGCGTAATGTCGGTCCGGGCGCTTCATCTCACAATACCGCTGAACCAAAGTATGACATGCTGGTAGGTAGTATGACTTGTATCGCCCACAACTCACTTGTGTTCTACTCGTGCATATGACATCAACGCATAAAACCAGGCTCGGATGCCACTTTGTTGGGTAACGAGTAATTTCAAAAATTTTCCTACGATCACGCAAGACCATGGTGATGCATAGCAACGAGATGAGAGTGTTGTCTACGTACCCTCGAGACCAGCAACGAAGCGTTGACGCAACGTAGAGGAAGTAGTCGTACTTCTTCCCGATCCAACCGATCCAAGTACCGAACGTCACGGCACCTCCGAGTTCTGCACACGCTCAGCTCGATGACGTCCCTCGAACTCCGATCCAGCCGAGTGTTGAGGGAGAGTTTCACAAGACGACGGCGTGGTGACGATGTTGATGTTCCACCGCGCAGGGCTTCGCCTAAGCTCCGCAACGGTATATTCGAGGTGTAGTTTGGTGGAAGGGGCACCGCACGGCTAAGGAACGATCTCAATGATCAACTTGTGTGTCATGAGGTGCCCCTGCCCTCAGATATAAAGGAGGGAAGGGAGGGGCTGGCCGGCCAGGAGGGAGGCGCGCCAGGTGTCCTACTCCTACTAGGGTAGGATTCCCCCAAATCCTAGTCCAACTAGGGTTTGACCAAGGGAGAGGGAGAGAGGCGCCACCCCTTCTCCTAATCCTAATAGGACTAGGGAAGGGGAAGGCTGCGCCAGCATATGGCCCCTTTCTCTTTCCCACTAAGGCCCATCAAGGCCCATTGACCCCGGAGGTTCCGTAACCCCGGTACTCGTAAAATTCCCAATTTCACCCGGAGTGATTCCGAGTCCAAACATAGGCTTCCAATATATCAATCTTTATGTCTCGACCATTTCGAGACTCCTCGTCATGTCCGTGATCTCATCCGGACTCAACAACCTTCGTACATCAATATCATATAAACTCATAATAACTGCCATCGAACGTTAAGCGTGCGGACCCTACGGGTTCGAGAACTATGTAGACATGACCGAGACACCTCTCGGTCAATAACCAATAGCGGGACCTGGATGCCCATATTGGCTCCTACATATTCTACGAAGATCTTTATCGGTCGGACCGCATAACAACATCGTTGTTCCTTTGTCATCGGTATGTTACTTGCCCGAGATTCGATCGTCGGTATCCAATACCTAGTTCAATCTCACATCGGCAAGTCTCTTTTCTCGTTCCGTAATACATCATCTCACAACTAACACATTTAGTTGCAATGCTTGCAAGGCTTATGTGATGTGCATTACCGAGAGGGCCCAGAGATACCTCTCCGACAATCGGAGTGACAAATCCTAATCTCAAATATGCCAACCCAACATGTACCTTCGGAGACACCTGTAATGTACCTTTATAATCACCCGATTCGTTGTGACGCTTTGGTAGCACCCAAAGTGTTCCTCGGGCAAACGGAGTTGCATAATCTCATAGTCATAGGAACATGTATAAGTCATGAAGAAAAGCACTAGCAACAAACTATACGATCAGGTGCTATGCTAATGGAATGGGTCATGTCAATCAGATCATTCAACCAATGATGTGATCCCATTAATCAAATAACAACTCCTTGTTCATGGTTAGGAAACATAACCATCTTTGATTAACGAGCTAGTCAAGTAGAGGCATACTAGTGACACTCTGTAGGTTTATGTATTCACACATGTATTATGTTTCCGGTTAATACAATTCTAGCATGAATAATAAACATTTATCATGATATAAGGAAATAAATAATAACATTTATTATTGCCTCTAGGGCATATTTCCTTCATCTAGCCCTTGTGTAATCGAAACTTGTCGGTTTAGTGTTCCTCTTGTGTGTGTTTCCTTGTGTTCTTCCGCCCGTTCATCGTGTTTCCCCGTAGGATCCTCTCCAAACGTGAAAGATCGTCGCCTTAGGGTTCCATCCTACATCATATGGTACCAGAGCCACGTTGATCACGTTTTTGGAGCCCCTACCCCGTGTTTTCTAGCTTGATTTTGTTGTTTTCGTCCTAAATCCAAAAATTCCCCACCAAAAATAGCCCCAAATTTTTTTGTGATTTGTTGGTGTGATGAAGTTTTGTCGGATTTGATCCGTGGATTTGCTTTGCTTCGTGTGGATCTAGCATCCCTACCTTTCTTCCACTCGAATTCCTTCTTTTCGCCTCAGGATTTGGGTCTTTTTCCCCAATTTTTCCGCCCAAACCCTCGATCCCGAAGTTCCTGTTCTTGGCAGATTCCCGACCCCCGGAACTTCCGGCCCAGCCCGGAACTTCCGGCCTAGACAGAAAGGTCGCGCATCTTCGGTGACCCCCGCTTCTTCGGCAACTTCAAACTCGGTGCAGCGGCATCTTCGCCAACGTACTGAAGACCGTGCATCACATCATCGTCCACATTTCACATCCGCTTGGAACCTCGACCGTAAGCAAGGACGTTAATCTCGACGACATCTTTGTCCAAACCTTGCCATAGCATTGATAAACACCATAGCCATCTTTTGCGTTGCTTACCCATCGAGACTAGCCTTTGAGTATTGCAGGCAACGTGACTTGTGCACATTAGTGATCATACTCCATAGCATACATACCATACCACCGTGGTGCATATCTTGGGATCCATTTGTGTGTCACAAAGTTGTCATAGCATACACAAGTGCTATCTTGGTTCGTGAAGTTTTGCATGAGAAAAGAGCTCAAAAGTGAAAGAGCCACCCAAGCTTTTAAGCAAAGAGGAAAGATAAGCAAAGAGCTTATGAGCAAGAACCATAGCATCATACTACATTAAGATTTTTATATTGGATCATCTTGGAGCATAGCACCGAAATACCATACATATAGCATACGTGGGATAGAGATAGTTGCATTTTTGCCTAGTAGGTTGTGCACAAGTTCCGTAACCGCCTATTATGCAATCGTGCTAGCCTCTCTCTAGTATTGTGCAACAAGAGCATTTTTGTGGATTCCACATTTTGGCTCACTTTTGGTTTGCACAATCCCACTTATCTTTTGCGTGTGTGTTTCCGTGTACCCCTACTTGCTTGGTCAACTTGTTGCATTTGCAAATTTGTGAATCTTTTCCAACATTATTGAATCTCACTTACAAGTGCATCAAATGTTGTGCCACCATCCTCACCAAGCTCCACCATAAGCTTTTATTTGTGTAGGTGTGAGAACCGACAAGGATTGGTACCAATAGTGCTATTTCATTGTCCGCATTTGGGTGAACTTGATTCATCATCAACATCGGTCAAAGGTACATTGGTATAAGTTCTTTTCCTTCTACCACTCACATATTTTGCTTGGAATAATGGATAGGCCAAGTACCTCTACCAACCCACTCTTCATCGAGCAAGACGATGACATGTCATCATACGTCACCAAGAGCCACCTCTTTGGTGCACAACGAGCGTTACATCAAGAGCAACAAGCAATGAGCGACCGCATCGACAACCTCGCCACTGACTTGCGACTCTCCGAGCAACGTACAAGGGACTACTTCGACAACAAGTTCGACCGCACAAACAAGAGAATGATGAAAGAATGGACGAGATCCGCGCCTTGATGAGGAACCGACATCATTCCACTTCGTCATCATCAAGACGGCGCCGCTCGAGTCGACACTCCAACGACACCTCCTAGGACTCAAGTACACCGTCATTAAACACCCTTCGACGAGCCGCGCGTCAAGACCGTCATGCATCTCGCAACCCGCTACATGACAAGCATTCACAAGAGCAAGTCTATGAGCAAGTCCCTCGTCCTCAATCAAACCAAGCCGCTTTTGCCCAAGCTCAAGAACGACAATGACTAAGGCGCCAAGAGGAAGAACGAGCATGTCTACATCAAGACGAACAAGATGCCGAGGCTCAACGCCTTCAACAACAACGACGAGAAGCGCAAGCTCTTGAGGCGCAACGTGCCTTTCAAGATTCAAGTCGAGCCATCGCCAACCGCAATCACGAACGGCGCAATCAAGAGGAAGCCCTTCGAGAAGAAATCCAAGAGAGGAACTACCAACCACGTGTGCAATGTCAAGTTCCTCAAGCTCCTCAACAAGCTCGTCAAGCTCCACTTCAACCTCAAGTTCAACAAGAGCAAGTTGATCATGGACTTCCTCCACACCAATAGCGCCAAGAAGATGATTGTCATCCACGTCAAGGGCGTCATCATCCTCGCGCACAACAAAATGAAGAGCACCGATATGGGAAGCTCAAATTCACCATGCCCAAGTCCAACGGAAGCAATGACACCGAAGAGTACCTCTCATGGGCATTGAAGGTCGACAAAATCTTTCGTTTGCACAACTATGAGGAAGAGAAGAAGATCGCTATGGCCTCACTTGAGTTCCAAGACTATGTGCTCATATGGTGGGAACAAATCATTGAGCGACGACAAGCAAGAGGCGAACCTCCAATCACCACTTGGGCTCAAATGAAGGATGTCATGAGGGCACGTTTTGTGCCAACCTACTACAACCGCGACCTCTTGAAGAAACTCCAACTTCTCAAGCAAGGAACAAAGAGTGTTGAAGAATACTACAAGGAAATGGAGATAGCCATGATTCGAGCCAATGTGAAGGAAGATGATGAGCAAACAATGGCACGTTTCTTGAATGGACTCAATCATCCCATCAAGAAGATCGTCGACTTCCAACCGTACTCCACTCTCATTGAGCTCGTGCATCAAGCTACAAAGCCGGAACGTCAAGTGCAAGATGACTTCAAGTACGCCAAGTACTCGTCCAAGCCCTACGGCTTCTCCAACAACCAATCTTCAACAACTCCTCCAACATCTACATCAACCAAACCTTCTACAAGCAACGACGACAAGTCAAGTTACAAGAAAACTTCGACAAGTTCAAGTCGTCTTTCTCCTACTACAAGCAACTTCAAGTCGCGTGCTTCATCATCTACTCCAAACGCACCAACAAGCGCACCATGATCCTCAATGACGATGGCACCTATGACTCAATGAGTGAAGAGGAGATGGAAGCCCTTGAGCAAGTGGCCATGCACCGGCGAGTGAACGAAGATGAAGATGATCAAGTCTTTTGTGACGAGGATTCGAGCCCCGCTCTCGTTGCCTCCAAGGTCTTGACTCTTCAACATCAACAAGAAGACGACCAAAGATGCCACATCTTCCACACAAAGGCCGGCATCAACGGGAGATCCGTCAAGGTCATCATCGACGGAGGTAGTTTCCACAACTTGGCAAGTGAAGAACTATGCTCCAAGCTTCAATTGGTCAAGAGGAAGCACCCGCATCCATACAAGGTTCAATGGCTAAGTGACTCCGGCACTATACGAGTCGAGCATATGGTCCAAGTCTCCTTCAAAATCGGTGCATATGAGGACACTTTGGAGTGTGATGTGGTCCCAATGACCGTTTGCCACCTCCTTCTTGGTCGACCATGGCAATTCGACCGTGGTGTCTTTCACAACGGGCGTGCCAATCACTATAGCTTCAAGATGAAAGGGAAGGAATATGTGCTACGACCTATGTCTCCTAGTCAAGTGTTAGCCGACAAGAAAGCCCCACATCATGGAGAAAAGAATGAGAAAGTTATCCACCAAAAAGTGAGTGAGAGCCACAAGCCAAACTTTAGCGCCTCTTCGCCTAGAGAGAAAAACCTCATCCTATTTGCCACCAAAAGTGAGATGAGAGAAGTGTGTGAGAACCCATCTAGTGTGATGCACTTTGTTCTTGTGTGCAAGGATGGAGAGCCAACAACTAACACCTCTCATGAGCTACCTTTAGTGTTTCAATCTCTTTTGCAGGAATTCCAAGATGGTTTCCCCGATGAGCTACCTCTGGGTCTACCTCCTCTTCGATGCATTGAACATCGAATCGACCTCATCCCCGGAGCGCCTCTACCAAATAAAGCTCCATACCGAGTCAATCCCGAAGAAACCAAGGAAATTCAAAGGAAAGTACAACAACTCATCGACAACAGTCATGTACGTGAAAGCTTAAGCCCTTGTGCCGTTCCCGTTATACTTGTGCCTAAACCCGATGGAAGTTTCCGCTTGTGTTCCGATTGTAGACCTATAAATGCTATTACCGTTCGCTATAGGCATCCCATTCCTCGCTTAGATGATATGCTTGATGAAATTAGTGGAGCCAACTTTTTCTCAAAAATTGATCTTAAAAGTGGCTATTATCAAATTCGCATACAAGAGGGTGATGAATGGAAAACTGCTTTAAAAACCAAAGTTGGCTTGTATGAGTGGTTAGTAATGCCTATGGGTCTATCGGAGGCTCCCGGTACTTTCGTGCGTCTTATGCATCATGTGCTTCGTCATTATATTGGAGTCTTTGTTGTGGTTTACTTCGACGATATTCTTGTGTTTAGCAAAACCATGAAAGAACATCTTGATCATGTTAAGGCTGTTTTGCAAACCTTTCGCAAGGAAAGTCTTTATGCAAACATGAAAAAATGCACATTTGGTGTTGACAAAGTGGTTTTCTTGGGTTTTGTAGTATCCTCAAAGGGTGTCCATGTTGATGAATCTAAAATTGAAGCAATTAAAACTTGGCTCCAACCCACCAATTTGCAACAAGTGCGTAGCTTTCTTGGTCTTGCGGGTTTTTATCGTCACTGTGTGAAACACTTTAGCACAATTGCCGCTCCTTTGCATGCCTTGAGTAAGAAGAATACTCCTTTTGTTTGGGGATCTTTGCAATCCACCGCCTTTGATGAGCTCAAGTCTTTGCTTACTCATGCTCCGATTCTTGCTTTGCCCAATTTTGACAAAACTTTTGAGGTTCATTGTGATGCAAGTGGTACCGGAGTTGGCGGAGTTTTGATGCAAGAAAAACGAGCAATTGCATATTTTAGTGAAAAACTCTCCGGTGCTCAACTTAACTATCCCATCTATGACAAGGAATTATATGCTCTAGTGCATGTGCTACATGTTTGGGAACATTACCTTAGACCTCATGAGTTTGTCATCCATACCGATCATGAAACGCTTAAGTACTTACAAGGTCAAACTAAGTTGAACAAGCGTCATGCCAAATGGAGTGAATTTATTGAATTTTTTCCTTATGTCATCTAGTACATTAAGGGTAAGGAAAATGTTGTAGCCGATGCACTTTCACGCATATGCACACTTGTCACTAAACTTGAGTTGAATGTTATTGGCTTTGAGCACATAAAAGACTTGTATGCTAATGATCCATCTTTTGCTATTCCTTATGCTAAGTGTTTGATGCATACGTCTTGGGAACAATATTATATCAAGGATGGTTATCTTATGAGAGCTAACAAACTATGCATTCCCGAGTCTTCTCTTCGTTTGCTCCTTTTGCAAGAGGCTCATGGAGGCGGACTCATGGGACACTTTGGACGCGACAAGACATTCGCCACGCTCTCCAAGAACTACTTTTGCCCCAAGATGTTCCACGACGTCTCACGCTTCACCAACCGTTGCTCTACATGTCGCAAAGCTACATCTAAAGCTCAATCTCATGGTCTTTACATGCCTCTTCCTATTCCCTATCAACCTTGGGAAGACATTAGCTTGGATTTTGTACTTGGTTTGCCTAGAACTCAAAATGGAAAGGATTCCGTGTTTGTTGTTGTGGATAGATTTTCCAAGACGGCACATTTCATTCCTTGCAACAAGATAGACGATGCTTCACATATTGCAAATCTTTTTTGTAGGGAAATCTTGCGACTCCATGGAGTAACAAAGATAATCGTCTCCGATCGTCACGTCAAGTTCTTGAGTTACTTTTGGAAGACCCTATGCGCCAAGCTCGGAATAAAGCTCTTGTTCTCATCCGCATACCATCCTCAAACCGACGGCCAAACGGAGGTGACGAACCGCACCCTCTCCACTCTACTTCGCGTCTTGATCAAGAAGAACATCAAGGAGTGGGAGGCATGTCTACCCATCGCCGAGTACGCCTACAATCGCGCAACACACTCGACTACCGGCAAGTCCCCCTTCGTGATCGTCTACGGCTTCAACCCGTTGTCACCATTGGACATTCTACCACTTCCTCTCCAAGAGCGCACCAACATGGATGCAAGTGCACAGGCAAACTACATCAAGAAGATGCATGAGGATACAAGACAAACCATCGAGCGCCAAGTACAACGACTAGCGGCGAAGCTCAACGTCAACAAACAACCCATGGTCTTCAACATTGGTGATCTAGTATGGCTACACCTTCGCAAGGACCGCTTCCCCAACGAACGCAAGTCCAAGCTTCTCCCTCGAGCCGATGGACCTTTCAAGGTGCTCGCACGCTACAACGACAACGCCTACAAGATCGACCTACCACGAGAGAAGTACAATGTGAGCGACATCCTCAATGTCAAGGACCTCGCGCCGTACCATGGTGATGAAGATCTTGATCCGAGGTCGGATCTTTCACAAGGGGGGGGGGGGGGATATGATGCGGAGCATCCTTCGGTCATCCCCATGGACCTTCCATCAACTATCCAAGCTCCATGTGGACACATGACAAGAGCAAGAGCTCGTGCTATTTAATCCGAGGTGACATCACTCCTATTCGATTTCCCTTTTCCTTCCAGCGAGACATGGCTACTACCTAAGTCCAAGACACTATGCGTGATCAGGTACAACGTTCAAGCCAAGGAACCAGGAGTTGAAGAAGAAACGACAAGCGTCAACACTCTGGACATCCCGGAACTTCCGGCCAGCTCGGAACATCCGGCCTCCGACGACTTCGACCAGCCCGGGCGTGCCCACTTTCTGGTTAGCCCGGAACCTGCCCGGAACCCGGCCCGGAACGTCCGGCCCCCGGAACTTCCGGCCCGCCCGGACCTTCCGGCCCCCGGAAGCCAGCTCAGCTCCACCCGCGCCAACTTTTGGCTTAGGCCGGACCCTGCCCGGACCTTCCGGCGTCCGGAACTTCCGGCCCTGCCTGCGCGCAGCCACTTGGGCCGAGACCCGTGTACCCTTTCGTCCCGTAAACTATAAATACTCTCCCACCTCCTCCTAGTTAGGGTTAGCATTGGTTTAGCTCATATTTGGTGTGAGAGCCCTTGCTCATCCACTTGGTACTTCTCCTCGGAGTTCACGGCCTCTTCAGAGAAGATCCCCCAAGCGGATTCAAGACCCCTTCAAGGGAAGACCATCAAGACCTCCTCTCGGAGAAGATCGGCTACTCGTGTATCTTTCCTTTGTTGATTTTGAATCTTGTGCAACCTTATGTGCTCGGTGATCTAGCCCTTGTGTAATCGAAACTTGTCGGTTTAGTCTTCCTCTTGTGTGTGTTTCCTTGTGTTCTTCCGCCCGTTCATCGTGTTTCCCCGTAGGATCCCCTCCAAACGTGAAAGATCGTCGCCCTAGGGTTCCACCCTACATCACCTTGTGCATGCCATCAAATCCATGCGTGTTCTTGCTCCAATGTTCATCCTTCTCCAAGCTAGGCCCTTCATTTGTAAGCAAAACAAATGTATCCAATTTGGGCAGCATCATATTCTCTTGAACATTAGAATCATTACCAAGAAACGAAAGTACCTGGTAATTTAATTGGCGTGCGCGAGCTCTAGTAATTGGTCCAGTATATGTAACAGTAGGGGCTGTGGGTGTAACAATGGTATTGATGTCCTCATCATCATATTTGCTCGAGTCTTGTGATGGATAGGCAAGGCATTTCATCTCCGGTCTTCCACAACAACGACGGCGTGAACAACTACATCACCAAAGCGTCCATCTTCGATCTACAACGACAAATGCAAGGCGCACAATCAAGATTTCAAAAGCGCATCGAGAACCTCTCCATTGACATTCATCACTCGGAAGCAAGGAAAAGGGACTACATCGACAAGAAGCTTGCCGCACATAAAGAGGAGCAAGATGCAAGGATGGAGGAGATTAGGGCCTTGATCAAGTCTTCTTCCCCTTCGTTATCTTCAAGGCGGAGACATTCAAGACACAAGTCCTCGGAGCACGGAAACGATGCAAGTGCAAATCGTCCTCGTCCACATCTACATGGCGATCACCATCACGTTCGTGATCAACATCGTCATGAAGGGCAAGTCACCTCCAAGCAACATGTGCACGACGACGATGAATGACATCTACTACGAGCTCAACAACGACAACGACATCATCATCATGAAGATGCTCCACAAGCGCAAACGTACAAGTCCCAACAAGCCCTACTTCACGCCAAGTACAAGCTTCATGAGCAAAAGAGAAGACCGCGAGACGACCAAAACCAAGACGGTGCTACGGCTACAACAACCACTTCGGCATCTTCGCCAAGTACTATCAAGGCATCTTCGCCTTTGGACGTACGGCATCTTCACCTACTTCCCACGAGTACGCCTACAACGACTTCAACAAGTCCAAAGCGACTACCTACGAGCGAGGGGGACACTTCCATCTTTGGAAGCCCCTCAAGGAAGATGGCCGAGCATGGGAAATTCCCTTCGGTCATGGAGACGAGCTACGAGGTGCCACATATATGGGCCTCATACAAGACGGCGACAAGAAGGTTGAGCATGGGACTATCCCTTCAACCAAGACAACGATAGGAGTTGAGCATGGAGACATTAGCACCAACATCTCTCTGACACCCACATATGTCGAGATGCCCCATTTGCCATGTGAGGAGAGCCACCACCCCATGAGTGAGATGAGTGACTCCACCATATGTGACATTGAGAGCATTTCCTATGAGAGGATGAGTGTGACCACCACTAGCCCCACACATGAGAGCATGCCACACATCCTATGTGAGGTTGAGCGCCACTTGAGTGACTCCACCAACCATATGAGTGAGAGCATCCAAGAGGGAGTGAGTGAGCCACAACACTTAGTGAGTGATGTAGTTGACACGGCACATGAGGCCACTATGATTTCTAACAACTTAACCTCTACTCCTGGTGTGTTTTCTTCTTTGGTGCTAGGCTTCCTACATGACGACATGCCTATCCTCAACAAGTCCATACCTCCAATGGAGAAGACGATGGCCATGGTGGACGATGATGCACCACCCACATGGTTCCATCAAGATGAAGATGACAACGATTGGATCTTCAACACCTCACCTACAACACATGAGCGATGCTCCAAAGGTAACATAGGTGATGGTTCTTCTCTTGTCCCACTAGTGGACTATCTTACCAATGATTTCTTGCATGATGTTGATCCACCTATTCCCATGCTTCATGTTAGTGCGACTTCTTCATGTCATGACTTACCTATTTATGATGAATATGATGATGAGCATGTTGAGTTGCCTAGTTGTGACGCTATTCTCCATAGGATATCATGTGAAAATTCTTTTGGTCACATCATGTTTGATAATCCTTTGAACTTGTCATATGCTATGAGTGAGATCTCCCATATTGCATCATTTCCATCTCAACATAGTAACTATGCATGCCCCATTAAAATAAATCATATTTGCACTTATGGCATAGATGACAAGTTGATGGTCATTGGCTTTTGTTTCTCTTGTGATGATTTTGCCATGCTTCCTTTACATGATTTGCGCAATTCATCTACTATGTCATGCCATGATCACATTGTTCCAAATATGCTTTGTTTTGGATGTTTTCAATATTCTCCATGTGATGTTTCCATAAATGCTCATGAGGAGACCCCCATAGTTTCCTCATACATATTAGGAGATCTTGATGCATTTCATACCTCTAATGATTCCCATAATTGCGTGCACCATATGCATTCCATGAATAACAATGCTCTAGATATTTCTCATGATGCATTACACAATTTGAGTCTCCATTATGACATGCATAACAACAAACCTCTCATTATGGATGACATGTTTCTATATCGTGCATCTCATTTATTTGAGCATTTTCTATTTAGTGCTAACCAACACAAGCACATGCGCATCATGATGGATGATGTATACATCTACCACGCACACACAATTTTTCCTTTGTCTTTGTTTTGTGTAGGTACGCACGTACACTCGTCAACATCTCAATCCCATGAGTTGACGAAACGAGCTCTTGAGAGCAACGATGACTTGGGATCCCGTGGACTTTCATTCCCACCATTCCTTTTGCGCAAGGACTACGCGCATCTCTTTTACTTGTCTCTCACACGACTATGGGCTATTTACCACTTCTCACCTTATGCTCATTTTACCGTGTTCTGCATGCTATGCTTGCTTCTACACCTTTGCCATGCAATTGTGACCCTTGCTTGCATCTCCCCATGATTCACCATTATGCTACTCCTATGTGTATTTGCACGCTTGCTGGAGATCCTTGTTGCTATTGCCATGTTTATCATGTGCCCCATGATATTGATGCTATTTTGCTCATATGTTGCCTTTATGCTTGTGCTATGACATGTGAATTAGTCATGCCCACTATTTGCACCAATGACATGCTTGCCATGATTCCTTCTAGTACGTTGCATCTTCGCACTACTAGCTTGCTTGACTTGATCTCTATGATTGCTTGCTTTGTCGCATCACCCATGTTCCATTACTCGCTTTCTTGGGTTGATGACATATATGTTCATGCCTCTCACTTGATTTGTCTTATTCATTGTCGATTGCCTCCAATTGTTGCATCTATGCTTATTGATCTTGGAGACTTTGACACTTTACTTGTGATGTATGCTTGTTTGATTGAGCCTATTGTATTTGGTTGTTCTCGCATCATATGCCTCCATACTATGAAATGCTCCCTTGTTCTTTCTTATAATGAGCATGATGCATACACTTGTTGGGTATCTTACCACGCGAATGTTAGGTTTTGCATTTACGCTACCTCATTTGTTTTTTCAAGTGTTTGTCATGTTCGTTCATTTTGAAGGATTCACAAGGCGATACCGTCATGAGACATATTGGTTATGTGAAGGCATACAAGATGCGCAACTCCATCATCCTTGAGAAACTCCTAAAGGTGACCTCCTTCCCTTTGAGCCATCCTCAAGTACGCACATTGGATGGGCCATTCTTTCATTGTTGTTTCCTTCTTCTTGTCATATATATATATATATATATATATATATATTGGATGGAGGACCGACATTGGAGATGGACCCTATGGACCTTCAAGTTGAGGAGTGCCACGACATCGAGCTATGGTACAACACCACCCATGACAAATTTGCACTCTATACATGGATTGACACACATTATGATTGTCATGTTGCACCTATTCCCATGTCATGCATGATATATGAGCTTGTGCATTTCCTTAGCAAATTTGTTGTGATCTTTCTTGATGGCATATTCATACATAATGAGCACATTGCCTACCATCAATTGCATGATAACATAATCTTATTGAGCATCCATTGCCATATTCATGCTATTGATAAACCATCCCTCTATGACATCATTTTGCAGAATGGTAGAATTTGTCGCTTTGTGCACCATGCTAATTATCCCATGAATGCTTTGCATATCATTCTATATCATCTTGATAAGCTTCATGCGCTTTGTCACGCACTATCCCTTCGCACGGACTCACGATTAATTAATGGATATTTTGTGTGCGCTAACCATTGTATTTCCAAGTGTACTTTGTGTTTGCTCATTTTGCATGTACCACATACCGGAGACACCTTGGAGTACTTGGATTGCGCAATGTCTTCAACTTCGTCCAACTACAAGTCCGTCCACGACAACCGTTTCCATGGTGATGAGGATCACGATCCGAGGTCGGATCTTTCCCAAGGGAGGGGAGATGATGCGGAGCATCCAACGTTCATCCCCATGTACACTCCGACTACTCTCCAAGCCCCAAGAGGACATATGAAGAGACCTCGACCATACGCCATTGGGCACAAGGTGAACTCACTCCTCTTCGAACCGACACTTTCCACACGTGAGACATGGCTACTACCTCATGCATGGACCTTGCATACACTCAGGTACAACCGAGACGACCATGAAGGAACAAGCTTTTGGAAAGCCCGAAACTTCCGGCCCCCGGACCTTCCGGCCTGCCCGGAACCTCCGGCCCCCGGAGTCCAGGCTAGCCCAGAGCGCGCCAACTCTCTGGATAGCCCGGAACCCGGCCGGAACTTCCGGAGCCCGGAACTTCCGGCCCTGCCCGGAACGTTCGGCCTGCCTGCGTGCAAAGACTCGGGCCGAAGCCCATGTAACCTCTTTCCCACTTACCCCTTCGTGGCTTAGACTATAAATAGACCACCCCCATCTCCTAGTTAGGGTTAGCAATGGTTTAGCTCATATTTTGTGTGAGATCCTTGCTCATTCACTTGGTTACTTCTCCTCGGAGCTCACGACCTCTTCGGAGAAGATCCACCAAGCGGATTCAAGACCCCTTCAAGGGGAGACAATGAAGACCTCCTCACGGAGAAGAACCGGTTACCTCTTGTATCGTCCTTTGTTGGATTTCGACCGTGTGATCTCTATGTGTTCTTGGAACTAGCGCATGTGTAATCAAATCTTGTTGGTTTGAGTGATTCTCTTGTGTTTTCCCCCATGATTTTCCTCGTGCTCTTCCGCTCGTTCTTCGGGTTCCTCTTAGGGATCCTCTCCAAACGTGAAAGATCGGCCCCTAGGGTTCCACCCTACATCAATTTTCTTGAGGTGGTTGACTCGGGCACTCGCGTCCATGTTTGCACGCTCTTGGAGTGGTAGGGGTAGTATGTCCAATGGGGACAATGGGTTGAAACCATAGACGACCTCGAAGGGGGGCTTGCCGGTAGTCTTGTGTCTTGCTCGGTTGTAGGCGTACTCGGCGATCGATAGGCACTCCTCCCACTCCTTGATGTTCCTCTTGATTAGCACACAAAGAAGGGTGGAGAGCGTACAGTTTGTCACCTCCGTTTGGCCGTTGGTTTGTGGATGATATACTGTGGAGAATAGTAGCTTGATTCCGAGCTTGGCGCATAAGGTCTTCCAAAAGTAACTCATGAACTTGATGTCGCGGTCCGAGACAATCGTCTTTGGCACTCCATGAAGTCGCAAGATTTCCCTACAAAAAAGATTGGCAACATGTGAAGCATCGTCTATCTTGTTGCAAGGAATGAAATGAGCCATTTTGGAGAAACGGTCTACAACACCAAAAACGGAACCCTTGCCATTTCGAGTTCTAGGCAAACCAAGCACAAAGTCCATGCTAAGATGACGCGAATAGAACGTTCCTTCACAACTCCCTTTGTATGGAACAAATTATGTCTATGATTTTTCTCAGCTTGTGTAACCTGCACACTCAAAACACGTTGAGCAACTAAACATTCATACATGTCAGCATCTTCAGCAGCCATGTATTGCGTCTCATGATCAGAATCATCTCCACCGTGTTCTTCATGTGTAATAAGAGCCAAAGTCTCCTCATCATAGTCAGTAGCGGACTCATACCCACTATCCTTAGTAGCAATCATCACACGCTGAGATTTGCATTCTCTCGCAAAATGTCCTCTTCCCTTACAACGAAGACAAATAATATCACTTGTGTGCCCTGTTGACGCCATGGAAGAAGAAGAGCTCTGTGTGCAGGCCCGGCAGGTGTGCTCTTGGCAGCTAGTGGTGGTTATGCCTGCTTTCTTGTATCACGGTTGGAGGTGGCACCTGAAGGAGGTGGTGGTGCAGTGGAAGTAGATGATGCACGTGGTGTCCATGATGAAGGTCGACCTGCAGAAAAGTTAGTTCGCGCCAATGCCTGTCGATCCTGCATTTGACGTTCAGCTTTACAAGCAAGATGGAATAAACGAGTGATATTATTATAATCCTTATACTCTAGAATGGTCTGAATCTCTCTATTTAATCCACCCATAAAACGTGCAAGCATAGCTTCATTCTCCTCAACAATACCACATCTAATCAAGACAGTTTGTAATTCCTGATAATATTCTTCTACAGAATTTTTTCCTTGTCTTGAGCACTGCAATTTTTGAAGTAATTCATGTTGATAATATGGTGGAACCCAACAAGTACGCATAGCAGTTTTCAAAGCAGCCCAAGTAGCGGGAACAGGATATAATCTACAATGTTCAGACAACCAAACACATGCAAAGCTAGTGAAAGCACAAACAGTAGCAGGAACACGTCTCTCCTCAGGATATTGTAAACATGTAAATTGTTGTTCTGTTTCTAACTCCCAAGTAAGATATATATCAGGAACATATCTACCCTCAAATGGTGGAATATTCAATTTCAGTTTAGGGAGATGGTCATGATCTCGTACCTGAGGGGGAGGCCTAACATTGCCATTATTTGCATGTGGACGACCTGGTGGTTGTGGAGCTAGTGGTTGCACATGGTTCTGATTTTGATCAACTTCATCCTCGTAATCTCCCACATAATCATCCTCCTCGGCATCAGCAGCAAGAGCCACAGAAGTATCAACAGCAGCACCAACAGTTTGGCCAAGCACAAGAGGGACACGGCTCGCTCGGCGGAGGGCTGTTTCACGAAGTGGAGGTAGTCGTTGTTGTTGTTGTTGTAGAGGTGCGTTAGGTGCAGCCGGTGGTGGTGGTGGAAGACGCGCGAGCAATTCATTAAACTTGTTATCAAGCTTTGTTTCGAACGTCTTCTCCATGCCATCTATCTTCTCCATGGCCTCTTCAAATCTGTTTAGCACATCTTGCACCTGTCCACTCATCATTTGCTGAAATTTATCATGCAACTCCTTATTCGTCATGTTCTCCCGGTCGGTCAGCCGACATGATCTGGCATGGTTAGCAGCAATAGAAACACACAAGAATATGATCCTACAGACTACTAACAAGAGGTGGTGGTGGGTGTCACAAATCCGTCAAGCAAATCTCAAGTTCTTACCAGTTCTTACCCAGCAGCAGGCGGTGATCGGCAACCGTTGTAGTCAAAACTCTCAAAAGCTTGGATAGAGCGATTGCCAGGGAGAGTCAAACGCACGACGTAGATGTATGTGGAGCTGGGAAGGCTTATAGTATGGTAGCAAAAAGGGTCAGCAATAATCAATTTAGAGATGCAAAGTTGAATAAACGCTCAACGACGGTATTGTGCTGGTCCTAGGCTAGACCGTGCTTGAGACGCGAGCCTAGAACACTAATAAAACCACGGAGTTGCAGGCAAATAAGGGAGGAGCACACTCTGAAATTTTTTTCCTCTTTTTTTTCTTTTTTTTTGCTCCGCAACAATTTTTTTTCGAAAATTTTTACAAATGGTCTAATTTTTTTTCGAAAAAGTCTACAAATGGTCTAAAGTCTACAAATGGTCTAAAAACTGGCTAGCCAGAAAAAGTCTACAAATGGTCTTTTTTTGAGTTTGGAACTATTTTTCTACTGCGGGTAGCACGGAAGTTGGGGAGTCCTTCTCTGTCACGACTCGGAGTATGGTGTGTTTTGGAAATCCAAAACAGAGTAACAAAATACTGGACTCGGAATAGGACTAGTGGCGGAGATGAATCTGGTGGAACTCGGACTGGTGGCGGAGATGAATCTGGTGGAACTCGGACTGGTGGCTGATATATGTTGCAGGTGGACTCGGATTGGTGTGATGGCGGCGGATATGTGGTGGCGTATATGGACCCGGATTGGCGGTGAATATGTGGTGGTGGTATATGGCAGCGGTGATGAAGTTGGTGCGGTGGTGGTATATGGCAGCAGCGATGATGATGATGCAGTGGTGACATATGGCAGCGGCGACGTGACAACCTGTGAACAGAACTCGAAACTCTAAAGGCCTAGACGCTAAGACCAGCAACTTGACATGACAATGCAACCGCAAATTCAACAAAGCAAATACAGAAAATATTATGCAAAGGCTCAGATTGGTTCGGATGGGATGAACTAACCCTAATTTCTTTTTGGCTTTTTCGTGGACTATAGGTATGAAGAACAGACTCGATCTAAACTACGAAAAACTGTAAAATCTCACCGAGCAACCTGGAAATCTGATACCACATGATAGAGGCAAAGGTGTCCCGATGTTTCGATGAGATGGTGGCTATCGTTTTCTGTGGGAGTCGACCTTGATGATCCGACTACGAACGTGCGAGACGTCGCGCCTTAGCAATCGCTAAACCAACTTCCGAGGGTTATTGACCACGCCGGAGCACGATCAACCTGACCACGAGGGCCTGTTTCCTGCGAGCAAACGAAGAACAAGCAAGAAATTAAGATTGCAATCTGGATATTGCGAATATAAGAGGAAAGCTTTATTAATGAAGTTGGGTTTCTATGACGCCTTGGTCTGGTCGTTGAACACAAACGAAGTACGCGAAGTTGCAGCTATGGCGAACTTTCAATCTAAACAAAACCTCAAAGTCTAAACGGTGCTGATAGAGGCGAGGGTGTCCCGATCTTTCGATGAGATGATAACTCTCGATTTGATGGAGACGACTTTGACGATCCGACTACAAACGTGCACGACGTTGCGCCTTAGCAATCGCTAAACCAACTCCGAGAGGTTATTGACCACGCTGGAGCACGATCAACCTGACCACGAAGGTCTATTCCTGCAAGCAATCGAAGAACAAGCAAGAATATGATAAAGCAATCTGAATATTGCGAATATATATGAAGTATTGACAATGGTGGGGATCCGTAAGCGGTCTTGGTCTGGTCGTTGGACACAAACAAAGTACACGGTTGCAATGGCTAACTTTAACTAAACAAATCCCAAGGAAAAAGCTACTAGATGGATCTACTTATATAGGAGCAAGGGGTGGCGGCCAAGGAGGTGGGAGGACGTCCCAAGGCAGCCTAAAACTAACCCTAGGTCGTACAAGGCCAATGGGCCCAAGCGGAGGTGACGTAACACCTTTGGACTTGTAGTTTGACTCGGATTCTGCTGCAGCATCAGATTGTTTCGTCTATAACTCAACGCTCCGGACGGATTTTAAGGTGATTCCAATTGGGTTGGAAAATGCACGAAATCTATTTTCCAACAAAAAAAGAATCAACCAATTTGGAGTCCGTATGAAAAAGTTATAGACGTTTTGAGTCAGGTATGTCTGTGCAGTCCGAATCTGAGTCCAGAACGTGAGAGACTTGGACTCTATCTTCTCTTGGGCCAAAAGTGACGTGAGAGAACTTTTTGAACAGCAGGTAAACATCTCTTTCTCCCTTATCTTCATATGTGGATTGTACAAATGTCCCATACACCTGCAATTAGACATGGCACAAAAGTTTGTGAAGTATTTTTGTCCTGGATAACATAAATATATTATTGAATAGTTTGCACTAGAAATCACCTGAGAAATATGCATGTATGCAATATTTTTGGTCTCATCCAAGGTAGTCATGTCCTCATCAGGTGCCCTAAGGGTTGTATATATGGAGGAAGAGGGGGGAATTTCGTGGCCCTTGGGGAAGGGGTCCGAAACCAACCCTATCTCTTGTTTCCCCACACATATGGACTCTAAAAACAGCCTATACTTATGTATTTCGAAATTACATGGGCCTGGCCCAATAATAAGGTGACACAGCACCTAGAATAGCCTCTGGACGAAGTTTATGAAGTGGCATCTTGTATATTTCGTCCAAGGCTTCATGCACTCATTATGGTGGCTTCAAAGTCCTGAAATCATCACTTGTAACTCCGTTCTTGTTCCCCTTGCGCATGCCATCAACTCCATGCTTGTTCTTGCTCCAATGTTCATCCCTCTTATCCATGCCAGGCCCTTCATTTGTAAGCAAAACAAATGTATCCAATTTAGGCAGCATCATATTCTCATGAACATTAGAATCATTACCAAGAAACGAGAGTACCTGATGATGCAGAGCATCCCACGTTCATCCCCATGTACACTCCGACTACTCTCCGTACCTCAAGAGGACATATGACGAGACCTCGAACATACGCCATTGGAATTAAGGTGAACCCGCTCTTCTTTGAGAATATCATGAATATCCATTGGACTTGCTTGCTACCTCACCGAAGTGCTCTATGTGTCCTTAGATACGAAGACCGACGACCACAGGCTGGTGAGGGACACCCCAAAGGAGTAGGAGAAGGACCCCAAGCCCACACGGAGGAAGAAGGAACCCAACAGGAGCTGGACAGGAAGTCCCAGGCGACCCCGTGCGCACGGGCCCCCGAGACCCCGTGCGCACGGACTACTTGGAGAGTTGGCGCTGGAGCACCCCGTGCGCATGGGCCTGTACCGTGCCCACGGGACCCCCGTGCGCACGGGCCCAACTTACCCCATGCGCACGGGCCCTACAGGATGGACGGCTGTGATTGCTGTTTGGGCCTCCTCCTCATCCACTTCATCCCCATGCCTATATATTCCGTACCAAGGACCATGTTTAGGGTTAGCAAAGTAGATGATAGACATATGAGAGCTTTGCTCCATGGATCCACTCCACTAGGAGATCAAGACCTCCTCTTGGAGTGACCAAGCTCAAGACCCCCTCATGGGTGGCCCCTATCAAGACCTCCTCACGGAGAAGAACCCGGTTACCCCTTGTATCGTCCTTTGTTGATCGTGGATCATGTATCTCTCTTTGTGTTCATCGATCTAGCGCATGTGTAATCGAATCTTGTTGGTTTGAGTGATTCTCGTGTGTTTTCCTCGTGATTTCCCTCGTGCTCTCCTGCTCGTTCTTCGTGTTCCTCGTAGGGATCCTCTCCAAACGTGAAAGATCGACCCCATAGGGTTCCACCCTACATCATATGGTATCATGAGCCACGTTGATCACGTTTTTGGAGCCCTACCCCATGTTTTCTAGCTTGATTTTGTTGTTTTTGTCCTAAATTCGAAAATTCCCCACCAAAAATAGCCCCAATTTTTTTTGTGATTTGTTGGTTTGGTGATATTTTGTTGTATTTGTTCCATGGATTTGCTTGGTTTCAAGTGGATCTAGCCTTCCCCCATCTTTTCCCCACCATCTATCCACAAAATCTCCCCAATTTTGCCCAAGAAATCTCCAATTTCCGCCACGAAATCGCGAAATTTCCGTCCACCTCGTGCCCACGGACCCCAGACCCCATGCGCACGGGCCCCCGAAAAGTCTCTGGACACCCCGTGCCCACGGACCTGTACCGTGCGCACGGGACCCCATGCCCACGGGCTCCTACCCCCATGCGCACGACCCCTCGAGGACAGCCGCGAGCACTTCGCCGTTTTGTCCATAACTTCCACATCCGGAGTCCGATTTTCACATTCTTTAGCTCGTTGAGTAGCTATTGATATCCCCCATCCACCTAGATAGGCTCCATGACCATTTGACTCCATCAAAATTTGCCCATTTTTGCATCTTTTGCATAGGCCCTCCGCCATAACTTCCGCATTGCCTAGTGCAACACCACCGCTCTCCGCTACCACCATTTGACTTTTGTGCTTGAGATTTTGAGTTTGCGGTTTTTCCGTTTGCTAAGGTGTTTCGGCTACTTAGGGACGAGTCTCCATCATCTTGGTATCTACATCAAGAACACCACAACTCATCATCGCAAAGGACGGTAACCTCGACGACACCATTGTATATTCCCCTTGCAATTGCATTGATAACCCCTAGCCCATTTTGCATCACTTGCCTATCGAGACTAGTCATTTGAGTATTGCCGGCAATGTTACTTGTGCACATTAGTGATCATACCTCCCATTGCATACATACCATATCATATTGGTACCATCATATCATCTCTTGTATCACAAGATAGTTCCCGCATATACACAATTGCTATCTTGGTTTGTGCATTGTGCAAATTGGCCATACAAAAAAAGAATAAGCTTTTAAGCAAAAGAAAGAGAGAACAAAGAGCTTGTAAGCAAGTGCCATAGCATCATACCACATTGCATATCAGATTGTCATACCCGATCATCTTGGATCAAACACCGGGAACCATACATATATAGCATACTTGGGATAGAAAGTTTATCCATTTTGCATCTTATAGGTTGTGCACAAGTGTCGTATCCGCCTATTGAGCAATCTTGCTACCGTCTCTCTTGAGTTGTGCAACACGAGCGTTTTGGTGGATTCCACATTTTGAGCTCATTCCTTGGTTGCACGACCCCATTTATCTATCTGTGTGTGTGTTTCCGTGTGCCATTCTTTGCTATTGGTCTACTTGTTTCATTTCAGAATTTGTGAATCTCTTTCAACATTATTGACTCTTGCTAACATTTTGCATCAAATTTTTGTGCCACTATCCTCACCGAGCTCCACCAAAAGCTTTACTTGTGTAGGTGTGAGAAACCGACAAGAATTGGTACCAATTGTGTTATTTCCTTGTTACACATTGAGTGATCATTGCTCCATTTTCAACATCGGTCAAGGTACATGTGGTATAAGTTCTTCTCTTTCTCCCACTCATATTTGATCGAGTCTTGTGATGGATAGGCAAGGCATTTCATCTCCGGTCTTCGACAACAACGACGGCGTGAACAACTACATCACCAAAATGTCCATCTTCGGACTACAACACGAAATGCAAGGAGCACAGTCTACCTTGCAAGAGCGCATCGAGAATCTCTCCATCGACATTCATCTCTCGGAAGCAAGGAAAAGGGACTACATCGACAACAAGCGCAAACGTACAAGTTCGAACAAGCCCCACTTCACGCCAAGTCCAAGCTTCATGAGCATAAGAGAAGACCGCGAGACGAGCACCACCACGACGGAGCTATGGCTACACCAACCACTTCAGCATCTTTGCCAAGTGCTATCAAGGCATCTTCGCCTTTGGACGTACGGCATCTTCGCCTACTTCCCGTGAGTTCGCCTACATCGACACCTTCAATAACAAGGCGACCACCTACGAGCGAGGGCGACACTTCCATTTTCGGAAGCCCCTCAAGAAAGATGGCCGAGCATGGGACATTCCCTTCGGTCATGTAGACAAGCTACGAGGTGCCACATCATATGGGCCTCCAGCACCAAGACGGTGATAAGACGGTCGAGCAAGGGCCATCCCCTTCGACCATGGCGACGAGCGCGAATGTCTTCTACAACATGAAGACGATGCCCATGTTGGACTCATACTCCGAGTCAAGCTGCGCTACCGCGCATGGAGAAATTTGCACCTACACCGCTCCGACACCCACATATCATGAGATGACCCAATTGCCATGTGAGGAGAGCCACCAACCCATGAGTGAGATGAGTGACTCCACCCTATATGACATTGAGAGCATCCAAGAGGGAGTGAGTGAGCCACAACACTTAGTGAGTGAGGTAGTTGACACGGCACATGAGGCCACCATGATTTCTAACGACTTACCCTCTACTCCTAGTGTGTTTTCTTATTGTAGGGCGGAACCCTATGTGGATGATCTTTCACGTTTGGAGAGGATCCCTACGAGGAACACGAAGAACGAGCGGAAGAGCATGAGGGAAATCACGGGGGAAAACACAAGGGAATCACTCAAACCAACAAGATTCGATTACACATGCGCTAGATCGATGAACACAAAGAGAGATACACGATCCACGATCAACAAAGGACGATGCAAGAGGTAACCGGGTTCTTCTCCGTGAGAAGGTCTTGATGGGGGCCACCCAAGAGGGGGTGTTGAATCCTCTTGGAAGGATCTTCTCCGATGGAGGCACGTCTCCGAGGAGAAGGTAACCAAGTGGATGAGCAAAGCTCTCACACAAACATGAGCTAATCATTTGCTAACCCTAACTAGGAGGTGGGAGAGACCTATTTATAGTCGTAGTGCAAATGGGAGTCAAAGTGAAGGGGTACAAGGGCATAAGCCCGTGGCTGCGGCCACACAGGTGTCGGACGTCCAGAGGACGTCTGTCGTCCGAAGCTTCAGGACGGTCCGGACGTCCGGAGATGTCGGACTTCCGTAGTTTTGGCTCGGGTGTAGAAGTACCGGACATCCGGAGGGGTTCGGTCGTCTAGGGCCTGGGAGTCGTCGGACGTCCGGTCCTGGTCGGACGTCCGGTCGCTGTAGCATGCGTTGTCCTGGTTTCCTTGGGCTGGCGTGACCTTTAGGGGCCGGACGTCCGGGCCGAGCCGGTCGTCCTGGCCGGGCCGGTCGTCCGGTGGCTGTAGCTTCGGGCAGCTCCTTCTCTTGGTCCTTGTACTTGGCGTCGTCGCTAGCTCTTCCGTTGGATGTGGAGGCTCCATGGCTTTCCTCTAAGTACCTGATCATGCATAGGACACACGTTGGAGGTAGTAGCCATATCTCACATACAGAAAGTGATGGTTCGGAGAGGAGCGAGTTCACCTTGTGTCCAATGGCGTTTGTTCGAGGTCTCGTCATATGTCCACTTGGGGTTTGGAGAGTAGTCGGAGTGTACATGGGGATGAACGTGGGATGCTCCGCATCATCTCTCCCCCTTGGAAAGATCCGACCTCGGATCGTGATCCTCATCACCATGGAAACGGTTGTCGTAGACGGACTTGTAGTTGGACGAAGTTGAAGACATGGCGCAATCCAAGTAGTCCAAGGTGTCGCCGGAGTGATAAACATGCAAAAGGAGCAAACACAAGCAACACTCGGAAATATAATGGTTAGCGCACACAAAGAGTCCATCATGTAAGAATGAGTCCGTGCGGCAAGATTGGTCGTGACAAAATGCATGAAGCTTATCAAGATGATCTAGAATGAGATGCAAAGCTTTCATGGGAGTAAATGCAATCATTGTGCCCACAAATGTGTTGTAAATATGACCAATGCAACCATGGTGCAAAATGATGTCATAGTGGGACGGTTTATCAATAGCATGAATATGGCAATGGATGCTCAATATGATTATGTTATCATGCAATTGATGGTAGGCAATATGATCACGATGTATGAATATGCCATCAAGAAAGATCACAACAAATTTGCTAAGGAAGTGAACAAGCTCATATATCATGGATGACAGGGAATAGGTGCAAAAATACAATCATAATGTATGTCAATCCATGCATGGGGTGCAAACTTTTTATGGGTGTGTTGGTGTACCAAAGCTCGATATCGAGGCATGATTGGAGTTCCGAAGGTGCATCCAATAATTGCGAGCGCTCCTCAATGTGAAGGTCCATGTAGCCAATCTCCAACGTCGCTCCTCCGTTCACGAGATGTATCATGTAGACAAGAAGAAGAAAACAACAATGAAAGAGTGACCCATCCAATATGGGTATTTGAGGATGGCTCAAAGACAAGGAGTTCACCTCAATAAAGTTCCCAAAGATGTTGGAGTTGTACATCATGTATGCCTTCACATAACCAATATGTCGCATAACGGCACCGCCTTGTGAATCCTCCAAAATGAAAGAACATGATAAACACTCGGAAAAACAAATGAGGTTATTGAAAATGCAAAACGTATCATTCAAGTGGTAAGATACCCAACAAGTGTATGCATCATGCTCATCATAAGAAAGTACAAGGGACCATTTCATAGTATGGAGGCATATGATGCAGGAACAACCAAATACAATTGGCTCAAGTAAACAAGCATGCTTCACAAGTAAGGTGTCAAAGTCTCCAAGAGCAATAAGCATAGTATTGTTGCTCTCAATACAAGTGGATATGAGAGAGGCAACTAATGGAGGCAAGTGACAATGAGCAAGAAATATCATGTGAGAGGCATGAACATATATGTCATCAACCCAAGAAAGCAAGTGATAGTGGAACATGGGTGATGCAACATAGCAAGCAATCATAGCAATCAAGTCAAGCAAGCTAGTAGTGCGAAGATGCAACATACTAGTGGGAATCATGGCAAGCATGCCATGTGTGCAAATAGTGGGCATGAATAATTCACATGACATAGCACAAGCATGAATGTATTGGTGAGAAGCCATATGTAAATAGCAATGGGTCATCATGACTCTCCCAACACAACAAGCATCAATAGCATGGGGCACAAAGAAATCGAGGCAATAGCTACAAGTATCTCTACCAAGCATGCAAATACACATAGAAGTATCATAATGGTGAATCATGGGTAGATGCAAGCAAGGGTCAGAATTGCATGGCAAAGGCATAGGAGTAAAAATAACATGCAAAGTGAACACGGGAAAATGAGCATAAGGTGACAAGTGGTAAATAGCCCATAGCCGTGTGAGAGACAAGTAAAAGCGATGCGCGTAGTCCTTGCGCAAAGGGAACGATGGTAAGGATAGTCCACGGGATCCCAAAGGATCGTTGCTATCAAGAGCTTGTTTCGTCAACTCATGGGATTGAGATGTTGACGAGTATACGTGAGTACCTACACAAAACAAAGACAAAGGAAAAATTGTGTGTTCGTGATATATGTACACATCATCCATCATGATGCACACGTGCTTGTGTTGGTTAGCACCAAATATCCAATGCTCAAATAAATGAGATGCGAGATATAGAAACATGTCATCCATCATGATATGTTTGTTGTTATGTATAGCATAATGGAGACTCAAATTGTGTAATGCATCATGAGAAATATGTAGAGCATTGTTATTCATGGAATGCATATGGTGCACGCAATTATGGGAATCATGCAAAGTATGGAATGTATCAAAATCTCCTAATATATATGAGGAAACTATGGGGTTCTCCTCATGAGCATTAATGGAAACATCACATGGAGAATATTGACAACATCCAAAACAATGTATATTTGGAACAATGTGATCATGGCATGGTATAGTAGATGAATTGCGCAAATCATGTAAAGGAAGCATGGCAATATCATCACATGAAAAACAAAAGCCAATGACCATCATCTCGTCATCTATGCCATAAGTGCAAATAGGATTTATTTTAACGGGGCATGCATAGTTACTATGTTGAGATTGAAATGATGTAATATGGGAGATCTCACTCATAGCATATGACAAGTTCAAAGGATTGTCAAACATGAAGTGACCAATAGAATTTTCACAAGATATCCTATGAAGCATAGCATCATAACTAGGCAACTCAACATGCTCATCATCATATTCATCATAAATAGGTAAGTAAAGACATGAAGAAGTCGCACTAGCATGAAGCATGGGAATAGGAGGATCAACATCATGCAAGAAATCATTGTCAAGAGAGTCCACTAGTGGGACAAGAGAAGCACCATCACCTATGTTACCGTTGGAGCGTCGCTCATGTGTTGTAGGTGAGGTGTTGAAGATCGTCTCATTGTCATCTTCATCTTGATGGAACCATGTGGCGGGTGCATCATTGTCCACCATGGCCATCGGTTTTCCCTTTGGAGGGATGGACTCGTCGAGGATAGGCATGTCGTCATGTCGGAGACCTAGCACCAAAGAAGAAAACACATTAGGAGTAGAGGTTAAGTCGTTAGAAATCATGGTGGCCTCACATGCCGTGTCAACTACCTCACTCACTAAGTGTTGTGGCTCACTCACTCACAATATGATGCTCTCACTCGTATGGTTGGTGGAGTCACTCAAATGGCTCTCAACCTCACATAGGATGTGTGGCATGCTCTCAGGTGTGGGGCTAGTGGTGGTCACACTCATCCTCTCATAGGAAATGCTCTCAATGTCACGTATGGTGGAGTCACTCATCTCTCTCATGGGGTGGTGGCTCTCCTCACATGGCAATTGGGCATCTCATGATATGTGGGTGTCGGAGAGATGTTGGTACAAATTTCTCCATGCTCAACTTCTATCGCCGTGGTCGAAGGGGATGGCCCTTGCTCGACCTTCTTGTCACCGTCTTGTTGTTGGAGGCCCATATGATGTGGCACCTCGTAGCTCATCTCCATGACCGCAGGGAGTTTCTCATGCTCGGCCATCTTCCTTGAGGGGCTTCCGAAGATGGAAGTGTCGCCCTCGCTTGTAGGTGGTCGCCTTGTTGTTGAAGATGTCGATGTAGGCGAACTCATGGGAAGTAGGCGAAGATGTTGTACGTCCAAAGGAGAAGATGCCTTGAGAACACTTGGCGAAGATGCCGAAGTGGTTGGTGTAGTAGCCGTAGCGTCGTCTTTGTGGTGGTCGTCTCGTGGTCTTCTTTTGTGCTCATGAAGCTTCGACTTGGCGTGAAGTAGGGCTTGTTGGGACTTGTGCATTTGCGCTTGTGGAGCATCTTCATGTTGATGGTGTCGTTGTCGTGCTTGAGCTCGTAGAAGATGTCGTTCGTCGTCGTCGTGCACATGATGCTTGGAGGTGACTTGCCCTTCATGACGATGTTGATCACGAACGTGATGGTCGTCGCCATGTAGATGTGGATGAGGACGATTTGCACTTGCATCGTTTCCGCGCTCCGAAGACTTGTGTCTTGAATGTCGCCGCCTTGAGGATGACGAAGGGGAAGAAGACTTGATAAAGGCTCTAATCTCCTCCATCCTTGCATCTTGCTCCTCTTTAGGTGCGGAAAGCTTCTTGTCGATGTAGTCCCTTTTCCTTGCTTCGGAGAGATGAATGTCGATGGAGAGGTTCTCGATGCGGTCTTGCAATCTTGATTGTGCGCCTTGCATTTGTCGTTGTAGATCGAAGATTGACGCTTTGGTAATGTAGTTGTTCATGCCGTCGTCGTTGTCAAAGACCGGAGATGAATTGCCTTGCCTATCCATCACAAGACTCGAGCAAATATGAGTGGGAGGAAGAGAAGAACTTATACCAAATGTACCTTGACCGATGTTGAAAATGGATCAATGATCACTCAATGTGTAACAAGGAAATAGCACAATTGGTACCAATTCTTGTCGGTTTCTCACACCTACACAAGTAAAGCTTTTGGTGGAGCTCGGTGAGGATAGTGGCACAAAAATTTGATGCAAAGTGTTAGCAAGAGTCAATAATGTTGAAAGAGATTCACAAAGTCGCAAGTGAAACAAGTAGACCAATAGCAATGAATGGCACACGGAAATGCACACACGGATAGATAAATGGCGCCGTGCAACTAAGGAATGAGCTCAAAATGTGGAATCCACCAAAACGCTCGTGTTGCACAACTCAAGAGAGACGCTAGCACGATTGCTCAATAGGCGGATACGACACTTGTGCACAACCTATAAGATGCCAAATGGATAAAGTTTCTATCCCAAGTATGCTATGTATGTATGGTTCCCGGTGTTTCTCTCAAGATAATCCAAGATGATCGGATATGACAATCTTATGCAATGTGGTATGATGCTATGGCACTTGCTTACAAGCTTCTTTGCCCTTTCTCTTTTTGCTTAAAAGCTTATTTTTTTTGTATGTGTATGGCTACTTTTGCACAATGCACAAACCAAGATAGCTATTGTGTATATGCGGGAATGATATTGTGACACAATGGGTGATATGATACCAATATGATATGGTATGTATGCAATGGATGGTGTAGATCACTAATGTGCACAAGTAGCGTGGCCCAGCAATACTCAAATGGCTAGTCTTGATAGGCAAGTGACGCAAAATGGGCTAGGGGTTAACAATGCAATTGCAAGGGGAATATACAATGGTGTCGTCGAGGTTACCATCCTTTGCGATGATGAGTGGCGGTTTTCTTGATGTAGATACCAAGATGATGGAGACTCGTCCCTCAGTAGCTGAAACACCTTAGGAAATGGAAAAACGCGAACTCAAAATTTCAAATGACAAATGTCAAATGGTGGTAGCGGAAAGCGGTGGTGGTTGCGGAAGCTCAAATGGATTGCGGAAATGCAATGGTGGTTTTGGAGCACGCAATGCAGAAGTGGGGTGTAAGGTGGTGAACTATACATGGTGTCGGAGTTGGAAGCACGGTCCCTAAGTAGCCTAAACACCTTAGGAGACACAACTCACAACACAAACAAAATTTGGTTAAGTTGGGTTGGTGGAAGTGTATGGTGGGTAAGCCTATGCGCAAGTGGCGGTGGTGCTTTATGAAGAAGCAACCGTCCCTAAGTAGCCGAAACACCTTAGGAGACTCGAATCACAACTCAAACAACCATGAGGAACAAAATTGGTTATGTTGCGGAAGTCGGTGGTGGTGTAGCGGATGATGTGGTGGAAGCCCTAGGCAAAGATGCCAAAATTCACAAAATTTGATGGATTCAAATAATGTTGCTGGTATTTTTGTGGGAAGGGGGATGTCAAGAGCTTCAAAACGAGCTAAAGAACGTCAAAATTGGAGTTCGGATGAATTAGTTATGGACAAAACAAAAATCAGCCGAAGTGGGAACCTACAGGTTACGGACGTCCGGGATGGTCGGATGTCCGGGCGTCGGACGTCCGGTCGGGCTCGGAAATCCGTAAATTCAGTTCGGGTTAGGGGTTCCGGTCGTCCGGAAAAGGTCGGACGTCCGGGGGGTCGGGGTCAACGCGGGATTTGAGCTCCGGGACGCGATTTTGGGCGGGATTTTGGGATTTTGGGGTCAAAATTGAGAAGATTTCGTGGATGAAAGATGGGGAAACCTGGGGAAATGCTAGATCCACTAGA
This sequence comes from Aegilops longissima, assembly GCA_021605205.1. Classification (NCBI taxonomy): domain Eukaryota; kingdom Viridiplantae; phylum Streptophyta; class Magnoliopsida; order Poales; family Poaceae; genus Aegilops; species Aegilops longissima. The sequence continues at coordinate 260,213,850 of CM038679.1, forward strand.
AACCAAGCAAATCCATGGATCAAAATCAACAAAACTTCATCTCACCAACAAATCACAAAAACATTTGGGGCTATTTTTGGTGGGGAATTTTCGAATTTAGAGAAGAACACAACAAAATCAAGCTAGAAAACACGGGGTAGGGGCTCCAAAACGTGATCAACGTGGCTCATGATACCAAGATGATGTAGGGCGGGACCCTATGTGGACGATCTTTCACGTTTGGAGAGGATCCCTACGAGGAACACGAAGAACGAGCGGAAGAGCACGAGGGAAATCACGGGGGAAAACACAAGGGAATCACTCAAACCAACAAGATTCGATTACACATGCGCTAGATCAATGAACACAAAGAGAGATACATGATCCACAATAAACAAAGGACGATACAAGAGGTAACCGGGTCCTTCTCCATGAGGAGGTCTTGATGGGGGCCACCCAAGAGGGGGTCTTGAATCCGCTTCGAAGGATCTTCTCCGATGGAGGCACGTCTCCGAGGAGAAGGTAACCAAGTGGGTGAGCAAAGCTCTGACACAAACATGAGCTAATCCTTTGCTAACCCTAACTAGGAGGTGGGAGAGACCTATTTATAGTCGTAGTGCAAATGGGAGTCAAAGTGAAGGGGTACAAGGGCATAAGCCCGTGCCTGCGGCCACACAGGTGTCGGACGTCCGGAGGACGTTGGTCGTCCGGAGCTTCAGGACGGTCCGGACGTCCGAAGATGTCGGACTTCCGTAGTTTTGGCTCGGGTGTAGAAGTACCGGACGTCCGGAGGGGTTCGGTCGTCCGGGGCCTGGGAGTCGTCGGACGTCCGGTCCTGGTCGGACGTCCGGCCGCTGTAGCGTGCGTTGGCCTGGTTTCCTTGGGCTGGCGTGACCTTCAGGGGCCGGACGTCCGGGCTGGGCGGTCGTCCGGTGGTTGTAGCTTCGGGCAGCTCCTTCTCTTGGTCCTTGTACTTGGCGTCCTCGCTAGCTCTTCCGTTGGATGTGGAGGCTCCGTGGCTTTCCTCTAAGTACCTGATCATGCATTGGACACACGTTGGAGGTAGTAGCCATATCTCACATGTAGAAAGTGATGGTTCGGAGAGGAGCGAGTTCACCTTGTGTCCAATTGCGTTTGTTCGAGGTCTCGTCATATGTCCACTTGGGGTTTGGAGAGTAGTCGGAGTGTACATGGGGATGAACGTGGGATGCTCCGCATCATTTCTCCTTTGGTGCTAGGTCTCCTACATGACGACATGCCTACCCTTGATGTGTCCATACCTCCAATGGAGACGACGATGGTCATGGTGGAAGATGATGCACCCCCCACATGGTTCCATCAAGATGAAGATGACAACGAGTGGATCTTCAACACCTCACCTACAACACATGAGCGATGCTCCTAAGGTAATATAGGTGATGGCACTTATCTTGTCCCACTAGTGGACTCTCTTGACATTGATTGCTCCCATGATGTTGACACACCTATGCCCGTGCTTCATGCTAGTGCACATTCTTCATGTCATGACTTACCCATTTATGATAAATATGATGATGATCATGTTCAGTTGCCTAGTTGTGATGCTATGCTTCATAGGATATCATGTGAAAATTCTTTTGGTCACATCATGTTTGACAATCCATTGAACTTGTCATATGCTATGAGTGAGATCTCCCATATAGCCTCATTTCAATCTCAACATAGTAACTATGCATGCCCCATTAAAATAAATCCCATTTGCACTTATGGCATAGATGACGAGATGGTGGTCATTGGCTTTTGTTTTTCATGTGATGATATTGCCATGCTTCCTTTACATGATCTGCGCAATTCATCTACTATACCATGTTATGTAGGGCGGAACCCTCGGGGTTGATCTTTCACGTTTGGAGCGGATCCTACGGGGGAGAACACGAGGAACGCGGGGAAAACACAAGGCAAACATGAGGAGAAATGAGAGAATCACTCAACTGGCAAGTATCGATCACACAAGGGCTAGATCACCAAACACAAAAGGGTAGCACAAGATTCAAAATCAACAAGGGAAAGATACATGATTAGCCGTTCTTCTCCGTGAGGAGTCTTGATTGTCTTCCCTTGAAGGGGTCTTGAATCCGCTTGGGGGATCTTCTCCGAAGAGGTCCTGAGCTCCGAGGAGAAGTAACCAAGTGGATGAGCAAGGCTCTCACACAAAATATGAGCTAAACCAATGGTAACCCTAGAAAGGACAAGGGGAAGGTCTATTTATAGTCTAAGCCTTCAAAGGGGTAAAAGAGGGGCGAAACGGGTACATGGGCCTCGACCGGATCACTTCTTGCCAAGCAGGGCGGTAGTACCGGCCCTCGGGCGGTAGTACTGCTTGCGGAGCTTAAGCGGTAGTACCGCTGTGATGGGCGGTAGTACCGCTCGGGGGCCGTTCGATCACACGAGTTTGTCGGGTTCGGCGGTAGGGCGGCGAATGTGGAGCGGTAGTACCGCTTGTGGTACTAAGCGGTAGTACCGCTTGTCGGGGCGGTAGTACCGCCCGTTCCAGGCTGGGAAACTTCTCCTCTTGCTCTCGACGTCCATCTTGTATCGTAGCTTCTTCTAGGTTGGTTCCTTGGTACCTAATCACACAAAGCATCTCCGCTTGAGGTAGTAGCCATGTCTCAAGTGTAGGAAGAGGGATTTCGGAGAGGAGCGAGTTCACCTTATCTTCAATAGCCTTAGCTTGAGCTCGAGTCATGGGTCCAAGTGGTGTTGAGGAAGATGTAGGTGCCTCCATGGGGATGAGCGAGGGATGCTCCGCATCATCTCCCCCCCCCCCCCTTGGGAGAGATCCGACCTCGGATCAAAAGCTTCATCTCCATGGTATGGCGCGAGGTCCTTGACGTTGAAGATGTCGGCCCGTGGGCACGGGGTCTTGGGTGCCCGTGCGCACGGGGTCACCTGGGAACTCCAGTTTTGTCGTTGTAGCACTCCGTCTTGATCCGCGTGGCCTTGGGGTGGTCCTTCCTCTCCTTGGGGGTGCTCCTTAGCCTCATGGTGGTGTTCCTCTTCGTACCTAATGATACATAGCGCATTTTGGTGAGGTAGTAACCATGTTCCATTCATGTCCATATGCAAATCTAGTAGAAAGGAATTCACCCCAGTTTCCAAAGCGCGTGCTCTTGCTCTTGTCATAGGTCCACGTGGGGCTTGATGTGTCGGTGTAGAGTCCATGGGGATGATGGAAGGATGCTCCGCATCAGATGGTGGAGAAGCTCTCTCTCACCACAAGACCACATCCACATCGTTACTACATCCAATGGTTTAACAACAGCGGCAAGGTTAAGGTAACACGTACTGTTCGTGTGCATTTTAGTATCTCTACATATGCTGATTATGTTGATTGTGATGTGGTACCTGTGCAAGCATGTTCCTTATTACTTGGTAGACCATGGAAATTTGATAAAAATTCTGTACGCCATGGTAGAAATAATCAGTATACTCTTGTTCATAAGGATAAAAATATTACATTGCTTCCTATGAATCCTGATTCCATTTTGAAAGATGATATTAATAGAGCTAATAAAGAAAAACAGGAGCAAAATAAGAGTGAAAATCAGATTGTGGCAAAAGAATTTGAGCAACAAATGAAGCCTAATAATAAACCATCTAGTGTTGCTTCTGAAATTAAATTGAAAAGTGCATGTTTATTTGCCACCAAATCTGATATTGATGAGCTAGATTTCAGCAAATCCGTTTGCTATGCTTTTGTGTACAAAGAGGCATTATTTTCATTCGAGGACGTGCCTTCCTCTTTGCCTCCTGCTGTCACTAACATTTTGCAGGAGTTCGCTGACGTCTTTCCACAAGACGTGCCACCGGGATTACCGCCTACTCGAGGGATTGAGCATCGGATTGACTTAATTCCCGGTGCTTCACTGCCAAACCGTGCGCCATACCGTACCAATCCAGAGGAGACGAAGGAGATTAAGTACAAGAGCTTCTCGACAAAGGTTATATATGCGAATCCCTTAGTCCTTGTGCTGTTCCTATTATTCTAGTGCCGAAAAAGGATGGTACAACGCGTATGTGTGTTGATTGCAGAGGCATTAATAATATTACTATTTGTTATCGTCATCCTATTCCTAGGCTAGATGATATGCTTGATGAATTGAGTGGCTCTACAATATTCTCCAAAGTTGATTTGCGTAGTGGATACCATCAAATTCGTATGAAATTGGGGGATGAATGGAAAACAGCATTTAAAACTAAGTTTGGATTATATGAGTAGTTAGTCATGCCTTTTGGGTTAACTAATGCACCTAGCACTTTCATGAGATTAATGAACGAAGTTTTACGTGCTTTCATTGGACGATTTGTGGTAGTTTACTTTGATGATATATTGATTTATAGAAGATCTTTGGAGGAACATTTGGAACATTTACGTGCTGTTTTTATCGCTCTACGTGATGCACGTTTGTTTGGTAACCTTGGGAAGTGCACCTTTTGCACCGACCGAGTGTCTTTTCTTTCCGCAACCCAAAACGGTCACACAAGTGAGTAGTTTTCTTGGCCTCGCTAGATTCTATAGGCGTTTTGGAGAGATTTTAGCACCATTACTGCACCTCTCAATGAGCTTACAAAGAAGGATGTGCCTTTTGTTTGGGGTACCGCACAGGAAGAAGCCTTCACGGTGTTGAAAGATAAGTTGACACATGCTCCTTTACTCCAACTTCCTGATTTTAATAAGACTTTTGAGCTTGAATGTGATGCTAGCGGAATTGGATTAGGAGGTGTGTTATTACAAGATGGCAAACCTATTGCATAGTTTTCTGAAAAATTGAATTTGTTATACATTCTGATCATGAATCTTTCAAACATATTAGAAGTCAAGCTAAACTGAATTGTAGACATGCCAAATGGGTTGAATTCATTGAGACTTTCCCTTATGTCATTAAACACAAGAAGGGTAAAGAAAATGTTATTGCTGATGTATTGTCTCGTCGCTATACTATGCTTTCACAACTTGACTTCAAAATATTTGGTTTGGAGACCATCAAAGATCAATATGTGCATGATGCTGATTTTAAAGATGTATTGCAGAATTGTAAAGAAGGAACAACTTGGAACAAGTTCGTCGTTAATGATGGATTTGTGTTCCGTCTAACAAGCTATGCATTGCAGCTAGCTCCGTTTGTCTTTTTTTGTTGCAGGAGGCACATGGAGGAGGACTAATGGGATACTTTGGCGTGAAGAAGACGGAGGACGTACTTGCTACACATTTCTTTTGGCCAAAGATGAGACGGGATGTTGAGCGCTTTGTTGCTTGCTGTACTACATGTCAAAAAGCTAAGTCACGACTCAATCCTCATGGTTTATATATGCCTTTGCCTGTACCTAGTGTTCCTTGGGAGGATATATCTATGGACTTTGTTTTAGGTTTACCTCGAACAAAGAAGGGGAGGGATAGCATATTTGTTGTCGTGGATAGATTCTCGAAAATGGCACACTTTATACCATGTCATAAAAGCGATGATGCTGTTAATGTTGCTGATTTGTTCTTCCGTGAAATTATTCGCTTCCATGGTGTGCCAAATACTATTGTTTCAGATCGTGATACTAAATTTCTTAGCCACTTTTGGAGATGTTTATGGGTTAAGTTGGGGACTAAACTGCTTTTTAGTACTACTTGTCACTCCCAAACTGATGGAACAAACTGAAGTAGTCAATAGAACATTGTCTACTATGCTTAGGGCTGTTTTGAAGAATAATAAGAAAATGTGGGAAGAATGCTTGCCTCATATTGAATTTTCTTATAATCGTTCATTGCATTCTACTACTAAGATGTCCCCTTTTGAAATTGTGTATGGTTTCCTACCTCGTGCACCTATTGATTTGTTGCCTCTTCCACCTTCGGAGAAGGTTAATTTTGATGCTAAACAACGTGCTGAATTGATTTTAAAAATGCATGAGTTAACTAAGGAAAACATTGAGCGTATGAATGCTAAATATAAATTTGCTGGAGATAAAGGTAGAAAACATGTTGTGTTTGCACCTGGAGATCTTGTTTGGTTACATTTGCGTAAGGATAGATTTCCTGATTTGCACAAATCAAAGAAATGCCACGTGCTGATGGTCCTTTTAAGGTGTTACAGAAAATAAATGATAATGCATATAAACTTGAGCTGCCTGCAGATTTTGGGGTTAGTCCCACTTTTAACATTGCAGATTTGAAGCCTTATTTGGGTGAGGAAGATGAGCTTCCGTTGAGGACGACTTCATTTCAAGAAGGGGAGGATGATGAGGATAGCAATACCATTGTTACACCCACATCCCCTGCTGCTATACATACTGGACAAATTACTAGAGCTCGCGCACGCCAATTAAATTACCAGGTACTTTCGTTTCTTGGTAATGTGATGTAGGGTAGAACCTTATGGGGTTGATCTTTCATGTTTGGAGAGGATCCCTACGAGCAACACGGAAAACGAGCGGGAGAGCACGAGGGAAATCACGAGGAAAACACAAGAGAATCACTCAAACCAACAAGATTCGATTACACATGCACTAGATCGATGAACACAAAGAGAGATACATGATCCACGATCAACAAAGGACGATACAAGAGGTAACCGGGTTCATCTCCGTGAGGAGGTCTTGATGGGGGCCACCCATGAGGGGGTCTTGAGGTTGGTCACTCCAAGAGGAGGTCTTGATCTCCTAGTGGAGTAGATCCATGGAGCAAAGCTCACATATGTCTATCATGTCCTTTGCTAACCCTGAACATAGCCCTAGGTACGGTTTATATAGTCTTGGGGGCGAAGTAGATGAAGAGGGGCTCGGATTGGGGATCACAGCCGTCCATCCTGATGAGCCCGTGCGCACGGGGTAAGTTGGGCCCGTGCGCACGGGGGTCCCGTGGGCACGGTACATGCCCGTACGCACGGGGTGCTCCAGCGCCAACTCTCTGAGTAGTCCGTGCGCACGTGGTCTTCGAGGCCCGTGGCCACGGGGTCGCCTGGGAGGTGCAGAGTTGATCTTGTTGCACTCCTTCTTCCTCCCTGTGGCCTTGGGGTCCTTCTCCTACTCCTTTGGGGTGTTCCTCACCAGCTTGTGGTCGTCGGTCTTCGTATCTAAGGACACATAGAGCTCTTTGGTGAGGTAGCAAGCAAGTCCAATGGATATTCATGATATTCTCGAAGAAGAGCGGGTTCACCTTAATTCCGGTAGGTCCGCTTGGGGCTTGATGTGCTATGAAGGTGTACATGGAGATGAACGCGGGATGCTCCGCATCATCTCCCCCGCTTGGGAAAGATCCGACCTCGGATCGTGATCCTCATCACCATGGAAACGGTTGTCATAGATGGACATAACTCGATGTCGTGGCACCTCAATTTGAAGGTCCATAGGGTCCATCTCCAATGTCGGTCCTCCATCCAATATATGCATCATGTAGACAAGAAGAAGGAAACAATAATGAAAGTATGGCCCATCCAATATGCATATTTGAAGATGGCTCAAAGGGAAGGAGTTCACCTTTAGGAGATTCTCACAAATGTTGGTGTTGGACATCATGTATGCCTTCACATAACCAAAATGTGATATAGGGCGGAACCCTCGGGGTCGATCTTTCATGTTTGGAGTGGATCCTACGGGGGAGAACACGAGGAACACGCGTAAAACACAAGGCAAACACGAGGGGGAATGAGGGAAACACTCAACCGACAAGTACCGATCACACAAGGGCTAGATCACCGAACACATAAGGTAGAACAAGATTCAAAATCAACAAAGGAAAGGTACACGAGTAGCCGTTCTTCTCCGTGAGGAGGTCTTGATGGGGGCCACCCTAGAGGGGGTCTTGAATCCGCTTGGGGGATCTTCTCCGAAGAGGTCGTGAGCTCCAAGGAGAAGTAACCAAGTGGATGAGCAAAGCTCTCACACAAACATGAGCTAATCCTTTGCTAACCCTAACTAGGAGGAGGAGGAGGTCTATTTATAGTCTTAGTGGAAATGGGGGCGAAGTGAAGGGGTACAAGGGCTCCAGCCCGCGGGCGCGGTCACACAGGTGTCGGACGTCCGGAAGGTGTCGGACGCCCGGGGCTTCGGGAAGGTCCGGACGTCCGGGGGCTGTCGGACGTCCGTAAATTCGGCTAGGGTGCAGTTCGTCCGGTCGTCCGGAGGCTTCGTGATGTAGGGAGTCGGAGATCTTTCACGTTTGGAGGGGATCCTACGAGGAGAACACGACAAACGAGCGGAAGAACACAAGGAAAAACACACATGAGAAACACTAAACTGACAAGTCTCGATCACACAAGGGCTAGATCACCGAACACATAAGGTAGCTCAAGATTCAAAATCAACAAAGGAAAGATACACGAGTAGCCATTCTTCTCCGTGAGGAGGTCTTGATGGGGGTCCACCCTAGAAGGGGGTCTTGAATCCTCTTGGAAGGATCTTCTCCGAGGAGGCGCGATCTCCGAGGAGAAGGTAACCAAGTGGATGAGCAAAGCTCTCACACAAATATGAGCTAATCCTTTGATAACCCTAACTAGGAGGAGGAGGATGTCTATTTATAGTCTTAGTGCAAATGGGGGCGAAGTGAAGGGGTACAAGGGCTCCAGCCCGCGGGCGCGATCACTCAGGGGTCGGACGTCCGGAAGGCGTCGAACGTCCGGAGGCTCATGACGGTCCGGACGTCCGGCAGGGCTCGGACGTCCGTAGATTCGGCTCGGACACGGGTGCGTCGGTCGTCCGGAGAGGGCCGGTCGTCCGGGGCTTCAGGAAGGCCCGGACGTCCGTGGATCGTCGGATGTCCGTAGATTCGGCTCTGGTACGGGTCGTCCGGTCGTCCGGTGGCTTCGGTCTTCTGTGAGTTTCCATTCGGGTGCCCAGCTGCCGGACGTCCGGAGGGCGTCGGTCGTCCGTGGCCTAGGAGTCGTTGGACGTCCGGACTTGGTCGGTCGTCCGACGCCTGTAGCTTCAGCAGCTTTCCTTCTCCATCACGCTTGGGGTCCTCGTCGTCTTGGCTCTTGCAAGTAGCTGTTCCTTGGCTCGTTCCCAAGTACCTGATTACACATAGAGTTTCCGAATGAGGTAGTAGCCATGTCTCATGATTAGGAAGAGGGAGTTCGGAGAGGAGCGAGTTCACCTTATCTTCAATAGCTTTAGCTCGAGTCATGGGTCCACGTGGTGTTGAGGATGATGTAGGTGCGTCCATGGGGATGAGTGGATGCTCTGCATCATCTCCCCCCCCCCCCCCATTGAGAGAGATCCGACCTCGGATCAAAAGATTCATCTCCATGGTATGGTGCGAGGTCCTTGACGTTGAAGATGTCGCTCACATTGTACTTGTCTCGAGGTAGGTCGATCTTGTAGGCGTTGTCGTTGTAGCGTGCTAGCACCTTGAAAGGTCCATCGGCTCAAGGAAGAAGCTTGGACTTGCGTTCGTTGGGGAAGCGGTCCTTGCGAAGGTGTAGCCACACTAGATGACCAATGTTGAAGACCATGGGTTGCTTGTTGACGTTGAGCTTGGTCGCTAGTCGTTGTACTTGCGCTCGATGGTTTGTCTTGTATCCTCATGCATCTTCTTGATGTAGCTTGCCCGTGCACTCGCATCCATGTTGGTGCGCTCTTGCAGAGGAAGAGGTAGAATGTCCAATGGGGACAACGGGTTGAAGCCGTAGACGACCTCGAAGGGGGACTTGCCGGTAGTCGAATGTCTTGCACGGTTGTAGGCGTACTAGGCGATTGGTAGACATGCTTCCCACTCCTTGATGTTCTTCTTGATCAAGACACGAAGGAGAGTGGATAGTGTGCGGTTCGTCACCTACGTTTGGCCGTCGGTTTGAGGATGGTATGCGGATGAGAACAACAGCTTGATTCCGAACTTGGCGCATAGGGTCTTCCAAAAGTAACTCAAGAACTTGACGTCACGATCGGAGACGATTGTCTTTGGTACTCCATGGAGTCGCAAGATTTCCCTACAAAAGAGATTTGCAATGTGTGAAGCATCGTCTATCTTGTTGCAAGGAATGAAATGTGCCTTCTTAGAAAATCTATCCACAACAACAAACATGGAATCCTTTCCATTTTGAGTTCTAGGCAAACCGAGTACAAAATCCATGCTAATGTCTTCCCAAGGTTGATAAGGAATAGGAAGAGGCATGGTAGAGGCAAAGGTGTCCCGTCTTTCGATGAGATGTTGGTTTTCGCTTTGGAGGAAGTCGACTTTGACGATCCGACTACTGAGCGTCTTGAGGGCGTCGCGCCTTGGCAATCGCTAAACCAACTCCGAGAGGTTATTGACCACGCCGAACACGATCAACGACCACGAGGGTCTGTTTCCTGCGAGCAAGCGAAGAACAAGCAAGAAACTGAGATTGCAATCTGGATATTGCGAATATAAGATGAAAGCTTTATTGATCAAGGTGGGGTTACTGTGGCGCCTTTATGCAGTCGTTGAACACAAGCGAAATGCGCGAAGTTGCAGCTATGGCGAACTTTTAATCTAAACAAAACCCAAGGTCTAAGCGGTGCCCTAAGGGCTGTATATATGGAGGAAGAGGGGGAATTTCGTGGCCCTTGGTGGAGGGTCCAAATCAACCCTAACTCTTGTTTCCCACACATACGGACTCTAAAACAGCCTATACTTAAGTATTTCGAAATTACATGGGCCTGGCCCAATAATAAGGTGACGCAGCACCTAGAATAGCCTATGGATGAATATTATGAAGTGGCATCTTGTATATTTCGTCCAAGGTCTCATGCACTCATTAGGGTGGCTTCAAAGTCCTGGAATCATCACTTGTAACTCCTTCTTGTTCTCCTTAGCATGGCATTATCTCCATGCTTGTTCTTGCTCAATGTCCATCCTTCTCCAAGCTAGGGCCTTCATTTGTAAGCAAAACAAATGTATCCAATTTAGGCAGCATCATATTCTCATGAACATTAGAATCATTACCAAGAAACGAAAGTACACGATAATTTAATTGGCGTCTTGTGAGCTCTAGTAATTGGTCCGATATATGTAGCAGTAGGGGCTGTGGGTGTAACAATGGTATTGATGTCCTCATCATCCTCCCTTCTTGAAATGAAGTCGTCCGACGTGAGCTCATATTCCTCACCCAAATAAGGCTTCAAATCTGCAATGTTAAAAGTGGGACTAACCCCAAAATCTGCAGGCAGCTCAAGTTTATATGCATTATCTTTATTTTCTCTAACACCTTAAATGGACCATCAACACGTGGCATTAGCTTTGATTTGCGCAAATTAGGAAACCTATCCTTACATAAATGTAACCAAACAAGATCTCCGGTGCAAAGACAACATGTTTTCTACCCTTATCTCCAGCAAGTTTATATTTAGCATTCATCGCTCAATGTTTTCCTTAGTTATCTCATGCACTTTTAAAATCAATTCAGCACGTTCTTTAGCATCAAAATTAACCTTCTCCGAAGATGGAAGAGGCAACAAATCAATAGGTGCACGAGGTAGGAAGCCATACACAATTTCAAAAGGGCACATCTTAGTAGTAGAATGCAATGAGCGATTATAAGCAAATTCAATATGAGGCAAGCATTCTTCCCACATTTTCTTATTATTCTTCAAAACAGCCCTAAGCATAGTAGACAATGTTCTATTGACTACTTCAGTTTATCCATCAGTTTGGGGTGACAAGTAGTACTAAAAAGCAGTTTAGTCCCCAACTTAGCCCATAAACATCTCCAAAAGTGGCTAAGAAATTTAGTATCACGATCTGAAACAATAGTATTTGGCACACCATGCAAGCGAATAATTTCACGAAAGAACAAATCAGCAACATTAACAGCATCATCGCTTTTATGACATGGTATAAAGTGTGCCATTTTAGAGAATCTATCCACGACAACAAATATGCTATCCTCCCTTCTTTGTTCGAGGTAAACCTAAAACAAAGTCCATAGATATATCCTCCCAAGGAACACTAGGCACGAGCAAAGGCATATATAAACCATGAGGATTGAGTCGTGACTTAGGTTTTTGACATGTAGTGCAGCGAGCAACAAAGCGCTCAACATCCGTCTCATCTTTGGCCAAAAGAAATGTGTAGCAAGTATATCCTCCGTCTTCTTGACACCAAAGTGTCCCATTAATCCTCCTCCATCGCCTCCTGCAACAACAAAAGACGAAACAGAGCTAGCGAGGAATGCATAGCTTGTTAGCACGGAACACAAAACCATCATTAAGAACGAACTTGTTCCATGTTCTTCCTTCTTTACAATTCTGCATTACATCTTTAAAATCAGCATCATGCACATATTGATCTTTGATGGTCTCCAAACCAAATATTTTGAAGTCAAGTTGTGAAAGCATAGTATAACGACGAGACAAAGCATCAGCAATAACATTTTCTTTACCCTTCTTGTGTTTAATGACATAAGGGAAAGTCTCAATGAATTCAACCCATTTAGCATGTCTACGATTCAGTTTAGCTTGACTTTTAATATGTTTCAAAGATTCATGATCGAATGTATAACAAATTCTTTGGGCCATAAATAATGTTGCCATGTCTCTAAAGTCCGAACAAGAGCATATAATTCTTTGTCATAAGTAGAATAGTTCAGACTAGGCCCACTCAATTTTTCAGAAAAGTATGCAACAGGTTTGCCATCTTGTAATAACACACCTCTAATCCAATTCCACTAGCATCACATTCAAGCTCAAAAGTCTTATTAAAGTCGGGAAGTTGGAGTAAAGGGCATGTGTCAACTTATCTTTCAATACCGTGAAGGCTTCTTCACATGCGGTACCCCAAACAAAAGGCACATCCTTCTTTGTAAGCTCATTGAGAGGTGCAGCAATGGTGCTAAAGTCTCTCACAAACGCCTATAGAAACCAGCGAGTCCAAGAAAACTCCTCACTTGTGTGACCGTTTTGGGCTGCGGCCAACTCTCAATAGCTTCAATCTTGGCTTTATCAACTTCAATTCCTGTGGAGTAACAACATAGCCAAGAAAAGATACTCGATCGGTGCAAAAGGTGCACTTCCCAAGGTTACCAAACAAGCGTGCATCACGTGGAGCATTGAAAACAACACGTAAATGTTCCAAATGTTCTTCCAAAGATTTGCTATAAATCAGTATATCATCAAAGTAAACTACCACAAATCGTCCAATGAAAGCACGTAAAACTTCGTTCATTAATCTCATGAAAGTACTAGGTGCATTAGTTAACCCAAAAGGCATGACTAACCACTCATATAATCCAAACTTAGTTTTAAATGCTGTTTTCCATTCATCTCCCAATTTCATACGAATTTGATGGTATCCACTCATAAATCAACTTTGGAGAATATTGTAGAGCCACTCAATTCATCAAGCATATCATCTAGCCTAGGAATAGGATGGCGATAACGAATAGTAATATTATTAATGCCTCTACAATCAACACACATCTGACGTACCATCCTTTTTAGGCACTAGTATAATAGGAACAGCACAAGGACTAAGAGATTCGCGTATATAACCTTTGTCGAGCAGCTCACATGCTTGACGCATAATCTCCTTCGTCTCCTCTGGATTGATGCGGTATGGTGCACGGTTGGGTAGCGATGCACGGGAATTAAGTCAATTTGATGCTCAATCCCTCGAATAGGTGGTAATCCGGTGGCACGTCTTGTGGGAAGGCGTCGTGAACTCTGCAAAATGTTAGTGACAACGAGGGGCAAAGAGGAAGGCACGTCCTCGAATGAAAATAATGCCTCTTTGCACACAAAAGCATAGCAAACAGATTTGCTAGAATCTAGCTCATCAATATCAGATTTGGTGGCAAATAAACATGCACTTTTCAGTTTAATTTCAGAAGCAACATTAGATGGTTTATTATGAGGCTTCATTTGTTGCTCAAATTCTTTTGCCACAATCTGATTTTCACTCTTATTTTCTCCTGTTTTGCTTTATTAGCTCTATTAATATCATCTTTCAAAATGGAATCAGGAGTCATAGGAAGCAAAGTAATATTTTTATCCTTGTGAACAAGAGTATCTGATTGTTTCTACCATGGTGTACAAATTTTTATCAAATTGCCATGGTCTACCAAGTAATAAGGAACATGCTTGCATAGGTACCACATCACAATCAACATAATCAGCATATGTAGAGATACTAAAATGCACACGAACAGATCGTGTTACCTTAACCTTGCCGCTGTTGTTGAACCATTGGATGTAGTAAGGATGTGGATGTGGTCTTGTGGTGAGAAAAGCTTCTCCACCATATCCATGCTAGCCAAGTTGTTGCAGCTCCCTCCATCTATGATGGCCTTGAATAGAACGTTCCTTCACAACTCCTTTGTATGGAACAAGTTATGCCTCTGATTTTGCTCAGCTTGTGTAACCTGCACACTCAAAACACGTTGAGCAACTAAACATTCATACTGTCGGCATCTTGACAGCCATGTATTGCGTCTCAAAATCAGAATCATCTCCACCGTGTTCTTCATGTGTAATAAGAGCCAAAGTCTCTTCATCATAGTCACTAGCAGACTCATACCCACCATCCTCGGTAGCAATCATCACACGCTGAGATTGGCATTCTCTCATAAAATGTCCTCTTCCCTTACAACGACGACAAATAATATCACTTGTGTGCCTGTTGGCGCCATGGAAGAAGAAGAGCTCTGTGTAGGCCAGCGGTGTACTCTTGGCGGATAGTGGTGGTTGTGCCTGCTTTCTTGTATCACGGTTGGAGGTGGCAGCCGGCGGAGGTGCGGTGTAGTAGAGCGTGTGGAAGTAGATGATGCACGTGGTGTCCATGATGAAGGTCGACCTGCGAGAAAAGTTAGTCGCGCCAAGGCACATCGATCCTGCACTTCACGTTCAGCTTTACAAGCAAGATGGAATAATCGGTGATATTATTATAATCCTTGTAGTCTAGAATGGTCTGAATCTCTCTATTTAATCCACCCGAAAACGTGCAAGCATAGCTTCATTCTCCTCAACAATACCACATCTAATCAAGCCAGTTTGTAATTCACGATAATATTCTTCTACCAAATTTTTCCTTGTCTTAAGCGCTGCAATTTTTGAAGTAATTCACGCTGATAATATGGTGGAACCAACGAGTACGCATAGCAGTTTTCAAAGCAGCCCAAGTAGCTGGAACAGGATATAATCTACAATGTTCAGACCACCAAACACATGCAAAGCTAGTGAAAGCACAAACAATGACGAGAACACGTCTCTCCTCGGGATATTGTAAACATGTAAATTGTTGTTCAGTTTCTAACTCCCAAGTAAGATATATATCAGGAACATATCTACCCTCAAATGGTGGAATATTCAATTTCAGTTTAGGGAGATGGTCATGATCTCGTACTGAAGGGGAGCCGAACATTGCCATTGTTTGCATGTGGGCGACACGGTGGTTGTGGTGCTGGTGGTTGCACGTGGTTCGATGTTGATCAACCTCATCCTCGTAAGCTCTCACATAATCATCCTCCCCACTTGCAGCAGCAGGAGCCCTGAAGTATCAACAGCAGCACCAGCAGCTTGGCCATCTGAAGAGGGACACGGGAAGCTTCGGCGGAGGGCTGTTTAGCGATGTGGAGGTAGTCCATGTTGTTGTAGTAGAGGTGCGTTAGGTGCAGCCGGTGGTGGTGGTGGTAGGCAGCGAGCAATTCATTAAACTTGTTATCGAGCTTTGTTTGACGCCTTCTCAATGCCATCTATCTTCTCCATGGCCTCTTCAAATCTATTTAGCACATCGTCCACCTGCCCACTCATCATTTGTTGAAACTTATCATGTAGCGCTTTGTTTGTCATGTTCTCCCGGTCGGTCTAAATCGACTTGTGATCCTGCCATGGTTAGCACAATAGAAACACACAAGAATATGATTGACAGGACTACTAGGAAGTGGTGGTGGTGGTGTGGTGGACGATCACAAATCCGTCAAGCAAATCTCAAATTCTTACAGTTCTTACCCAGCGAGTGGTGATCGGCAACCGATGTAGTCAAAACTCTCAAAGCTTGGATAGAAGCGATTACGGGGAGAGTCAAGCATACGATGTAGATGTATGTGGAGCTGGGAAGGCTTATAATATGGTAGCAAAAAGGGTCGGTAATAATCAATTCAGAGATGCAAAGTTGAATAAGCGCTCAACGATGATCTTGTCTTTGGTCCTAGGCTGAACCGTGCTAGAGGCGAGCCTAGAACACTAACAAAATCACGGCGCTGCGCGAAACAACGGAAAAGCACACTCTGGAATTTTTTTTTTTCGCTCCTTTTTTTTTGCGCTGCTTTTTTTTTTGCTGCTTTTTTTTTTTTTTTTTTGAAAAATCACTATAATGGCGAGTGTCTCAAAACTCTTCCAGTCAAACCGAGCGGGATGGGCACGAAATTTTTCGACCAAAAAATTTTTTTTTTTTCTGCCGGACCCAAAAAGCTGAAGCAGGTCAAAAAAACTTTCTATAACGGCGTTGTCTCAATACACTTAGAAACACCTAAAAATAGGATAGCGAGAAATTTTTTCGACAAGTGCGTTTTGGAAAATTTTGGGCCTAAGCGGAGGTGGTTTCGAGAACCTCCTACTCGGCAAGGAAACACGAATCGGAAACTAGATGGATCTCGAAAACAAACCTAATATGAGAAGAACTTCGGATTGGTGGTGGATATATGGTGGTGGTATATGGCAGCGGTGGTGATATATGGTAGCGGTGGTGGTATATGGATACGGATTGGTGGTGGTATATGGATCACGGATTGGTGGCGGTGGCGGATAAGCAATGGTGGTAGATGGCAAGGCGATGATGATGGTGCGGCGGCGGCGTGACAACTTATGACTAGAACTCGAAACTCTAAAAGACTAGACTCTAAGACCAGCAACTTGACACGACGATGCAACATAAATTCAACAAAGCAAAACCCTAAAAAGATTATGCAAAGGCTCAGATTGGTTCGGATATGATGAACTAACCCTAATTTTTTTGTGGCTTTTTCGTGGACTTTAGGTATGAAGAACAGACTCGATCTAATCTCTGAAAAACTGTAAAATCTCACCGAGCAACCTGAAAATCTGATACCACTTGATAGAGGCAAAGGTGTCCGTCTTTCGATGAGATGTTGGTTTTCGCTTTGGAGGAAGTCGACTTTGGCGATCCGACTACTGAGCGTCTTGAGGGCGTCGCGCCTTGGCAATCGCTAAACCAACTCCGAGAGGTTATTGACCACGCGAACACGATCAACGACCACGAGGTCTGTTTCCTGCGAGCAAGCGAAGAACAAGCAAGAAACTGAGATTGCAATCTGGATATTGCGAATATAAGATGAAAGCTTTATTGATCAAGGTGGGGTTACTGTGGCGCCTTTGTCTAGTCGTTGAACACAAGCGAAAGCAGCGAAGTTGCAGCTATGGCGAACTTTTAATCTAAACAAAACCCAAGGTCTAAACGGTGCCCTAAGGGCTGTATATATGATGAGGACATCAATACCATTGTTACACCCACAGCCCCTCTTGCTACATATCTTGGACCAATTACTAGAGCTCATGCCGCCAATTAAATTATCGGTACTTTCGTTTCTTGGTAATGATTCTAATGTTCATGAGAATATGATGCTGCCTAAATTGGATACATTTGTTTTGCTTACAAATGAAGGCCCTAGCTTGGAGAAGGATGGACATTGGAGCAAGAACAAGCATGGAGATAATGCCATGCATAAGGGAACAAACGGAGTTACAAGTGATGATTTCAGGACTTTGAAGCCACCATAATGGGTGCATGAAGCCTTGGACGAAATATACAAGATGCTACTTCATAAATGTCGTCCCGAGGCTATTCTAGGTGCTTTGCGTCACCTTATTAGTGGGCCAGGCCCATGTAATTTCGAAATACTTAAGTATAGTCTGTTTTTAGAGTCCGTATGTGTGGGGAAACAAGAGTTAGGGTTGATTTGGACCCCTCCACCAAGGGCCACGAAATTCCCCCTCTTCCTCCATATATACAGCCCTTAGGGCACCGTTTAGACCTTGGGTTTTGTTTAGATTAAAAGTTAGCCATAGCTGCAACTTCGCGTGCCGTTTGTGTTCAACGACCGGACAAAGGCGTCCACAGAACCCCACCTTGATCAATAAAGCTTTCATCTTATATTCGCAATATCCAGATTGCAATCTCAGTTTCTTGCTTGTTCTTCGTTTGCTCGCAGAAACAGGCCCTCGTGGTCGAGTTGATCGTGCTCGGCGTGGTCAATAACCCTCGGAAGTTGGTTTAGCGATTGCTAAGTAGCGACGTCTCGCCGTTAAAGAGTCGGATCGTCAAGGTCGACTCCACCCAAAACGATAGCCACCATCTCATCGAAACATCGGGACACCTTTGCCTCTATCAAGTGGTATCAGATTTTCAGGTTGCTCGGTGAGATTTTACAGTTTTAAATAGATTAGATCGAGTCATTCTTCATACCTAAAGTCCACGAAAAAGCCACAAAAAAAATTAGGGTTAGTTCATCATATCCGAACCAATCTGAGCCTTTGCATAATCTTTTAGGGTTTTGCTTTGTTGAATTTGCGGTTGCATCGTCGTGTCAAGTTGCTGGTCTTAGAGTCTAGTCTTTTAGAGTTTGAGTTACGGTCATAAGTTGTCACGCCGCCGCCGCACCATCATCATCGCCTTGCCATCTACCACCATTGCTTATCCGCCACCGCTCTGAATCCGTATCCATATACCACCACCAATCCGTATCCATATACCACCACCAATCCGTATCCATATACCACCACCAATCCGTATCCATATTCCACCACCGCTGCCATATACCACCACCATATATCCACCACCAATCCGAGTTCTTCTCATATTAGGTTTGTTTTCGAGATCCATCTAGTTTCCGATTCGTGTTTCTTTGCGGAGTAGGTTTGGAAAAAAAAAAAAAAAAAAAAAAAGTCTGAAACCACCCTCGTTTAGGCCCAAAATTTTCCAAAACGCACTTGTCGAAAAAATTTTCGGCTATCCTATTTTAGGTGTTTCTAAGTGGATTGAGGCGATCGCCGTTATAGAAAGTTTTTTGACCCGTTTCAGGTTTTGGGTCAAGGCGTCGAAAAAAAAAAAATTTTGGTCGAAAAAATTTCGTGCCCATCTGTCGATTTGACACAGGAAGAGTTTTGAGACACTCGCCATTATAGTGATTTTTAAAAAAAAAAAAAAAAAAAAAAAAAAAAAAAAAAAAAAAAAAAAAAAAAAAAAAAATTCCAGAGTGTGCTTTTCCGTTGTTTCCGTGCAGCGCCGTGATTTTGTTAGTGTTCTAGGCTCGCGTCTCTAGCACGGTCTAGCCTAGGACCAAAGACCTGATCTGCGTCGTTGGCGTTTATTCAACTTTGCATCTCTGAATTGATTATTGCTAACCATTTTGCTACCATATTATAAGCCTTCCCAGCTCCACATACATCTACATCGTGCGTTTGACTCTCCACAGTAATCGCTCTATCAAGCTTTGAGAGTTTTGACTACATCGGTTGCCGATCACCGCTTTCTTCTTTGGGTAAGAACTGGTAAGAATTTGAGATTTGCTTGACGGTTTGTGATTTATCCACCACACCACCACCACCACTTCCTAGTAGTCTGTCGAATCATATTCTTGTGTGTTTCTATTGCTGCTAACCATGGCAGGATCACAAGCCGCGAGACTGGCCGGGAGAACATGACAAACAAAGCGCTACATGATAAGTTTCAACAAATGATGAGTGGGCGGGTGGACGATGTGCTAAATAGATTTGAAGAGGCCATGGAGAAGATAGATGGCATTGAGAAGGCGTTCGAAACAAAGCTCGATAACAAGTTTAATGAATTGCTCGCGCGTCTACCACCACCACCACCGGCTGCACCTAACGCACCTCTACTACAACAACATGGACTACCTCCACATCGCGAAACAGCCCTCCGCCGAGCTTCCGTGTCCCTCTTCACTGGCCAAGCTCTTTGGTGCTGCTGTTGATATACATGGCTCCTGCTGCTGCGGCGGGGGGAGGATGATTATGTGAGCTTACGAGGATGAGGTTGATCAACATCGAACTCGTGCAACCACCAGCACCACAACCACCGGTCGTCCACATGCAAATAATGGCAATGTTGGGCTCCCCTTGAGTACGAGATCATGACCATCTCCTAAACTGAAATTGAATATTCCACCATTTGAGGGTAGATATGTTCTGATATATATCTTACTTGGGAGTTAGAAACTGAACAACGATTTACATGTTTACAATATCACGAGGAGAGGCGTGTTCTGCTGCTGTTTGTGCTTTCACTAGCTTTGCATGTGTTTGGTGGTCGAACATTGTAGATTATATCCTGTTCCAGCTACTTGGGCTGCTTTGAAAACTGCTATGCGTACTCGTTGGGTTCCACCATATTATCAGCGTGAATTACTTCAAAATTGCAGCGCTTAAGACAAGGAAAAATTCGGTGAAGAATATTATCAGGAATTACAAACTGGCTTGATTAGATGTGGTATTGTTGAGGAGAATGAAGCTATGCTTGCACGTTTTACGGGTGGATTAAATAGAGATTCAGACCATTCTAGACTACAAGGATTATAATAATATCACTCGATTATTCCATCTTGCTTGTAAAGCTGAGCGTGAAGTGCAGGATCGGCAGGCCTTGGCGCGGACTAACTTTTCTGCAGGTCGACCTTCATCATGGACACCACGTGCATCATCTACTTCCACGTTCTACTACACGGCACCTCCGTCGGCTGCCACCTCCAACCGTGATACAAGAAAGCAGGCACAACCACCACTATCTGCCAAGAGTACACTGCTGGGCCTACAGAGCTCTTCTTCTTCCATGGCGTCAGCAGGGCACACAAGTGATATTATTTGTCGTCGTTGTAAGGGAAGAGGACATTTTGCGAGAGAATGCCAATCTCAGCGTGTGATGATTGCTCTTGAGGATGGTGGGTATGAGTCCGCTAGTGACTATGATGAAGAGACTTTGGCTCTTATTACACATGAAGAACACGGTGGAGATGATTACGATCTTGAGGCGCAATACATGGCTCTTTGAAGATCTTGACAGTATGAATGTTTAGTTGCTCAACGTGTTTTGAGTGTGCAGGTTACACAAGCTGAGCAAAATCAGAGGCATAACTTGTTCCATACAAAGGGAGTTGTGAAGGAGCGTTCTATTAGCGTCATCATAGATGGAGGGAGCTGCAACAACTTGGCTAGCATGGATATGGTGGAGAAGCTTTCTCTCACCACAAGACCACATCCACATCCTTACTACATCCAATGGTTCAACAACAGCGGCAAGGTTAAGGTAACACGTCTTTGTTAGTGTGTATTTTAGTATCTCTACATATGCTGATTATGTTGATTGTGATGTGGTACCTATGCAAGCATGTTCCTTATTACTTGGTAGACCATGGCAATTTGATAAAATTCTGTACACCATGGTAGAAACAATCAGTATACTCTTGTTCACAAGGATAAAAATATTACTTTGCTTCCTATGACTCTGATTCCATTTTGAAAGATGATATTAATAGAGCTAATAAAGCAAAACAGGAGAAAATAAGAGTGAAAATCAGATTGTGGCAAAAGAATTTGAGCAACAAATGAAGCCTAATAATAAACCATCTAATGTTGCTTCGAAATTAAACTGAAAAGTGCATGTTTATTTGCCACCAAATCTGATATTGATGAGCTAGATTCTAGCAAATCTGTTTGCTATGCTTTTGTGTGCAAAGAGGCATTATTTTCATTCGAGGGCGTGCCTTCCTCTTTGCCCCTGCTGTCACTAACATTTTGCAGGAGTTCGCGACGTCTTCCCACAAGGCGTGCCACCGGATTACCACCTATTCGAGGATTGAGCATCAAATTGACTTAATTCCGGTGCATCGCTACCAACCGCGCACCATACCGTACCAATCCGAGGAGGCGAAGGAGATTATCGTCAAGTCACAGGAGCTGCTCGACAAAGGTTATATCTGCGAATCTCTTAGTCCTTGTGCTGTTCCTATTATACTAGTGCCTAAAAAGGATGGTGCGTCGGCGTATGTGTGTTGATTGTAGAGGCATTAATAATATTACTATTAGTTATCGTCATCCTATTCCTAGGCTAGATGATATGCTTGATGAATTGAGTGGCTCTACAATATTCTCCAAAGTTGATTTGCGTAGTGGATACCATCAAATTCGTATGAAATTGGGAGATGAATGGAAAACAGCATTTAAAACTAAGTTTGGATTATATGAGTGGTTAGTCATGCCTTTTGGGTTAACTAATGCACCTAGTACTTTCATGAGATTAATGAGCGAAGTTTCGTGCTTTCATTGGACGATTTGTGGTAGTTTACTTTGATGATATACTGATTTATAGCAAATCTTTGGAAGAACATTTGGAACATTTACGTGCTGTTTTAATGCTCTCGTGATGCACGTTTGTTTGGTAACCTTGGGAAGTGCACCTTTTGCACCGACCGAGTATCTTTTCTTGGCTATGTTGTTACTCCACAGGAATTGAAGTTGATAAAGCCAAGATTGAAGCTATTGAGAGTTGGCGCAGCCCAAAGCGGTCACACAAGTGAGGAGTTTTCTTGGACTCGCTGGTTTCTATAGGCGTTTTGTGAGAGACTTTAGCACCATTGCTGCACCTCTCAATGAGCTTACAAAGAAGGATGTGCCTTTTGTTTGGGGTACCGCATACGGAAGAAGCCTTCACGGTATTGAAAGATAAGTTGACACATGCTCCTTTACTCCAACTTCGACTTTAATAAGACTTTTGAGCTTGAATGTGATGCTAGTGGAATTGGATTAGGAGGTGTGTTATTACAAGATGGCAAACCTGTTGCATACTTTTACGAAAAATTGAGTGGGCCTAGTCTGAACTATTCTACTTATGACAAAGAATTATATGCTCTTGTTAGGACTTTAGAGACATGGCAACATTATTTATGGCCCAAAGAATTTGTTATACATTCGATCATGAATCTTTGAAACATATTAAAAGTCAAGCTAAACTGAATCGTAGACATGCTAAATGGGTTGAATTCATTGAGACTTTCCTTATGTCATTAAACACAAGAAGGGTAAAGAAAATGTTATTCTTGATGCTTTGTCTCGTCGATATACTATGCTTTCACAACTTGACTTCAAAATATTTGGTTTGGAAACCATCAAAGATCAATATGTGCATGATGCTGATTTTAAAGATGTAATGCAGAATTGTAAAGAGGGAAGAACATGGAACAAGTTCGTTATTAATGATGGTTTTGTGTTCGTGCTAACAAGCTATGCATTCCTGCTAGCTCTGTTAGTCTTTTGTTGTTGCAGGAGGCGCATGGAGGAGGATTAATGGGACACTTTGGCGTGAAGAAGGCGGAGGATATACTTGCTACACATTTCTTTTGGCCAAAGATGAGGCGGGATGTTGAGCGTTTTGTTGCTCGCTGCACTACATGTCAAAAAGCTAAGTCACGACTCAATCCTCATGGTTTATATATGCCTTTGCTGTGCCTAGTGTTCCTTGGGAGGATATATCTATGGACTTTGTTTTAGGTTTACCTCGAACAAAGAAGGGAGGATAGCATATTTGTTGTCGTGGATAGATTCTCGAAAATGGCACACTTTATACCATGTCATAAAAGCGATGATCTTTATTAATGTTGCTGATTTGTTCTTTCGTGAAATTATTAAACTTGCATGGTGTGCCAAATACTATTGTTTCAGATCGTGATACTAAATTTCTTAGCCACTTTTGGAGATGTTTATGGGCTAAGTTGGGGACTAAACTGCTTTTAGTACTACTTGTCACCCCCAAACTGATGGACAAACTGAAGTAGTCAATAGAACATTGTCTACTATGCTTAGGGCTGTTTTGAAGAATAATAAGAAAATGTGGGAAGAATGCTTGCCTCATATTGAATTTGCTTATAATCGTTCATTGCATTCTACTACTAAGATGTGCCCTTTTGAAATTGTGTATGGCTTCCTACCTCATGCACCTATTGATTTGTTGCCTCTTCCATCTTGGAGAAGGTTAATTTTGATGCTAAAGAACGTGCTGAATTGATTTTAAAATGCATGAGATAACTAAGGAAAACATTGAGCGTATGAATGCTAAATATAAACTTCTGGAGATAAGGGTAGAAAACATGTTGTCTTTGCACTGGAGATCTTGTTTGGTTACATTTGCGTGAGATAGGTTTCCTAATTTGCATAAATCAAAGCTAATGCCACGTCTTGATGGTCCATTTAAGGTGTTAGAAAATAAATGATAATGCATATAAACTTGAGCTGCTGCAGATTTTGGGGTTAGTCCACTTTTAACATTGCAGATTTGAAGCCTTATTTGGGTGAGGAATATGAGCTTCCGTCGAGGGCGACTTCATTTCAAGAAGGGAGGATGATGAGGACATCAATACCATTGTTACACCCACAGCCCCTCTTGCTACATATCTTGGACCAATTACTAGAGCTCATGCGCCAATTAAATTATCGGTACTTTCGTTTCTTGGTAATGATTCTAATGTTCATGAGAATATGATGCTGCCTAAATTGGATACATTTGTTTTGCTTACAAATGAAGGCCCTAGCTTGGAGAAGGATGGACATTGGAGCAAGAACAAGCATGGAGATAATGCCATGCATAGGGAACAAACGGAGTTACAAGTGATGATTTCAGGACTTTGAAGCCACCATAATGGGTGCATGAAGCCTTGGACGAAATATACAAGATGCTACTTCATAAATGTCGTCCGAGGCTATTCTAGGTGCTGCGTCACCTTATTAGTGGGCCAGGCCCATGTAATTTCGAAATACTTAAGTATAGTCTGTTTTAGAGTCCGTATGTGTGGGGAAACAAGAGTTAGGGTTGATTTGGACCCCTCCACCAAGGGCCACGAAATTCCCCCTCTTCCTCCATATATACAGCCCTTAGGGCACCGTTTAGACCTTGGGTTTTGTTTAGATTAAAAGTTCGCCATAGCTGCAACTTCGCGTGCCGTTTGTGTTCAACGACCGGACAAAGCGTCCACAGAACCCCACCTTGATCAATAAAGCTTTCATCTTATATTCGCAATATCCAGATTGCAATCTCAGTTTCTTGCTTGTTCTTCGTTTGCTCGCGAGGAAGCAGGCCCTCGTGGTCGAGTTGATCGTGCTCGGCGTGGTCAATAACCCTCGGAAGTTGGTTTAGCGATTGCTAAGGCGCGACGTCTCGCACGTTCGTAGTCGGATCGTCAAGGTCGACTCCCACAGAAACGATAGCCACCATCTCATCGAAACATCGGGACACCTTTGCCTCTAACAATATATGGAGGAAGAGGGGGGGAATTTCGTGGCCCTTGGTGGAGGGGTCCGAAATCAACCCTAACTCTTGTTTCCCCACACATACGGACTCTAAAAACAGCCTATACTTAAGTATTTCAAAATTACATGGGCCTGGCCCAATAATAAGGTGACGCAACACCTAGAATAGCCTATGGATGAATATTATGAAGTGGCATCTTGTATAGTTCGTCCAAGGTCTCATGCACTCATTAGGGTGGCTTCAAAGTCCTGGAATCATCACTTGTAACTCCGTTCTTGTTCTCCTTGCGCATGGCATTATCTCCATGCTTGTTCTTGCTCCAATGTCCATCCTTCTCCAAGCTAGGGCCTTCATTTGTAAGCAAAACAAATGTATCCAATTTAGGCAGCATCAGATTCTCATGAACATTAGAATCATTAACAAGAAACGAAAGTACCTGATAATTTAATTGGCGTGCGCGAGCTCTAGTAATTGGTCCAGTATATGTAGCAGTAGGGGCTGTGGGTGTAACAATGGTATTGATGTCCTCATCAAGGCATGTAAAGACCATGAGATTGAGCTTTAGACTTAGCTTTGCGACATGTAGAGCATCGGTTGGTGAAGCGTGAGACGTCGCAGAACATCTTGGGCCAAAAGTAGTTCTTGGAGAGCGTGGCGAATGTCTTGTCGCGTCCAAAGTGTCCCATGAGTCCGCCTCCATGAGCCTCTTGCAAAAGGAGCGACCGAAGAGAAGACTCGGGAATACATAGTTTGTTAGCTCTCATAAGATAACCATCCTTGATGTAATAGTGTTCCCAAGAAGTATGCGTCAAACACTTAGCATAAGGAATAAAAAAAGATGGGCCGTTAGCATACAATTCTTTTATGTGCTCAAAGCCAATAACATTCAACTCAAGTTTAGTGACAAGCGTGCATATGCGTGAAAGGGCATCGGCAACTACATTTTCTTTACCCTTAATGTACTTGATCACATAGGGAAAAGATTCAATAAATTCACTCCATTGGGCATGACGCTTGTTCAACTTAGTTTGACCTTTTAAGTACTTCGGCGTTTCATGATCGGTATGGATGACAAACTCATGCGGTCTAAGGTAATGTTCCCAAACATGTAGCACACGCACTAAAGCATACAATTCTTTGTCATAGATGGGATAGTTAAGTTGAGCACCCGATAATTTTTCACTAAAATCTGCAATGGCTCTTTTTTCTTGCATCAAAACTCCGCCAATTCCGGTACCACTTGCATCACAATGAACCTCAAAAGTTTTGTCCAAATTGGGTAAAGCAAGAATCGGAGCATGAGTAAGCAAAGACTTGAGCTCATAAAAAGCGGTGGATTGCAAAGTTCCCCAAACAAAAGGAGTATTCTTCTTACTCAAAGCATGCAAAGGAGCGGCAATAGTGCTAAAATCTTTCACAAAGCGACGAAAAAAACCCGCAAGACCAAGAAAGCTACGCACTTGTTGCAAATTGGTGGGTTGGGGCCAAGTTTTAATTTCTTCAATTTTAGATTCATCAACATGGACACCCTTTGAGGATACAACAAAACCTAAGAAAACCACTTTGTCAACACCAAATGTGCATTTTGTCATGTTTACATAAAGACTTTCCTTTCGAAGGGTTTGCAAAACAGTCCTAACATGCTCAAGATGCTCTTTCATGGTTTTGCTAAACACAAGAATATCGTCGAAGTAAACCACAACAAAGACTCCAATATAAGGCCGAAGGACATAATGCATGAGACACCCATAAGTACCGGGAGCTTCCGATAAACCCATAGGCATGACTAACCACTCATATAAACCAAATTTGGTTTTGAAAGTAGTTTTCCATTCATCACCCTCTTGTATGCGGATTTGATAATAGCCACTTTTAAGATCAATTTTTGAGAAAAAGTTGGCTCCACTAAGTTCATCAAGCATGTCATCTAGGCGAGGAATGGGATGCCTATAGCGAACGGTAATAGCATTTATAGGTCTACAATCGGAACACAAGCAGAAACTTCCATCGGGCTTAGGCACAAGTATAACGGGAACGGCACACGGGCTTAGGCTTTCACGTACATGACCGTTGTCGATGAGTTGTTGTACTTGCCGTTGAATCTCTTTGGTTTCTTCAGGATTGACTCGGTATGGAGCTTTGTTTGGGAGAGGTGCTCCGGGGATGAGGTCGATTCGACGCTCAATGCCTCGAAGAGGAGGTAGACCCGGAGGTAGGTCATCGGGGAAAATATCTTGGAATTCCTGCAAAAGAGATTGAAACACTAATGGTAGCTCGTGAGTGGTGTTAGTTGTTGGCTCTCCATCCTTGCACACAAGGACAAAGTGCATCACACTAGATGGGTTCTCACACACTTCTCTCATCTCACTTTTGGTGGCAAATAGGATGAGGTTTTTCTCTCTAGGCGAAGAGGCGCTCAAGTTTGGCTTGTGGCTCTCACTCACTTTTTGGTGGATCACTTTCTCACTCTTGTCTCTATGATGGGTGGCTTGCTTGTCGGCTATCACTTGACTAGGAGACATAGGTCGTAGCACATACTCCTTCCCTTTCATCTTGAAGCTATAGTGATTGGTGCGCCCGTTGTGGAAGACACCACGGTCGAATTGCCATGGTCGACCAAGAAGGAGGTGGCAAACGGTCATTGGGACCACATCACATTCCAAAGTGTCCTCATATGCACCAATTTTGAAGGAGACTTGGACCGTATGCTCAACTCAGATAGTGCCGGGTCCTTAGCCATTGAACCTTGTAGGATTGGGTGCTTCCTCTTGCCCAATTGAAGCTTGGAGCATAGTTCTTCACTTGCCAAGTTGTGACAACTACCTCCATCGATGATGACCTTGACGGACCTTCCATTGATGCCGGCGTTTGTGTGGAAGATGTGGCATCTTTGGTCGTCTTCTTGTTGATGTTGAAGAGTCAAGACCTTGGAGACAACGAGAGCGGGGCACGAATCCTCATCACAAAAGACTTGATCATCTTCATCTTCGTTCACTTGCCGGTGCATGGCCACTTTCTCAAGAGCTTCCATCTCCTCATCACTCATTGAGTCATAGGTGTCGTCGTCGTTGAGGATCATGGTGCGCTTGTTGGTGCATTCGTAGGACTTGTGGCCTCGGCCGCCGCAAGTGAAACACTTGAAGGAGCTTGTCTTGATGGTCTCATCGGTCGGAGTAGATGACGAAGCACGCGGCTTGAAGTTGCTTGTAGTAGGAGGAGGACGACTTGAACTTGTCGAAGTCTTCTTGTAACTTGACTTGTCGTCAGTGCTTGGAGAAGGTTTGGTTGATGTAGATGTTGGAAGAGTTGTTGAAGGTTGGTTGTTGGAGAAGCCGTAGGTCTTGGACGAGTACTTGGCGTACTTGAAGTCATCTTGCACTTGACGTTCCGCCTTTGTGGCTTGATGCACGAGCTCAATGAGGGTGGAGTATGGTTGGAAGTCGGCGATCTTCTTGATGGGATGATTGAGTCCATTCAAGAAACGTGCCATAGTTTGCTCATCATCTTCCTTCACATTGGCTCGAATCATGGCTATCTCCATTTCCTTGTAGTATTCTTCAACACTCTTTGTTCCTTGCTTGAGGAGTTGGAGTTTGTTGAAGAGGTCGCGGTTGTAGTAGGTTGGCGCAAAACGTGCTCTCATGACATCTTTCATTTGAGCCCAAGTGGTCATTGGAGGTTCACCTCTTGCTTGTCGCCTCTCAAGGATTTGTTCCCACCATATGAGCACATAGTCTTGGAACTCAAGTGATGCCATAGCGATCTTCTTCTCTTCCTCATAGTTGTGCAAACGAAAGATTTTGTCGACCTTCAATGCCCATGAGAGGTACTCTTCGGGGTCATTGCTTCCATTGAACTTGGGCATGGTGAATTTGAGCTTTCCATAGCGTTGCTCTTCATTGTGTCGTTGGCGATGGTGATGATGACGCCCTTGACGTGGATTGCAATCGTCTTCATGTTGCTCTTGGCGTGGAGGAAGGCCATGATCAACTTGCTCTTGTTGAACTTGAGGTTCAGGTGGAGCTTGACGAGCTTGTGGAGGAGCTTGAGGAACTTGACGTTGTACATGGAGTTGGTAGTTCCTTTCTTGGATTTCTTCTCGAAGGGCTTCCTCTTGATTTCGCCATTCACGATTGCGGTTGGCGATGACTCGACTTGATTCATGAAGGGCACGTTGTGCCTCAAGAGCTTGCGCTTCACGTTGTTGTCGTTGAAGACGTTGCGCCTCGGTGATACGGGGCTAACCCGGTGTAGGCCGATCTTTCACGTTTGGAGTGGGATCCCTCGAAGAGCACGAAGAACACGGGGAAGAACGGGGAGAAATCACAAGGGGAAACACTCAAGAACAAGTCCAATCACACATCCACTAGACAATCAAACACACAAGATACACAAGGTACATGAACAACAAAGTGAAAGATACAAGGTAGAGTTCATCTCCATGAGGAGGTCTTGAAGGGGGCCGCCCAAGAGGGGGTCTTGATGATATATCCCGCAGGATCTTCTCCTAGATGGAGGTCTTAGCCTCCAATGGAGTAGTGGTCTCTCTCTCTCTCTCAAGAGTAGAGGAAGGTAGGAGCAAACCTCACATACAAATGAGCTATCATATTTGCTAACCCTAGAAAGGATGAGGGGAACGTCTATTTATAGTCTAAGCCACGAAGGGGTAAGTGGGAGAGGGATACAAGGCCAAAGGCCCGGCTGCGCAGAGGCAGTGTCGGACGTCCGGTCGGGGTCGGACGTCCGGTCGCTCACGGGGGTCCGGACGTCCGGAGGGCGTCAGACTTCCGACGTTTTGGCTCTGGACAGGTGGTGCCTGTCGTTCGGTCGGCATCAGTCGTCCGGTCCCTGGTACTTGTCGGATGTCCGGTGGTCGTCGGTCATCCGGCCGCTGTAGCATCTTCGTCTGGCTGGGTGGAAGGTGTGTCGGACGTCCGGTGGCACGTCGGTCGTCCGGCCGCTGTAGACGCCGCAGCTCCGTCTTCTTTCGTCTCCTCTTCCATGCTTCCCTCGCGGATGGTGTAGTTGTTCCATGGCGCTTACACTCCTCCTCGTCACCGAAAAGCTCCGGCAATACCTATGCATGCACACAAGTGGAGTGTCAAGTAGTATACCATCCTCGAAGGGGTCAAGTGAGCACGTGTAAAGGAGAAGATTCACCTTTATGTATGAGAAGTAGAGGTCACACATGTCACTTGCCAAACGGACTCTTGACATGGTGATGATCGTAGGATGCTCCGCATCATCCCCTCCCCCTTGGAAAAGATCCGACCTTGGATCAAAAACCAAATCACCATGGGAAAGAGATGTCGGTGCCGTGTCGAAGTGGTCGATCACCAAGCACTCATCGTCTAGTAACTCGAAATGGGCACTCTCCAATGTCGCACCGTCTTGTGATTCCTTCAAAATGAGCAAATACAACAAACACTTGGAAAAACAAATGTGGTTAGCATTAGTGCAAAACCAAGCATTCGAGAGGTGATTCACCAAACAAGTGTTGTCGTCAAGCATAGCATAGGGTGTGACAAAGGATTGTGACACGGCATGTAAGCAAATGAATTGAGTAAAATCAAGGTCATCATGGAAACAAGCATGTAAATGTGAGGTAGTGATGCAAATGTGTGTGACAAGAGAATAAGCATCTACCTCAAGATCATAGCAAACATGCATAAAGTGCTCGACAAATGGTCGATGGTAGGCATAGGAATCATTCGCAACACCAAATAAGATGAGATGTCTAAACAAATGGGTCAAGTGCAAGACAATCCAAGCATAATGTGCATAGGGTGTAGTAAATATAGTGTGGCACTCAACACAATAGAAAGAGCAAGTGTTCATCATGTGTGAGGCAATCAAGTCAAGCATGTGACAAGCAAAGGGACACGACATATGTGAAGAAATGATATTGGTGCAACCAATCATATGATAGTAGAAAGTAGTCCAAGAATTGGATGCAACACACAAGGTATATATGTCATGAAGCATGGAAATGTGGCAATCATGGTTGAAAGCAATATCTCGAACATGCGTGCAAATGGTGCAAGCAACACATGAAGTATGATCCACAATATCCAAGCTCAAGAAGGATGTCACCTTGAAAGTGTGTCCTTGTGCATTCTTCACAATGCCAAAGTGGAAGCAAATACGGTGTAGAAGCGAGTCGTGGTAGAATGTATGACGCTCGCTCTCAAGAGCTCGAATGGTCAATTCACGTGAAGTGGAAGTCGACACAAAGTCCAATTATCCTACACATGCACAAAACAAAATAAAGAACGTATGCGCATGGTAGATAAACACATCATCCATCATGATGGTTCTCATCTTTTGCACATAACCATTAGAAGCACAAGTGCATGAATAATATGATGCAACAATGGCAATATTCATGGCACTAGGTATATGGTGCAAAGAAGTAAGACAAGCATGCTTCACAAGAATTATGTCAAAATCTCCAAATATATGCGAGAATGCTATGGGGGCAATCTCATGAGCAAGAAGAGAATTATTGTTGCACTCAATACATGGCAAATCATCTAGCATGAGAGAGGCAACACATAGAGATATATGACAAGAAGCAATATGAATCATGTGCGAAGCATATAGATGGTTGTCATCAACCGCATGAAATGGTGATGCAACATAAGCAAGCATAGTAATCAACTCGTGCAAACTAGTGGAGTGAAGATGCAACACACTAGGATAAATCATGGCAATCATGTCATGTGAGCAAATAATAGGCATAGGGAGTGCACATGACATATCGCAAGCACGAACACAAAGCAAGATGAAAGTGTCATCATAGGAATGGTGCACAAAAGTAACATGGCAACAACAAGCAATATCTCCACAAAGCTTGCAAATACACATAAAAGTATGAGTCAATCACCATGTGTAAAGCAAAGCATGGGTCACAAATGCATGGAAAAGGCATAGGAATGGGCATATAATGCAAAGTGAGCATGGCAAGATGGGCATATAATATGTAATGGACAACAATCCATAGCCAAGTGAGGGCCATGTAGAAGAAATGCGTGAATACTTCGCGTGAAGAGAGCGGTGGGAAAGGAAATCCATGGTGATAGAGGCAAAGGTGTCCCGATGTTTCGATGAGATGGTGGCTATCGTTTCTGTGGGAGTCGACCTTGACGATCCGACTACGTACGTGCGAGACGTCGCGCCTTAGCAATCGCTAAACCAACTTCCGAGGGTTATTGACCACGCCGGAGCACGATCAAGCTGACCACGAGGGCCTGTTTCCTGCGAGCAAACGAAGAACAAGCAAGAAACTAAGATTGCAATCTGGATATTGCGAATATAAGAGGAAAGCTTTATTAATGAAGATGGGGTTACTGTGGCGCCTTGGTCAGTCGTTGAACACAAACGAAATCTGTGAAGTTGCTGCTATGGCGAACTTTTGATCTAAACAAAACCCAAAGTCTAAACGACGCCCTAAGGGCTGTATATATGGAGGAAGAGGAGGAATTTCGTGGCCCTTGAGGGAGGGTCCAAACCAACCCTAACTCTTGTTTCCCCACACATACGGACTCTAAAAACAGCCTATACTTAAGTATTTCGAAATTACATGGGCCTGGCCCAATAATAAGGTGACGCAGCACCTAGAATAGCCTACGGACGAATATTATGAAGTGGCATCTTGCATATTTCGTCCAAGGCCTCATGCTCTCATTAGGGTGGCTTCAAAGTCCTGGAATCATCACTTGTAACTACGTTCTTGTTCTCCTTGCCCATGCCAACATCTCCATGCTTGAACTTGCTCCAAGGTTCATCTTTCTTGTCCATGGTAGGCCCTTCATTTGTAAGCAAAACAAATGTATCCAGTTTAGGCAGCATCATATTCTCATGAACATTGGAATCGTTACCAAGAAACGAAAGTACCTGATAATTCAATTGGCGTGCGCGAGCTCTAGTAATTGGTCCAGTATGTATAGCAGCAGGGGCTGTGGGTGTAACAATGGTATTGATGTCCTCATCACATGGGATCCGAAATCATCGTTGCTCTCTAGAGCTCGTTTTGTCAACTCGTGGGATTGCGAGGTTTACAATTATTCATGGGTACCTACACAAAAGAGACACAAACCAAAGAAATTGTGCGCGTGGTAAATGTACACATCATCCATCATGATGTGTATGTGCACGTGTGAGTTAGCACAAGATAAGAAATGCTCAAAGAAATTTGATGCATGGTATAAGAACATGTCATCCATCATGAAAGAATAGTTATTGTGTATGGCACGATGGGGATGCAAATTTAGCATACAAGTATATGGCATGTCAATATCATTATGATGCATGGGGAGCATATTGTGCACATAATTATTGGGATCATGCAGTGGATGGGATGGATCAAAATCTCCTAACATGTATGAGGAAACTATGGGGGTCTCCTCATGAGCAATATTGGAAACATCATTTGGAGAAAATGGATAACATCCAAAGCAATGCATATCCGAAGCTAGGTGGGCATGGCATGGCATAGGAGATAAATGATGCAAAGGGAGCATATCAATATCATCACAAGAAAAACAAATGCCAATAACCATGGGCTTGTCATCTATGCCATAAGTGCAAATTGGGTTTATTCTAATGGCATATGCATAGTCACTATGAAGAGATTGCAAATAAGACATATGATGGATCTCATGCATAGCATATGACAAGTCAAGCGGACTAGCAAACATGATGTGACCTAAAGAATTGTCACAAGAAATCCTATGTAACATGGCATCACAACTAATAGACTCCACATGAGAATCATCGTACTCATCATAAATGGGCAAATCATCACATGGGGAAATCATACTAGAATGAAGAAAGGTACTAGGTGGATCAACATCATGCAAGCAATCAATCTCAAGAATGTCCACTAGTGGGAGTAGAGCATCACCTTCACCTATGTTACCTTTTCCATTCCACTCAAGTGGTGTAGGTGAAGTGGGAAAGACCAAATGGTGGTCATCATCATCTTGATGGAACCATGTGGGGGGTGCATCATATTCCACCATGGCCATCATCTTGTCCAAAGGGAGGACGAAGTCCTCGAGGATCGGCGCGTCATCATCAATGGGACCTAGCACCAAATGAGAAGACACAATAGAGGTAGAGATCAAGTTGTTAGAAATACAAATGGCCTCACGAGACCTATCAACTATCTCACTCTCTCTATGTGGTGGTTCACTCACTCCGTCAAAGTAGGTGCACTCAATCTCATGTATGGTGGAGTCACTCATCTCACTCAAGTGGTGGGGGTTGTGGCTCTCCTCACATGGGAATTGGGGCAACTCATCATATATGGGGCTAGTGGTGAAGTCACTCGCACTCTCAATATGGTGGCTAAAATCACTCAAGTCATCATACGTCGCCGTGGTCTAAGGGAAAATCCCATGCTCAATCATCTCGTAGTCGTCGCCGTGGATGAAGGCTGAAGATGGCACATCATCGCTCTCCTCCATGACCGAAGGGAAAATCCCATGGTCGATCATCTCGTCACCGTCGCCGTGGATGAAGGCCGAAGATGGCACATCATCACTCTCGCCTCCTAAGATGGAAGCATCATCCTTGCTCGCCACCTTGTCGCTTGCCTCCAAAGCTTGGTCCTTGAAGGTCTCCCTAGTCGTACTTGTCGCCGCACCATCTTGAAAAAGAGTCGAAGTAGACTCGGCATCATCAATGCCACAAAGAGGGATGGCGGTGAAGTCGAACTTGGGAGCATCGTCTTGGAGCTCGTCGGGCTTGGACATCTTGGTGGTACTAGCCTCATGCTTGTCGTAGAGCTTGGTCACCGCGAAGTTTGCTTGGGATGGAGAAGCCTTGGCCTTCTTGAGTTCTTGTTCCGCCTTGAGAGCACCAATGTAGTAGTCGTCGATGGACTTGTAATTCTCGAGGAAGATGGTCTTGGAGATGTCGTTGTGCAATCCCATCATGAGGTGGAACTTCATCGAAATGGGGTCGTCCACGCCGGCTCGTCGCAAGGCAATCTTCATCTCCTTGAAGTACGCGTCGATGGACTTGGATCCTTGGATGGTGTTCTCCAATTGGCGTCGAAGTTGTTCCATGTAGGTTGGAGGCACAAACTCTTGCCGCAAAGCTCTCTTCGTCTTGGGCCAACTCATGTTGTAGTACTCCGAAGGTGTGTGAAGCCACCATGTCGAGGCGTAGTCGTGGAAGTTTCTTATGGCGC
This sequence comes from Aegilops longissima, assembly GCA_021605205.1. Taxonomy (NCBI): domain Eukaryota; kingdom Viridiplantae; phylum Streptophyta; class Magnoliopsida; order Poales; family Poaceae; genus Aegilops; species Aegilops longissima. The sequence goes on from CM038679.1 coordinate 260,249,276, forward strand.
ACTTCACTTGATCTTTGGGAGGAACTTGATGTAGCTTGAGGTAGTCGTCCATTAAGCGCTCCCACTCGAGATACTCCTCGGGTTCATGAGTCCCATAGAAAGGAATCGCGTGGTCGATGTCGAGGTCGTAGTAGCTCGTGGAAGTCGCGGACTTGAGCTTGGGGAGCTTCTCTTGAGCGTCGTCTTGGGGTGCTTGTTGGCGAAGATGCCGTATGTCCGTAGGCGAAGATGCCTTGAAGTCGCTTGGCGAAGATGCCAAGGGAGATGGTGAAGTCATTGATCGGTTGTTGATGTAGAGCTCTTGACCTTCACGTTCTTGGTGGTGATGGTGTCGATGCCGATGTGATCTTGCCGGAGATGGTAGCTCGGAAGCATGTGCTCTTGAGCGTCTTCTCGAAGATGAGGAAGATCGCTTGTAGGACTTGATGAGGGCTTTGATCTCCTCCATTTGAGCTTGCATCTTGGCGTCGTTGGAGTTGTTCGAGGCATCGAACTCGTCGTTGTTGTTGTAGACCGAAGGTGAAATGCCTTGCCTATCCATCACAAGACTCGAGTAGAGGTGAGTAGGAAATGAGATAAACAATACCAAGTTACCTTTTCCCAAAGTTGAGGATGTATCCCGTTTCACTCAATGTGAGATGAAAGAATAGTGGAATTGGTACGGACTTGTTCACTCACACCTATCAAGTAAAGCTTATGGTAGAGCCGGTGAGGATAGTGGCACAAAAATTTGATGCAAAATGTTAGCAAGAGTCAATAATGTTGAAAGAGATTCACAAATTCATAAGCGAAACAAGTAGACCAATAGCAATATGTGGCACACGGAAACACACACACGGATAGATAAATGGGGTCGTGCAACCAAGGAATGAGCACAAAATGTGGAATCCACGGAAAACGCTCGTGTTGCACAACTCAAGAGAGACGCTAGCACGATTGCTCAATAGGCGGATACGACACTTGTGCACAACCTATAATATGCAAAATGGATAAACTTTCTATCCCAAGTATGCTATGTATGTATGGTTCCCGGTGTTTTTCTCAAGATGATCCAAGATGATCGGATATGATACCATATGATATATTTTGATGCTATGGCTATTGCTTACAAGCTCTTTGCTCACTCTTTTTCTTTGCTTAAAAGCTTTTTTTTCTATGGCCACTTTTGCACAATCCACAAACCAAGATAGCTATTGTGTATATGCGGGAACGATATTGTGACACAACGGATGATATGATACCGATATGATATGGTATGTATGCAATGGATGGTGTAGATCACTAATGTTCACAAGTAGCGTGGCCCGGCAATACTCAAATGCCTAGTCTCCATAGGCAAGTGACGCAAAATGGGCTAGGGGTTAACAATGCAATTGCAAGGGAATATACAATGGTGTCGTCGAGGTTACCGTCCTTTGCGATGATGACTGGCGGTGTTCTTGATGTAGATACCAAGATGATGGAAACTCGTCCCTAAGTAGCCGAAACACCTTAGGAAACGAAAAAAACCGCGAACTCAAAATCTCAAATGACAAATGTCAAATCGTGGTAGCGGAAAAGCGGTGGTGGTTTGCACTTGGCGATGCGGAAGTGGAATGATGGGCTATACATGTGTAGGAGTTGAAGTTGCTGTCCCTAAGTAGCCGAAACACCTTAGGAGACACAAGCCACAGCTCAAAAAAGCTCAAACAAAATTGGGTTAAGTTGGGGTGGAAGTGTATGGTGGGTAAGCCTATGCGGAAGTGGTGGTGGTGGTTGAAGAAGAAGCAATCGTCCCTAAGTAGCCGAAACACCTTAGGAGACTCGAATCACTACTCAAGCAACCACAAATACAATGGGGAACAAAATTGGTTAGGTTGCGAAAGTCGGTGGTGGCTATGCAGATGATATGGTGGAGGGCCTAGGCAAACTTGCCAAATTTTGGAAAATTTTATGAAGTCAAATGGTGTTGGTGGTATTTTTGTGGTAAGGGGGATGTCAATAGCTTCAAAACGAGCTAAAGAACGTCAAAATCGGAGTTCGGATGAATTAGTTATGGACAAAACAAAAATCAGCCGATGTCTGAAACTACAGGTTACAAACGTCCGTAAAGGTCGGATGTCCGGGGCGTCGGACGTCCGGGAAAGTTGGAAATCCGTAAATTCGGTTCGGGTTAGGTGTTTCGGTCGTCCGGGAAAGGTCGGACGTCCGGTCGTTCCTGGGGCTCCGGACGTCCGTAAAACGCCGGTCGTCCGGGGTTAGGGTCAACGAGATCACGAGTTCGGCGCGATTTTGGGCGGAAAATGGAGATTTCGGGGTCAAAATTGATGAGATTTCGTTGATGAAAGATGGGGAAACTTCAGGAAATGCTAGATCCACTCGAAACCAAGCAAATCCATGGATCAAAATCAACAAAACTTCATCTCACCAACAAATTACAAAAAAATTTGGGGCTATTTTTGGTGGGGATTTTCGGATTTAGGACGAAATCAACAAAATCAAGCTAGAAAACAAAGGGTAGGGGCTCCATAAACGTGATCAACGTGGCTCATGATACCATATGATACGGGGCTAACTCAGTGTAGGCCGATCTTTCACGTTTGGAGTGGGATCCCTCGAAGAGCACGAAGAACACGGGGAAGAACAGGGAGAAATCACAAGGGGAAACACTCAAGAACAAGTCCAATCACACATCCACTATACAATCAAACACACAAGATCCACAAGGTACATGAACAACAAAGGGAAAGATACAAGGTAGAGTTCATCTCCGTGAGGAGGTCTTGAAGGGGGCATGCCCAAGAGGCGGTCTTGATGATATATCCCGCAGGATCTTCGCCTAGATGGAGGTCTTGGCCTCCAATGGAGTAGTGGTCTCTCTCTCTCTCTCAAGATTAGAGGAAGGTAGGAGCAAAGCTCACATACAAATGAGCTATCATATTTGCTATCCCTAGAAAGGATGAGGGGAAGGTCTATTTATAGTCTAAGCCACGAAGCGGTAAGTGGGAGAGGGATACAAGGCCAAAGGCCCGGCTGCGCCTGAGCGATGTCGGACGTCCGGTCGAGTCGGACGTCTGTCGCTCATGGGGTCCGGACGTCCGGAGGGCGTCGGACTTCCGACGTTTTGGCTCTGGACAGGTGGTGCCGGTCGTCCGGTCGGCATCGGCCGTCCTGTCCCTGGTACTTGTCGGACGTCCGGTGGTCGTCGGTCGTCCGACCTCTGTAGCGTCTTCGTCTGGCTGGGTGGAAGGTGTGTCGGACGTCCGGTGGACGCCGGTCGTCCGGGCGTTGTAGAGTGTCGGACGTCCGGTGGCACGTCGGTCGTCCGGCCGCTGTAGACGCCGCAGCTCCGTCTTCTTCCGTCTCCTCTTCCATGCTTCCCTCGCGGATGGTGTAGTTGTTCCATGGTTCTTACACTCCTCCTCGTCATCCGAAAAGCTCCGGCAATACCTATGCATGCACACAAGTGGAGTGTCAAGTAGTATACCATCCTCGAAGGGGTCAAGTGAGCACGTGTAAAGGAGAAGATTCACCTTTATGTATGAGAAGTAGAGGTCACACGTGTCACTTGCCAAACGGACTCTTGACATGGTGATGACCGTAGGATGCTCCGCATCACTCGGCGTCTTGTTCTTCTTGGTGTAGACGCGCTCGTTCTTCCTCTTGGTGTCGTAGTCGTTGTCGTTCTTGAGCTTGGGCAAAAGCGACTTGGTTTGATTGAGGACGAGGGACTTGCTCATCGACTTGCTCTTGTGAATGCTTCTCATGTAGCGGGTTGCGAGATGCATGACGGTCTTGACGCGCGGCTCGTCGAAGAGTGTTCGATGATGGTGTACTTGAGTCATAGAAGGTGTCGTCGGAGTGTCGACTCGAGCGGCTCCGTCTTGAGGATGAAGAAGTGGAATGATGCTGGTTTCTCATCAAGGTGCGGATCTTGTCCATTCTTGCATCATTCTCTTGCTTGTGAGCGTCGAACTTGTTGTCGAAGTAGTCTCTTGTACGTTGCTCGGAGAGTCGCAAGTCGGTGGCGAGGTTGTCGATGCGGTCGCTCATTGCTTGTTGCTCTTGGTGCAACGCTTGTTGTGCACCAAAGAGGTGGCTCTTGGTGACGTATGAAGACATGTCGTCGTCTTGCTCAAGGAAGAGTGGGTTGGTAGAAGTAGTTGGCCTATCCATCATTCCAAGCAAAAATGTGAGTGCTAGAAGGAGAAGAACTTATACCAATGTACCTTTGACCGAAGTTGATGATGAATCAAGTTCACTCAAATGCGGACAATGAAATAGCACTATTGGTACCAATGCTTGTCAGTTCTCACACCTACACAAATAAAAGCTTATGGTGGAGCTAGGTAAGGATGGTGGCACAAAATTTGTTGCAATTGTAAGTGAGCGTCAATAATGTTGAAAAAGGTTCACAAATTTGCAAATGCAACAAGTAGACCAAGCAAATAATGGTACAGGGAAACACACACGCAAATAGATAAGTGGGATTGTGCAAACCAAAAGTGAGCCAAAATGTGGAATCCACGAAAATGCTCTTGTTGCACAATACTAGAGAGACGCTAGCACGAAACTTGTGCACAACCTACTAGGCAAAAATGCAACTATCTCTATCCCACGTATGCTATATGTATGGTATTTCGGTGCTATGATCCAAGATGATCCAGTATGACAATCTTAATGTAATATGATGCTATGGTTCTTGCTCATAAGCTCTTTACTTATCTTTCCTCTTTGCTTAAAAGCTTGGGTGGCTCTTTCACTTTTGAGCTCTTTTCTCATGCAAAACTTCACGAACCAAGATAGCAATTGTGTATGCTATGACAACTTTGTGACACACAAATGGATCCCAAGATATGCACCACGGTGGTATGGTATGTATGCTATGGAGTATGATCACTAATGTGCACAAGTCACGTTGCCGGCAATACTCAATGGCTAGTCTCGATGGGTAAGCTACGCAGAAGTAAGGCCATGTGGGTATCAATGCAATTGCAAGGTATGACAAAGATGTCGACGAAGTTACCGTCCTTGGCGATGATGTGACCCTTGCGAAGATGAGCCGAGGTGATGATGAAGTCGAACCGTACCTAGATAGCCGAAACACAATAGGACATGGGAACCACAACTCAAAATCTCAAGGACCAAAATGTGGCAAAATCGTCATAGGATGTATTGGGGAGGATGGTGGTGTATGTGGTTTTGGAAGATGTGGTGGAAGGTGGGGTGGTGGTGGTGGTTAAACTGAAGAATTTCAGTTTCGTCAGGGTTTCACGGATGTTCAGTTTTTCCGGCCGTCCGACCGTCGGATGTCCGGCAGGGTCCGGTCATCCGTAAATTTGAATCGGGACAGGGGTTCCGGTCGTCCGGAAAGGTTGGACGTCCGGTGGTCGGGGTCAACGCAGGTTGGGCCAGGGCAATTTTGAGGTGGAAGAAGATGGTGAGGTCAAAATTGAGCGGATTGATGGATGGAAAAGGGTGGGGAGGGTGGGAAAAGCTAGATCCACACGTAGCAACTCAAATCCATGGACCAAATCCAACAAAATCTCAACTCACCAACAAATTACAAAAAAAATTTGGGGCTATTTTTTGGTGGGGAATTTTCGGATTTAGGACAAAAACAACAAAATCAAGCTAGAAAACACGGGGTAGGGGCTCCAAAAACGTGATCAACATGGCTCATGATACGAAGATGATGTAGGGCGGAGCCCTAGTCGGAGATCTTTCACGTTTGGAGGGGATCCTACAGGGAGGACACGACGAACGAGCGGAAGAACACAAGGAAAAACACACAAGAGAAACACTAAACCGACAAGTCTTGATCACACAAGGGCTAGATCACCGAACACATAAGGTAGCTCAAGATTCAAAATCAACAAAGGAAAGATACACGAGTAGCTGTTCTTCTCCGTGAGGAGGTTTTGATGGGGGTCCACCCTAGAAGGGGGTCTTGAATCCTCTTGGAAGGATCTTCTCCGAGGAGGCGTGATCACCGAGGAGAAGGTAACCAAGTGGATGAGCAAAGCTCTCACATAAATATGAGCTAATCCTTTGCTAACCCTAACTAGGAGGAGGAGGAGGTCTATTTATAGTCTTAGTGCAAATGGGGGCGAAGTGAAGGGGTACAAGGGCTCCAGCCCGCGGGCGCGATCACTCAGGGGCCGGACGTCCGGAAGGCGTCGGACGTCCGGAGGCTCGTGACGGTCCAGACGTCCGCAGGGGCTCGAGACGTCCGTAGATTCGCTCGGACTCGCGTCGTCGGTCGTCCGGAGAGGGCCGGTCGTCCGGGAAGGCCGGACGTTCGTGGATCGTCGGACGTCCGTAGATTCTGCTCTGGTACGGGTCGTCCGGTGGCTTTGGTCTTCCGTAAGTTTCCATTCGGGTGCCCAGCTGCCGGACGTCCAGAGGGCGTCGGTCGTCCGTGGCCTGGGAGTCGTCGGACGTCCAGAATTGGTCGGTCGTCCGACGCCTGTAGCTTCAGCAACTTTTCTTCTCCATCACGCTTGGGGTCCTCGTCGTCTTGGCTCTTGCAAGTAGCTGTTCCTTGGCTTGTTCCCAAGTACCTGATTACACATAGAGTTTCCGAATGAGGTAGTACCCATGTCTCATGATTAGGAAGAGGGAGTTCGGAGAGGAGCGAGTTCACCTTATCTTCAATAGCTTTAGCTCGAGCTCGAGTCATGGGCCCACGTGGTGTTGAGGAAGATGTAGGTGCGTCCATGGGGATGAGTGAGGGATGCTCCGCATCACTTCGGTCTTCCATGAATTTCCATTCGGGTGCCGAGTTGCCGGACGTCCGGAGGGCGTCGGTCGTCCGGGACCTGGGAGTCGTCGGATGTCCGGGCGGGACCAGTCGTCCGTGGCCTGTAGTCATGTCCTGTCTTCCTTCCCTCGCTGTAGCATCTCCCAGGGCTCGGACGTCCGGGACCGGCCGGTCGTCCGGTGCCTGTAGCTTCACAAATGGCCCTTCTTCTTGATGTCCATGCTTGGGGTCCTTGCCACCTTGGCCATTGGGTGTAGCTGTCCCGTGGGTCTCCTCCAGGTACCTGATCACACACAGAGTGTCCATATGAGGTAGTAGCCAAGTCTCGTGACTAGAGAGAGGAAGTTCGGAGAGGAGCGAGTTCACCTTATCTTCGATAGCCTTAGCTCGAGCTCGAGTCATGGGTCCAAGTGGTGTTGAGGAAGATGTAGGTGCATCCATGGGGATGAGTGAGGGATGCTCCGCATCATCTCCCCCGCCCCCCTTGAGAGAGATCAGACCTCGGATCAAAAGCTTCGTCTCCATGGTATGGCGCGAGGTCCTTGATGTTGAAGATGTCGCTCACATTGTAGTTGTCTCGAGGTAGGTCGATCTTGTAGGCGTTGTCGTTGTAGCATGCTTGATGCGGAGCATCCCACGAGCATCCCCATGGACCTACAACCGTCTCATCAAGAGCCAAGAGGACCCATGACATGAGCTAGAGCTAGAGCTCTCGAGAACGAGGTGACCTCTTTCCTTATTGATATCACATATGATCCACTCGAGACATGGCTACTACCTAAGTCCGATATGCTATGCATGATTAGGTGTCAAGGGGAACCTCCCGAGGATGCATGTGAAGATGGACAAGCCGCCAAGTCCACGGATGAAGAGAACCAACGGAAACGAGCAAGATCAACTTCCAGGCCCCGGACATCCGGCCATGGCCCCGGACATCCGGCCCCTGGAGCTTCTACCTCAACATGCTCCAAACTGCCCAAGTCTCCAGGGCCCGGACATCCGGCGTCCAAGCCCGGAAATCCGGCTCCCCTCACCCGGTTCTGCGGTAACGGTCGCCCCAGCCCGGACATCCGGGCTGAGAGCCCGGACATCCGGCCCGACGCCCGGACGTCCGGCCTCCCCTGCCTGCGTGCAGTGCCTCCGGGACTTGTCCCTTGTACCCCTTCGCCCCGAGACTATATATACTTGATCCCCTCCTCTTTCTAGGGTTAGCATTGGATTAGCTCATATTCTTGTGTGAGAGCCTTTGCTCATCCACATGGCTACTTCTCCCCGGAGATCAGGACCTCTACGGAGAAGATCCCCCAAGCGGATTCAAGACCCCCTTCTAGGGTGGACCCCATCAAGGCCTCCTCACGGAGAAGAACGGCTACCGTTTGTATCTTTCCCTTGTTGATCTTGAATCTTGTGCCACCTTATGTGATCGATAATCTAGCACTTGTGTGATTGATCTCTTGTCGGTTTCATGATTTCTGTCTCGTTTCCTCCGTGTTTCCCTTGTGTTCTTCCGCGTGTTCCTCGTGATTCGCCATAGGATCCGCTCCAACGTCAAAGATCGTCCATGTAGGGTTCCGCCCTACATCATCTATGGTATCATGAGCCACGTTGATCACGTTATTGGAGCCCCTACCCCTCTTTTTCTAGCTTGATTTTGTTGTTTTTGTCCCAATTCCGAAAATTCCCCACAAAAATAGCCCCAAATTTTTTTTGTGATTTGTTAGTGTGATGAAGTTTTGTTGGATTTGATCCGCGGATTTCGTGTGTTGCAGGTAGATCTAGCTTTTCCCCATCTTTTCCACAATTTCCATCCACAAAATCGCCCAAATTTTGATCGGATTTGACCTCTCCACGCAGTGTTCTTCGAGCCCGGACATCCGGCCCGAACAGCCCGGACATCCGGGCCGACCAGCCCGGACATCCGGCGCCCCGGACATCCGGCTTCCAGCCGGATTTCCGGCCCCTCATAACAACAATCCCATCCACCACCCCAATCACCGCCTAACTTTCGCCAAATTTTGTCCCGTGCCCACATGCACTTCCACTTACCTCCACCACTTCCGCATAACACCACCATAGCCTTTTCCACTACCAATTCCGACAATGTTGCCAACTTTTGCCTTGAGAATTTGAGTTGTGGTTTTCCGTATCCTTTTGTGTTTTGGCTATCTAGGTACGGTTCAACATCAACATCACCACCGCTCATCTTCGCCAAGGACGGTAACATCGTCGACACCTTTGTCATCTTGCAATTGCATTGATAACCATCATAGCCCATCTTTTGCGTTGCTTACCCATCGAGACTAGCCATTGAGTATTGCCGGCAACGTGACTTGTGCACATTAGTGATCATACTCCATAGCATACATAACATACCAAAGTGGTGCATATCTTAGCATCAACTTGTGTGTCACAAAGTTGTCATCGCATACACAATTGCTATCTTGGTTCGTGAAGTTTTGCATGAGAAAAGAGCTCAAAGAGAAAGAGCCAATCAAGCTTTTAAGCAAAGAGAAAAGATAAGCAAAGAGCTTATGAGCAAGAACCATAGCATCATACAACATTAAGATTGTCATACTTGATCATCTTGGATCAACACATCGAAACACCATACATATAGCATACTTGGGATAGAAGTCGTTGCATTTTTGCTTAGTAGGTTGTGCACAAGTTCGTATCCGGCTATTGTGCAATCATGCTAGCGTCTCTCTAGTGTTGTGCAACAAGAGCATCTTGGTGAATTCCACATTTTGGCTCATCCTTGGTTGCATAACCCCATATTATCTATTTGCGTGTGTGTTTCCGTGTACCATATCTTGCTATTGGTCTACTTGTTGCACTTCCAAAATTTGTGAATCATTTCCAACTTTATTGAGTCTCACTTACAATTGCATCAAATTTTGTGCCACCATCCTAACCGAGCTCCACCATAAGCTTTTATTTGTGTAGGTGTGAGAACCGACAAGAATCGGTACCAAGAGTGCTATTTCATTGTCCGCATTTGAGTGAACTTGGTTCATTTTCAACATCGGTCAAAGGTACATTGGTATAAGTTCTCTTCCGTTCTACCACTCACATTTTGCTTGGAATGATGGATAGGCCAAGTTCTTCTACAAACCCACTCTTCATCGAGCAATACGACGACATGTCTACATACGTCACCAAGAGCCACCTCTTTGGTGCTGTGAGCGTTGCACCAAGAACAACAAGCAATGAGCGACCGCATCGACAACCTCGCCACCGACTTGCGACTCTCCGAGCAACGTACAAGGGACTACTTCGACAACAAGTTCGAGGCTCACAAGCAAGAGAATGATGCAAGAATGGACGAGATCCGCGCTTTGATGAGAAACCGCATCATTCAAATTCTTCATCATCAAGACGGACCGCTCGAGTAGACACTCCAACGACACCTTCTCGACTCAAGTACACCTACTTGAACACTCTTCGTCGTCTTTTTCGTCAAGACCGTCATGCATCTCGCAACCCGCTACATGACAAGCATTCACAAGAGCAAGTTGATGATCAAGCTCCTCGTCCTCAATCAAACCAAGAGGCTTTTGCTCAAGCTCAAGAAAGACAACGTCTCCGTCGCCAACAAGAGGAAGAACGAGCACGTCTTCACCAAAACGAACAAGACGCCAAGGCTCAACGTCTTCAACAACAACAACATGAGGCGCAAGCTCTTGAGGCGCACCGTGCCCTTCAAGAATCAAGTAGAGCCTTCGCCAACCGCAATCGAGAATGGCGCAATCAAGAGGAAGCCCTTCGAGAAGAAATCCAAGAGAGGAACTACCAACCTCATGTACAATGTCAAATCCCTCAAGAACCTCCACAAGCTCGTCAAGCTCCACCTCAACCTCAAGTTCAACAAGGGCAAGTTAATCATGGTCTTCCTCCGCGCCAAGAGCAACATGAAGACGACTACAATCCACGTCAAGGACGTCATCATCAACATCGCCAACAACACAATGAAGAACAACGCTTCTGACAAGCTAAAATTCACCATGCCCAAGTTCAATGGAAGCAATGACCCCGAAGACTACCTCTCATGGGCATTAAAGGTTGACAAAATCTTCCGGTTGCACAACTATGATGAAGCAAAGAAAATCGCTATGGCCTCACTTGAGTTCCAAGACTATGTGCTCATATGGTGGGAACAAATCATTGAGCGACGACAAGCAAGAGGTGAACCTCCAATCACCACTTGGGCTCAAATGAAGGATGTCATGCGAGCACGTTTTGTGCCAACCTACTACAACCGCGACCTCTCCAAGAAACTCCAACTACTCAAGCAAGGAACAAAGAGTGTCGAAGAATATTACAAGGAAATGGAGATAGCCATGATTCGAGCCAATGTCAAAGAAGATGATGAGCAAACTATGGCACGTTTCTTGAATGGACTCAATCATCCCATCAAGAAGATCGCCGACTTCCAACCATACTCATCCCTCATTGAGCTCGTGCATCAAGCTACAAAGGCGGGCATGAAGTGCAAGATGACTTCAAATGCGCCAAGTACTCATCCAAGACCTCTGACTTCTCCAACAACCAAGCTTCAACGACTCCTCCAACATCTACATCAACCAAGCTTTCTTCAAGAAACGACGACAAGTCAAGTTACAAGAAGACTTCAACAAGTTCAAGTCGCCCTCCTCCTACTACAAGCAACATCAAGCCGCGTGCTTCATCCTCTACTCCGACCGATGAGACCATCAAGACAAGCTCCTTCAATTGTTTCACTTGCGGTGGCCGAGGCCACAAGTCATATGAATGCACCCACAAGCGCACCATGATCCTCAACGACGATGGCACATATGACTCCATGAGTGAAGAGGAGATGGAAGCCCTTGAGCAAGTGGCCATGCACCGGCAAGTGAATGAAGATGAAGATGATCAAGTCTTTTGTGATGAGGATTCGAGCCCCGCTCTCGTTGTCTCCAAGGTCTTGACTCTTCAACATCAACAAGAAGAAGACCAACGATGCCACATCTTCCACACAAAAGCCGGCATCAATGGACGGTCCATCAAGGTCGTCATCGATGGAGGTAGTTGCCACAACTTGGCAAGTGAAGAACTATGCTCCAAGCTCCAATTGGTAAAGAGGAAGCACCCGCATCCTTACAAGGTCCAATGGCTAAGTGAATCCGGCACTATACGAGTTGAGCATACGGTCCTAGTATCTTTCAAAATTGGTGCATACGAAGACACTTTGGAGTGTGATGTGGTCCCAATGACCGTTTGTCACCTACTTCTTGGTCGACCATGGCAATTCGACCGTGGTGTCATACACAATGGGCGTACCAATCACTATAGCTTCATGATGAAAGGGAAAGAATATGTGCTACGACCTATGTCTCGTAGTCAAGTGATAGCCGACAAGCAAGCCACACATCATAGAGACAAGAGTGAGAAAGTGATCCACCCAAAAGTGAGTGAGAGCCACAAGCCAAATTTGAGCGACTCTTCGCCTAGAGAGAAAAACCTCATCCTATTTGCCACCAAAAGCGAGATGAAAGAAGTGTGTAAGAACCCATCGAGTGTGATGCACTTTGTCCTTGTGTGCAAGGATGGAGATCCAACAACTAACACCATTCACGAGCTACCTTTGGTGTTTCAATCTCTTTGCAGGAATTTCAAGATGTTTTCCCGATGAGCTACCTCGGGTCTACCTCCTCTTGAGGCATTGAGCATCGAATCGACCTCATCCCCGGGCGCCTCTACCAAACAAAGCTCCATACCGAGTCAACCCGAAGAAACCAAGGAGATTCAGCGGCAAGTACAACAACTCATCGACAACGGCCATGTGCGTGAAAGCCTAAGCCCTTGTGCCATTCCGGTTATTCTTGTGCCTAAGCCCGATGGAAGTTTCCGCTTGTGTTCCGATTGTAGACCTATCAATGCTATTACCGTTCGATATAGGCATCCCATTCCTCGCTTAGATGACATGCTTGATGAACTTAGTGGAGCCAACTTTTTCTCAAAAATTGACCTTAAAAGTGGCTATTATCAAATCCGCATACAAGAGGGTGATGAATGGAAAACTGCTTTCAAAACCGAATTTGGTTTATATGAATGGTTAGTGATGCCTATGGGTCTTTCGGAAGCTCCCGGTACTTTTTGTGCGTCTTATGCATCATGTGCTTCGTCCTTACATTGGAGTCTTTGTTGTGGTTTACTTCGACGATATTCTTGTGTTTAGCAAAACAATGAAAGAGCACATCAATCATGTAAAATCCGTGTTGCAAACTCTTCGCAAAGAAAGCCTTTATGCAAACTTGAAAAAAATGCACTTTTGGAGTTGACAAAGTGGTTTTCTTGGGTTTTGTAGTATCCTCAAAGGGTGTCCATGTTGATGAATCTAAAATTGAAGCAATTAAAACTTGGCCCCAACCCACTAATTTGCAACAAGTGCGAAGTTTTCTTGGTCTTGCGGGTTTTTATCGTTGCTTTGTGAAAGATTTTAGCACAATTGCCGCTCCTTTGCATGCTTTGAGTAAGAAGAATACTCCCTTTGTTTGGGGAACGTTGCAATCAACCGCTTTTGATGAGCTCAAGTCTTTGCTTACTCATGCTCCGATTCTTGCTTTGCCCAATTTTGACAAAACTTTTGAGGTTCATTGTGATGCAAGTGGTACCGGAATTGGCGGAGTTTTGATGCAAGAAAAATGAGCCATTGCTTATTTTAGTGAAAAACTATCCGGTGCTCAACTTAATTATCCCATCTATGACAAAGAATTGTATGCTTTAGTGCGTGTGCTACATGTTTGGGAACATTACCTTCGCCCTCATGAGTTTGTCATCCATACCGATCATGAAACGCTTAAGTACTTAAAAGGACAAACTAAGTTAAACAAGCGTCATGCAAAATGGAGTGAATTCATTGAATCTTTTCCTTATGTGATCAAGTACATTAAGGGTAAAGAAAATGTAGTTGCCGACGCGCTTTCATGCATATGCATGCTTCTCACTCAACTTGAGTTGAATGTTATTGGTTTTGAGCATATAAAAGACTTGTATGAGCATGATCCATCTTTTGCTTCTCCTTATGCTAAGTGTTTGACGCATACGTCTTGGGAACAATATTACATCAAGGATGGTTATCTTATGAGAGCTAACAAACTTTGCATTCCTGAGTCTTCTCTTCGTTTGCTCCTTTTGCAAGAGGCTCATGGAGGCAGACTCATGGGACACTTTGGACGCGACAAGACATTATACGCTCTCCAACAACTACTTTTGGCCCAAGATGTTCATGACGTCTCACGCTTCACCAACCGATGCTATACATGTCGCAAACCTAAGTCTAAAGCCCAATCTCATGGTCTTTACATGCCTCTTCCTATTCCATATCAACCATGGGAAGACATTAGTATGGATTTTGTACTTGGTTTGCCTAGGACTCAAAATGGCAAGGACGCCGTGTTTGTTGTTGTGGATAGATTTTCTAAGATGGCACATTTCATTCCTTGCAACAAGATAGACGATGCTTCACATGTTGAAAATCTCTTTTGTAGGGAAATCTTGCGACTCCATGGCGTACCAAAGACAATCGTCTCCGATCGTGACGTCAAGTTCTTGAGTTACTTTTGGAAGACCCTATGTGCCAAGCTCGGAATCAAGCTCTTTTTCTCCTCGGCATACCATCCTCAAACCGACGGCCAAACGGAGGTGACGAACCGCACACTATCCACTCTACTTCGTGTCTTGATCAAGAAGAACATCAAGGAATGGGAAGCATGTCTACCCATCGCCGAAATACGCCTACAATCGTGCAAGACATTCAACTACCGGCAAGTCCCCTTGAGGTCGTCTCGTTTTCAACCCCTTGTCCCCATTGGACATTCTACCACTTCCTCTCCAAGAGCGCACCAACATGGATGCAAGTGAACGAGCAAGCTACATCAAGAAGATGCACGAAGATACAAGGCACACCATTGAGGCCAAGTAGAACGTCAAGCAAACAAGCTCAACGCCAACAAGCAACCCATCGTCTTCAACAATGGTGATCTAGTGTGGCTACACCTTCGCAAGGACCGCTTCCCCAAAGAACGCAAGTCCAAGCTTCTCCCTCGAGCCGATGGACCTTTCAAGGTGCTAGCACGCTACAACGACAACGCTAACAAGATCGACATACCTCGCGACAAGTACAACGTGAGCGACATCTTCAACGTCAAGAACCTCGCACCTTTCCATGGAGATGAAGCTTTTGATCCGAGGACGGATCTCTCCCAAGGGGGGGAGATGATGCGGAGCATCCCACGATCATCCCCATGGACCTACAACCGTCTCATCAAGAGCCAAGAGGACCCATGACACGAGCTAGAGCTAGAGCTCTCGAGGACGAGGTGACCTCTTTCCTTATTGATATCACATATGATCCACTCGAGACATGGCTACTACCTAAGTCCGATATGCTATGCATGATTAGGTGTCAAGGGGAACCTCCCGAGGATGCACGTGAAGATGGACAAGCCGCCAAGTCCACGGATGAAGAGAACCAACGGAAACGAGCAAGATCCACTTCCAGGCCCCGGACATCCGGCCATGGCCCCGGACATCCGGCCCTTGGAGCTTCTACCTCAACATGCTCCAAACTGCCCAAGTCTCGAGGGCCCGGACATCCGGCGTCCAAGCCCGGACATCCGGCCACCAGCCCGGATATCTGGCCTGAAGCCCGGAAATCCGGCTCCCCTCACCCGGTTCTGCGGAAACGGTCGCCCCAGCCCGGACATCCAAGCTGAGAGCCCGGAAATCCGGCTCCCCTCACCCGGTTCTGCGAAGCAGTCGCCCAGCCGGACATCCGAGCTGAGAGCCGGACATCCGGCGCCTCGCGAAGCCGGACATCCGCCCGGCCTTGGGACGTCCGGCCTCCCCTGCTGCGTCACAGTGCCTCAGGACTTGTCCCTTGTACCCCTCGCCCGAGACTATATATACTTGATCCCCTCCTCTTTCTAGGGTTAGCATTAGATTAGCTCATATTCTTGTGTGAGAGCCTTTGCTCATCCACTTGGCTACTTCTCCCCGGAGATCAGGACCTCTACGGAGAAGATCCCCCAAGCGGATTCAAGACCCCCTTCTAGGGTGGACCCCATCAAGGCCTCCTCACGGAGAAGAACGGCTACCGTTTGTATCTTTCCTTTGTTGATCTTGAATCTTGTGCCACCTTATGTGATCGATAATCTAGCACTTGTGTGATTGATCTCTTGTCGGTTTCGTGATTTCTCTCTCATTTCCTCCGTGTATCCCTCGTGTTCTTCCGCGTGTTCCTCGTGATTCCCCGTAGGATCCGCTCCAACGTGAAAGATCGTCCACGTAGGGTTCTGCCCTACATCAATGCTAGCACCTTGAAAGGTCCATCGGCTCGAGGGAGAACTTGGACTTGCGTTCGTTGGGGAAGCGGTCCTTGCGAAGGTGTAGCCACACTAGATCACCAATGTTGAAGACCATGGGTTGCTTGTTGACGTTGAGCTTGGTCGCTAGTCGTTGTACTTGGCGCTCGATGGTGTGTCTTGTATCCTCATGCATCTTCTTGATGTAGCTTGCCCGGGCACTCGCATCCATGTTGGTGCGGTCTTGTAGAGGAAGAGGTAGAATGTCCAATGGTGACAACGGGTTGAAGTCGTAGACGACCTCGAAGGGGGACTTGCCGGTGGTTGAGTGTCTTGCGCGATTGTAGGCGTACTCGGCGATGGGTAGACATGCCTCCCACTGCTTGATGTTCTTCTTGATCAGTACGCGAAGTAGAGTGGAGAGAGTCCGGTTCGTCACCTCCGTTTGGCCATCGTTTTGAGGATGGTATGCGGATGAGAACAAGAACTTGATTCCGAGCTTGGCGCATAGGGTCTTCCAAAAGTAACTCAAGAACTTGACATCAAGATCAGAGACGATTGTCTTTGGTACTCCATGGAGTCGCAAGATTTCCCTACAAAAGAGATTTGCAATGTGTGAAGCATCGTCTATCTTGTTGCAAGGAATGAAATGTGCCATCTTAGAAAATCTATCCACAACAACAAACACGGAATCCTTTCCATTTTGAGTTCTAGGCAAACCAAGTACAAAATCCATGCTAATGTCTTCCCAAGGTTGATAAGGAATAGGAAGAGGCACATAAAGACCATGAGATTTAGCTTTCGACTTAGCTTTGCGACATGTAGAGCATCGGTTGGTGAAGCGTGAGACGTCTCGAAACATCTTGGGCCAAATGTAGTTCTTGGAGAGCGTGGCGAATGTCTTATCTCGACCAAAATGTCCCATGAGTCCGCCTCCATGACCAAAACGAAGAGAAGACTCGGGAATACATAGTTTGTTAGCTTTCATAAGATAAGCATCCTTGATATAATATTGTTCCCAAGAAGTATGCGTCAAACACTTAGCATAAGGAATAGCAAAAGATGGATCATTAGCATACAAGTCTTTGATGTGCTCAAAACCAATAACATTCAACTCAAGTTTAGTGACAAGCGTGCATATGCGTGAAAGTGCATCCGCAACTACATTTTCCTTACCCTTAATGTACTTGATCACATAGGGGAAAGATTCAATAAATTCACTCCATTTGGCATGACGCTTGTTCAACTTAGTTTGACCTTTTAAGTACTTAAGCATTTCATGATCGGTGTGTATGACAAACTCATGAGGTCTAAGATAATGTTCCCAAACATGTAGCACACGCACTAAAGCATACAATTCTTTGTCATAGATGGGATAGTTAAGTTGAGCACCGGATAGTTTTTCACTAAAAATGCAATGGCTCATTTTTCTTGCATCAAAACTCTGCCAATTCCGGTACCACTTGCATCACAATGAACCTCAAAAGTTTTGTCAAAATTGGGCAAAGCAAGAATCGGAGCATGAGTAAGCAAAGACTTGAGCTCATCAAACGCGGTGGATTGCAAAGTTCCCCAAACAAAAGGAGTATTCTTCTTACTCAAAGCATGCAAAGGAGCGGCAATAGTGCTAAAATCTTTCACGAAGCGACGATAAAAACCCGCAAGACCAAGAAAGATACGCACTTGTTGCAAATTGGTGAGTTGGGGCCAAGTTTTAATTGCTTCAATTTTAGATTCATCAACATGGACACCCTTTGAGGATACAACAAAACCCAAGAAAACCCCTTTGTCAACACCAAATGTGCATTTTTTCGTGTTTGCATAAAGACTTTCCTTGCGGAGGGTTTGCAAAACAGCCCTAACATGATTAAGATGTTCTTTCATGGTTTTGCTAAACACAAGGATATCGTTGAAGTAAACCACAACAAAGACTCCAATATAAGGCCGAAGCACATAATGCATGAGACGCACAAAAGTATCGGGAGCTTCCGATAAACCCATAGGCATGACTAACCACTCATATAAGCCAAATTTGGTTTTGAAAGCAGTTTTCCATTCATCACCCTCTTGTATGCGGATTTGATAATACCCTCTTTTAAGATCAAATTTTGAGAAAAAGTTGGCTCCACTAAGTTCATCAAGCATATCATCTAAGCGAGGAATGGGATGCCTATAGCGAACGGTAATAGCATTTATAGGTCTACAATCGGAACACAAGCGGAAACTTCCATCGGGCTTAGGCACAAGTATAACGGGAACGGCACAAGGGCTTAGGCTTTCACGTACATGACCGTTGTCGATGAGTTGTTGTACTTGCCATTGGATCTCCTTGGTTTCTTCGGGATTGACTCGGTATGGAGCTTTGTTTGGTAGAGGTGCTCCGGGGATGAGGTCGATTCGATGCTCAATGCCTCAAAGAGGAGGTAGGCCCGGAGGTAGCTCATCGGGGAAAACATCTTGGAATTCCTTCAAAAGAGATTGAAACACTAAAGGTAGCTCATGAGAGGTGTTAGTTGTTGGCTTTCCATCCTTGCACACAAGGACATAGTGCATCACACTAGATGGGTTCTCACACACTTCTCTCATCTCACTTTTGGTGGCAAATAGGATGAGGTTTTTCTCTCTAGGCGAAGAGGCGCTCAAGTTTGTCTTGTGGCTCTCACTCACTTTTTGGTGGATCACTTTCTCACTTTTCTCTCCATGATGGGTGGCTTGCTTGTCGGCTATCACTTGACTAGAAGACATAGGTCGTAGCACATATTCCTTCCCGTTCATCTTGAAGCTATAGTGATTGGTACGCCCATTGTGGAAGACACCACGGTCGAATTGCCATGGTCGACCAAGAAGGAGGTGGCAAACGGTCATTGGGACCATATCGCACTCCAAAGTGTCCTCATATGCACCAATTTTGAAGGAGACTTGGACCGTATGCTCGACTCGTATAGTGCCGGAGTCACTTAGCCATTGGACTTTGTAGGGGTGCGGGTGCTTCCTCTTGACCAATTGAAGCTTGGAGCATAGTTCTTCACTTGCCAAGTTGTGGCAACTACCTCCGTCAATGATGACCTTGACGGACCTTCCATTGATGCCGGCCTTTGTGTTGAATATGTGGCATCGTTGGTCTTCTTATTATTAATGTTGAAGAGTCAAGACCTTGGAAACCACGAGAGCGAGGCTCGAATCCTCATCACAAAAGACTTGTTCATCTTCATCCTCGTTCACTCGCCGGTGCATGGCCACTTGCTAGAGAGCTTCCATCTCCTCATCACTCATTGAGTCATAGGTGCCATCGTCGTTGAGGATCATGGTGTGCTTGTTGGTGCATTCGTAGGACTTGTGGCCTCGGACGCCGCAAGTGAAACACTTGAAGGAGCTTGTCTTGACGGTCTCATTGGTCGGATTAGATGACGAAGCACGCGGCTTGAAGTTGCTTGTAGTAGGAGAAGGACAACTTGAACTTGTCGAAGTTTTCTTGTAACTTGACTTTTCGTCGTTGCTTGTAGATGATTTGGTTGATGTAGATGTTGGAGGAGTCGTTGAAGGTTGGTTGTTGGAGAAGCCGTAGGTCTTGGACGAGTACTTCGCGTACTTGAAGTCATCTTGCATTTGACGTTCCTCCTTTGTAGCTTGATGCACGAGCTCAATGAGGTTGGAGTAGGGTTGGAAGTCGGCGATCTTCTTGATGGGATGATTGAGTCCATTCAAGAAACGTGCCATTGTTTGCTCATCATCTTCCTTCACATTGGCTCGAATCATGGCTATCTCCATTTCCTTGTAGTATTCTTGAACACTCTTTGTTCCTTGCTTGAGGAGTTGGAGTTTCTTGAAGAGGTCGCGGTTGTAGTAGGAGGGCAAAAAACGTGCGCGCATGACATCTTTCATTTGAGCCCAAGTGGTGATTGGAGGTTCACCTCTTCCTTGTCGCCGCTCAAGGAGTTGTTCCCACCATATGAGCACATAGTCTTGGAACTCAAGTGATGCCATAGCAATCTTCTTCTCTTCCTCATAGTTGTGCAAACGAAAGATTTTGTCGACCTTCAATGCCCATGAAAGATACTCTTCGGGGTCATTGTTTCCATTGAACTTGGGCATGGTGAATTTTAGCTTTCTGTAGCGTTGCTCTTCATTGTGTTGTTGGCGATGGTGATGCTGACGCCCTTGATGTGGATTATAATCATCTTCATGTTGCTCTTGGCGTGGAGGAAGTCCATGATCAACTTGCTCTTGTTGAACTTGAGGTTGAGGTGGAGCTTGACGAGCTTGTGGAGGAGCTTGATGAACTTGACGTTGCACATGGGGTTGGTAGTTCCTCTCGTGGATTTCTTCTCGAAGGGCTTCCTCTTGATTTCACCGTTCACGATTGCGGTTGGCGATGGCTCGACTAGATTCTTGAAGGGCACGTTGCGCCTCAAGAGCTTGCGCTTCACGTTGTTGTCGTTAAAGACGTTGCGCCTCGGCGTCTTGTTCTTCTAGGTGTAGACACGCTCTTTCTTCCTCTTGGTGCCGTAGTCATTGTCG
The DNA here is from genome assembly GCA_021605205.1 of Aegilops longissima. Taxonomy (NCBI): domain Eukaryota; kingdom Viridiplantae; phylum Streptophyta; class Magnoliopsida; order Poales; family Poaceae; genus Aegilops; species Aegilops longissima. Next base: position 260,269,862 of record CM038679.1, read on the forward strand.
TTCTTGAGCTTGGGCAAAAGCGGCTTGGTTTGATTGAGGACGAGGGACTTGCTCATTGACTTGCTGTTGTGAATGCTTCTCATGTAGCGGGTTGCGAGATGCATGACGGTCTTGACGTGCGGCTCGTCGAAGAGTGTTCGATGATGGTGTACTTGGGTCGTAGAATGTGTCGTCGGAGTGTCGACTCGAGCTTGTTATCAGGATGAAGAAGTGGAATGATGCCGGTTCCTCATCAAGGCACGGATCTCGTCCATTGTTGCATCATTCTCTTGCTTGTGAGCGTCGAACTTGTTATCAAAGTAGCCTATTGTATGTTGCTCAGAGAGTCGCAAGTCAGTGGCGAGGTTGTCGACGCGGTCGCTCATTGCTTGTTGCTCTTGGTGCAACGCTCGTTGTGCACCAAAGAGGTGGCTCTTGGTGACGTATGATGACATGTCGTCGTCTTGCTCGAGGAAGAGTGGGTTGGTAGAAGTACTTGGCCTATCCATCATTCCCAGCAAAAATGTAAGTGGTAGAAGGAGAAGAACTTATACCAATGTACCTTTGACCGATGTTGATGATGAATCAAGTTCACTCAAATGCGGACAATGAAATAGCACTGTTGGTACCAATCCTTGTCGGTTCTCACACCTACACAAATAAAAGCTTATGGTGGAGCTTGGTGAGGATGGTGGCACAAAATTTGATGCAATTGTAAGTGAGCGTCAAAAATGTTGGAAAAGGTTCACAAATTTGCAAATGCAACAAGTAGAGCAAGCAAATAATGGTACACGGAAACACACACGCAAATAGATAAGTGGGATTGTGCAAAGCAAAGTTGATAGAGGCAAAGTTGATAGCTGCAACTTCGCGTACTTCGTTTGTGTTCAACGACCAGACCAAGGCATCACAGAACCCCACCTTCATTAATAAAGCTTTCCTCTTATATTCGCAATATCCAGATTGCAATCTTAGTTTCTCGCTTGTTCTTCGTTTGCTCGCAGGAAACAGGCCCTCGTGGTCAGGTTGATCGTGCTCCAGCGTGGTCAATAACCCTCGGAAGTTGGTTTAGCGATTGCTAAGGCGCGACGTCTCGCACGTTCGTAGTCGGATCGTCAAGGTCGACTCCCACAGAAAACGATAGCCACCATCTCATCGAAACATCGGGACACCTTTGCCTCTATCAAGTTTTTTTTTTTCCGAGACCTACGCAGGCAAGGAAACACGAATCGGAATTTAGATGGATCTCGAAAACAAACCTAATATGAGAAGAACTCGGATTGGTGGTGGATATATGGTGGTGGTATATGGCAGCGGTGGTGGTATATGGTAGCGGTGGTGGCATATGGATACGGATTGGTGGTGGTATATGGATACGGATTGGTGGTGGTATATGGATACGGATTGGTGGTGGTATATGGATACGGATTCAGAGCGGTGGCGGATAAGCAATGGTGGTAGATGGCAAGGCGATGATGATGGTGCGGCGGCGGCGTGACAACTTATGACCAGAACTCGAAACTCTAAAAGACTAGACTCTAAGACCAGCAACTTGACACGACGATGCAACCGCAAATTCCACAAAGCAAAAACCCTAAAAAGACTATACAAAGGCTCAGATTGGTTCGGATATGATGAACTAACCCCAATTTTTTTGTGGCTTTTTCGTGGACAGTAGGTATGAAGAACAGACTCGATCTAATCTATGAAAAACTATAAAATCTCACCGAGCAACCTGGAAATCTGATACCACTTGATAGAGGCAAAGGTGTCCCGATGTTTTGATGAGATGGTGGCTATCGTCTTCTGTGGGAGTCGACCTTGACGATCCAACTACGAACGTGCGAGATGTCGCGCCTTAGCAATCGCTAAACCAACTTCCGAGGGTTATTGACCACGCCGGAGCACGATCAACCTGACCACGAGGGCCTGTTTCCTGCGAGCAAACGAAGAACAAGCAAGAAACTAAGATTGCAATCTGGATATTGCGAATATAAGAGGAAAGCTTTATTAATGAAGGTGGGGTTACATGGCGCCTTGGTGCAGTAGTTGAACACAAACGAAATCACGCGAAGTTGCAGCTATGTCGAACTTTTAATCTAAACAAAACCCAAAGTCTAAGCGACGCCTAAGGGCTGTATATATGGAGGAAGAGGAGGAATTTCGTGGCCCTTGAGGTGGGGTCGAAACCAACCCTAACTCTTGTTTCCCCACACATACGGACTCTAAAAATAGCCTATACTTAAGTATTTCGAAATTACATGGGCCTGGCCCAATAATAAGGTGACGCAGCACCTAGAATAGCCTATGGACGAATATCATGAAGTGGCATCTTGTATATTTCGTCCAAGCTTCATGCACTCCTTATGGTGGCTTCAAAGTCCTGAAATCATCACTTGTAACTCCGTCCTTGATCCCCTTGCGCATGCCATCAACTCCATCCGTGTTCTTGCTCCAATGTTCATCCTTCTCCAAGCTCGGCCCTTCATTTGTAAGCAAAACAAATGTATCCAATTTAGGCAGTATCCTATTCTCATGAACATTAGAATCATTACCAAGAAACAAAAGTACCTGGTAATTCAATTGGCGTGCGCGAGCTCTAGTAATTGGTCCAGTATATGCAATAGTAGGGGCTGTGGGTGTAACAATGGTATTGATGTCCTCATCAAAAGTGAGCCAAAATGTGGAATCCACGAAAATGCTCTTGTTGCACAATACTAAAGAGACGCTAGCATTGCACAATAGGCGGATACGGAACTTGTGCACAACCTACTAGGCAAAAATGCAACTATCTCTATCCCACGTATGCTATATGTATGGTATTTCGGTGCTATGATCCAAGATGATCCAATATGACAATCTTAATGTGGTATGATGCTATGGTTCTTGCTCATAAGCTCTTTGCTTATCTTTCCTCTTTGCTTAAAAGCTTGGGTGGCTCTTTCACTTTTGAGCTCTTTTCTCATGCAAAACTTCACGAACCAAGATAGCAATTGTGTATGCTATGACAACTTTGTGACACACAAGTGGATCCCAAGATATGAACCACGATGGTATGGTATGTATGCTATGGAGTATGATCACTAATGTGCACAAGTCACGTTGCCAGCAGTACTCAATGTCTAGTCTCGATGGGTAAGCTATGCAAAAGTAGGGACATGTGGGGTATCAATGCAATTGCAAGGTATGAGAAAGATGTCGTCGAAGTTACCGTCCTCGTCGATGATGAGACCCTTGCGAAGATGAACGCGGTGATGATGATGTCGAACCGTACATAGATAGCTGAAACACAATAGGACACGGGAACCGCAACTCAAAATCTCAAGGACCTAAGTGTGTCAAAATCGTCATAGGAGGTATTGTGGAGGATGGTGGTGTATGTGGTTTTGGAAGATGTGGTGGAAGGTGGGGGTGGTGGTGGTGGCTGAACTCGTCAGAGTTTCACGGACGTCCGGTTTTTACGGTCGTCCGGCCATCGGACGTCCGGCAGGGTCTGGTCGTCCGTAATTTCGAATCGGGTCAGGGGTTCCGGTCGTCAGGGAAAGGTCGTACATCTGGTGGTCAGGGTCAACGCAGGGTGAACTGGGGCGATTTCGGGGTGGATGAAGATGGTGAGGTCGAAATCGAGCGGATTGGTGAATGGAAAAGGGTGGAGAGGGTGGGGAAGGCTAGATCCACACGTAGCAACTCAAATCCTGGACCAAATCCAACAAAATCTCAACTCACCAAGAAATCACAAAAAAATTTGGGGCTATTTTTGGTGGGGAATTTTCGGATATAGGACGAAAACAACAAAATCAAGCTAGAAAACACGGGGTGGGGGCTCCAAAAACGTGATCAACATGGCTCATGATACCAAGATGATGTAGGGCGGAACCCTCGGGGTCGATCTTTCACGTTTGGAGTGGATCCTATGGGGGAGAACACGAGGAACGCGCGGAAAACACAAGGCAAACACGAGGGGAAATGAGGGAAACACTCAACCGACAAGTACCGATCACACAAGGGCTAGATCACCGAACACATAAGGTAGCACAAGATTCGAAATCAACAAAGGAAAGATACACGAGTAGCCGTTCTTCTCCGTGAGGAGGTCTTGATGGGGGCCACCCTAGAGGGGGTCTTGAATCCGCTTGGGGGATCTTCTCCGGTGAGGTCGTGAGCTCCGAGGAGAAGTAACCAAGTGAATGAGCAAATCTCTCACACAAACATGAGCCAATCCTTTGTTAACCTTAACTAGGAGGAGGAGGAGGAGGTCTATTTATAGTCTTAGTGCAATGGGGGCGAAGTGAAGGGGTACAAGGGCTCCAGCTCGCGGGCGCGGTCACACATGTGTCGGACGTCCGGAAGGCGCCGGACGCCCGGGGCTTCGGGAATGTCCGGACGTCCGGGGGCTGTCGGACGTCCGTAAATTCGGCTCGGGTGTGGGTCGTCCGGAGGCTTCGGTCTTCCGTGAATTTCCATTCGGGTGCCGAGTTGCCGGACGTCCGGAGGGCGGGGACCTGGGAGTCGTCGGACGTCCGGGCGGGACCGGTCGTCGTGGCCTGTAGTCCTGTCCTGTCTTCCTTCCCTCATTGTAGCATCTCCAGGCTCGGACGTCCGGGACCGGCCGGTCGTCCGGTGCCTGTATCTTCACAAATGGCCCTTCTTCTTGATGTCCATGCTTGGTGTCCTTGCCACCTTGGCCATTGGGTGTAGCTGTCCCGTGGCTCTCCTCCCGGTACCTGATTACACACAGAGTGTCCATATGAGGTAGTAGCCAAGTCTCGTGAGTAGAGAGAGGAAGTTCAGAGAGGAGCGAGTTCACCTTATCTTCGATAGCCTTAGCTCGAGCTCGAGTCATGGGTCCAAGTGGTGTTGAGGAAGATGTAGGTGCGTCCATGGGGATGAGTGAGGGATGCTCCGCATCAAAATGTCACTTTATGGTACCGCCTTGTGAATCCTTCAAAATGAAAGAACATGACAAACACTCGGAAAAACAAATGAGGTTAGTGCAAATGCAAGACCTATCATTCGAGGGGCGAGATACCCAACAAGTGTTGTCATCATTCTTATCATAAGAAAGGACAAGGTGTGGTATGGTATGAAAGCATATGATGCAACTACAACCAAAGACAATAGGCTTAAACAAGCAAGCATGCATCACAAGTAATATGTCCAAGTCTCCACGATAATTAAGAATAGCATGGGTGCACTCACTACAAAGGCATATTAGAGGTGCAACTATGGGAGACAAGTGACAAAGATCAAGATATATCATGTGAGAGGCATGAACATATATGTCATCAACCCAAGAAAGCAAGTAATAGAGGAACATGGGTGATGCAACATAGCGAGCTATCATAGCAATCAAGTCAAGCATGCTAGTAGTGCGAAGATGCAACATACTAGAAGGAATCATGGCAAACATGTCATTGGTGCAAATAGTGGGCATGAATAATTCACATGTCATAGCACAAGCATGAAAGCAAGATATGAGGAAAGTAGGTTCATTATGTTGGCAAGAAGTGCTATGTAAATAGCAATGTAACATCATGACTCTCCATACACAAGAATCAACAATAGCATGAGGCACATGATAAACATGGCAAAAGCAACAAGGATCTCCACCAAGCATGCAAATAAACATAGAAGTAGCATAATGATGAAACATTTGTAGATGCAAGCAAGGGTCACAATTGCATGGCAAAGGCATAGAATCAAGCATAACATGCAAAGTCGCCATACATAGAAAAAAGAGAGAAGAGAATAGCAAAAGAGAAAGAACAAAGAAGCTTGTAAGCAAGTGCCATAGCATCATACAACATTGCACATAAGATTGTCATATCCGATCATCTTGGATCATCTTGAGAAACACTGGGAACCATACATATATAGCATACTTGGGATACAAAGTTTATCCATTTCGCATCTTATAGGTTGTGCACAAGTGTCGTGTCCGCCTATTGAGCAATCGTGCTAGCGTCTCTCTTGAGTTGTGCAACACGAGCGTTTTGGTGGATTCCACATTTTGAGCTCATTCCTTGGTTGCACGGCCCCATTTATCTATCCGTGTGTGCGTTTCCGTGTACCTTTCATTGCTATTGGTCTACTTGTTTCGCTTGCAAATTTGTGAATCTCTTTCAACATTATTGACTCTTGCTAACATTTTACATCAAATTTTTGTGCCACTATCCTCACCGAGCTGCACCATAAGCCTTATTTGTGTAGGTGTGAGAAACCGATAAGAATTGGTACCAATTGTGCTATTTCCTTGTTACACATTGAGTGATCATTGATCCATTTTCAACATCGGTCAAGGTACATTTGGTCAAGTTCTTCTCTTTCTCCCACTCATATTTGCTCGAGTCTTGTGATGGATAGGCAAGGCATTTCCTCTCCGGTCTTCAACAACGACGACGGCGTGAACAACTACATCACCAAAGCGTTCATCTTCGATCTACAACGACAAATGCAAGGCGCACAATCAAGATTGCAAGAGCGCATGGAGAACCTCTCCATCGACATTCATCTCTCCGAAGCAAGGAAAAGGGACTACATCGACAAGAAGCTTTCCGCACATAAAGAGGAGCAAGATGCAAGGATGGAGGAGATTAGAGCCTTGATCAAGTCTTCTTCCCCTTCATCATCCTCAAGGCGGCGACATTCAAGCCACAAGTCTTTGGAGCGCCCAAGCGACGCAAATGCAAGTCGTCCACGTCCACATCTCCATGGCGACCACCATCACGTTCGTGATCCACATCGTCATGAAGGGCAAGTCACCTCCAAGCATCATGTGCACGACGACGACGAACGGCATATACTACGAGCTCAAGTGCGACAACGACATCATCATCATGAAGATGCTCCACAAGCGCAAGTGCACAAGTCCCAACAAGCCCTACTTCACGCCAAGTCCAAGCTTCATGAGCACAAGAGAAGACCGCGAGACAAGCACCACCACGAGAACGTTACGGCTACTACAACAACCACTTCGGCATCTTCGCCAAGTGCTATCAAGGCATCTTCGCCTTTGGATGTACGGCATCTTCGCCTACTTCCCACGTGTACGCCTACATCGACTTCATCAAGTCCAAGGTGACTACCTCTGAGCGAGGCGGCACTTCCATCTTGAAGCCCCCAAGGAAGATGGCGAGCATGGGAAACTCCCTTCGGTCATGGAGGCGAGCTACGAGGTGCCACATCATATGGGCCTCCAACAACAAGGCAGCGACAAGAATGTCGAGAAAGGGCCATCCCTTCGACTCTGGGCGACGAGCACGAATCTCTTCTACAACATGAAGGCAGGCGCCCACATTGGACTCATACTCCGAGACAAGCTCTGCGACCGCGCATGGAGACATTTGCACCTACACCTCTCCGACACCCACATATGTTGAGCTGCCACATTTGTCATGTGAGGAGAGCCACCACCCCATGAGAGAGATGAGTGACTCCACCATACGTGACATTGAGAGCATTTCCTATGAGAGGATGAGTGTCACCACCACTAGCCCCACACATGAGAGCATGCCACACATCCTATGTTAGGTTGAGCACCATTTGAGTGACTCCACCAACCATACGAGTGAGAGCATCATATCGGGAGTGAGTGAGCCACAACACTTAGTGAGTGAGGTAGTTGACACGGCATGTGAGGCCACCATGATTTCTAACGACTTCACCTCTACTCCTAGTGTGTTTTCTTCTTTGGTGCTAGGTTTCCTACATGACGACATGCCTATCCTCGACGAGTCCATCCCTCCAATGGGAAAACCGATGGCCATGATGGACGATGATCCACCCCCCACATGGTTCCATCAAGATGAAGATGACAATGAGACGATCTTCAACACTTCACCTACAACACATGAACGACGCTCCAAAGGTAACATAGGTGACAATGCTTCTCTTGTCCCACTAGTGGACTCTCTTGACATCGATTGCTCCCATGATGTTGACCCACCTATTACCATGCTTCATGCTAGTGAGACTTCTTCATGCCTTGACGTACCTATTTATGATGAATATGATGATGAGCATGTTGAGTTGCCTAGTTGTGATGCTATGCTCCATAGGATATCATGTGAAAATTCTTTTGGTCACATCATGTTTGACAATCCATTGAACTTGTCATATGCTATGAGTGACATCTCCCATATAGCCTCATTTCAATCTCAACATAGTAACTATGCATGCCCCATTAAAATAAATCCCATTTGCACTTATGGCATAGATGATGAGATGATGGTCATTGGCTTTTGTTTTTCATGTGATGATACTGCCATGCTTCCTTTACATGATTTTCGCAATTCATCTACTATGCCATGCCATGATCACATTGCTCCAAATATGCATTGTTTTGGATGTTGTCAATATTCTCCACGTGATGTTTCTACTCTTGCTCATGAGGAGACCCCCATAGTTTCCTCATACATGTTTGGAGATCTTGATTCATCCCATCCTTTGCATGATTTCCATGATTGGTTGCACCATATGCATTCCATGAATACCAATGCTCTAGATATTTCCCATGATGCATTACACAATTTGAGTCTCCATTATGCTATACATAACAACAAACCTATCATGATGGATGACATGTTTCTATATCACGCATCTCACTTATTTGAGCGTTGGCTATTTTGTGCTAACCGACACATGCATGTGCGCATCATGATGGATGATGTGTACATCTACCACGCACACACAATTTTCCCTTTATCTTTGTTTTGTGTAGGTACTCACGTATACTCGTCAAATTCTCAATCCCATGAGTTGACGAAACGAGATCTTGAGAGCAACGATGATTTGGGATCCCGAGGATTATCATTCCCACCGTTCCCTTCGCGCAAGGACTACGCGCACCTCTTCTACTTGGCTCTCACACGGCTATGGGCTATATAGCATTTGTCCCCTTATGCTCATTTTACCGTGTTCACTTTGCATGTTATACTTGCTTCTATGCCTTTGCCATGCAATTGTGACCCTTGCTTGCATCTACCCATGATTGACCCTATGTGTATTTGCATGCTTGGTGGAGATCCTTGTTGCTATTGCCGTGTTTATCATGTGCCCCATGCTATCGATGCTTGTTGTGTTGGGAGAGTCATGATGTCCCATTGCTATTCATATATGGTCTCTCGCCAATACATTGATGCTATTTGCCTCACATTTTGCTTTCATGTTTGTGTTATGTCACGTGATTTACTCATGCCCACTATTTGCACACATGACATGATTGCCATGATTCCCTCTAGTATGTTGCATCTTCGCACTACTAGCTTGCTTGACTTGATCGCTATGATTGCTTGCTATGTTGCATCACCCATGTTCCACTATTACTCGCTTTCTTGGGTTGATGACATATATGTCCATGCCTCTCACTTGATTTGTCTTGATCATTGTCTCTTGTCTCCATTAGTTGCATCTCTCATATCACCTTGTGTTGAGTTCCAACTTGCTATGCTTATTGATCGTGGAGCCTTGGACATATTACTTGGGATGCATGCTTGCTTACTTGAGCCTATTGTCTTTGGTTGTAGTTGCATCATTTGCTTTCATACCATACCACACCTTGTTCTTTCTTATGACAAGAATGATGAAAACACTTGTTGGGTATCTCGCCCCTCGAATGACAGGTCTTGCATTTGCACTAACCTCATTTGTTTTTCTGAGTGTTTGTCATGTTCTTTCATTTTGAAGGATTCACAAGGCGGTAACATCACGAGACAACTTGGTTATGTGAAGGCATACAAGATGCATAACTCCATCATCCTTGAGAACCTCCTAAAGGTGACCTCCTTCCCTTTGAGCCATCCTCAATTCCACATATTGGATGGGTCACTCTTTCGTGTTGTTTCCTTCTTGTTGTCTACATGATACATCTCATGAGCGGAGGAGCGACATTGGCGATTGGCTCTATGGACCTTTACATTGAGGCGCTCTCACTTCTTGGATGCACCTTCGGAACTTCACTCATGCCTCGACATTGAGTTTTGGTACACCAACACCTCCATATTTGTTGATTGTGCTCATACATGTCATGCTCGATGGACTTATCATACTCACCACAAGTTTGCACCCTATGCATGGATTGACTCACATTATGCTTGTCTTGTTGCATCTATTTCCATGTCATCCATGATATATGAGCTTGTGCACTTCCTTAGCAAATTTGTTGTGATATACCTTGATGGCATATTCATACATCATGATCATATGGTCCACCATCAATTGCATGATAGCATACACATGTTGAGCATACATTGCCATATTCATGCTATTGATAAACCATCCCTCTATGACATAATTTTGCACAATGGTAGAATTTGTCGCTTTGTGCACCATGCTAATTATCCCATGAATGCTTTGCATCTCATTCTAGATCATCTAGATAAGCTTCATGTGTTTTGTCACGACCAATCTTGCCGCACGGACTCATTCTTACATGATGGACACTTTGTGTGCGCTAACCATTGTATTTCCAAGTGTTGCTTGTGTTTGCTCTTTTTGCATGTCTATCACTCCGGCGACACCTTGGACTACTTGGATTGCGCCATGTCTTCAACCGTCCAACTACAAGTCCGTCTCGACAACCGTTTCCATGGTGATGAGGATCACGATCCGAGTCGGATCTTTCCCAAGGGGAGATGATGCGGAGCATCCGTTCATCCCCATGTACACTCCGACTACTCTCCAAACCCCAAGAGGACATATGGCGAGACCTCGAACATCGCCATTGGACACAAGGTGAACTCGCTCCTCTCCAATTGTCACTTTCCATATGTGAGACATGGCTACTACCTCAAACATGTGTGCTATGCATGTCCGAGAACCAAGAGGAAGGCCATGGAACAGCTCGAGCATTGGACAAGGCGGCGAGGACACCAAGTACAAGGACCAAGAGAAGAAGCTGCCCGGCTTCTGGCGGCCGGACGTCCGACCAGGACCGGACGTCCGCGAACTCAAGCACCGGACGACCGGCCCCCTCCGGACGTTCGGTGAAGCGCACCAGCGAATCTCGGAAGTCCGAAGAGCACCGGACGTCCGGACCTTCCTGAAGCCTCCGGACGACCGGCCCCCTCCGGACGTCCGATCAAGCGCACCGAGCGAATCTCGGAAGTCCGAAGAGCACCAGACGTCCGGACCTTCCGAGCCTCGGACGGCCGGAACCCTCCGGACGTCCGCGCTATCTCACGACAACGATGTATTGGACCGAGTCCATGTATCCCCCACTTACCCCTTTGTGGCCCAAGACTATATATACTCCTCCACCTCCTCCTAGTTTGAGTTAGCGTTGATTTAGCTCATTTTTGAGATAGAGCTTCGCTCATCCATATCGGATCTACTCCACGAGAGAGACCGCCGCCCCTCTTCGGAGAAGATCCACCTTGGATTCAAGACCTCCGTTGCGGAGAAGACCATCATCAAGACCTCCTCACGGAGAAGAACGGCTACTGTTTGTATCGTCCTTTGTTGACTTTGGATAATGTATCTCCCTTTGTGTTCATCGATCTAGCACATGTGCGATTGATCTTGTTGGTTTGGGTGATTCTCTTGTGTTTTCCCCGTGATTTCCCTCGTGCTCTTCCGCTCGTTCCTCGTGTTCCTCGTAGGGATCCTCTCCAAACGTGAAAGATCGTCCACATAGGGTTCCGCCCTACATCATCAACTCTTGGGGTTGAGAGGTTGACGAGTATACATTAGTACCTACACAAAATAAAGATAAAGGAAAAATGGTGTGTGCGTGGTAGATGTACACATCATCCATTATAATCTTGCGTCGTGTGTTGGTTAGCACAAAATAGCCAATGCTCAAATAGATGAGTTGCATGATATAGAAACATGTCATCCATCATGAGAGGTTTGTTGTTATGCATAGCATAATGGAGACTCAAAGTATATAATGCATCACTCGCAATATCTAGAGCATTGTGAGGAATGGTATGCATGTGGTGCACACAAGGGATGTAATCATCCGATACACAATAATTTTCATGGCATGGCATATGAGATGAATTGCACAAATTTTGCAAAGGAAGCATAGCAATATCATCGCAAGAGAAAGAAAAGCCGATGACCATCATCTTGTCATCTATGCCATAAGTGCAAATGGGATTTATTTTAATGGGGCATGCATAGTTACTATGTTGAGATTGAGATGAGGCAATATGAGAGATCTCACTCATAGCATATGACAAGTTCAATGGATTGTCAAACATGATGTGACCAATAGAATTTTCACATGATATCCTATGAAGCATAGCATCACAACTAGGCAAGTCAACATGCTCATCATCATATTCATCATAAATAGGTAAGTCATGACATGAAGAAGTCGCACTAGCATGAAGCATGGGAATAGGTGGATCAACATCATGCAAGCAATCATTCATGGGATAGTCCACTAGTGGGACAAGAGAAGCACCATCACCTATGTTACCTTTAGAAGGTCGCTCATGTGTTGTAGGTGAGGTGTTGAAGATCCACTCGTTGTCATTTTCATCTTGATGGAACCATGTGGGGGTGCATCATCGTCCACCATGGCCATCGTCGTCTCCATTGGAGGTATGGACTCATCAAGGGTAGGCATGTCGTCATGTAGGAGACCTAGCACCAAAGGAGAAAACACACTAGGAGTAGAGGGTAAGTCGTTAGAAATCATAGTGACCTCATGTGCCGTGTCAACTACCTCACTCACTCCCTCAAGGATGCTCTCACTCGTATAGTTGGTGGGGTCACTCAAATGGCGCTCAACCTCACATAGGATGTGTGGCATGCTCTCAAGTGTGGGATTTGTGGTGGCACTCATCCTCTCATAGGAAATGCACTCAATGTCATATAGTGTGGAGTCCCTCATCGCACTCATGGGTTGGTGGCTCATCTCACATGACAATTGGGTCATCTCATGATATGTGGGTGTCGGGGAGATATTGGTGCACATGTCTCCATGCTCAACTCCTATCGCCGCCTTGGTTGAAGGGATAGTCCCATGCTTAACCTTCTTGTTGTTGGAGGCCCATATGATGTGGCACCTCGTAGCTCGTCTCCATGACCGAAGGGAATGTCCCATGCTCGGCCATCTTCCTTGAGGGGCTTCCGAAGATGGAAGTGTTGTAAGTGCATCTAGTGCCCCGTAGTGATTTTGGTGTATTGAAGACTTATAGGTTAAGGGACTAATGTGTTTATGAGTGTACACAGATCTATAAGTCTATGAGGAGTTTGATATTTATAGAGAAAGTCGACCCCTAAAAATTGAAATTCTTCGACTGAAGACTTTGGTATTCTGAAGACTTTCTCAAGACTTTGAAAGTGAAGAAATTGGTGTGACCTTGAAGACTTGGTATTCATTCGAGGAACATGAAGCGTGAAGACTTTTGTTTTCATAGTTTCATTTTCCCTTTCTTGAGTCATAGGAAACACCGTACTGTTAAAGGGGGTCGAGGAAATACTAAGGAAAAATTTCCATGTGATGCTCAACTCAAAATCCTACACCTACCAATCACTTGAGTGAAGCCTTTGGAAATCTCATACAGATTCAGTCAATTTCTTGATGTGAGAGACGAAGTTCTTACAGTGTTGAGAATTTATTCGGACCGAGGAGTTAGGAATTCGCCATGTGAATTGCCTACAGTGAGGAACATGATAGCCACGAGGAATTTGAGAGTCAAATTTCCGACCGTTCTTTATCTTGTCTTGCCACTGTCCCAAAATATCTTATCCACCTAACGGTCATATCATTGAAGGGCATTTATGTCTTATCATGTCGGGCTGCTCCCTAGGCTATAAATAACCACCCCTACAACCACTAGCTGGTTGGCTGCTCCGAGAAACCGACACTTGTCATTTGAGAGCATCCCATCCTCAGAGGACTGTGGTGAAAATCATCAAGTGAGGAAAACCCAAACCCAAACACCTACAAACCCAAAGTGATTGAGCATCATCAAGAGATTGATCCTCGTGGATCCAATGCTTGCTACCTTTGAATCATGCTTCTTCCGAGACGGTTAGGCGTCATGGTCTAGAGCATCCAAGAGGAATTGTGGATCACCGAGTGACCGAGTGCATGAAGGTTTGGAAGTCGCTGAAGACTTACCACGAGTGATTGGGCGAGTGCATGTGACCTTAGTTCAAGGAGAATCGGTGAGGACTTGGTGTCTGAGCTGCGTGCTCAACGACGGGTGTCCGGACTGTGTGTCCTCGAGTTTAAATACTCAGCCGCTCCAACCAGACGTACAACTGAGACAGCAGTTGGAACTGGTCTACCAAATCATTGTATTCACCAACCTTACTGGTTCTATTTCCTCAACTCATTCATTTCCTCATTACTGTGTTGAATGTTTGTTCATATCTGTGTTTGAAGACTGAAGACTTTCTCAATTTCCTCAGTTCAATTTCTTCAGTCTGTTTGTCTTCATCTTGTGTTATCCTGTGATTACGCTTTCTGTACTCTGTGATTGTCTTCATTTCATCATTATGACCATGCCTGTATTCTGTTATGCTTACTTCTGAGTACTTATTCCGCTGCAAGTAGTTCTTCGCTAAGGAATTTCCTCACCGTCAAATTCCTCAGTGAAGAATTCATAAAAATCGCCTATTCACCCCCCTCTAGTCGATATAACGCACTTTCAATTGGTATCAGAGCAAGGTACTCCCTTGTTCTGTGTGATTTTGGTTTAATCGCCTGGAGTTTTAGTTATGTCGATCGCAGGTATGATCAAGATCTCTGCTGGCTGTCCTACCTTCGATGGGACAGACTACCCTTACTGGAAGAATAAGATGTGAATGCATCTTGAGGCAATTGATAACGATCTCTGGTATGTTGTGGAAAATGGTGTTCCCACTGTCTCACCCTCACTGAACGCTACCGATGTGAACAGATTCAAGCAACTCGATTCTCAAGCGAAGAATATTATATGTGGTCATCTGAGCAAAGGATAGTATGGAAGAGTGAGTTCTTTGGAAACTGCTAAGCTTATCTGGGATAGGTTGTCCAAAGTAAATGAAGGAGTCTCAACTCAGCGTGACTCTCGAGTTGATGTTCTTCGAAATCTCTTCAACCGCTTCAAAAGACTCGACAATGAAAATGTTCAACAAACCTTCGATCGCCTCACTGACATCTCAAATGAGCTTCAAGCACTTGGTGCCACTGACATCACCGACCATGAGGTGGTGAAGAAATTGTTGAGATCGCTTGATTCCTCATTTGATACTATGGCACTGATGATACAAGAACGTGCTGACTACAAGTCACTTGATCCCACTGATATCCTCGAGAGGCTAAATACTCATGAGTTCCAGCTTGCTGAAAAGAGAGATCTCTATGGTTCGAGCTATGGCAAATCATGTGCCCTGAAGGCCAAGGCTGTGTCTAAATCTAAATGTGAAGATTCTCGTAGTAGCCTTGGTGATCCTGAAGAATTGAGCCAGGAGCTAGCACTGCTCGTGAAGAAGTTCCAGAAGTTCTCAAGACGTGGTCGCTTTGGAAAATCCTCAAGGAGCAGTGATTCCTCATCCAGTGACTATAAGAGAAGGCTATGCCACAAATGCAAGAAACCTGGTCACTATATTCAAGATTGTCCTCAGTGGGAAAAGGAATTAAAGAAGAAGAAATACAAGGATTACAGTTCTGATGATGCTAAGAAGAAGAAGAAATCATCAAAATCTTCATCATCAAAATCCTTGAAGTCTTCATCTCACAAGAAGAGCGGCTCCAAGAAGGCTCGGGCATTCATTGGCAAGGAAATGGACTCTGAAGCTGAATCTGAGGAACATGAGGAAGAGGAGGCATCTGAGGAGTCCGAGTCTGGTGTGGCGAGTCTGGCTCTCGCTACTGCATTCGTCAGCAAGTCCATCTTCAACTCTAAAGAAACTGACCTCACCAACAAGGCTGATGAAGATAATGATGACTACACTCCCACCTATTGCTTCATGGCAAAAGGTGCAAAGGTACTCAAATATACCTCCTCTGAATCTAGTGAGAATGAATCTGATGAAGATCTCAAGCCCAACTACTCTAAACTTTCTAAGATTGCTGTAAAACAACAAAGGGCTTTTGAAAAGGTTCAAAACATGCTAGACAAAAGTGATGATATGTTGGGTGAAGAAATGGGTCGCACTAAAGCCCCGATCGAAAATCTTGAGACTTGATCTAGGTTTGACAGATCTTCAAGGTCATCATAACAGTCTCCTATCGATCATGAGAATCTTTCTTATGAATTTCTTCAAAAAAGCAAGATCTTGAGAAGCTAAGAGTGAGTTATGAAGATCTTGAAAGGCGCGATTCACTACTTGCTCAACAAATCAGCGCTTCTCGGGAAGAATTTGTTCCTCCATGCTTAAAGTGCATTGAGCGTGAATCGCTAATTCTTCACTGAATGTTCAAATGCTTCAATTGTTACAAATTCTTCACCTGCCTCTGCTATCACTAATTCCTCATCGAGGACATTGCTAGTATCCTTGACGATGCAGGGCTGAAGGAATTGTACATGACAGCATGTACAAAAGCCTCAAAGGGCATCGACTCTTTGTGATGTGCTTAAAAGCAGATCCTCAACAGAAACCCTAGGAAAGAGGGTATTGCCTTTGAGAGGAAACTCAATGCTGATGGAACATATTGGAAGCCTGAGCAGTACCCCAAAACCTCATGGGTTGCTGCAAAGGGACCTCCACTTGACCCATCTAACTTATCTGGGTTTACATTTGAATCTTCTGATTCTTCTGATGAGTCATTTTACTCCAACTATAAACTGTTCAAAAATTAGAATTGTGAAGTATTTGCTAGATATGTTGGCACTAACTGCAGGAACGGTTCTCCTATGAAGAAAATCTGGGTTCCCAAGAAGTGCCTTGAAAGTCTTCAGGTGAATTTCCTCATGACACCACCTGTGAAGAATAGGAACCCCAGATCAAACCCTTCATATGGACCAAATTCTTCATATTGATCCAAGTCCTCATACGGACCAAATTCCCCACGTGGATCAAATTCCTCAAAAGGATCAAACTCCTCATATGATTATCATCGTGCTCACAACTCTGTTTCGCTGGGTAGAGCTAAGGGCTATGAATATGTGCATTATTCTTCAAACCAATATATTCATAAGTCCTCAAAGAATTTCTCTGCTTATTCATATGCTTACCCTAACCCCTCTTATGTGAAACGAAATGGATTGGCTTCTATGCCACCATTCTCATATGGAGCTCGTAGAGTGATGAACTCTTTGCCACCCCTTCAGATGTGGGTGGTGAAGAAAAAGAACTAGTCTCTTCTACAGGGTCAGGTTTCCAGACGTGCTTTAACGTCTGAAGAATTTGCCGGGGGCCTGACAAAATTGCCTGAAAGGACGTAGGCTAATCATGAAGAAATGAACTTTCATTTCACACGTCCTCCTAGTACTATATCTGTTTTACTACTTGATGAAATTCATCTGATGAATTTGATATCATATTCTTCGCTGATGAAGTATATGAGTTCGTAAGTTGCACTAATTCATCTGCAGGATGATCTTCCCAAAGCCACTGAATGGGTCCTCGATAGTGGATGTATAAATCACATGACTGGTGACAAGAATCTATTGATGGATGCTCCCTTATCACCGTCACATCTGAAGCATATCATCTTTGCTGACAAAGGCAAAAGTCAGGTATTCGGTCTAGGCAAGGTTGCGATCTCTAAGGACATACACATGGACAAAGTCATGCTTGTTGAGTCCTTAGGATACAACCTCATGTCAGTCTCAATGCTTTGTGATCTTGATATGGTTGTTGTCTTTGGCAAGTATCGATGTGTTGTGATTATGGAATCTGACCATTCCAAAGTCTTCGAAGGCTTTAGGAGAGGAGATTTGTATATTGTTGATTTCTCTACAGGACCACAACCAGCCGTGTGCCTACTTGCAAAAGCTTCAGAAGGCTGGCTATGGCATCGACGACTTGGTCACGCAGGCATGAGAAATTTACTGCACTTGCGAAGAAGAAGCATGTCATTGGCATTGAGAATGTCAAATTCCTCAAGGATCACTTGTGTGGAGCCTGTGAAGCTGGAAAAATGACCAATGCCAAGCATCCAGCGAAGACTATCATGACCACTACTCGTCTATTCGAATTGCTTCAGATGGACCTCTTTGGTCCTAATCATTACTCAGCAGTCACTAATGATGCATCTCTATATGGCTTTGTTATTGTTGATGATTACTCTCGTTACACATGGGTACACATTGTCACTTACAAACATGAAGTGCAGGAAGTCTTCAAACGATTTTCCTCGAGGGCTTCAACCAACTTTTGTGTGAAGATCAAGCACATCAGGAGTGACAATGGAACCGAGTTCAAGAATTCCGGTCTTGATGACTATCTTGATGAACTTGGTATTACTCATGAGTTATCTGCTCCTTATACTCCTCAGCAAAATGGCGTCGTGGAGCGCAAGAACAGAACTCTTGTTGAGATGGCTCGCACTATGCTTGATGAATACAAAACGCCTCGTCTTTTTTGGATTGATGCAATTGATACCGCGTGCCACATCATCAATAGAGTATATCTTCACAAATTCTTCAAGAAGACTGCCTATGAACTCCTCACTGACAAGAAACCCAATGTGAGTTATTTCAAAGTCTTGATTGCTAAATGTTGGATTAGAGATCCTCATCACAATGCTAAATTTGCACGAAAGCACATGAAGGTTTTATGCTTGGTTATGGAAAGGACTCGCACACCTCTGAGTCTTCAACAAGCTCTTCACAAGGTTGTTGAAACTGTAGATGTCTTGATTCGATGAAACTAATGGCTCGCAAAGAGAGCACCTACCTTCTGTGATAGATGAACCAGCACCTGAGGATTCTATCAAGTTCAAGGCGACTGAGGATGTCATTCCTACTGAAGAATCTGCTGAAGAATTCATTCCAGAACGCGAAGAACGTCGAGCTAATGCACTGAAGACAATCTTTGAAGAAAATGGTCTTTGAAGAAAATGCTGATCAAGTTCCTCGGCGACAACCAGCTCATCCTCGTGTTGCAAAAGAAGTGCAAGTTGATAAGATCATCGATGACATTGAAGCACCAGGTCCTCTCACACGCTCAAAAGCTTCACATTTATCTAACTTTTGTGGGCACTATGCTTTTTCTCTATCACAGAGCCCACTAAGGTAGATGAAGCATTCTGAGCTGAGTGGATTCAGGCCATGCAAGAAGAATTACATCGATTCGAGCTCAACAATGTCAGGAACTGGTCAAACGTCCGAGATCCTCGCAAGCATAATATCATTGGCACAAAGTGGATCTACCGCAACAAGCAAGATGAAAATGGCCTTGTGGTGAGGAATAAGGCACGACTTGTAGCTCAAGCCTACACACAGGTTGAAGGAATTGATTTCGATGAAAATTTTGCACCTGTTGCTAGACTTGAGGCTATTCGCATATTACTTGCTTATGCTAACGATCATGATATCACTCTATATCAAATGGATGTGAAAAGTGCATTCCTCGATGGTAAGCTTGAGGAAGAAGTATATGTTGCTCAACCCCCAGGTTTTGAAGATCCAAATAATCCTAACAAAGTCTTCAGACTCAACAAGGCCTTGTATGGCCTCAAGCAGGCCCCTCGGGCGTGGTATGATACTTTGAAGGAATTCTTCATGAAGAATGGCTTCACACCCGGTTCACTCGACCCTACTCTCTTTACTAAATCTTATGATGGTGAACTGTTTGTGTGCCAAATATACGTTGATGATATTATTTTTGGCTGTACTGACCAACGTTACAGTGATGAATTTGCCTATATGATGAGTGAAGAATATCAAATGTCTATGATGGGAGAGTTGAAATTCTTCTTAGGTCTTCAAATTAAATCAACAAATAAGAATGGCATATTCATATCTCGGAGAAATACCTCAAAGATGTTACGAGGAAATTCGGCATGCAAGATTGCAAAGGCGTCAAAATTCCTATGCCCACAAATGGCCATCTATGCCTTGATGAAAATGGTATTGACTTGATCACAAGGTATACCGCTCCATGATTGGTTCTTTATTGTATTTATGTGCATCTAGGCCAGATATAATGCTTAGTGTTTGCATGTGTGCCCGATTTCAAGCTACACCGAAGGAATCACACCATAAGGCTGTGAAGCATATTCTTCGATATCTAGCTCACACACCAACACTAGGATTATGGTACCCCAAGGGCTTTATTTTCGATCTCATTGGATGTTCTGACTCTGACTATGCTGGTGATCGTGTGGACCGCAAGTCAACATCTGGTACTTGTCATTTCCTCGAACGATCTTTGGTCTGTTGGTCCTCGAAGAAACAGAATTGCGTATCACTGTCTACTACGGAAGCTGAGTACATTGCTGTTGTGCTCAATTGCTGTGGATGAAGCAAACTCTCAAGGATTACGACATCAACGTGAAGAATGTGCCTCTCTACTGTGACAATGAGAGTGTCATCAAGATTGCTCACAACCGAGTTCAGCACTCGAAGACAAAGCACATTCAGATTCGTCATCATTTTCTTCGCGATCATGTGTTGAAGGGCGACATCTTTATTGATCATGTGAAGACTGAAGAACAGCTAGCCGATATCTTCACAAAACCCTTGGATGAGAAGAGATTTAGCAAGTTGCGGTGTGAGCTAAATATCTTAGAATCTTCGAATGTTCTTTGAAAAGGACACACATCCTGACACTTATGCAAAATTGATGACTTAGATCTGCAACCCATGAAGAAACGTTTTTCTTCAATCAATGAACAATAACACTCTTAAGTGTGCAGAAATTAATGAAGAATTTGATTCTCATAACCCTACAACAATTGTACGCGGTGTCTGAAATTATCATTCTTACACGATGGGACACGCCACCACCAAAGTTGAAAATCTTCAATTTGAGTTTCCCTCAGTTTTGAAATTCTTCAGTTTTTCAAATTATTCAACTCTGCAAAATCTTCACTGTTTCCGTTGTCTTTCTTCATTGGCATTTCTTCAAGTTGCTTTTTATGCTAAGTGAATGTGATCGGACCCTTCCCCCTCTATGCTATACTCAACCCAATCTATTCACAAATTCTTCATGTGCGTCCTATTTAAAACTCGTTCAAAATCATCACTGTGTCCTTGTCAGCTGAAGAAATTGCGAACGGAACTTTTAACTTATCTTATCCAAATTTTTGGCTTTGCCGCTCAAACCGTTCCGTATCCCACGATAGAGTTATCTATTCACACATGATCTAACACGATCTCCACTTTTCTGTACATGGGTGACACATGTCAAGTGAATGAGAAGGGTCAGGGGCACGTTCGTCCTAAATCTTCGGGCGAACAGTTTTTCACTGCGACTATAAATACCCCCTCTCCCCTTCCTCACTTCCTTTACTCCGCTCGACCGCTATCTCTCTCTCGCTCGAGCTTCTCAAACCCTAGCGCTGCCGCTACTCCATCGTCGCCGGTGAAGAAGAGCTTCACTGCCTCGACCTCGTCGCCGTCGTACTTTCGCGCCGGCATGAAATCTTCACTCCGCCCGCCGTAGCTGTCTTCCTCCATGAGTTAGGGCATGGAAGATCTGAGCGACGAGCTTCAAATCTACACTTCTCGGTTCGTCGTGTTCTTCATCCAGGTAATTAAAAGTTACTTTTACTGCCCTCTTTGATTCAAATTTTCTCTACAAAATCTTCAAAGGTGTTTTATTCTTCAAATCCTCACACACAAAACACCTCACTAGTCATCTGTTCTTGATTCACTTCTCTAAGCATCATTTTTCTTCAAGATTCCTCAATTGTGTGGATCCTCGATCTATACAACTCTGGAACCTAAGACAAAGAACGCATAGTGAAATTCTTCAAGGCTCATCTGGTCAAATTCCTCAAACTTGTTCTTTTTGAAAAACCTTCTGAGAACGCATATGACCTCTCCAAATTCCTTGCAACTATACTCTGTTCACAGGTACTCATGCCCGGTGCTGAATCACTAGGTTCTCATCAACTTAACTCATTTGTAGCGTTCCTCAAAGAAAAGTTGCATACTTATTCAGAGAATTCGATTGTTCAAATTCCTCAATTGAAGAATATGGCAGACGGTAAGAAGCCACAGAAAGGAGGAAAGAGGCCTGAGGTCATGACTGCTTTTGAAATACCTGAGGACATCTATGCTGACTATTGCACACCTGATGAAGCCAAGTTCGGAAAGGAAAACAAAAATCAGTGCAAGGTAAGCATACAGAGGATTGAAAGGAGATGGGCAAGAGAATGGAGGGAGTAAAGGTATGTTACTCCAAAGTATATGAAGAAATTCACACTTAATCCTCCATGCCCAAGAGCTCCATTGGCACCTGGCCAAGAAGCTGACCCCACCAGCATCAAGCGTGGTGAGGATTTTCCTGAAGAATGGGCCAAGCGCCAAGCCAAATTAGCGAGACAAGCCAAAGAAGCAGTGAGGAAATTCAATGAAGACTCTGCTACTGCTGCTGCCACTGAGGCCTCTGTCAAGCCTAGAAAATCAATGGCAAAGAAGCCCGCGCACAAGCCAAGTGCTTCAACAACTGTGCCCTCACGGCCAAGTTCCTCAGCAATGCCCTCACGACCAGAATCTTCAATGCCCTCACGACCAGAATCTTCAAAGCCCTCACGGCCAGTTCCTCATGCTGCTCCTGCTCCTCCAAAATCCTCAGCTCCTCCTCCAAAGTCCTCAGCTGCTCCGACAAAGTCCTCAGAACCTGTGCATCTGGCCACGTGCCAAAGGACTGCAGGCATCTCTATTGCCTCTGGTGTCTCAGCGAGTTCCTCAGCTGCACCAAACTCTTCATCAGGCCCCACTCTGCTGAAGACAAAGGAAACGACTAGTCGAGGTCCTCGGCCAAGTCCGAAGAAGAAACAGGTTGCCTTCCAAGTGCCATCTGACGATGAAGCTGATGATGATGAACTTGCAGAAATCATCAAAGACAGACAAGAAAGGGCCGCTAGAGCCAAAGGCACACCTGTGCCACTGCTTTTGGATCCAAGGGCGATCCTCGATTACATTGATCTCTGGCACAAGGATCCGGACACCCTATGCCTGATTTTCATTTGACTCTGGCCAAAGTCACATCTTGACCCATTTCATCATCAAGAGAAATGGAAATTTGAGAAGGCTAGGCAGATCAAGAAGGCTCGATTCAGGAAAGAGAAGTTCACGAGGAAAACGTTGTCAAAATGACAAGCGATGAACTCCTCAAGATCGATCGAAATCAAAGACCTCGTGATGACTTTGATGCCTACTATCTTGATTGGCAAGGAGCCAAAGTCAGATTTGTCAACCTGACTAAGAAATTCACCAATGTTGCAGCTCCAACGCAACAAGAAGTTCGTCAGGCCGGAGTCTCTGCTTAGCCTACTGAAGAACATGCTAGCACGGCGATGATTTTCAACTGCTGAAGAAAATGCTAGTTCGAGGCTGATGACTCCATTCCAGCCATTGAAGAAATTGCGGGGCATCCACTAGTGGTGCGCTGAAATGCGAAGAAGTTAGAGCAACTACATCAGTTGCGCCTGAGTAAATTCAAACAGATTCCGCAGCTCCTCCCGCGCCTACACCAACTCCTATCCTTCTATTTGCATCAGATGTGAAGAAGACCAAGGCTGCGAAGCGAGCTGCGATGAAGAAAAGGAAAGCATCGGCTGCTTTAGAATCTTCACTCAAAGAAGATGAAGCCTATGACAAGCTCGTTTGAAATCCGATTGATCTGTTCGGTTTCCACCATGCCATCAAAGGACCTTGTTCCTTTTGGTGAAGAATATGTGATCCCTAAGCGGATCGATGAAGAAAATCATTCTGCTGCTTCGTCGAGCAGATTGATGAAGAAATTGAAGTGGATCGATCCCTTCACCACTGTTGTTTCCTCGCCAATGCCTCGGTTCACAGGTGAAGAGGTGGCGTTGAAGAAATTGAAGATGAAGGCGTGGATATTGGATGCACTACGCTTTGTGATGAATGATGACTTTTGGGAAAGTCAGCATCCCAATTCTCCACTCTTCACCCCAATACAACAAATACCTCGGTCCCTGCACCAACCGTTCAATTGGGCTCAAGAAACTCATCCCACCTCGTGCATGCATGAAGAAATTCCAGCCACTAGTCTTTGAAGAACCTGCTTCTTCTGATCCTTTGAACACACAGATCGCAAATGAAGAGGAACCAGAAAATCCTCGGCTGAAGAACACGAGATTGCGATTCACGAGGTAGTGATGCAACTCACTGACACTCCTCTGCCAAAACCAAAGGATCCATTCTCGCGCAAGCAAAAGTTCAAGGCTAAAGACTTCTTTGGCGAGCATGTTTTCTTCACTGATTACAACCCTTATGATTCTGCTCGCATAAGGAAGAGGCGTTTCTGGACTGCTAGTCAAGCCAACTTTTATTCCTCTATGCTATTCGACAAAGAAAAAGTCTTCGATCATGCACACATTCCTCACGTGGACATGGAATCTCTGCCAGGCTTCGAGCTAGTCCTCAGCATTCTTCACGATGCTGGATTGCTGAATTTCTGCACTGACATCTATGATTGGAATGAAGAACTCATTCTTCAATTCTATGCGACTCTGCACATCACAAGAAATTCTGAAGATGTGAACTCATGGGTGCTGGACTGGATGTCAGAAAATACTCACTACAAGGCACCATCAACTGAATTGCTTCGTGTCCTCCCACTCAGTCCTCCCCTTGAAGGTGCCCGTTGCATCTATAATGAACCTGAGCTTATAAATCATTACATGCAAGTGCTGATGAAGCCTTTGAAGCGAGGCAGGCCCCTCGAACCAAATTCCTCGTCAAGGAATTCTTGTATGTGCCTCGGACTGTCTATCGCATTACAGCGAAGATAATGAGTCCTATCAAAGGCCACGACTCAAATGATGAAGAAGTCGTTGGCATCATGAAGAATATGCTTTTCAATATCATTCATGGCGTTCCGTCAACTTCCATGATTTCTTCATGAGGACTCGGCGAATATTGCTATGTCACCATTTGAGTGAAGCCTTATGCACCATGGCTTATGAGGTTCATCGGGACAAGGTCTTCACTCAATTACAAGGCTGATACTACGAACCACTGCAGCTACTTGCCTCCAATTGAAGTCCTCAAGCGGACATTTTCCTCGGTGATGACAAAAGCAAGGCAACTTCTGTGATAGATGAAGGCATTCGTCCATTGGATGGTCAATTTACAGGCTGCATCCTACTCCACCAATGATGACTCGCCACACATGACTCTGCCGCCAACAACTCGCCAAGCAAAATCCTCAAGCCACGGCACCGGGGTGATGGTGATCATGAGTTACTCCTCGGTCTTCATCGAAAGTTGATCGCAATCATAAATGGCTCAAGCGTCGGTTTGGTTCAATTCTTCACAACATGACCTCAACACACAATGTAGTGAAGAAAAACCAATACTACCTCCATGAAACCTTCAACCATACTTTGGCTGTTCTATCTCATGTCTCTGTTGCAGAAGATCTGAAGAAAATGGGTCGAAGGAAGAATTTGGTGATCGCACCTCCAGAAGAAATACAAGAAGGTCAAGGTTCCTTCCTTGGTGGCCAGATCCTATTCTTCATCGCGCGACACTGATGAAAATGAAGACTTGGACAACATTTCGGCAGGCCCTACTACGACAACCGACCCCGACAACGCTGGCGCTCCTCCATCAACTTCATATTCTTCAGGGGCGTTAGTCCTCAGTTTCGATCCTTTTGGTCATTTGATGACAAAGGAGGAGAAATTTGAGTTAGTCTTCAAGCGGGTCTATTATATGGGCGTTTTTTTGCTAAGTTACAACTCTCGCTCTTCTGAAACTTTATTGGATCGAGTTGTAATCTTAAACCCGATGGTGCTTTGATACTTTCGATGTGTTCCTCTGTATGCTTATTCCTTGTTATATGTTAATACACGCATGCTGAATTACATCAGTCACCATATTTCATCATGCATTTCAAATTCTTCACATCATATGTCAAATGCGTGTATGAATTACAAGATATAGGGGGAGATCTCCATGATTCAACTCTTCAAGTGTGCATTGCCTCAAAAGCAAATTCCTCACTATGCACATCTTCAGGGGGAGTTCTTCTATATCTTGCAATCAAATTCCTCAATATCAGTATTTACACTTCATATGTTTATCCCCGTTGAAAACTTAACCTATATTGTCATCAATCACCAAAAAGGGGGAGATTGTAAGTGCATCTAGTGCCCCTTAGTGATTTTGGTGTATTGAAAACTTATAGGTTAAGGAACTAATGTGTTTATAAGTGTACATAGATCTATAAGTCTATGAGGAGTTTGATATTTACAGAGAAAGTCGACCCCTAAAAATGAAATTCTTCGACTGAAGACTTTGGTATTCTGAAGACTTTCTCAAGACTTTGAAAGTGAAGAAATTGGTGTGACCTTGAAGACTTGGTATTTATTCGAGGAACATGAAGCGTGAAGACTTTTGTTTTCGTAGTTTCATTTTCCCTTTCTTGAGTCATAGGAAACACCGTACTATTAAAGGGGGTCGAGGAAATACTAAGGAAAAATTTCCACGTGATGCTCAACTCAAAATCCTACACCTACCAATCCCTTGAGTGAAGCCTTTGGAAATCTCATACAGATTCAGTCAATTTCTTGATGTGAGAGACGAAGTTCTTCTAGTCGTTGAGAATTTATTCGGCCCGAGGAGTTAAATTCGCCAGTCTGAATTGCCTACACTGATGAGGAACATGATAGCCCCGAGGAATTTGAGAGTCAAATTTCCGACCGTTCTTTGTGTTGTGCGCTTGACTGTCCCAAAATATCTTATCCACCTAACGGTCATATCATTGAAGGGCATTTATGTCTTATCATGTCGGGCTGCTCCTAGGCTATAAATAGCCGCCCCTACAACCACTAGCTGGTTGGCTGCTCCGAGAGAAACCGACACTTGTCATTTGAGAGCATCCCATCCTCAGGGACTGTGGTGAAAATCATCAAGTGAGAAAACCCAAACCCAAACACCTACAAACCCAAAGTGATTGAGCATCCTTCAAGAGATTGATCCTCGTGGATCCGGCGCTTATTACCTTTGAAGACGTGCTTCTTCGAGACGGTTAGGCGTCATGGTCTAGAGCATCAAGAGGAATTGTGGATCGCCGAGTGACCGAGTCTGTGAAGGTTTGGAAGTCGCTGAAGACTTACCACGAGTGATTGGGCCAGTCTGCGTGACCTTAGTTCAAGGAGAATCTGGTGAGGACTTGGTGTCTGAGCTGCGTGCTCACGGCCGGGAGTCCGGGCTGTGTCCTCGAGTTTAAATACTCAGCCTCTCCAACCAGACGTACAAGCGAGACAGCAGTTGGAACTGGTCTACCAAATCATTGTCTTCACCAACCTTCTGGTTCTATTTCCTCAACTCATTCATTTCCTCATTCTTGTGTTGAGTGTTTGTTCATAGTTGTGTTTGAAGACTTTGGTGAAGACTTTCTCAATTTCCTCAGTTCAATTTCTTGATTGTTTGTCTTCATCTTGTGTTATCCTGTGATTCGCTTTACATACTGTGATTGTCTTCATTTCATCATGATGACCATGCTTGTATTCTGTTATGCTTACTTACGAGTACTTATTCCGCTGCAAGTAGTTCTTCGCTAAGGAATTTCCTCACCGTCAAATTCCTCGGTGAAGAATTCATAAAATCGCCTATTCACCCCCTCTAGTCGATATAACGCTTTCAATTGGTATCGAGCAAGGTACTCCTTGTTACGTGTGATTTTAGTTTAACCACAGGAGTTTTAGTTATGTCGACCGCAGGTATGATCAAGGTCTCTGCTGGCTGTCCTACCTTCGATGGGACAGACTACCCTTACTGGAAGAATAAGATGCGAAAGCATCTTGAGGCAATTGATAACGATCTTTGGTGAAGAATTCATATAAATCGCCTATTCACCCCCCTCTAGTCGATATAACGCACTGTCAAGTGTCACCCTCACTCGTAGGTAGTCGCCTTGGACTTGGTGAAGTCGACGTAGGGGTACTCGTGGGAAGTAGGCGAAGATGTCGTACGTCCGAAGGGAAGATGCCTTGATAACACTTGGCGAAGATGCCAAAGTGGTTGGTGTATCCGTAGCGCCGTCTTGGTGGTGGTCGTCTCGCGGTCTTATTTTGTGCTCATGAAGCTTGTACTTGGCGAGAACTAGGGCTTGTTGGGACTTGTGCATTTGTGCTTGTGGAGCATCTTCATGTTGATGGTGCCGATGTCGTACTTGAGCTCGTAGTAGATGTCGTTCGTCCTCGTCGTGCACATGTTGCTTGGAGGTGACTTGCCCTTCATGACGATGTGGATCACGAACGTGATGGTGGTCGCCATGGAGATGTGGACGTGGACGACTTGCGCTTGCATCACTTGGGCGCTCCGAAGACTTGTAGCTTGAACGTCGCCATCTTGAAGATGACGAAGGGGAAGAAGATTTGATAAAGGCCCGAATCTCCTCCATCCTTGCATCTTGCTCCTCCTTTTGTGCGAAAAGTTTGTTGTCGATGTAGTCCCTTTTCCTTCCTTCGGAGAGATGAATGTCGATGGAGAGGTGCTCGATGCGCTCTTGCAAGGTAGATTGTGCTCCTTGCATTTCGTGTTGTAGTCCGAAGATAGACATTTTGGTGATGTAGTTGTTCGCGTCGTCGTTTTTGTCGAAGACCGGAGATGAAATGCCTCGCCTATCCATCACAAGACTCGAGCAAATATGAGTGGGAGAAAGAGAAGAACTTATACCAAATGTACCTTGACCGATGTTGAAAATGGATCAATGATCACTCAATGTGTAACAAGGAAATAGCACAATTGGTACCAATTCTTGTCGGTTTCTCACACCTACACAAGTAAAGCTTTTGGTGGAGCTCGGTGAGGATAGTGGCACAAAAATTTGATGCAAAATGTTAGCAAGATTCAATAATGTTGAAAGAGATTCACAAATTCGCAAGTGAAACAAGTAGACCAATAGCAATGAATGGCACACCGAAACGCACACACGGATAGATAAATGGGGCCGTGCAACCAAGGAATGAGCTCAAAATGTGGAATCCACCAAAACGCTCGTGTTGCACAACTCAAGAGAGATGCTAGCACGATTGCTCAAAAGGTGGATACGACACTTGTGCACAACCTATAAGATGCAAAATGGATAAACTCTCTATCCCAAGTATGCTATATATGTATGATACCTGGTGTTTGATCCAAGATGATCGGATATGACAATCTTATATGCAATGTGGTATGATGCTATGGCACTTGCTTACAAGATCTTTGTTCTCTCTTTTTCTTTGCTTAAAAGTTTATTCTCTTTTTTTTGTATGGCCACTTTTGCACAATGCACAAACTAAGATAGCAATTGTGTATATGCGGGAACAAACTTGTGACACAAGATATGATAGCAATATATGCACCACGATGATATGGTATGTATGCTATGGGAAGTATGATCACTAATGTGCACAAGTAACGTTGCCGGCAATACTCAAATGGCTAGTCTCAATAGGCAAGTAACGCAAAATGGGCTAGGGGTTATCAATGCAATTGCAAGGGGAATGTACAATGGTGTCGTCGAGGTTACCGTCCTTTGCGATGATGAGTGGCGGTGTTCTTGATATAGATACCAAGATGATGTAGACTCGTCCATAAGTAGCCGAAACACCTTAGGAAACGGAAAAACCGCAAACTCAAAATCTCAAATGACAAATGTCAAATGGTGGTAGCGGAAAGCGGTGGTGTTGCACTAGACAATGCGGAAGTGGAGGTTATGGTGGTGAACTATACAAATTGTCGGAGTTGGAGGTCACCGTCCCTAAGTAGCCGAAACACCTTAGGAGACACAACTCACAACTCAAACAAAATTGGGTTAAGTTGGGATGGTGGAAGTGTATGGTGGGTAAGCCTATGTGGAAATGGTGGTGGTGGTTGATGAAGAAGCAACCATCCCTAAGTAGCCTAAACACCTTAGGAGACTCAATTCACCACTCAAACAATCTCAAGTGCTAAATGGAGCAAAATGGGTTTGGTTGCGGAAGGCTATGGTGGTTTTGCGGATGATATGGTGGAAGGCCTAGGCAAAGATGACAAAATGTCAAAATTTGATGGAGTCAAATGGTGATGGATCCTATCTAGGTGGACGGGTGATGTCAATAGCTACTCAACGAGCTAAAGCACGCAAAAATCGGACTCCGGATGTTGAAGTTATGGCCGAAACGGTGAAGTGCACGCGACTGTTTCTGGGACGGCCGTGCACACGGGGGTAGGAGCCCGTGGGCACGGGGTCCCTATTGGGGAACGTTGCAGAAAATTAAAATTTTTCCTACGGTTTCACCAAGATCCATCTATGAGTTCATCTAAGCAACGAGTCATGCGAGTGAGTTTGCATCTACATACCACTTGTAGATCGATGCAGGCGTTCGAGGGAGTGGTGATGATGGAGTCGTTCTCAGCGTGATTCCGATCACCGTTGACCAAGTGCTGAGCGGACAGCACCTCCGCGTTCAACACACGTGCAGTGCAGGTAACGTCCCTCCGTCTTGATCCAGCAAGGAGGAAGGAGAGGTTGAGAAGATGGCTCCAACAGCAGCACGACGGCGTGATGATGGTGGAGTCCTGAGTTCTCGGCGAGGCTTCGCCAGCGCCGCGGAGGAGGAGAGGTGTTGGGAGGGAGGGGCTGCGCCTTCAATTGTGTATGCAGCCTCCCTCACCCCTCTATTTATAGGGAAGGGAGGAGGGGCGGCCCCTCTAGATGCATCTAGAGGGGGCGGCAAGGGAGGGCTTGCCCCCAAGCAAGGCGCCCCCTTAGGGTTCCCCCCTCAACCCTAGGCGCATGGGCAAGGGAGGGTGCGCCCAGCCACTAGGGGCTGGCTTCCTCCCAAGCAGCCCAAGTGCCCCCGAGAAGGGTGGCCCCTCGGTGGTCCTCCTAACCTTCCGGTGACCCCTCCATAATACCGATATGACCGAAACTTTTCCGGTGTCCGTTTGACGACTTCCCATATATAAATCTTTACCTCCGGACCATTCCGGAACTCCTCGTGACGTCCGGGATCTCATTCGGGACTCCGAACAACATTCGGTAATCACATACAAATCTTCCTAGTAACCCTAGCGTCACCGAACCTTAAGTGTGTAGACCCTACGGGTTCGGGAGACATGCTGACATGACCGAGACGCTCTCCGGTCAATAACCAACAGCGGGATCTGGATACCCATGTTGGCTCCCACATGCTCCTCGATGATGTCATCGGATGAACCACGATGTCGAGGTTCAAGCAACCCGTATACTATTTCCTTTGTCGACGGTATGTTACTTGCGAGACTCGATCGTCGGTATCCCAATACCTCGTTCAGTCTCGTTACGGCAAGTCACTTTACTCATACCGTAATGCATGATCCGTGACGGACACTTGATCACTTTGAGCTCATTATGATGATGCACTACCGAGTGGGCCCGGTGATACCTCTCCGTCATACGGAGTGACAAATCCTGTCTCGATCCGTGTCAACCCAATGACACTTTCGGAGATACATGTAATGCACCTTTATAGTCACCCGATTCGTTGTGGCGTTTGGTACACCCAAAGCACTCCTCACGGTATCCGGGAGTTACGATCTCATGGTCTAAGGAAGAGATACTTGACATTGGAAAAGCTCCAGCAAAAGCGAACTACGATCTTTGTGCTATGCTTAGGATTGGGTCTTGTCCATCACGTCATTCTCCTAATGGCGTGATCCGTTATCAATGACATCGATGTCCATAGTCGGGAAACATGACTATCTGTTGACCAACGAGCTAGTCTACTAGAGGCTTACTAGGGGCGTATTGTAGTCTATGTATTCACCGTGTATTACGATTTCCGGATAATACAGTTATAGCATGAATAAAACACAATTATCACGAACAAGGAAATATAATAATAATGCTTTTATTATTGCCTCTAGGGCATATTTCCAACAGTCTCCCACTTGCACTAGAGTCAATAATCTAGTTACATTGTGATGAATCGAACACCCATAGAGTTACGGTGTTGATCATGTTTTGCCCATGGAAGAGGTTTAGTCAGCGGATCTGCGACATTCAGATCCGTATGCACTTCTAAATTTCTATGTCTCCATCCTGAACATTTTCACGGATGGAGTTGAGCGACGCTTGATGTGCTGGTCTTCTTGTGAAACCTGGGCTCCTTGGCAAGTGCAATAGCTCCAAAGTTGTCACGAAGAGTTTGATCGGCCCCGACGCATTGGGTATGACTCCTAGGTCGGTGATGAACTCCTTCACCCAAATTGCTTCATCGCTGCCTCCGAGGCTGCCATGTACTCCGCTTCACATGTAGATCCCGCCATGGCGCTTTCTGCTTGCAGCTGCACCAGCTTCTTGCTCCATCATTCAACATATACACGTATCCGGTTTGTGACTTTGAGTCATCGGATCGTGTCGAAGCTAAGCGTCGGCGTAACCCTTCTGACGAGCTCTTCGTCACCTCCATAAACGAGAAACATGTCCTTTGTCCTTTTCGGTACTTCAGGATATTCTTGACCATTGTCTAGTGTTCCTTGCGGGATTACTTTGGTACCTTCCTACCAAACTTACGGCAAGGTTTACATCAGTGCAGTACACAGCATGGCATACATAATAGATCCTATGGCTGAAGCTTGGGGATGACACTCATCTCTTCTTTATCTTTTGCCGTGGTGGCGCATTGAGCTGAGCTCAATCTCACACCTTGTCTGAGCAAGAACCCCTTCTTGGACTGATCCATTTTGAACTTCTTCAAAATCTTATCAAGGTATGTGCTTTGTGAAAGACCTATGAGGCGTCTCGATCTATCTCTATAGATCTTGATGCCTAATATATAAGCAGCTTCTCCAAGGTCCTTCATTGAAAAACACTTATTCAAGTAGGCCTTAATGCTGTCCAAGAATTCTATATCATTATCTCCATCTTCGGGGCTCCATGATCATCTTGTCACCGGCATGACACCATGATCTCCATCATCATGATCTCCATCATCGTGTCTTCATGAAGTTGTCACGCCAATGCGACTACTTCTACTTCTATGGCTAAGCGTTTTAGCAATAAAGTAAAGTAAGTTACATGGCGTTCTTCAATGACACGCAGGTCATACAAAAATAAAGACAACTCCTATGGCTCCTGCCGGTTGTCATACTCATCGACATGCAAGTCGTGATTCCTATTACAAGAACATGATCTCATACATCACACTATGTCATTCATCTCATCACAACTTGGCCATATCACATCACATGTCAATTGCTGCAAAAACAACTTAGACGTCCTCTAATTGTTGCTGCATCTTTTACGTGGCTGCAATTGGGTTCTAGCAAGAACGTTTTCTTACCTACGAATAACCACAATGTGATCTTGTCAACTTCTATTTACCCTTCATAAGGACCCTTTTCATCGAATCCGCTCCAACTAAAGTGGGAGAGCAGACACCGCCAGCCACCTTATGCAACTAGTGCATGTTAGTCGGTGGAACCGGTCTCACGTAGCGTCACGTGTAAGGTTGGTCCGGGCCGCTTCATCCCACAATACCGCGGAAGCAAGATAAGACTAGTAGCGGCAAGCAAGTTGACAAGATCTATGCCCACAACTAAATTGTGTTCTACTCGTGCAAAGAGAACTACGCATAGACCTAGCTCATGATGCCCTTTGTTGGGGAGCGTTGCGAGAAAATTAAAAATTTCCTACGGTTTCACCAAGATCCATCTATGAGTTCATCTAAGCAACGAGTCATGCGAGTGAGTTTGCATCTACATACCACTTGTAGATCGAGTACGGAAGCATTCGAGGGAGTGGTGATGATGGAGTCGTTCTCAACGTGATTCCGATCACCGATGACCAAGTGCTAAACGGACAGCACCTCCGCGTTCAACACATATGCAGTGCAGGGTAACGTCCCTCCGTCTTGATCCAGCAAGGAGGAAGGAGAGGTTGAGGAAGATGGCTCCAACAGCAGCGGACGGCGTGATGATGGTGGAGTCCTGATTCTCGGCAGGGCTTAGCCAAGCGCCTTGCGAGGAGGAGAGGTGTTGGGGAGGGAGGGCTGCGCATTCAATTGTGTATGCAGGCCTCCCTCACCCCTCTATTTATAGGGAAGGGAGGTGGGGGCGGCCCCATCTAGATGCATCTAGAGGGGGCGGCCAGGGGAGGGGCTCGCCCCCAAGCAAGGCGCCCCTTGGGTTCCCCCCTCAACCCAGCGCATGGGCCAGGGAGGTGCGCCCCCAAGCAGGGGCGCCCCAGGTTCCCCCTCAACCCTAGGCGCATGGGCCAAGGGAGGGTGCGCCCAGCCCACTAGGGGCTGGCTGCCTCCCAAGCAGCCCAAGTGCCCCCCCGAGAAGGGTGGCCCCTCCCGGTGGTCCTCCGGAACCTTTCTGGTGACCCCTCCATAATACCGATATGACCCGAAACTTTTCCGGTGTCCGTTTGACGACTTCCCATATATAAATCTTTACCTCCGGACCATTCCGGAACTCCTCGTGACGTCCGGGATCTCATCCGGGACTCCGAACAACATTCGGTAATCACATACAAATCTTCCTAGTAACCCTAGCGTCACCGAACCTTAAGTGTGTAGACCCTACGGGTTCGGGAGACATGCAGACATGACCGAGACGCTCTCCGGTCAATAACCAACAGCGGGATCTGGATACCCATGTTGGCTCCCATGCTCCTCGATGATGTCATCGGATGAACCACGATGTCGAGGTTCAAGCAACCCGTATACTATTCCCTTTGTCGACGGTATGTTACTTGCGAGACTCGATCGTCGGTATCCCAATACCTCGTTCGGTCTCGTTACCGGCAAGTCACTTTACTCGTACCGTAATGCATGATCCGTGACCGGACACATGATCACTTTGAGCTCATTATGATGATGCACTACCGAGTGGGCGGTGATACCTCTCCGTCATGCGGGTGACAAATCCTGTCTCGATCCGTGTCAACCCAACAAACACTTTCGGAGATACATAATGCACCTTTATAGTCACCCGATTCGTTGTGACGTTTGGTACACCAAAGCACTCCTACGGTATCCGGGAGTTACGATCTCACGGTCTAAGGAAGAGATACTTGACATTGGAAAAGCTCCAAAAAGCGAACTACGAGGATCTTTGTGCTATGCTTAGGATTGGGTCTTGTCCATCCGTCATTCTCCTAATGGCGTGATCCGTTATCAATGACATCGATGTCCATAGTCAGAAACCATGACTATCTGTTGACCAACGAGCTAGTCTACTAGAGGCTTACTAGGGACGTATTGTAGTCTATGTATTCACACGTGTATTACGATTTCCGGATAATACGGTTATAGCATGAATAAAGACAATTATCATGAACAAGGAAATATAATAATAATGCTTTTATTATTGCCTATAGGGCATATTTCCAACAGTCCGTCTTGCGGTACAAGTCCGTGGGCACGGGGTGTCGAACTTTTTTTGGGGCCGTGCGACGCAGGTGCAGGGTCCGTGGGCGCGGGGTGAAAGCAATTTCAGCGATTTTGTGGCGGAAATGGAGATTTCTTGGGCAAAATTTGGGAGATTTTGGGGATGGATGGTGGGGAAAAGATGGGGAAGGCTAGATCCACTTGAAACCAAGCAAATCCATGGATCAAATCCAACAAAATCTCATCAAAGCAACAAATCACAAAAAAAATTGGGGGCTCTTTTTGGTGGGGATTTTCGGATTTAGGAAGAAATCAATGAAATCAAGCTGGAAAACAAAGGGTAGGGGCTCCAAAAACATGATCAACATGGCTCATGATACCATATGATGTAGGGTGGAACCCTATGGGGTTGATCTTTCACGTTTGGAGAGGATCCCTACGAGGAACACGAAGAACGAGCAGGAGAGCACGAGGGAAATCACGAGGAAAACACAAGAGAATCACTCAAACCAACAAGATTCGATTACATATGCGCTAGATCGACAAACACAAAGAGAGATACACGATCCACGATCAACAAAGGATGATACAAGAGGTAACCGGGTTCTTCTTCGTGAGGAGGTCTTGATGCACTCCTTCTTCCTCCTTGTGGCCTTGGGGTCCTTCTCCTACTGCTTTGGGGTGTTCCTCACCAGCTTGTGGTCGTCGATCTTCGTATCTAAGGACACATAGAGCTCTTTGGTGAGGTAGCAAGCAAGTCCAATGGATATTCATGATATTCTCGAAGAAGAGCGGGTTCACCTTCATTCCGGTAGGTCCGCTTGGGGCTTGATGTGCTATGAAGGTGTACATGGAGATGAACGTGGGATGCTCCGCATCATCATGATTCTAATGTTCATGAGAACATGATGCTGCCTAAATTGGATACATTTGTTTTGCTTACAAATGAAGGGCCTAGCTTGGAGAAGAATGAACATTGGAGCAAGAACAAGCATGGAGATGATGGCATGCGCAAGGGGAACAAGAACGGAGATACAAGTGATAATTTCAGGACGTTGAAGCCACCATAATGAGTGGATGAAGCCTTGGACGAAATATACAAGATGCTACTTCATAACTTTCGTCCAAAGGCTATTCTAGGTGCTGCGTCACCTTATTATTGGGTCAGTCCCACGTATTTTCGAAATACTTGAGTATAGGCTGTTTTTAGAGTCCGTATGTGTGGGGAAACAAGAGATAGGGTTGGTTTCGGACCCCTTCCCCAAGGGCCACGAAATTCCCCCCCTCTTCCTCCATATATACAGCCCTTAGGGCATCGTTTAGACTTTGGGTTTTGTTTAGACTAAAGTTCTCCATAGCTGCAACTTCGCGTACTTCGTTTGTGTTCAACGACCAGACAAAGGCGTCACAGAACCCCACCTTGATCAATAAAGCTTTCCTCTTATATTTACAATATCCAGATTGCAATCTTCGTTTCTTGCTTGTTCTTTGTTTGCAAGCAGGAAACAGACCTTCGTGGTCAGGTTGATTGTGCTCTGGCGTGGTCAATAACCTCTCGGAGTTGGTTTAGCGATTGCTAAGGCGCGACATCCTCGCACGTTCGTAGTCGGATCATCAAAGTCGACTTCCTCCAAAACGAAAGCCACCATCTCATCGAAAGACGGGACACCTTTGCCTCTATCACCTGGCCTTGGTTTTGACCACTATGTCATCCATGTAAGCTTCCATATTTCTATGTAGCTGGGGCTCGAAACCAATCTGCACCGCTCGCGCAAACGTTGAACCAGCGCTCTTCAATCCGAAAGGCATCCGTACAAAACAGTATGTACCACACGGGGTGATGAACGCGATTTTTTCTTCATTTTCCTTCATCATGAGGATCCGGTGGTATCCTGAATAAGCGTCGAGGAATGACAGTAGGTCACACCCGGCAGTGGAGTCCACGATCTGGTCGATGCGTGGCAGAGGGAAAGGATCCTTTGGACAGGCTTTATTGATGTCTGTGTAGTCAATACACAGCCTCCATTTCCCATTTGCCTTACACACCACTACCGGATTGCCCGGCCACGTAGGGTGGAGCACTCCTCTAACCAGGCCTACCGCCTCCAACTTCCTGATCTCCTCGACGATGAACTCTTGTCGCTCCAAAGCTTGCTTCCTGACCTTCTGCTTGACGGTCCGCGCATGAGGACAGACAACAAGATGGTGCTCAATCACCTACCTGGTAACGCCGGGGATGTCGGATGCTTGCCATGCAAATACATCAACATTCGCCCACAGGAAGGCGACGAGCGCGCTTTCCTGTTTGCTAGAGAGGGTGGAGCTTATAGTGTAAGCCCCCCCCGTGCCGTCCTCCTTGACGGACACCTTCTTGGTTTCTGGTGGTGCAGCCTCTGACTTCTTGCTCTTGTCGATGGAGCTCTCTGGCACGTCCTCACCCGGACCGTAGCACTCCAAAGAGGCGCGCTTGCCGGAGTGGGTGCAAGAGGTCTTGCTGGAAGAGATCTCGCCGGAAGGGGTCTAGCCGGCAGAGGTCCTGCCGGCCTTCTTCCTTCCCAGGGCTATAGCGGCAGGAGCAAGTACCTGGGCGGCAGCTGCTGCAACTGCCTCTCGATAGAGTTTGTCGGCGCAGATGAGCGCGTCTTTCTTGTCGGAGGGGACGGTGATGATGGTCAGCGGCCCTGGCATCTTCAACATGTTGTAGGCGTAGTGTGACGCCGCCATGAACTTGGCCAGTGCTGGGCGGCCAAGGAACTTGGTGCGGAGCATCCCTCACTCATCCCCATGGACGCACCTACATCTTCCTCAACACCACGTGGACCCATGACTCGAGCTCGAGCTAAGGCTATTGAAGATAAGGTGAACTCGCTCCTCTCCGAACTCCCTCTTCCTAATCATGAGACATGGCTACTACCTCATTCGGAAACTCTATGTGTAATTAGGTACTTGGGAACGAGCCAAGGAACAGCTACTTGCAAGAGTCAAGACGACGAGGACCCCAAGCATGATGGAGAAGAAAAGCTACTGAAGCTACAGGCGTCGGACGTCCGACCAAGTCCGGACGTCCGAGCGACTCAAACCCTGAACGACCGACGCCCTCCGGACGTCCGGCAGCTGGGCACCCGAACGGAAACTCACGAAAGACCGAAGCCACCGGACGACCGGACGATCCGTACCAGAGCCGAATCTACGGACGTCCGATGATCCACGGACGTCCGGGCCCTCCCGAAGCCCCGGACGACCGGCCCTCTCCGGACGACCGACCCACCCGAGTCCGAGCCGAATCTACGGACATCCGAGCCCTGCCGGACGTCCGGACCGTCATGAGCCTCCGGACGTCCGACGCCTTCCGGACGTCCGGCCCCTTAGTGATCGCGCACGCGGGCTGGAGCCCTTGTACCCCTTCACTTCGCCCCCGTTTGCACTAAGACTATAAATAGAGCTCCTCCTCC
Organism: Aegilops longissima; assembly: GCA_021605205.1. Lineage (NCBI taxonomy): Eukaryota > Viridiplantae > Streptophyta > Magnoliopsida > Poales > Poaceae > Aegilops > Aegilops longissima. The sequence continues at coordinate 260,308,679 of CM038679.1, forward strand.
TCCTAGTTAGGGTTAGCATTGGTTTTAGCTCATGTTTGTGTGAGAGCCTTGCTCATCCACTTGGTTACTTCTCCTCGGAGCTCAGGACATCTTCGGAGAAGATCCCCCAAGCGGATTCAAGACCCCTTCAAGGGAAGACAATCAAGACCTCCTCACGGAGAAGAACCCGGTTACCTCTTGTATCGTCCTTTGTTGATCATGGATTGAGTATCTCTCTTTGTGTTCATCGATCTAGCGCATGTGTAATCGAATCTTGTTGGTTTGAGTGATTCTCTTGTGTTTCCCCCCGTGTTTTCCCTCGTGCTCTTCCGCTCATTCTCCGTGTTCCTCGTAGGGATCCTCTCCAACGTGAAAGATCGTCCACATAGGGTTCTGCCCTACATCATCTTGGTCGATGTCGAGGTCGTAGTAGCTCGTGGAAGTCACGGACTTGAGCTTGGGGAACTTCTCTTGAGCGTAGTCTTGAGGTTCTTATTGGCGAAGATGTCGTATGTCCGTAGGCGAAGATGCCTTGAAGTCGCTTGGCGAAGATGCCAAGGGAGATGGTGAAGTCGTTGAGCGGTTGTTGGTGTTGAGCTCTTGACCTTCACGTTCTTGTTGGTGATGGTGTCGATGCCGATGTGATCTTGCCATAGATGGTAGCTCGGAAGAATGTGCTCTTGAGCGTCTTCTCAAAGATGAGGAAGATCGCTTGTAGGACTTGATGGGGGCTTTGATCTCCTCCATTTGAGCTTGCATCTTGGCGTCGGAGTTGTTTTTTGTGGCATCGAACTCATCGTTGTTGTTGTAGACCGAAGGTGAAATGCCTTGCCTATCCATCACAAGACTCGAGTAGAGGTGAGTAGGAAATGAGATAAACAACACCAAGTTACCTTTTCCCAAAGTTGAGGATGTATCCCGTTTCACTCTATTTGAGATGAAAGAATAGTGGAATTGGTACCGGACTTGTTCACTCACACATATCAAGTAAAGCTTATGGTAGAGCTCGGTGAGGATAGTGGCACAAAAGTTTAATGCGAAATGTTAGCAAGAGTCAATAATGTTGAAAGAGATTCACAAATTCGCAAGCGAAACAAGTAGACCAATAGCAATATGTGGCACACGGAAACACACACACGGATAGATAAAGCGAATTCGTGTGCAACCAAGGAATGAGCTCAAAATGTGGAATCCACCAAAATGCTCGTGTTGCACAACTCAAGAGAGACGCTAGCACGATTGCTCAATAGGCGGATACGACACTTGTGCACAACCTATAAGATGCAAAATGGATAAACTCTCTATCCCAAGTATGCTATGTATGTATGGTTCCCGGTGTTTCTCAAACAATGATACAAGATGATCGGATATGTACCATATGATGTATTGTGGTATGATGCTATGGCTCTTTCTTACAAGCTCTTTGCTCTTTCTCTTTCTTTGCTTAAAAGCATATTCTTTTTTTCTATGGCCACTTTTGCACAATGCACAAACCAAGATAGCAAATGTGTATATGCGGGAACAAAGTTGTGACACAAGATATGATACCAATATATGCACCACGATGATATGGTATGTATGCAACGGGAGGTGTAGATCACTAATGTGCACAAGTAACGTGGCCCGGCAATACTCGAATGGCTAGTCTCGATAGGCAAGTGACGCAAAATGGTCTAGGGGTTAACAATGCAATTTGCAAGGGGAATATACAAAGGTGTTGTCGAGGTTACCGTCCTTTGCGATGATGAGTGGCGGTGTTCTTGATGTAGATACCAAGATGATGGAGACTCATCCCTAAGTAGTCGAAACACCTTAGGAAACGGAAAAACCGCGAACTCAAAATCTCAAATGACAAATGTCAAATGGTGGTAGCGGAATGCGGTGGTGGTTGCGGAAGCTCAATGGGATTGCGGAAATGCAATGATGGTTTTGGAGTACGCAATGCGGAAGTGGAGGGTAAGGTGGTGAACTATACACGGTGTCAGAGTTGGAAGCACGGTCCCTAAGTAGCCGAAACACACCTTAGGAGACACAACTCACAACACAAACAAAATTGGGTTAAGTTGGGTTGGTGGAAGTGTATGGTGGGTAAGCCTATGCGGAAGTGGTGGTGGTGGTTGATGAAGAAGCAATGGTCCCTAAGTAGCCAAAACACCTTAGGAGACTCGAATCACTACTCAAGCAACCACTAATGCTATGGGGAACAAAATTGGTTAGGTTGCGGAAGTCGGTGGTGGCTATGCGGAGGATGTGGTGGAAGTCCTAGGCAAAGATGCCAAAGTTCCAAAACTTTTATGGAGTCAAATGGTTTTGGTGGTATTTTTTTCGGAAGGGGGATGTCAATAGCTTCAAAACGAGCTAAAGAACGTCAAAATCAGAGTTCGGATGAATTAGTTATGGACAAAACAAAAATCAGCCGAAATCTGAAACTACAGGTTACGGACGTCCGGGAAGGTCGGATGTCCGGGCGTCGGACGTCCGGGAAGGTCGGAAATCCGTAAATTCGGTTCGAGTTAGGGGTTCCGGTCGTCCAGGAAAGGTCGGACGTCCGGTCGTTCCTGGGGCTCCGGACGTCCGTAAAACGCCGGTCGTCCGGTGGGTCGGGGTCAACGCGAGATGCGAGTTCGGGGGCACGATTTTGGGCGGAAAATGGGGATTTTGGGGTCAAAATTGATGAGATTTCGTGGATGAAAGATGGGGAAACTTCGGGGAAAGCTAGATCCACTTGAAACCAAGCAAATCCATGGATCAAAATCAACAAAACATCATCTCACCAACAAATCACAAAAAAATTTGGGGCTATTTTTTTGGGGGATTTTTGAAATTGGTGAAGAACACAACAAAATCAAGCTAGAAAACACGGGGTAGGGACTCCAAAACGTGATCAACGTGCCTCATGATACCACATGATCGTGGTGCATATATTGGCATCATATCTTGTGTCACAAATTTGTTCCCGCATATACACAGTTGGATCGCGCCCGCGGGCTGGAGCCCTTGTACCCTTTCACTTCGCCCCCGTTTGCACTAAGACTATAAATAGACCTCCTCCTCCTCCTAGTTAGGCTTAGCATTGGTTTTAGCTCATGTTTGTGTGAGAGCCTTGCTCATCCACTTGGTTACTTCTCCTCGGAGCATAGGACATCTTTGGAGAAGATCCCCCAAGCGGATTCAAGACCCCCTTCTAGGGTGGACCCCATCAAGACCTCCTCACGGAGAAGAACGGCTACTCGTGTATCTTTCCTTTCTTGATTTTTCAATCTTGTGCTACCTTATGTGTTCGGTGATCTAGCCCTTGTGTGATCGATACTTGTCGGTTTAGTGTTTCTTTTGTGTGTTTTCCTTGTGTTCTTCCGCTCGTTCGCCGTGTTCTCCCCGTAGGATCCCCTCCAAACGTGAAAGATCTCCGACTAGGGCTCCGCCCTACATCATCTTGGTATCATGAGCCACGTTGATCACGTTTTTGGAGCCCGTACCCCGTGTTTTCTAGCTTGATTTTGTTGTTTTTGTCCTAAATTCGAAAATTCCCCACCAAAAATAGCCCCAATTTTTTTTGTAATTTGTTGGTGAGTTGAGATTTTGTTGGATTTGGTCCATGGATTTGAGTTGCTACGTGTGGATCTAGCTTTTCCCACCCACCCCTCCCTTTTCCATCCATCAATCCACTCAATTTCGACCTCTCCACCTTCTTCCACCTCAAATCGCCTGTTCATCGAGTTGACCCGACCACGGACGTCCGACCTTCTGGACGGCCGGAACCCTATCGATTCAAATTCTGGACGACCGGACCCTGCCGGACGTCCGACGGCCGGACGACCAGAAAAACTGGACATCCGTGAAACCATGACGAATCTGAAATTGTTCAGTGCAGCCACCACCACCACCCCACCTTCCACCACATCATCCAAAACTACATACACCACCATCCTCCCCAATACATCCTATGACGATTTTGCCACATTTTGGTCCTTGAGATTTTGAGTTGTGATTCCCGTGTCCTATTGTGTTTCGGCTATCTAGGTACGGTTCGACTTCATCATCCCCTCGGCTCATCTTCGCAAGGGTCTCATCATCGCCAAGGATGGTAACATCGTCGACATCTTTGTCCTACCTTGCAATTACATTGATACCCACATGGCCTTACTTTTGCGTAGCTTACCCATCGAGACTAGCCATTGAGTATTGCCGGCAACGTGACTTGTGCACATTAGTGATCATTCTCCATAGCATGCATACCATACCACCGTGGTGCATATCTTGGTATCCATTTGTGTGTCACAAAGTTGTCATAGCATACACAATTGCTATCTTGGTTCGTGAAGTTTTGCATGAGAAAAGAGCTAAAAAGTGAAAGAGCCACCCAAGCTTTTAAGCAAAGAGGAAAGATAAGAAAAGAGCTTATGAGCAAGCACCATAGCATCATACTACATTAAGATTGTCATGTTGGATCATCTTGGATCATAGCACCGAAATACCATACATGGGATAGAGATAGTTGCATTTTTGCCTAGTAGGTTGTGCACAAGTTTCGTATCCGCCTATTGTGCAATCGTGCTAGCGTTTCTCTAGTATTGTGCAACAAGAGCATTTTCGTGGATTCCACATTTTGGCTCACTTTTGGTTTGCACAATCCCACTTATCTATTTGCGTGTGTGTTTCCGTGTACCATTATTTGCTTGGTCTACTTGTTGCATTTGCAAATTTGTGAACCTTTTCCAACATTATTGACGGTCACTTACAATTGCATCAAATTTTGTGCCACCATCCTTACCAAGCTCCACCATAAGCTTTTATTTGTGTAGGTGTGAGAACCGACAAGGATTGGTACAAATAGTGCTATTTCATTGTCCGCATTTGAGTGAACTTGATTCATCATCAACTTCGGTCAAAGGTACATTGGTATAAGTTCTTCTCCTTCTTCCACTCACATATTTTTTCTTGGAATGATGGATAGGCCAAGTACTTCTACCAACCCACTCTTCCTCGAGCAAGACGACGACATGTCTTCATCGTCACCAAGAGCCACCTCTTTGGTGCTGTGAGCGTTACACCAAGAGCAACAAGCAATGGCGACCGCGATCGACAACCTCGCCACCGACTTGCGACTCTCCGAGCAACGTACAAGAGACTACTTCGACAACAAGTTCGATGCTCACAAGCAAGAAAATGATGCAAGAATGGACGAGATCCGCGCCTTGATGAGGAACCGGCATCATTCCACTTCTTCATCCTCAAGACAGAGCCGCCCGAGTCGACACTCCGACGACACCTTCTATTACTCAAGTACACCGTCATCGAACACTCTTTGACGAGCCGCGCGTCAAGACCGTCATGCATCTCGCAACCCGCTACATGAGAAGTGAGGGAGTCCCGGATTAGGGGGTGTCCGGATTGCCGGACTACCATCATCGGCCGGACTATCATCGGCCGGACTATCATCATCAACCGGACTCCAAGACTACGAAGATACATGATTGAAGACTTCACCCGTGTCCGGATGGGACTTTCCTTGGCGTGGAAGGCAAGCTTGGCGTCTGGATATGTTGATCTCCTACCATTGTAACCGACTCTATGTAACCCTAGCCCTCTCCGGTGTCTATATAAACCGGATGGCTTTAGTCCGTGGGACAACAATCACAACAACCCTTACAATCATACCATAGGCTAGCTTCTAGGGTTTGGCCTCCTTGATCTCGTGGTAGATCCACTCTTGTAAACATCCACAATATCAATATCAATCAAGCAGGGGCGTGGGGTTTTACCTCCATCAAGAGGGCCCAACCTGGGTAAAACATCGTGTCCCTTGTCTCCTGTTACCATCCGCCTAGGCGCACAGTTCGGGACCCCCTACCGAGATCCGCGGTTTGACACCGACATTGGTGCTTTCATTGAGAGTTCCTCCGTATGCGTCACCGATAGGCGTGATGGCCTCTTCAATCGATAACGACGCAATCTGGGTGAGACCTTTCTCCCCGGACAGATCTTCGTATTCGGCGGCTTCGCACTGCGGGCCAACTCGTTTGGCCATCTGGAGTAGATCGAAAGCTACGCCCCTGGCCGTCAGGTTAGGTTTGGAAGCCTAAACTTCACGACCGATATCCGCGGGGACTTGATCCTCGATGGATCTGAGCCACAGCCGAGCGGGCCGCGCTGTCACGATGGGCATGACCTAACTCTGCCGCCGGACAGCACCTTGGAGGCCACACCCGGATCCGCTCCGACTCATAGTCCGGAGCCGATCGCTCGAATCGAGGAGGGATGGCTGGACACCGCCTCGGGAGCCGCAATTCCTACCGCGATGTAGCCGAACACTTACCTTGTCCCACGTAAAGCCCATGACTCCGAGGTGCCGGACTCCCTACCGGACTCGGAACCTCCTGCGCCCCTGCCAGTCGAATCCGATTGGGCGCCAATCATGGAATTCACCGCTGCGGACATCTTTCAGCACTCGCCCTTCGGCGATATCATAAATTCATTGAAGCATCTCTCGCTATCCGGAGAGCCCTGGCCGAACTACGGCCAGGACGGTTGGGACGCGGATGACAAAGAAATTCAGATCCCACCCACCACCCACTTCGTAGCCACCCTCGACGATTTAACCGACATAATCGACTACGACTCCGAAGACATCGATGGTATGGACGGCGATGCGGAGACTACCAAGAACCGGTGCCTACAGACACCGGAAGACCACCTCGTCATCGACATATACATGGTGGACACCCAAAAGATGGGGACGGCGAAGAAACAGCGGAGGCCGATTCCTTAAAGAAACAGCCCAAGCGCCCGGCGTCGTGGCGCCGCTCTAAATCCCGCCACGGCAAGAATGGAGATTCCGGCACGGAGATAATAACACCCGAAAAGTGCGATGACAACTCCTCCAAAGACGATCCAGCGCGGGGAGGAGGCGAAAGCAAGCCCTCGGGAGAGGGCGGCAGAAGGTCGAGGATGACAATTACTTACCTCCCTCCGGAGATTTAGGCAAGCCTCGGCGACGACGAATCGTCGTGCACGAGGATCCCGTCAAACAAGGCGTTTTAGACACAAGGCTAATGGCCACGGCAAACAGCCTAAAGAAAAAGCAACAACACTTCAAGCTGATCAAGACCTCTTGGCGGCAGATGGACCGAGGTCCTCGTGGCGAAGAGTATGAACTCGAGCGCCCCTCAAAAGTTACCCAAAGCGCAAGTTGCTCCCCGATTAGAGGAGGCAGCATCACCAACGCTGTCTGGCGAGACCGACCACCTCGTGGCGCGATAGAGAGGCGTGCAAGCCCTCCACCAAAACCGTACCCGGCATCGCTCTAAAAGCGAGGAAGCCACGGGGAACGCGCGGACTTGCGAGATATATTGGAGGACAAGGCAAGACAATCCAGATCTATCTATGGATCACGTGGGCGCCCCGACCCCCACGCACGAATACCGTCGCACGGATACAACTTCTCGGCGGGCGAACACAGCGAGACAATGCTCCCTCGAGCTACGTCACGATATTGCTCAGTACAGAGGCACCGCACACCCACTACGCTTCACTGACGAAGTAATGGATCATCAAATCCCTGAAGGGTTCAAACCTGTTAATATCGAATCCTCGATGGCTGTGAGACCCATGATGCGGATTGAGGATTATCTCCTCCATATACACATGGCCCGCGGCGACGATCTTCACGCCATCAAATATCTCCCGCTCAAGCTTAAAGGACCAGCTTGGCATTGGCTTAACAGCCTGCCCGCAGAGTCAATTGGATGTTGGGAAGACCTGGAAGCCGCATTGATGAGGACATCAATACCATTGTTACACCCACAGCTCCTACTGCTACATATACTGGACCAATTACTAGAGCTCGGGCACGCCAATTAAATTATCAGGTACTTTCGTTTTTTGGTAATGATTCTAATGTTCATGAGAATATGATGCTGCCTAAATTGGATACATTTGTTTTGCTTACAAATGAAGGCCCTAGCTTGGAGAAGGATGGACATTGGAGCAACAACAAGCATGGAGATAATGCCATGCATGAGGAACAAACGGAGTTACAAGTGATGATTTCAGGACTTTGAAGCCACCATAATGGATGCATGAAGCCTTGGACGAAATATACAAGATGCTACTTCATAAATGTCGTCCCGAGGCTATCCTAAAGTCCACGAAAAAACCACAAAAAAAAATTAGGGTTAGTTCATCATATCCGAACCAATCGAGCCTTTGCATAATCTTTTAGGGTTTTGCTTTGTTGAATTTTGGTTGCATCGTCGTGTCTAGTTGCTGGTCTTAGCGTCTAGTCTTTTAGAGTTTGAGTTCGGTCATAAGTTGTCACGCCGCCACCGCACCATCATCATCACCCACCACCTACCATCACCGCTTGAATCCGTATCCATATACCACCACCAATCCGTGTCCATATACCACCACCGATCCATATCCATATACTACCACCGCTACCACCACCGCTGCCATATACCACCACCATATATCCACCACCAATCCGAGTTCCTTGCATATTAGGGTTGTTTTGAGATCCATCTAGTTTCCGATTCGTGTTTCCTTGCGGAGTAGGTTTGGAAAAAAAAAAAAGTCTGAAACCACCCTCGTTTAGGCCCAAAATTTTCCAAAAGCGTACTTGTCAAAAAATTTTACGGCTATCCTATTTTTAGGTGTTTCTAAGTGGATTGAGGCGATCGCCGTTATAGAAAGTTTTTTGACCCGTTTCAGTTTTTGGGTCAGGCGGTCAAAAAAAAAATTTTTTTGGTCGAAAAATTTCATGCCCATCTGTCGGTTTGACACAGGAAGAGTTTTGAGACACTCGCCATTATAGTGATTTTTCGCAAAAAAAAAAAAAAAAAAAAAAAAAAAAAAAAAGCGCAAAAAAAAAAAAGTCGAAAAAAAAAAATTTTTCCAGTGTGCTTTTCCGTTGTTTCCGTGCAGCGCCGTGATTTTGTTAGTGTTCTAGGCTCGCGTCTCTAGCACGTCTAGCCTAGGACCAACCCTGATCACCGTCGTTGGCGTTTATTCAACTTTGCATCTCGAATTGATTATTGCTGACCCTTTTGCTACCATATTATAAGCCTTCCCAGCTCCACATACATCTACATCGTGCGTTTGACTCTCCACAGTAATCGCTCTATCAAGCTTTGAGAGTTTTGACTACATCGGTTGCCGATCACCGCTTTCTTCTGGGTAAGAACTGGTAAGAATTTGAGATTTGCTTGACGGTTGTGATTGTCCACCACACCACCACCACCACTTCCTAGTAGTCTGTCGAATCATATTCTTGTGTGTTTCTATTGCTGCTAACCATGGCAGGATCACAAGCCAGCGAGGCCGACGGGAGAACATGACAAACAAAACGCTACATGATAAGTTTCAACAAATGATGAGTGGGCGGGTGGACGATGTGCTAAATAGATTTGAAGAGGCCATGGAGAAGATAGATGGCATTGAGAAGGCGTTGAAGCGAAGCTCGATATCAAGTTTAATGAATTGCTCGTGCGTCTACCACCACCACCACCGGCTGCACCTAACGCACCTCTACTACAACAACACGGACTACACGCACATCGCGAAACAGCCCTCCGCCGAGCTTCCGTGTCCCTCTTGACTGGCCAAGCTCTTTGGTGCTGCTTTGTTGATATACATGGCTCCTGCTGCTGCGGCGGGGAGGATGATTATGTGAGAGCTTACGAGGATGAGGTTGATCAACATCGAACTACGTGCAACCACCAGCACCACAACCACCGGTCGTCCACATGCAAATAATGGCAATGTTGGGCTCCCCTTGAGTGCGAGATCATGACCATCTCCTAAACTGAAATTGAATATTCCACCATTTGAGGGTAGATATGTTCCTGATATATATCTTACTTGGGAATTAGAAACTGAACAACGATTTACATGTTTACAATATCACGAGGAGAGGCGTGTTCTGCTGCTGTTTGTGCTTTCACTAGCTTTGCATGTGTTTGGTGGTCGAACATTGTAGATTATATCCTGTTCCAGCTACTTGGGCTGCTTTGAAAACTGCTATGCGTACTCGTTGGGTTCCACCATATTATCAGCGTGAATTACTTCAAAAATTGCAGCGCTTAAGACAAGGAAAAATTCGGTGAAGAATATTATCGGGAATTACAAACTGGCTTGATTAGATGTGGTATTGTTGAGGAGAATGAAGCTATGCTTGCACGTTTTACGGGTGGATTAAATAGAGATTCAGACCATTCTAGACTACAAGGATTATAATAATATCACTCGATTATTCCATCTTGCTTGTAAAGCTGAGCGTGAAGTGCAGGATCGACAAGCCTTGGCGCGGACTAACTTTTCTGCAGTCGACCTTCATCATGGACACCACGTGCATCATCTACTTCCACGTTCTACTACACGGCACCTCCGTGGCTGCCACCTCCAACCGTGATACAAGAAAGGGCACAACCACCACTATCGCCAAGAGTACACTGCTTTGGGCCTACAGAGCTCTTCTTCTTCCATGGCGTCAACAGGGCACACAAGTGATATTATTTGTCGTCGTTGTAAGGGAAGAGGACATTTTATTGAGAGAATGCCAATCTCAGCGTGTGATGATTGCTCTTGAGGATGGTGGGTATGAGTCCGCTAGTGACTATGATGAAGAGACTTTGGCTCTTATTACACATGAAGAACACGGTGGAGATGATTACGATCTGAGGCGCAATACATGGCTCTTTGAAGATCTTGACAGGTATGAATGTTTAGTTGCTCAACGTGTTTTGAGTGTGCAGGTTACACAAGCGAGCAAAATCAGAGGCATAACTTGTTCCATACAAAGGGAGTTGTGAAGGAGCGTTCTATTAGCGTCATCATAGATGGAGGGAGCTGCAACAACTTGGCTAGCATGGATATGGTGGAGAAGCTTTCTCTCACCACAAGACCACATCCACATCCTTACTACATCCAATGGTTCAACAACAGCGGCAAGGTTAAGGTAACACGTCTTTGTTAGTGTGCATTTTAGTATCTCTACATATGCTGATTATGTTGATTGTGATGTGGTACCTATGCAAGCATGTTCCTTATTACTTGGTAGACCATGGCAATTTGATAAAAATTCTGTACACCATGGTAGAAACAATCAGTATACTCTTGTTCACAAGGATAAAAATATTACTTTGCTTCCTATGACTCTGATTCCATTTTGAAAGATGATATTAATAGAGCTAATAAAGCAAAACAGGAGAAAAATAAGAGTGAAAATCAGATTGTGGCAAAAGAATTTGAGCAACAAATGAAGCCTAATAATAAACCATCTAATGTTGCTTCGAAATTAAACTGAAAAGTGCATGTTTATTTGCCACCAAATCTGATATTGATGAGCTAGATTCTAGCAAATCTGTTTGCTATGCTTTTGTGTGCAAAGAGGCATTATTTTCATTCGAGGACGTGCCTTCCTCTTTGCCCCTGCTGTCACTAACATTTTGCGGGAGTTACGGCGTCTTCCCACAACCGTGCCACCGGATTACCACCTATTCGAGGATTGAGCATCAAATTGACTTAATTCGGTGCATCGCTACCAACCGCGCACCATACCGTACCAATCCGGAGGAGACGAAGGAGATTATCGTCAAGTCACAGGAGCTGCTCGACAAAGGTTATATCGCGAATCTCTTAGTCCTTGTGCTGTTCCTATTATACTAGTGCCTAAAAAGGATGGTGCGTCGGCGTATGTGTGTTGATTGTAGAGGCATTAATAATATTACTATTCGTTATCGTCATCCTATTCCTAGGCTAGATGATATGCTTGATGAATTGAGTGGCTCTACAATATTCTCCAAAGTTGATTTGCGTAGTGGATACCATCAAATTCGTATGAAATTGGGAGATGAATGGAAAACAGCATTTAAAACTAAGTTTGGATTATATGAGTGGTTAGTCATGCCTTTTGGGTTAACTAATGCACCTAGTACTTTCATGAGATTAATGAGCGAAGTTTTACGTGCTTTCATTGGACGATTTGTGGTAGTTTACTTTGATGATATACTGATTTATAGCAAATCTTTGGAAGAACATTTGGAACATTTACGTGCTGTTTTAATGCTCTCGTGATGCACGTTTGTTTGGTAACCTTGGGAAGTGCACCTTTTGCACCGACCGAGTATCTTTTCTTGGCTATGTTGTTACTCCACGAGGAATTGAAGTTGATAAAGCCAAAATTGAAGCTATTGAGAGTTGGCGCAGCCCAAAACGGTCACACAAGTGAGGAGTTTTCTTGGACTCGCTGGTTTCTATAGGCGTTTTGTGAGAGACTTTAGCACCATTGCTGCACCTCTCAATGAGCTTACAAAGAAGGATGTGCCTTTTGTTTGGGGTACCGCTTGGGAAGAAGCCTTCACGGTATTGAAAGATAAGTTGACACATGCTCCTTTACTCCAACTTCCGACTTTAATAAGACTTTTGAGCTTGAATGTGATGCTAGTGGAATTGGATTAGGAGGTGTGTTATTACAAGATGGCAAACCTGTTGCATACTTTTACGAAAAATTGAGTGGGCCTAGTCTGAACTATTCTACTTATGACAAAGAATTATATGCTCTTGTTCGGACTTTAGAGACATGGCAACATTATTTATGGCCCAAAGAATTTGTTATACATTCGATCATGAATCTTTGAAACATATTAAAAGTCAAGCTAAACTGAATCGTAGACATGCTAAATGGGTTGAATTCATTGAGACTTTCCCTTATGTCATTAAACACAAGAAGGGTAAAGAAAATGTTATTCTTGATGCTTTGTCTCGTCGCTATACTATGCTTTCACAACTTGACTTCAAAATATTTGGTTTGGAGACCATCAAAGATCAATATGTGCATGATGCTGATTTTAAAGATGTAATGCATAATTGTAAAGAAGGAAGAACATGGAACAAGTTCGTTATTAATGATGGTTTTGTGTTCCGTGCTAACAAGCTATGCATTCCTGCTAGCTCTGTTAGTCTTTTGTTGTTGCAGGGCGCATGGAGGAGGATTAATGGGACACTTTGGCGTCAAGAAGGCGGAGGATATACTTGCTACACATTTCTTTTGGCCAAAGATGAGGCGGGATGTTGGCGTTTTGTTGCTCGCTGCACTACATGTCAAAAAGCTAAGTCACGACTCAATCCTCATGGTTTATATATGCCTTTGCACGTGCCTAGTGTTCCTTGGGAGGATATATCTATGGACTTTGTTTTAGGTTTACCTCGAACAAAGAAGGGAGGATAGCATATTTGTTGTCGTGGATAGATTCTCGAAAATGGCACACTTTATACCATGTCATAAAAGCGATGATCTTTGTTAATGTTGCTGATTTGTTCTTTCGTGAAATTATTAAGCTTGCATGGTGTGCCAAATACTATTGTTTCAGATCGTGATACTAAATTTCTTAGCCACTTTTGGAGATGTTTATGGGCTAAGTTGGGGACTAAACTGCTTTTAGTACTACTTGTCACCCCAAACGATGGACAAACTGAAGTAGTCAATAGAACATTGTCTACTATGCTTAGGGCTGTTTTGAAAAATAATAAGAAAATGTGGGAAGAATGCTTGCCTCATATTGAATTTGCTTATAATCGTTCATTGCATTCTACTACTAAGATGTGCCCTTTTGAAATTGTGTATGGCTTCCTACCTCGTGCACCTATTGATTTGTTGCCTCTTCCATCTTGGAGAAGGTTAATTTTGATGCTAAAGAACGTGCTGAATTGATTTTAAAAATGCATGAGATAACTAAGGAAAACATTGAGCGTATGAATGCTAAATATAAACATGCTGGAGATAAGGGTAGAAAACATGTTGTCTTTGCACCTGGAGATCTTGTTTGGTTACATTTATGTGAGGATAGGTTTCCTAATTTGCATAAATCAAAGCTAATGCCACGCGTCTTGATGGTCCATTTAAGGTGTTAGAAAAATAAATGATAATGCATATAAACTTGAGCTGCTGCAGATTTTGGGGTTAGTCCCACTTTTAACATTGCAGATTTGAAGCCTTATTTGGGTGAGGAATATGAGCTTCCGTCGAGGGCGACTTCATTTCAAGAAGGGAGGATGATGAGGACATCAATACCATTGTTACACCCACAGCCCTCTTGCTACATATCTTTGGACCAATTACTAGAGCTCAGCACGCCAATTAAATTATCGTACTTTCGTTTTTTGGTAATGATTCTAATGTTCATGAGAATATGATGCTGCCTAAATTGGATACATTTGTTTTGCTTACAAATGAAGGCCCTAGCTTGGAGAAGGATGGACATTGGAGCAACAACAAGCATGGAGATAATACCATGCGCAGGGGAACAAACGGAGTTACAAGTGATGATTTCAGGACTTTGAAGCCACCATAATGGATGCATGAAGCCTTGGACGAAATATACAAGATGCTACTTCATAAATGTCGTCCGAGGCTATTCTAGGTGCTTCGTCACCTTATTAGTGGGCCAGGCCCATGTAATTTCGAAATACTTAAGTATAGGCTGTTTTAGAGTCCGTATGTGTGGGGAAACAAGAATTAGGGTTGATTTGGACCCCTCCACCAAGGGCCACGAAATTCCCCCTCTTCCTCCATATATACAGCCCTTAGGGCACCGTTTAGACCTTGGGTTTTGTTTAGATTAAAAGTTCCATAGCTGCAACTTCGCGTTTCGTTTGTGTTCAACGACCGGACAAAGCGTCCACAGAACCCCACCTTGATCAATAAAGCTTTCATCTTATATTCGCAATATCCAGATTGCAATCTCAGTTTCTTGCTTGTTCTTCGTTTGCTCGCAGAAACAGGCCCTCGTGGTCGTTGATCGTGCTCCGGCGTGGTCAATAACCCTCGGAAGTTGGTTTAGCGATTGCTAAGGCGCTGACGTCTCGCGCGTTCAGTAGTCGGATCGTCAAGGTCGACTCCCACGAAGCGATAGCCACCATCTCATCGAAACATCGGGACACCTTTGCCTCTATCACGCATTCCTCGACAACTTCCGAGAGCGCGTATGCGACCACGGACGCAGATGACCTAAGCCACATAATCCAGCAGCCGAACGAATCGGCCGAGCAATTACGACACGGTTCTTAACAAAGAAAAATCAAATCGTCGATCGTCCGGATGCAGAGGCACTCGCTGCCTTCAAACATAACATCCGCGACGAGTGGCTGGCCCGGCACCTAGGGCGGGAGAAGCGAAATCCATGGCAGCCCTCACATCCCTCATGACCCGCTTCATGCGGGAGAGGATAGCTGGCTCGCTCGCGAACAACCTCGGCAAAAATGCTGGCAGTCCGGATACCAAGGACCGCAATGGCAGGTTGCGTCGAAACAAAAAAAGCGCCGCGTGCTGCGACAAAGCAATGAGGATACAGCAGTCAACGCCGGATTCGAGGCTCCAAACCTGGTCAGCGGAAGAAGCCATTCAAAAGAACCACTCCGGGCCCGTCCAATCTGGACCGAATACTCGACCGCTCTTGTCAAATACATGGAACCCCGAAAAGCCAGCTAACCACACCAGCAGAGATTGTTGGGTATTCAAGCGAGCGAGCAAATTAATCGCCGAAAACAGTGACAAGGGGCTACACAGCGATGACGAGGAAGAAACCCGGCCGCCCGAACAACGAGAGGACAAAAGGATTCCCCCCTCAAGTTCGGACGATAAACATGATATACATAACGCATATTCCCAAGAGGGAGCGAAGTGCACTAAAGGGCGATATCGTGATGGAGCCATCGCCCCAAAATTCAACCCATGGTCCTCTTGCCCGATCACTTTCGATCGAAGATACCATCCGACCAGATATCCGCCACGGCGGATTCGCGCGATAGTTTTAGACCCAATCGTTGATGGATTTCACCTCACGAGAGTCCTGATGGGCGGAGGCGTGCTGAACCTGCTTTATCGGGATACGGTGTGCAAGATGGGCATAGACCCTTCAAGGATTAAACCTACAACGACGACCTTCAAAGCGTCATACCGGTGTAGAGGCCAATTATACAGGCTCGATTACATGCGAAGTGGTCTTGGATCCCGGATAATTTCGAAGCGAGGAGTTAATCTTGACATAGTCCCGTTCATGGCGGCTATCACGCTCTGCTCGGACGAACCGCGTTTACAAAATTCAGCGCGGTGCCGCATTATGCATACCTTAAGCTCAAGATGCGGGCCCTCGTGGAGTCATCACGGTCAATGGAAACACGGGCGCTCCTCCGAGCGGAGGAACATACAGCGGCTCTCGCGGGCGGAAATCTGAGCAGCCTTTTAAGGCAATTCTCGAGTCCGGCCGTTAAGCGACCGGACACGACCAAACGATGCCGAGCAACATCAACCAAGACCACAGCACGTTCCGTGCGCATCGCAGAGTAAATCGGCCCCAACCCAGCCCTCGCAAAATTGCAAGACAAACTCTCCAGACATAATTACATACGGAGATACCATGGGCATAGGGGAAGGGCACAACCACAACAGACCCAGTGCGGTTCGACCACACCAGGGCTCCCAAGTGTGTCGCTCTTTTTCTTTTATTTTCTCTTTTTATATAGAACTCAGTCCGTGGCGAACCTGCCGAACTCATGATGCAACAGCCGAGGGAAGGACAAAGGGCGCGATTTAACACTCAGTGGTCTCCATCACGAGCATTAAATTTGTTAAAATACAACATTCATGCCTACCCACGAGAGGAGCGCCTTTAATTCGTCCAATCCCTTGCTTTCCGCACTATTTGTATCATTCCGCACCGATAGCATATCTTCTCGAATAAAATGCAGCACTTTTTGCCTTTAATTGCATTACTTTATATATATATATATATATATATATATATATATATATATATATATATATATATATATATATATATATATATATATATATATATATATATATATATATATATATGTTCATTTACAACATGTTGCACCTGTGCATCTTGGTACGCCAAATACACGAGGGCTTATGTCCTCCGCTTTATGGTGTGATAAAGTCCGCACACTTTCACAAGTGCGGCACCCCGAACTTATAGCATTATATGAATCAGCTCCGAATCATGTCTTGGGTCAATAGTTGGGTTTGCCCGGCTCCCATGTTCCGCACCTTACGTTCCGTTCTATCGGCTAAGGTAGCACTGGGAGAACCACTGCGATTGCGCCCCGGTTGAGCTGGGTTAACGCCTTAGTGGAGAAAGCTAAAACTGACCGGCATGATAAGGCGAGAGACTGGTCGCTATTCGAGAGGTCCTTTCGGGTCCTTAAAGACCTACGCCGCTTCGAGCGAATTTCCGGATTATGTCCGATGAAGGCGTGGATAGCGCCCCAATTCGATCTTCCGAATGCTAGGGGCTTCGCCGAAATTTAAAATTATAGAATTCTATGGCTAAGTGAGAGTGTTCAAGCACTATAAGTCCGGTTGCCTTGTTCATTGTGTTGGCGCCTCCCTAGATGGACCCAAAATGGGAACAAGAGTGCTCAAGTTTATCTCGAACACCCCAAACTTTGTGGCATGGGGGCTGAAGCCGACGACTTGCCATCTCTCAGATTTAATAAGCGGCCGCCTGAAAGGTAATATTTTAAATTAAACAAGCGTTGCTTAGCGATATGAACAAAGTTTTCAGCGCGCAGGATAACACATTGCAAATTCACTCAATAATTACATCCCGGGGCACTCATCCGCAATCTTGCGGGCACCCTTCAGACAGCCTTATAGTAAATTTGGGCGTCGATGCTCCTTGCCCGCTGGTGGCGCGTCGCTGATTAGCTTCTCCGCATCCAGCTTGCCCCAATGCACCTTTGCGCTGGAAAGGGCCTGACGAGCACCTTCAATACAAGCGGGCGCTTGATAACCTCCACCCGGGGCACGCATCCACCAGCCGTCGCCGAGGCCGAAGTAGCTCCTGGCATGGCCTCTCAAGCCACACCGGACTATGAGGCCCTTCATGGCCTGCTCGGCCACCTTGTGAAGTTCGACCAGCTGCTTCACTGGTCGCTAGAAAACACCGGATGGCCGGCCTCAGCATACTGAGACTAGAAGACCTTCTCCGTTGAGCTCCCCTCCTCGGCTCGGTATAATGCGGCGGCATCAGCAAACGCCCCTGGAATGCTCTGAATTCGGGTAAGTAACACGTAGTTTACATTCACATGCTTGCTTTGTGATAGAGGCAAAGGTGTCCTGTCTTTCGATGAGATGTGGTTTTCGCTTGGGAGGAAGTCGACTTTGACGATCCGACTACTGAACGTCGAGGGGCGTCGCGCCTTAGCAATCGCTAAACCAACTCCGAGAGGTTATTGACCACGCCGAGCACGATCAACCTGACCACGAGGGTCTGCTTTCCTGCGAGCAAGCGAAGAACAAGCAAGACACCGAGATTGCAATCTGGATATTGCGAATATAAGATGAAAGCTTTATTGATCAAGGTGGGGTTACTGTGGCGCTTTATGCAGTCGTTGAACACAAGCGAAATGCAGCGAAGTTGCAGCTATGGCGAACTTTTAATCTAAACAATACCCAAGGTCTAAACGGTGCCCTAAGGGCTGTATATATGGAGGAAGAGGGGGAATTTCGTGGCCCTTGGTGGAGGGTCCAAATCAACCCTAACTCTTGTTTCCCCACACATACGGACTCTAAAAACAGCCTATACTTAAGTATTTCGAAATTACATGGGCCTGGCCCAATAATAAGGTGATGCAGCACCTAGAATAACCTATGGACGAATATTATGAAGTGGCATCTTGTATATTTCGTCCAAGGCCTCATGCACTCATTAGGGTGGCTTCAAAGTCCTGGAATCATCACTTGTAACTCCGTTCTTGTTCCCCTTAGCATGCCAACATCTCCATGCTTGAACTTGCTCCAAGGTTCATCTTTCTTGTCCAAGGTAGGCCCTTCATTTGTAAGCAAAACAAATGTATCCAATTTAGGCAGCATCATATTCTCATGAACATTGGAATCGTTACCAAGAAACGAAAGTACCGATAATTCAATTGGCGTGCTTGCGAGCTCTAGTAATTGGTCCAAGATGTATAGCAGCAGGGGTTGTGGGTGTAACAATGGTATTGATGTCCTCATCATCCTCCCTTCTTGAAATGAAGTCGCCCTCGACGAAACTCATCTTCCTCACCCAAATAAGGCTTCAAATCTGCAATGTTAAAAGTGGGACTAACCCCAAAATCTGCAGGCAGCTCAAGTTTATATGCATTATCATTTATTTTCTCTAACACCTTAAATGGACCATCAACACGTGGCATTAGCTTTGATTTGCGCAAATGAGGAAACCTATCCTTACATAAATGTAACCAAACAAGATCTCCGGTGCAAAGACAACATGTTTTCTACCCTTATCTCCAACAAGTTTATATTTAGCATTCATACGCTCAATGTTTTCCTTAGTTAACTCATGCATTTTAAAATCAATTCAGCACGTTCCTTAGCATCAAAATTAACCTTCTCCGAAGATGGAAGAGGCAACAAATCAATAGGTGCACGAGGTAGGAAGCCATACACAATTTCAAAGGGCACATCTTAGTAGTAGAATGCAATGAGCGATTATAAGCAAATTCAATATGAGGCAAGCATTCTTCCCACATTTTCTTATTATTCTTCAAAACAGCCCTAAGCATAGTAGACAATGTTCTATTGACTACTTCAGTTTGTCCATCGGTTTGGGGTGACAAGTAGTACTAAAAAGCAGTTTAGTCCCCAACTTAGCCCATAAACATCTCCAAAAGTGGCTAAGAAATTTAGTATCACGATCTGAAACAATAGTATTTGGCACACCATGCAAGCGAATAATTTCACGAAAGAACAAATCAGCAACATTAACAACATCATCGCTTTTATGACATGGTATAAAGTGTGCCATTTTCGAGAATCTATCCACGACAACAAATATGCTATCCCTCCCCTTCTTTGTTCGAGGTAAACCTAAAACAAAGTCCATAGATATATCCTCCCAAGGAACACTAGGCACAAGCAAAGGAATATATAAACCATGAGGATTGAGTCGTGACTTAGCTTTTTGACATGTAGTGCAGCGAGCAACAAAACGCTCAACATCCCGTCTCATCTTTGGCCAAAAGAAATGTGTAGCAAGTATATCCTCCGTCTTCTTGGCCAAAGTGTCCCATTAATCCTCCTCCATCGCCTCCTGCAACAACAAAAGACGAACAGAGCTAGCAGGAATGCATAGCTTGTTAGCACGGAACACAAAACCATCATTAATAACGAACTTGTTCCATGTTCTTCCTTCTTTACAATTCTGCATTACATCTTTAAAATCAGCATCATGCACATATTGATCTTTGATGGTCTCCAAACCAAATATTTTGAAGTCAAGTTGTGAAAGCATAGTATAGCGACGAGACAAAGCATCGAAGAATAACATTTTCTTTACCCTTCTTGTGTTTAATGACATAAGGGAAAGTCTCAATGAATTCAACCCATTTAGCATGTCTACGATTCAGTTTAGCTTGACTTTTAATATGTTTCAAAGATTCATGATCAGAATGTATAACAAATTCTTTGGGCCATAAATAATGTTGCCATGTCTCTAAAGTCCGAACAAGAGCATATAATTCTTTGTCATAAGTAGAATAGTTCAGACTAGGCCCACTCAATTTTTCGTAAAAGTATGCAACAGGTTTTCCATCTTGTAATAACACACCTCCTAATCCAATTCCACTAGCATCACATTCAAGCTCAAAAGTTTTATTAAAGTCGAAGTTGGAGTAAAGGAGCATGTGTCAACTTATCTTTCAATACCGTGAAAGCTTCTTCCCGTGCGGTACCCCAAACAAAAGGCACATCCTTCTTTGTAAGCTCATTGAGAGGTGCAGCAATGGTGCTAAAGTCTCTCACAAAACGCCTATAGAAACCAGCGAGTCCAAGAAAACTCCTCACTTGTGTGACCGTTTTGGGCTGCGGCCAACTCTCAATAGCTTCAATCTTGGCTTTATCAACTTCAATTCCTGTGGAGTAACAACATAGCCAAGAAAAGATACTCGGTCGGTGCAAAAGGTGCACTTCCCAAGGTTACCAAACAAGCGTGCATCACGTAGAGCATTAAAAACAACACGTAAATGTTCCAAATGTTCTTCCAAAGATTTGCTATAAATCAGTATATCATCAAAGTAAACTACCACAAATCGTCCAATGAAAGCACGTAAAACTTCGTTCATTAATCTCATGAAAGTACTAGGTGCATTAGTTAACCCAAAAGGCATGACTAACCACTCATATAATCCAAACTTAGTTTTAAATGCTGTTTTCCATTCATCTCCCAATTTCATACGAATTTGATGGTATCCACTACGCAAATCAACTTTGGAGAATATTGTAGAGCCACTCAATTCATCAAGCATATCATCTAGCCTAGGAATAGGATGACGATAACGAATAGTAATATTATTAATGCCTCTACAATCAACACACATACGCCGACGTACCATCCTTTTTAGGCACTAGTATAATAGGAACAGCACAAGGACTAAGAGATTCGCGTATATAACCTTTGTCGAGCAGCTCCTCATATTGACGATAATCTCCTTCGTCTCCTCCGGATTGGTACGATATGGTGCGCGGTTGGGTAGCGATGCACCGAATTAAGTCAATTTGATGCTCAATTCCTCGAATAGGTGGTAATCCGGTGGCACGCCTTGTGGGAAGACGTCGTGAACTCCCCGCAAAATGTTAGTGACAGCAGGGGCAAAGAGGAAGGCACGTCCTCGAATGAAAATAATGCCTCTTTGCACACAAAAGCATAGCAAACAGATTTGCTAGAATCTAGCTCATCAATATCAGATTTGGTGGCAAATAAACATGCACTTTTCAGTTTAATTTCAGAAGCAACATTAGATGGTTTATTATTAGGCTTCATTTGTTGCTCAAATTCTTTTGCCACAATCTGATTTTCACTCTTATTTTCTCCTGTTTTGCTTTATTAGCTCGATTAATATCATCTTTCAAAATGGAATCAGAGTCATAGGAAGCAAAGTAATATTTTTATCCTTGTGAACAAGAGTATACTGATTGTTTCTACCATGGTGTACAGAATTTTATCAAATTGCCATGGTCTACCAAGTAATAAGGAACATGCTTGCATAGGTACCACATCACAATCAACATAATCAGCATATGTAGAGATACTAAAATGCACACGAGCACGTGTTACCTTAACCTTGCCGCTGTTGTTGAACCATTGGATGTAGTAAGGATGTGGATGTGGTCTTGTGGTGAGAGAAAGCTTCTCCACCATATCCATGCTAGCCAAGTTGTTGCAGCTCCTCCATCTATGATTACGCTGAATAGAACGCTCCTTCACAACTCCCTTTGTATGGAACAAGTTATGCCTCTGATTTTGCTCAGCTTGTGTAACCTGCACACTCAAAACACGTTGAGCAACTAAACATTCATACCTGCCAAATCTTCAAGAGCCATGTATTGCGTCTCGTGATCGTAATCATCTCCACCGTGTTCTTCATGTGTAATAAGAGCCAAAGTCTCTTCATCATAGTCACTAGCGACTCATACCCACCATCCTCGGTAGCAATCATCACACGCTGAGATTGGCATTCTCTCAAAAATGTCCTCTTCCCTTACAACGACGACAAATAATATCACTTGTGTGCCTGTTGACGCCATGGAAGAAGAAGAGCTCTGTAGGCCCAGCAGTGTACTCTTGGCGATAGTGGTGGTTGTGCCTGCTTTCTTGTATCACGGTTGGAGGTGGCAGCCACGGAGGTGCCGTGTAGTAGAACGTGTGGAAGTAGATGATGCACGTGGTGTCCATGATGATGGTCGACCTGCAGAAAAGTTAGTCCGCGCCAAGGCCCATCGATCCTGCACTTCACGCTCAGCTTTACAAGCAAGATGGAATAATCGAGTGATATTATTATAATCCTTGTAGTCTAGAATGGTCTGAATCTCTCTATTTAATCCACCCGAAAACGTGCAAGCATAGCTTCATTCTCCTCAACAATACCACATCTAATCAAGCCAGTTTGTAATTCCCGATAATATTCTTCACCGAATTTTTCCTTGTCTTAAGCGCTGCAATTTTTGAAGTAATTCACGTTGATAATATGGTGGAACCCAACGAGCACGCATAGCAGTTTTCAAAGCAGCCCAAGTAGCTGGAACAGGATATAATCTACAATGTTCGACCACCAAACACATGCAAAGCTAGTGAAAGCACAAACAGCAAAGAGAACACGCCTCTCCTCGTGATATTGTAAACATGTAAATCGTTGTTCAGTTTCTAATTCCCAAGTAAGATATATATCAGAACATATCTACCCTCAAATGGTGGAATATTCAATTTCAGTTTAGGGAGATGGTCATGATCTCGCACTGAAGGGGAGCCCAACATTGCCATTATTTGCATGTGGACGACCGGTGGTTGTGGTGCTGGTGGTTGCACGTAGTTCGATGTTGATCAACCTCATCCTCATAAGCTCTCACATAATCATCCTCCCCACCGCAGCAGCAGGGAGCCACGAAGTATCAACAGCAGCACCAAAGAGCTTGGCCAGTGAAGAGGGACACGGAAGCTCGGCGGAGGGCTGTTTCACGATGTGGAGGTAGTCCGTGTTGTTGTAGTAGAGGTGCGTTAGGTGCAGCCGGTGGTGGTGGTGGTAGACGCGCGAGCAATTCATTAAACTTGTTATCGAGCTTTGTTTCGAACGCCTTCTCAATGCCATCTATCTTCTCCATGGCCTCTTCAAATCTATTTAGCACATCGTCCACCTGCCCACTCATCATTTGTTGAAACTTATCATGTAGCGCTTTGTTTGTCATGTTCTCCCGGTCGGTCTCGCCGGCTTGTGATCCTGCCATGGTTAGCAGCAATAGAAACACACAAGAATATGATTCGATGACTACTAGGAAGTGGTGGTGGTGGTGTGGTGGACGATCACAAATCCGTCAAGCAAATCTCAAATTCTTACCAGTTCTTACCCAGCGAAAGGTGATCGGCAACCGATGTAGTCAAAACTCTCAAAGCTTGGATAGAGCGATTACTGTGGAGAGTCAAACGACGATGTAGATGTATGTGGAGCTGGGAAGGCTTATAATATGGTAGCAAAAGGGTCAGCAATAATCAATTCGGAGATGCAAAGTTGAATAAACGCTCAACGACGATCTTGTGTCTGGTCCTAGGCTAGACCGTGCTAGAGACGCGAGCCTAGAACACTAACAAAATCACGGCGCTGCACGTAAACAAGGGAAAAGCACACTCTGGATTTTTTTTTCGCTCTTTTTTTTTGCGCTGTTTTTTTTTTTCGCTGCTCTTTTTTTTTTGCGAAAAATCACTATAATGGCGAGTGTCTCAAAACTCTTCCGAGGTCAAACTGACAGGATGGACACGAAATTTTTTCGA
Source organism: Aegilops longissima (assembly GCA_021605205.1). Classification (NCBI taxonomy): domain Eukaryota; kingdom Viridiplantae; phylum Streptophyta; class Magnoliopsida; order Poales; family Poaceae; genus Aegilops; species Aegilops longissima. The sequence goes on from CM038679.1 coordinate 260,333,002, forward strand.
CCAAATTTTTTTTTTTTGACTGCCCGGACCCAAAAACTGGAAACGGGTCAAAAAAAACTTTCTATAACGGCGACTGTCTCAATACACTTAGAAACACTTAAAAACAGGATAGCCAGAAAATTTTTCGACAAGTGCGTTTTCGAAAAATTTTGGGCCTAAACGGAGGGTGGTTTCCGGAACCTACTCCGGCAAGGAAACACGAATCGGAAACTAGATGGATCTCGAAAACAACCCTAATATGCAAGGAACTCGGATTGGATATATGGTGGTGGTATATGGCAGCGGTGGTGGTAGCGGTGGTAGTATATGGATATGGATCGGTGGTGGTATACGGACACGGATTGGTGGTGGTCTATGGATACGGATTCGGAGCGGTGGTGGTAGGTGGCAGGGGCGATGATGATGGTGCGGTGGCGGCGTGACAACTTATGACCAGAACTCGAAACTCTAAAAGACTAGACGCTAAGACCAGCAACTAGACACGACGATGCAACCGCAAATTCAACAAAGCAAAACCCTAAAAAGATTATGCAAAGGCTCAGATTGGTTCGGATATGATGAACTAACCCTAATTTTTTTTGTGGCTTTTTCGTGGACTTTAGGTATGAAGAACAGACTCGATCTAAACTACGAAAAACTGTAAAATCTCACCGAGCAACCTGGAAATCTGATACCACTTGATAGAGGCAAAGGTGTCCCGTCTTTCGATGAGATGTGGTTTTCGCTTGGGAGGAAGTCGACTTTGACGATCCGACTACGAACGTGCGAGGACGTCGCGCCTTAGCAATCGCTAAACCAACTCCGAGAGGTTATTGACCACGCCGGAGCACGATCAACCTGACCACGAGGGTCTGTTTCCTGCGAGCAAACGAAGAACAAGCAAGACACTGAGATTGCAATCTGGATATTGCGAATATAAGATGAAAGCTTTATTGATCAAGGTGGGGTTACTGGACGCCTTTGTCCGGTCGTTGAACACAAACGAAATGCACGCGAAGTTGCAGCTATGGCGAACTTTTAATCTAAACAAAACCCAAGGTCTAAATGGTGCCCTAAGGGCTGTATATATGGAGGAAGAGGGGGAATTTCGTGGCCCTTGGTGGAGGGGTCCAAATCAACCCTAACTCTTGTTTCCCCACACATACGGACTCTAAAACAGCCTATACTTAAGTATTTCGAAATTACATGGGCCTGGCCCAATAATAAGGTGACGCAACACCTAGAATAGCCTATGGACGAATATTATGAAGTGGCATCGTATATTTCGTCCAAGGCCTCATGCACTCATTAGGGTGGCTTCAAAGTCCCGGAATCATCACTTGTAACTCCGTTCTTGTTCCCCTTATGCATGCCAACATCTCCATGCTTGAACTTGCTCCAAGGTTCATCTTTCTTGTCCATGGTAGGCCCTTCATTTGTAAGCAAAACAAATGTATCCAATTTAGGCAGCATCATATTCTCATGAACATTGGAATCGTTACCAAGAAACGAAAGTACCTGATAATTCAATTGGCGTGCGCGAGCTCTAGTAATTGGTCCAGTATGTATAGCAGCAGGGGTTGTGGGTGTAACAATGGTATTGATGTCCTCATCACTTTGCATGAAAAATGCCTTACCCGCCGCTATCTTCTTCATCAATTCAACCTCCTGAAGGGACTTATGGGCCTCGGCCTTGGCGGTTTTGGCACTTTCGAGAGCCGAGGCAAGCTCGGACTCTCGAGTCTTTGAGTCACGCTCCAAACTCTCATGCTTTTCCACGAGAGCCTGGAGCTCTTGCTGAACCACCGCCACCCGCGCCTCCTGCTTTTCTCGCTCCCCCTGTTCCGTGGCGCATTATGTTCGTCACAGACACGGCCTCCTTCGGGCCGCCACCTCGTCTGTGGCCCTGCAGCACCCATGTTATCCTTATTATTTTTTCGCAACCTAAATCCTTTTCTATAAGGTACAAATTCAAAGTGGTGTTACTCACCTTCTTTGTCTTGAGCTGCTTTACGCGGCCGAGCTCTTGCCCGACCGCCGAGCTCTGCTTCAACGCACCGACCTCCATGATCGGTCTGGCAGAGGTCAGAGCGCAGCCTCGCAACCCATATTGACATAATTTTTAGCAACCCTCGTATATCTTTTTAAGATCCTCGGTCCGCTTTTCTTTCCAACACGAATCGAGCATCGAGGGCTACTGTCTATGCGGTATTACATTGCATATTTTAACTTCTTACCTCAAAGCCCGATAGAAGGCTATCGCGAGCTTCGGTCAGCCCGCTCTTGGCGAAGCTGCACCTTCGGATCACCGCACTCATAATAGTGCGGTGTTCTTCCTCGATGGAAGCGCTCAAGCGCCTCAACAAATTACCCGGCGCCTCGGTTGGGCGGTAGCCGCCCGGCGTCATGGTCTTGCCTTCGTTCGAAGGGCACGCCCGCCGGACTCGGAACCACTGCGGGTTCTTGTGGAGTCCGGCGCAAAGTCCGGAGGGCGCCTTGTGGCGCCTCGAGCCTCCCGATGGGTCCTTCGGGATCCCACCTCGGCGTCTTCGGTGTCGCGAGGGGTGGAGGCGGTCGGGATGGAGTCTACATCCGACGAAGCCAACGACCCTTCGATGAAGCGGGAGATCATCACCGGCGGACTACAGGCAGATGCGGCATTAGAATGACACTATGTGACGCAGAAAAGAAATTATAAATCATTCAGAATCCGGATACTTACGATCTCGCGGAGGCCCGGCCCTTGAAGGCCATTCTTCCTCGCCAACATTAATGTTGGCAGAGCTGTCCGGGGGAATAGTCCTTCCCCTCTTGGACCCTCCGGCCTCCCCTATTGGGGAAGCCTTCCTCTTCCTCTCTCCCTCCTCTGGGAGAGAGTCCTCTTCCTCCTCCTCATTTTCGGGAGAGGAGTCCGCCCCGGAGTCGTCGGACACCTGAAAACGGGCACTCTTTCGAGCACCCGTGGCCTCCTTCTTGGCCTTCTTCTCCGGCACCACGTGCGGTGCGGAACCAGCAGCCTCGCTAGACGAAGTCTCTCGGGTCTTCGGCATAGGAGCCGGACAGTAATCTGCTCCGCCTTCCTCATCCATCTGTCAAAGGAAAAGGGGAAATTAAAACCGCATAGAGTCAAACTATGGAAAAACGAGTGTCCCGTAAAGGGGTAGAATCACTTTCCTCGTCACCAAGGCTGAAATAAATCCATGATCTTCATCGCGGATGCGGGGCTTCGGCGCCTGAAACAGCACCTTCGAGCACCTTCAGACGTTGTGTCAAGAGCTTGTTCAGCGTCTGTGTTGTTCCGGATCGAACTCCCATAGATTGAATGCCCGCTCTTGGCATGGGAGAATCGGCGGACGAGCATGACTGGACCACGTTAACCAGCTGAGCTTCTTCACCAGCTTCTTGATACAGGCTTGGAGTCCGTCGGCTCCTTCAAACTGCCCCACAAGCCCTTCTCTTTCCGGGAGGTGAGCTGCGTGGGGATACCAGATCTAAACTCGGGGCCGCCGCCCATTTAGGGTCACGTGGCTCGGTGATATAGAACCACCCGATTGCCACCCCTTAACGGATTCCACGAAGGCCCTTCAACCAAAGGGCGTTGGGCATCTTGCCCAACATGGCGCCCAAGACTCGCTTGAATGCCCTTCACTACCTTGACTTGACATTGAAGGTCTTGAGCCTAAGTCAAGTGGGGCTGGATGCGAGGAAGGCCTCGCATACTGACGATAAACGCCGAGATGTTGAGGATGAAGTTCGCGCCGGATCATGGAAATCCAGGCCGTAGTAGAACATGAGCCCCGGACAAAGGGGTGAAGTGGAAAGCCCAGTCCATGGAGGAAGTGGGAAAGAAAGACAACCCTCTCATGGGGCCAGGGGTGGGGATGAGCTGCCCCTCGTCAGGCAGCCGGTCTGCGATGTCGCCGGAAAGGTATCCGGCGCCCGCAGCTTTAGCGATTTGCTCCTCCTTAACGATGGAGGCCAACCATTTACCTCTCGCTCCGGACATGGTCGGAGAAGGTTGAGACGAGATCTTGCGAACTTGGGCGCTGGAGCTCGAGTCTTGCGAGATGGATAATCAAAGGAGGAAGAAGGCGTGGGTGAGAAGGTGAATCCTTATCCCTTATATGGGCGGGCGAAGTCTTCGCGTCCCCCACCGGCCGGTAAAACTCGCTTATCTCCCGGCGTCACCATCAATGACGCGTTGGGTTACCCACGCCCGTATTGATGAGAATCCTGGATTAAGGGGAAACACGATCTCTGCTTCGACAAGACGTGCCAAGGAAACCGCTTCGCTAAATGCGCTAAGGTGGTAAACTAAAAAACAATTCGAGTAATGGCTTGGTAGTGGTGTGACGTCATGCCACGGAAAACGTCGTGATTGAACTTGTGTATATATTATTATTCTCACTTCGTGGAATGTGGAATTTATTTTGCGAGAGCGGACACTATCCTGGTGTTCACAATCTTCTATCATTTGGAGGAGGAACCCGCCTTGCAATGCCAAGCAATATACACGCCGGACTTATCGTCATTGAAGCCTGGTTCGGGGACTCTTGAGGAGTCCCGGATTAGGGGTGTCCGGATTGCGGACTACCATCATCGGCGGACTATCATCGGCCGGACTATCATCATCAACCGGACTCCAAGACTACGAAGATACAAGATTGAAGACTTCACCCCGTGTCCGGATGGGACTTTCCTTGGCGTGGAAGGCAAGCTTGGCGATACGGATATGTAGATCTCCTACCATTGTAACCGACTCTATGTAACCCTAGCCCTCTCTGGTGTCTATATAAACCGGATGGCTTTAGTCCGTAAGACAACAATCACAACAACCCTTACAATCATACCATAGGCTAGCTTCTAGGGTTTAGCCTCCTTGATCTCGTGGTAGATCCACTCTTGTAAACATCCACAATATCAATATCAATCAAGCAGGACGTGAGGTTTTACCTGCATCAAGAGGGCCCAACACAGGTAAAACATCGTGTCCCTTGTCTCCTGTTACCATCCGCCTAGACGCACAGTTCGGGACCCCCTACCCGAGATCCGCCGGTTTTGACACCGACAAGAAGCATTCACAAGAGCAAGTCGATGAGCAAGTCCCTCGTCCTCAATCAAACCAAGCCGCTTTTGCCCAAGCTCAAGAACGACAACGACTACGGCAACAAGAGGAAGAACGAGCGTGTCTACACCAAGAAGAACAAGACGCCAGGGCGCAACGTCTTTAACGACAACATCGTGAAGCACAAGCTCTTGATGCGCAACGTGCCCTTCAAGAATCATGTCAAGCCATCGCCAACCGCAATCGTGAACGGCGAAATCAAGAGGGAGCCCTTCGAGAAGAAATCCAAGAGAGGAACTACCAACCCCATTTACAACCTCAAGTTCCTAAGCTCCTCCACAAGCTCATCAAGCTCCACCTCAACCTCAAGTTCAACACGAGCAAGTTGATCACGGTCTTCCTCCACGCCAAGAACAACATGAAGACGATTGCGATCCACGTCAAGGGCGTCATCATCACCATCGCTGACAACACAATGAAGAGCAACGCTATGGAAAGCTCAAATTCACCATGCCCAAGTTCAATGGAAGCAATGACCCCGAAGAGTACCTCTCATGGGCATTGAAGGTCGACAAAATCTTTCGTTTGCACAACTATGAGGAAGAGAAGAAGATCGCTATGGCATCACTTGAGTTCCAAGACTATGTGCTCATATGGCGGGAACAAATCCTTGAGAGGCGACAAGCAAGAGGTGAACCTCCAATCACCACTTGGGCTCAAATGAAAGATGTCATGAGAGCACGGTTTGTGCCAACCTACTACAACCGCGACCTCTTCAAGAAACTCCAACTCCTCAAGCAAGGAACAAAGAGTGTTGAAGAATACTACAAGGAAATGGAGATAGCCATGATTCGAGCCAATGTGCAGGAAGATGATGAGCAAACTATGGCACGTTTCTTGAATGGACTCAATCATCCCATCAAGAAGATCGCCGACTTCCAACCATACTCCACCCTCATTGAACTCGTGCATCAAGCTACAAAGGCGGAACGTCAAGTGCAAGATGACTTCAAGTACGCCAAGTACGCGTCCAAGACCTACGGCTTCTCCAACAACCAAGCTTCAACACCTCCTCCAACATCTACATCAACCAAACCTTCTCCAAGAAATGACGACAAGTCTAGTTACAAGAAGACTTCGACAAGTTCAAGTCGTCCTCCTCCTACTACAAGCAACTTCAAGCCGCGTGCTTCGTCATCTACTCCGACCGATGAGACCATCAAGACAAGCTCCTTCAAGTGTTTCACTAGCGGCGGCCGAGGCCACAAGTCTTACGAATGCACCAACAAGCGCACCATGATCCTCAACGACGACGGCACCTATGACTCAACGAGTGATGAGGAGATGGAAGCTCTTGAGCAAGTGGCCATGCACCGGCGAGTGAACGAAGATGAAGATGACCAAGTCTTTTGTGATGAGGATTCGAGCCCCGCTCTCGTTGTCTCCATGGTCTTGACTCTTCAACATCAACAAGAAGACGACCAAAGATGCCACATCTTCCACACAAAGGCCGGCATCAATGGAAGGTTCGTCAAGGTCATCATCGATGGAGGTAGTTGTCACAACTTGGAAAGTGAAGAACTATGCTCCAAGCTTCAATTGGTCAAGAGGAAGCACCTGAATCCCTACAAGGTTCAATGGCTAAGTGACTCCGGCACTATACGAGTTGAACATACGGTCCAAGTCTCCTTCAAAATTGGTGCATATGAGGACACTTTGGAATGTGATGTGGTCCCAATGACGGTTTGCCACCTCCTTCTTGGTCGACCATGGCAATTCGACCGTGGTGTCTTCCACAACGGGCGCACCAATCACTATAGCTTCAAGATGAAAGGGAAGGAATATGTGCTTCGAACTATGTCTCCTAGTCAAGTGATAGCCGACAAGCAAGCCACCCATCATTGAGACAAGAGTGAGAAAGTGATCCACCAAAAAGTGAGTGAGAGCCACAAGCCAAACTTGAGCGCCTCTTCGCCTAGAGAGAAAAACCTCATCCTATTTGCCACCAAAAGTGAGATGGGAGAAGTGTGTGAGAACCCATCTAGTGTGATGCACTTTGTCCTTGTGTGCAAGGATGGAGAGCCAACAACTAACACCTCTCATGAGCTACCTTTAGTGTTTAAATCTCTTTTGCAGGAATTCCAAGATGGTTTCCCCGATGAGCTACCTCCGGGTCTACCTCCTCTTCGAGGCATTGAGCATCGAATCGACCTCATTCCCGGAGCACCTCTCCCAAACAAAGCTCCATACCGAGTCAATCCGGAAGAAACCAAGGAGATTCAACGGCAAGTACAACAACTCATCGATGATGAGGACATCAATACCATTGTTACACCCACAGCCCATACTGCTACATATACTGGACCAATTACTAGAGCTCGCACACGCCAATTAAATTATCAGGTACTTTCGTTTCTTGGTAATGATTCTAATGTTCATGAGAATATGATGCTGCCTAAATTGGATACATTTGTTTTGCTTACAAATGAAGGCCCTAGCTTGGAGAAGGATGGACATTGGAGCAAGAACAAGCATGGAGATAATGCCATGTGCAAGGGGAACAAGAACGAAGTTACAAGTGATGATTTCAGGACTTTGAAGCCACCATAATGGGTGCATGAAGCCTTGGACGAAATATACAAGATGCTACTTCATAAATGTCGTCCCGAGGCTATTCTAGGTGCTGCGTCACCTTATTAGTGGGACAGGCCCTTGTAATTTCGAAATACACAAGTATAGGCTATTTTTAGAGTCCGTATGTGTGGGGAAACAAGAGATAGGGTTGATTTCGGACCCCTCCACCAAGGGCCACGAAATTCCCCCCTCTTCCTCCATATATACAGCCCTTAGGGCACCGTTTAGACCTTGGGTTTTGTTTAGATCAAAACTTTGCCATAGCAGCAACTTCGCGTACTTCGTTTGTGTTCAACGACCAGACCAAGGCATCATAGAACCCCATCTTCATTAATAAAGCTTTCCTCTTATATTCGCAATATCCAGATTGCAATATTAGTTTCTTGCTTGTTCTTCGTTTGCTCGCAGGAAACAGGCCCTCGTGGTCAGGTTGATCGTGCTCCGGCGTGGTCAATAACCCTCGGAAGTTGGTTTAGCGATTGCTAAGGCGCGACGCGTCTCGCCGCGTCGTAGTCGGATCGTCAAGGTCGACTCCCACGAAGCGATAGCCACCATCTCATTGAAACATCGGGACACCTTTGCCTCTATCAAGTGGTATCAGATTTTCAGGCTGCTCGGTGAGATTTTACAGTTTTTCGAGATTAGATCGAGTCATTCTTCATACCTAAAGTCCACGAAAAAGCCACAAAAAATTAGGGTTAGTTCATCATATCCGAACAAATCTGAGCCTTTGCATAATCTTTTTAGGGTTTTTGCTTTGTTGAATTTGCGGTTGCATCGTCGTGTCAAGTTGCTGGTCTTAGAGTCTAGTCTTTTAGAGTTTGAGTTCGGTCATAAGTTGTCACGCCGCCGCACCATCATCATCGCCTTGCCATCTACCACCCTTCTTATCCGCCACCGCTCAATCCGTATCCATATACCACCACCAATCCGTATCCATATACCACCACCAATCCGTATCCAAATACCACCACCAATCCGTATCCATATACCACCACCGCTACCATATACCACCACCGCTGCCATATACCACCACCATATATCCACCACCAATCCGAGTTCTTCTCATATTAGGTTTGTTTTCGAGATCCATCTAACTTCCGATTCGTGTTTCCTTGCCTGCGTAGGTTTCGGAAAAAAAAAATTCCGAAAACCACCCTCCGTTTAGGCCCAAAATTTTCCGAAAACGCACTTGTCGAAAAATTTTCTGGCTATCCTATTTTTAGGTGTTTCTAAGCGTATTGAGACAGTCGCCATTATAGAAAGTTTTTTTGACCCGTTTCAGTTTTGGGTCGAGCGATCGAAAAAAAAAATTTGGTCGAAAAATTTCGTGCCCATCCCGTCGGTTTGACTGGGAAGAGTTTTGAGACACTCGCCATTATAGTGATTTTTCGCAAAAAAAAAAGCAGCGCAAAAAAAAAGCAGCGCAAAAAAAAGCGAAAAAAAATCCAGAGTGTGCTTTTCCGTTGTTTCCGTGCAGCACCGTGATTTTGTTAGTGTTCTAGGCTCGTGTCCCTAGCACGGTCTAGCCTAGGACCAGCACAATATAGTCGTTGAGCGTTTATTCAACTTTCCATATCTGAATTGATTATTGCTGACCATTTTTGGTACCATATTATAAGCCTTCCCTGCTCCACATACATCTACATCGTGTGTTTGACTCTCTTGGTAATCGCTCTATCCAAGCTTTGAGAGTTTTGACTACATCGGTTGCCGATCACCGCCGTCTTCTTTGGTAAGAACTGGTAAGAATTTGAGATTTGCTTGACGGATTTGTGATCGTCCACCACACCACCACCACCACTTCCTAGTAGTCCGTCAATCATATTCTTGTGTGTTTCTATTGCTGCTAACCATGGCAGGATCACAAGCCGACGTGATCGATCGGGAGAACATGACAAACAAAGCGCTACATGATAAGTTTCAACAAATGATGAGTGGGCAGGTGGAAGATGTGCTAAATAGATTTGAAGAGGCCATGGAGAAGATAGATGGCATTGAGAAGGCGTTCGAAATAAATCTCGATAGCAAGTTTAATGAATTGCTCGCGCGTCTACCACCACCACCACCGGAGGCACCTAACGCACCTCTACTACAACAACAAGGACTACCTCCACATCGCGAAACAGCCCTCCGCTGAGCTTCCCGTGTCCCTCTTCAGCCTGGCCAAGCTGTTGGTGCTGCTGTTGATACTTCTTTGGCTCCTGCTGCTGCGGTGGGGGAGGATGATTATGTGAGAGATTACGAGGATGAGGTTAATCAACATCAGAACTACGTGCAACCACCAGCACCACAACCACCAGGTCGTCCACATGCAAATAATGGCAATGTTCGGGCTCCCCTTCAGGTACGAGATCATGACCATCTCCCTAAACTGAAATTGAATATTCCACCATTTGAGGGTAGATATGTTCCGATATATATCTTACTTGGGAGTTAGAAACTGAACAACGATTTACATGTTTACAATATCCCGAGGAGAGACGTGTTCTGCTGCTTGTTTGTGCTTTCACTAGCTTTGCATGTGTTTGGTGGTCTGAACATTGTAGATTATATCCTGTTCCAGCTACTTGGGCTGCTTTGAAAACTGCTATGCGTACTCGTTGGGTTCCACCATATTATCAGCGTGAATTACTTCAAAAATTGCAGCGCTTAAGACAAGGAAAAATTCGGTGAAGAATATTATTAGGAATTACAAACTGGCTTGATTAGATGTGGTATTGTTGAGGAGAATGAAGCTATGCTTGCACGTTTTACGGGTGGATTAAATAGAGAGATTCAGACTATTCTAGACTACAAGGATTATAATAATATCACTCGATTATTCCATCTTGCTTGTAAAGCTGAGCGTGAAGTGCAGGATCGACGTGCGTTGGCGCGACTAACTTTTCTGCAGGTCGACCTTCATCATGGACACCACGTGCATCATCTACTTCCACACGTTCTACTACACGGCACCTCCGTCGGCTGCCACCTCCAACCGTGATACAAGAAAGCAGGCACAACCACCACTATCTCGCCAAGAGCACACTGCTGGGCCTACACAGAGCTCTTCTTCTTCCATGGCGTCAACAGGGCACACAAGTGATATTATTTGTCGTCGTTGTAAGGGAAGAGGACATTTTACAGAGAATGCCAATCTCAGCGTGTGATGATTGCTCCGAGGATGGTGGGTATGAGTCCGCTAGTGACTATGATGAAGAGACTTTGGCTCTTATTACACATGAAGAACACGGTGGAGATGATTCGATCATGAGGCGCAATACATGGCTGTCAAGATCTTGGCAGTATGAATGTTTAGTTGCTCAACGTGTTTTGAGTGTGCAGGTTACACAAGCTGAGCAAAATCAGAGGCATAACTTGTTCCATACAAAGGGAGTTGTGAAGGAACGTTCTATTCAGCGTCATCATAGATGGAGGGAGCTGCAACAACTTGGCTAGCATGGATATGGTGGAGAAGCTTTCTCTCACCACAAGACCACATCCACATCCTTACTACATCCAATGGTTCAACAACAGCGGCAAGGTTAAGGTAACACGTCTTTGTTCGTGTGTATTTTAGTATCTCTACATATGCTGATTATGTTGATTGTGATGTGGTACCTATGCAAGCATGTTCCTTATTACTTAGTAGACCATGGCAATTTGATAAAAATTCTGTACACCATGGTAGAAACAATCAGTATACTCTTGTTCACAAGGATAAAAATATTACTTTGCTTCCTATGACTCTGATTCCATTTTGAAAGATGATATTAATAGAGCTAATAAAGCAAAACAGGAGAAAAATAGGAGTGAAAATCAGATTGTGGCAAAAGAATTTGAGCAACAAATGAAGCCTAATAATAAACCATCTAATGTTGCTTCGAAATTAAACTGAAAAGTGCATGTTTATTTGCCACCAAATCTGATATTGATGAGCTAGATTCTAGCAAATCTGTTTGCTATGCTTTTGTGTGCAAAGAGGCATTATTTTCATTCGAGGACGTGCCTTCCTCTTTGCCCCTCCTGTCACTAACATTTTGCAGGGAGTTCGCCGACGTCTTCCCACAAGGCGTGCCACCGGATTACCACCTATTCGAGGATTGAGCATCAAATTGACTTAATTCCCGTGCATCGCTACCCAACCGTGCACCATACCGTACCAATCCAGAGGAGACGAAGGAGATTATGCGTCAAGTAGAGGAGCTGCTCGACAAAGGTTATATACTCGAATCTCTTAGTCCTTGTGTTGTTCCTATTATACTAGTGCCTAAAAAGGATGGTATGTCGTGTGTTGATTGTAGAGGCATTAATAATATTACTATTCGTTATCGTCATCCTATTCCTAGGCTAGATGATATGCTTGATGAATTGAGTGGCTATACAATATTCTCCAAAGTTGATTTGCGTAGTGGATACCATCAAATTCGTATGAAATTGGGAGATGAATGGAAAACAGCATTTAAAACTAAGTTTGGATTATATGAGTGGTTAGTCATGCCTTTTGGGTTAACTAATGCACCTAGTACTTTCATGAGATTAATGAACGAAGTTTTACGTGCTTTCATTGGACGATTTGTGGTAGTTTACTTTGATGATATACTGATTTATAGCAAATCTTTGGAAGAACATTTGGAACATTTACATGCTGTTTTTAATGCTCTACGTGATGCACGTTTGTTTGGTAACCTTGGGAAGTGCACCTTTTGCACCGACCGAGTATCTTTTCTTGGCTATGTTGTTACTCCACAGGGAATTGAAGTTGATAAAGCCAAGATTGAAGCTATTGAGAGTTGGCCGCAGCCCAAAACGGTCACACAAGTGAGGAGTTTTCTTGGACTCGCTGGTTTCTATAGGCGTTTTGTGAGAGACTTTAGCACCATTGTTGCACCTCTCAATGAGCTAACAAAGAAGGATGTGCCTTTTGTTTGGGGTACCGCACATGAAGAAGCCTTCACGGTATTGAAAGATAAGTTGACACATGCTCCTTTACTCCAACTTCCTGACTTTAATAAGACTTTTGAGCTTGAATGTGATGCTAGTGGAATTGGATTAGGAGGTGTGTTATTACAAGATGGCAAACCTGTTGCATACTTTTCTGAAAAATTGAGTGGGCCTAGTCTGAACTATTCTACTTATGACAAAGAATTATATGCTCTTGTTCGGACTTTAGAGACATGGTAACATTATTTATGGCCCAAAAAATTTGTTATACATTCTGATCATGAATCTTTGAAACATATTAAAAGTCAAGCTAAACTGAATCGTAGACATGCTAAATGGGTTGAATTCATTGAGACTTTCCCTTATGCCATTAAACACAAGAAGGGTAAAGAAAATGTTATTGCTAATGCTTTGTCTCGTCGCTATACTATGCTTTCACAACTTGACTTCAAAATATTTGGTTTGGAGACCATCAAAGGTCAATATGTGCATGATGCTGATTTTAAAGATGTAATGCAGAATTGTAAAGAAGGAAGAACATGGAACAAGTTCGTTATTAATGATGGTTTTGTGTTCCGTGCTAACAAGCTATGCATTCCTGCTAGCTCTGTTCGTCTTTTGTTGTTGCAGGAGGCACATGGAGGAGGATTAATGGACACTTTGGCGTCAAGAAGACGGAGGATATACTTGCTACACATTTCTTTTGGCCAAAGATGAGACGGGATGTTGAGCATTTTGTTGCTCGCTGCACTACATGTCAAAAAGCTAAGTCACGACTCAATCCTCATGGTTTATATATGCCTTTGCCTGTGCCTAGTGTTCCTTGGGAGGATATATCTATGGACTTTGTTTTAGGTTTACCTCGAACAAAGAAGGGAGGGATAGCATATTTGTTGTCGTGGATAGATTCTCGAAAATGGCACACTTTATACCATGTCATAAAAGCGATGATCTTTGTTAATGTTGCTGATTTGTTCTTTCGTGAAATTATTAAGCTTGCATGGTGTGCCAAATACTATTGTTTCAGATCGTGATACTAAATTTCTTAGCCACTTTTGGAGATGTTTATGGGCTAAGTTGGGGACTAAACTGCTTTTTAGTTCTACTTGTCACCCCCAAACTGATGGACAAACTGAAGTAATCAATAGAACATTGTCTACTATGCTTAGGGCTGTTTTGAAGAATAATAAGAAAATGTGGGAAGAATGCTTGCCTCATATTTAATTTGCTTATAATCGGCCATTGCATTCTACTACTAAGATGTGCCCTTTTGAAATTGTGTATGGTTTCCTACCTCGTGCACCTATTGATTTGTTGCCTCTTCCATCTTCGGAGAAGGTTAATTTTGATGCTAAAGAACGTGCTGAATTGATTTTAAAAATGCATGAGATAACTAAGGAAAACATTGAGCGTATGAATGCTAAATATAAACGTCTTTGGAGATAAGGGTAGAAAACATGTTGTCTTTGCACCGGAGATCTTGTTTGGTTACATTTGCGTGAGATAGGTTTCCTAATTTGCGCAAATCAAAGCTAATGCCACGTCTTGATGGTCCATTTAAGGTGTTAGAGAAAATAAATGATAATGCATATAAACTTGAGCTGCTGCAGGATTTTGGGGTTAGTCCACTTTTAACATTGCAGATTTGAAGCATTATTTGGGTGAGGAATATGAGCTTCCGTCGAGGGCGACTTCATTTCAAGAAGGGAGGATGATGAGGACATCAATACCATTGTTACACCCAGAGCCCCTCTTGCTACATATCTTGGACCAATTACTAGAGCTCATGACGCCAATTAAATTATCGGTACTTTCGTTTCTTGGTAATGATTCTAATGTTCATGAGAATATGATGCTGCCTAAATTGGATACATTTGTTTTGCTTATAAATGAAGGCCCTAGCTTGGAGAAGGATGGACATTGGAGCAAGAACAAGCATGGAGATAATGCCATGCGCAAGGGGAACAAGAACGAAGTTACAAGTGATGATTTCAGGACTTTGAAGCCACCATAATGGGTGCATGAAGCCTTGGACGAAATATGCAAGATGCTACTTCATAAATGTCGTCCCGAGGCTATTCTAGGTGCTGCGTCACCTTATTAGTGGGACATGCCCTTGTAATTTCGAAATACACAAGTATAGGCTATTTTTAGAGTCCGTATGTGTGGGGAAACAAGAGATAGGGTTGATTTCGGACCCCTCCACCAAGGGCCACGAAATTCCCCCCTCTTCCTCCATATATACAGCCCTTAGGGCACCGTTTAGACCTTGGGTTTTGTTTAGATCAAAAGTTTGCCATAGCAGCAACTTCGCGTACTTCGTTTGTGTTCAACCACCATTCCAAGGCATCACAGAACCCCATCTTCATTAATAAAGCTTTCCTCTTATATTCGCAATATCTAGATTGCAATCTTAGTTTCTTGCTTGTTCTTCGTTTGCTCGCAGGAAACAAGCCCTCGTGGTCAGGTTGATCGTGCTCCGGCGTGGTCAATAACCCTCGGAAGTTGGTTTAGCGATTGCTAAGGCGCGACGTCTCGCACGTACGTAGTCGGATCGTCAAGGTCGACTCCCACAGAAACGATAGCCACCATCTCATCGAAACATCGGGACACCTTTGCCTCTATCAATCGACAACGGTCATGTACGTGAAAGCCTAAGCCCGTGTGCCATTCCCGTTATACTTGTGCCTAAGCCCGATGGAAGTTTCCACTTGTGTTCCGATTGTAGACCTATAAATGCTATTACCATTCGCTATAGGCATCACATTCCTCGCTTAGATGATATGCTTGATGAACTTAGTGGAGCCAACTTTTTCTCAAAAATTGATCTTAAAAGTGGCTATTATCAAATCCACATACAAGAGGGTGATGAATGGAAAACTGCTTTCAAAACCAAATTTGGTTTATATGAGTGGTTAGTCATGCCTATGGGTTTATCGGAAGCTCCCGGTACTTGTGTGCGTCTAATGCATTATGTCCTTCGGCCTTATATTGGAGTCTTTGTTGGGGTTTACTTCGACGATATTCTTGTGTTTAGCAAAACCATGAAAGAGCATCTTGATCATGTTAAGACTATTTTGCAAACCCTTCGAAAGGAAAATCTTTATGCAAACATGAAAAAAATGCACATTTGGTGTTGACAAAGTGGTTTTCTTGGGTTTTGTTGTATCCTCAAAGGGTGTCCATGTTGATGAATCTAAAATTGAAGCAATTAAAACTTGGCCCCAACCCACCAATTTGCAACAAGTGCGTAGCTTTCTTGGTCTTGCGGGTTTTTATCGTCGCTTTGTGAAAGATTTTAGCACTATTGCCGCTCCTTTGCATGCTTTGAGTAAGAAGAATACTCCTTTTGTTTGGGGAACTTTGCAATCCACCGCTTTTGATGAGCTCAAGTCTTTGCTTACTCATGCTCCGATTCTTGATTTGCCTAATTTTGACAAAACGTTTGAGGTTCATTGTGATGCAAGTGGTACCGGAATAGGCGGAGTTTTGATGCAAGAAAAACGAGCCATTGAATATTTTAGTGAAAAATTATCCGGTGCTCAACTTAACTATCCCATCTATGACAAAGAATTGTATGCGTTAGTGTGTGTGCTACATGTTTGGGAACATTACCTTAGACCGCATGAGTTTGTCATCCATACCGATCATGAAACACTTAAGTACTTAAAAGGTCAAACTAAGTTGAACAAGCGTCATGCCAAATGGAGTGAATTTTTTGAATCTTTTCGTTATGTGATCAAGTACATTAAAGGTAAAGAAAATGTAGTTGCCGATGCCCTTTCACGCATATGCACGCTTGTCACTAAACTTGAGTTGAATGTTATTGGCTTTGAGCACATAAAAGACTTGTATGCTAACGACCCATCTTTTGCTATTCCTTGTGCAAAGTGTTTGACGCATACTTCTTGGGGACAATATTACATCAAGGATGGTTATCTTATGAGAGCTAACAAACTATGCATTCCCGAGTCTTCTCTTCGTTTGCTCCTTTTGCAAGAGGCTCATGGAGGCAGACTCATGGGACACTTTGGACGCGACAAGACATTCGCCACGCTCTCCAAGAACTACTTTTGGCCCAAGATGTTCCGCGACGTCTCACGCTTCACCAATCGATGCTCTACATGTCGCAAAGCTAAGTCTATAGCTCAATCTCATGGTCTTTATATGCCTCTTCCTATCCCTTATCAACCTTGGGAACACATTAGCATGGATTTTGTACTTGGTTTGCCTAGAACTCAAAATGGAAAGGATTCCGTGTTTGTTGTTGTGGATAGATTTTCTAAGATGGCACATTTCATTCCTTGCAACAAGATAGACGATGCTTCACACATTGCAAATCTCTTTTGTAGGGAAATCTTGCGACTCCATGGAGTATCAAAGACAATCAAGCTCTTGTTCTCATCGCATACCATCCTCAAACCGACGGCCAAACGGAGGTGACGAACCGCACACTATCCACTCTACTTCGTGTCTTGATCAAGAAGAACATCAAGGAGTGGGAAGCATGTCTACCCATCGCCGAGTACGCCTACAACCGTGCAAGACAATCGACTACCGGCAAGTCCCCCTTCGAGGTCGTCTACGGCTTCAACCTGTTGTCCCCATTGGACATTCTACCTCTTCCTCTACAAGAGCGCACCAACATGGATGCGAGTGCACGGGCAAGCTACATCAAGAAGATGCATGAGGATACAAGACAAGCCATCGAGCGCCAAGTACAACGACTAGCGACCAAGCTCAACGTCAACAAGCAACCCATGGTCTTCAACATTGGTGATCTAGTGTGGCTACACCTTCGCAAGGACCGCTTCCCCAAAGAGCGCAAGTCAAAGCTTCTTCCTCGAGCCGATGGACCTTTCAAGGTGCTAGCACTTCTAGCGACAACGCCTACAAGATCGACCTACCTCGAGACTAATACAATGTGAGCGACATCTTCAACGTCAAGGACCTCGCACCATACCATGGAGATGAAGCTTTTGATCCGAGGTCGGATCTCTCTCAAGGGGGTGAGATGATGCGGAGCATCCCTCACTCATCTCCATGGACGCACCTACATCTTCCTCAACACCACGTGGACCCATGAATCGAGCTCGAGAAGGCTATTGAAGATAAGGTGAACTCGCTCCTCTCCGAACTCCCTCTTCCTAATCATGAGTCAAGGCTACTACCTCATTCGGAAACTCTATGTGTAATCGGGTACTTGGGAACGAGCCAAGGAACAGCTACTTGCAAGAGTCAAGACGACGAGGACCCCAAGCATGATGGAGAAGAAAAGCTGCTGAAGCTACAGGCGCCGGACGACCGACCAAGTCCGGACGTCCGACGACTCCCAGGCCACGGACGACCGACGCCCTCCGGACGTCCAGCAGCTGGGCACCCGCATGGAAACTTACGGTAGACCGAAGCCACCGGACGACCCGTACGAGAGCCGAATCTACGGACATCCGACGATCCGCGGATGTCCGGGCCCTCCCGAAGCCCCGGACGACCGGCCCTCTGCGGACGACCGACGCACCCGAGTCCGAGCCGAATCTACGGACATCCGAGCCCTGCCGGACGTCCGGACCGTCACGAGCCTCCGGACGTCCGACGCCTTCCGGACGTCCGGCCCCTGAGTGATCGCGCCCGCGGGCTGGAGCCCTTGTACCCCTTCACTCCGCCCCCATTTTCACTAAGACTATAAATAGACCTCCTCCTCCTAGTTAGGGTTAGCATTGGTTTTAGCTCATGTTTGTGTGAGAGCCTTGCTCATCCACTTGGTTACTTCTCCTCGGAGCTCAGGACCTCTTCGGAGAAGATCCCCCAAGCGGATTCAAGACCCCCTTCTAGGGTGGACCCCATCAAGACCTCCTCACAGAGAAGAACGGCTACTCGTGTATCTTTCCTTTGTTGATTTTTGAATATTGTGCTACCTTATGTGTTCGGTGATCTAGCCCTTGTGTGATCGATACTTGTCGGTTTAGTGTATCTCTTGTGTGTTTTCCTTGTGTTCTTCCGCTCGTTCGTCGTGTTCTCCCAGTAGGATCCCCTCCAAACGTGAAAGATCTCCGACTAGGGCGGATTCAAGCGGACTTTGTTGAATCTAGTGCTACCTTATGTGTTCGGTGATCTAGCCCTTGTGTGATCGATACTTGTCGGTTTAGTGTTTCTCTTGTGTGTTTTCCTTGTGTTCTTCCGCTCGTTCGTCGTGTTCTCCCCGTAGGATCCCCTCCAAACATGAAAGATCTCCGACTAGGGCTCCGCCCTACATCATCTTGGTATCATGAGCCACATTGATCACGTTTTTGGAGCCCCTACCCCGTGTTTTCTAGCTTGATTTGTTGTTTTTGTCCTAAATTCGAAAATTCCCCACCAAAAATAGCCCCAAATGTTTTTTGTAATTTATTGGTGAGTTGACATTTTGTTGGATTTGGTCCATGGATTTGAGTTGCTACGTGTGGATCTAGCTTTTCCAATCCTCCCCACCCTTTTCCATCCATCAATCCGCTCAATTTCGACCTCTCCACCTTCTTCCACCTCAAAATCGCCACTGTTCATCCAGAGTTGACCCCGACCACCGGACGTCCGACCTTTCCGGACGACCAGAACCCCTGTCCCGATTCAAATTTACGGACGACCGGACCCTGCCGGACGTCCGACGACCGGACGATCGAAAAAACCGGACATCCGTGAAACCATGACGAATCTGAAATTGTTCAGTGCAGCCACCACCACCACCCCACCTTCCACCACATCATCCAAAACCACATACACCACCATCCTCCCCAATACATCCTATGACGATTTTGCCACATTTTGGTCCTTGAGATTTTGAGTTGTGATTCCCGTGTCCTATTGTGTTTCGGCTATCTAGGTACGGTTCGACTTCATCATCATCTTGGCTCATCTTCGCAAGGGTCTCATCATCGCCAAGGACGGTAACATCATCGACATCTTTGTCCTACCTTGCAATTACATTGATACCCACATGGCCTTACTTTTGCGTAGCTTACCCATCGAGACTAGCCATTGAGTATTGCCGGCAACGTGACTTGTGCACATTAGTGATCATACTCCATAGCATACATACCATACCACCGTAGTGCATATCTTGGGATCCATTTGTGTGTCACAAAGTTGTTATAGCATACACAATTTCTATCTTGGTTCGTGAAGTTTTGCATGAGAAAAGAGCTCAAAAGTGAAAGAGCCACCCAAGCTTTTAAGCAAAGAGGAAATATAAGCAAAGAGCTTATGAGCAAGCACCATAGCATCATACTACATTAAGATTGTCATATTGGATCATCTTGGATCATAGCACCGAAATACCATACATATAGCATACATGTGATAGAGATAGTTGCATTTTTTCATAGTAGGTTGTGCACAAGTTTCGTATCCGCCTATTGTGCAATCGTGCTAGCGTCTCTCTAGTATTGTGCAACAAGAGCATTTTCGTGGATTCCACATTTTGGCTCACTTTTGGTTTGCACAATCCCACTTATCTATTTACGTGTGTGTTTCCGTGTACCATTATTTGCTTGGTCTACTTGTTGCATCTGCAAATTTGTGAACCTTTTCTAACATTATTGACGCTCATTTACAATTGCATCAAATTTTGTGCCACCATCCTTACCAAGCTCCACCATAAGCTTTTATTTGTGTAGGTGTGACAACCGACAAGGATTGGTACCAATAGTGATATTTCATTATCCGCATTTGAGTGAACTTGGTTCATCATCAACTTCGGTCAAAGGAACATTCGTATAAGTTCTTCTCCTTCTTCCACTCACATATTTTTGCTTGGAATGATTGATAGGCCAAGTACTTCTACCAACCCACTCTTCCTCGAGCAAGACGACGACATGTCTTCATACGTCACCAAGAGCCACCTCTTTGGTGCACAACGAGCGTTACTCCAAGAGCAACAAGCAATGAGCGACCACATCGACAACCTCGCCACCGACTTGCGACTCTCCGAGCAACGCACAAGAGACTACTTCGACAACAAGTTCGACGCTCACAAGCCAAAAAATGACGCAAGAATGGACGAGGTCTGCGCCTTGATGAGGAACCGACATCATTCCACTTCTTCATCCTCAAGACGGAGCCGCTCGAGTCGACACTCCGACGACACCTTCTATGACTCAAGTACACCGTCATCGAACACTCTTCGATGAGCCGCGCGTCAAGACCGTCATGCATCTCGCAACCCGCTACATGAGAAGCATTCACAAGAGCAACTCGGTGAGCAAGTCCCTCATCGTCAATCAATCCAAGCCGCTTTTGCCCAAGCTCAAGAACGATAACGACTACGGCAACAAGACGAAGAACGAGCGCGTCTACACCACGAAGAACAAGACGCCGAGGCGCAACGTCTTCAACGACAACATCGTGAAGCGCAAGCTCTTGAGGCGCAACGTGCCCTTCAAGAATCAAGTCAAGCCATCGCCAACCGCAATCGTGAACGGCGAAATCAAGAGGAAGCCATTCGAGAAGAAATCCCAGAGAGGAACTACCAACCCCATGTACAACGTCAAGTTCCTCAAGCTCCTCCACAAGCTCGTCAAGCTCCACCTCAACCTCAAGTTAGACAAGAGCAAGTTGATCACGGTCTTCCTCCACGCCAAGAACAACATGAAGACGATTGCAATCCACGTCAAGGGCGTCATCATCACCATCGCTGACAACACAATGAAGAGCAACGCTATGGAAAGCTCAAATTCACCATGCCCAAGTTCAATGGAAGCAATGACCCTGAAGAGTACCTCTCATGGGCATTGAAGGTCGACAAAATCTTTCGTTTGCACAACTATGAGGAAGAGAAGAAGATCGCTATGGCATCACTTGAGTTCCAAGACTATGTGCTCATATGGTGGGAACAAATCCTTGAGAGGCGACAAGCAAGAGGTGAACCTCCAATCACCACTTGGGCTAAATGAAAGATGTCATGGGAGCATGTTTTGTGCCAACCTACTACAACCGCGACCTCTTCAAGAAACTCCAACTCCTCAAGCAAGGAAAAATAGTGTTGAAGAATACTACAAGGAAATGGAGATAGCCATGATTCGAGCCAATGTGAAGGAAGATGATGAGCAAACTAGGGCACGTTTCTTGAATGGACTCAATCATCCCATCAAGAAGATCGCCGACTTCCAACCATACTCCACCCTCATTGAGCTCGTGCATCAAGCTACAAAGGCGGAACGTCAAGTGCAAGATGACTTCAAGTACGCCAAGTACGCGTCCAAGACCTACGGCTTGTCCAACAACCAAGCTTCAACACCTCCTCCAACATCTAGATCAACCAAACCTTCTCCAAGCAATGACGACAAGTCTAGTTACAAGAAGACTTCGACAAGTTCAAGTCGTCCTCCTACCACAAGCAACTTAAAGCCGCGTGCTTCGTCATCTACTCCGACCGATGAGACCATCAAGACAAGCTCCTTCCAGTGTTTCACTTGCGACGGCCGAGGCCACAAGTCTTATGAATGCACCAACAAGCGCACCATGATCCTCAACGACGACGACACCTACGACTCAATGAGTGATGAGGAGATGGAAGCTCTTGAGCAAGTGGCCATGCACCGGCGAGTGAAGGAATATGAAGATGACCAAGTCTTTAGTGATGAGGATTCGAGCCCCGCTCTCGTTGTCTCCAAGGTCTTGACTCTTCAACATCAACAAGAAGACGACCAAAGATGCCACATCTTCCACACAAAGGCCGGATCAATGGAAGGTCCGTCAAGGTCATCATCAATGGAGGTCGTTGTCACAACTTGGCAAGTGAAGAACTATGCTCCAAGCTTTAATTGGTCAAGAGGAAGCACCTGAATCCCTACAAGGTTCAATGGCTAAGTGACTCCGGCACTATACGAGTTGAACATACGGTCCAGGTCTCCTTCAAAATTGGTGCATATGAGGACACTTTGGAATGTGATGTGGTCCCAATGACGGTTTGCCACCTCCTTCTTGGTCGACTATGGCAATTCAACCGTGGTGTCTTCCACAACGGCCGCACCAATCACTATAGCTTCAAGATGAAAGGGAAGTAATATGTGCTAAGACCTATGTCTCCTAGTCAAGTGATAGCCGACAAGCAAGCCACCCATCATAGAGATAAGAGTGAGAAAGTGATCCACCAAAAAGTGAGTGAGAGCCACAAGCCAAACTTGAGCGCCTCTTCGCCTAGAGAGACAAACCTCATCCTATTTGCCACCAAAAGTGAGATGAGAGAAGTGTGTGAGAACCCATCTAGTGTGATGCACTTTGTCCTTGTGTGCAAGGATGGAGAGCCAACAACTAACACATCTCATGAGCTACCTTCAGTGTTTAAATCTCTTTTGCAGGAACACCAAGATGTTTTTCCCGATGAGCTACCTCCGGGTCTACCTCCTCTTCGAGGCATTGAGCATCGAATCGACCTCATTCCCGGAGCACCTCTCCCAAACAAAGCTCCATACCGAGTCAATCCGGAAGAAACCAAGGAGATTCAACGGCAAGTACAACAACTCATCGACAACGGTCATGTACGTGAAAGCCTAAGCCCGTGTGCCGTTCCTGTTATACTTGTGCCTAAGCCCGATGGAAGTTTCCGCTTGTGTTCCGATTGTAGACCTATAAATGCTATTACCGTTCGCTATAGGCATCCCGTTCCCCGCTTAGATGATATGCTTGATGAACATAGAAGTGGCTATTATCAAATCCGCATACAAGAGGGTGATGAATGCAAAACTGCTTTCAAAACCAAATTTGGTTTATATGAGTGGTTAGTCATGCCTATGGGTTTATCGGAAGCTCCCGGTACTTTTGTGCGTCTAATGCATTATGTCCTTCGGCCTTATATTGGAGTCTTTGTTGTGGTTTACTTCGACGATATTCTTGTGTTTAGCAAAACCATGAAAGAGCATCTTGATCATGTTAGGACTGTTTTGCAAACCCTTCGAAAGGAAAGACTTTATGCAAACATGAAAAAATGCACATTTGGTGTTGACAAAGTGGTTTTCTTGGGTTTTGTTGTTTCCTCAAAGGGTGTCCATCTTGATGAATCTAAAATTGAGGCAATTAAAACTTGGCCCCAACCCACCAATTTGCAACATGTGCATAGCTTTCTTGGTCTTGCGGGTTTTTATCGTCGCTTTGTGAAAGATTTTAGCACTATTGCCGCTCCTTTGCATGCTTTGAGTAAGAAGAATACTCCTTTTGTTTGGGGAACTTTGCAATCCACCGCTTTTGATGAGCTCAAGTCTTTGCTTACTCATGCTCCGAATCTTGCTTTGCCTAATTTTGACAAAACTTTTGAGGTTCATTGTAATGCAAGTGGTACCGGAATTGGCGGAGTTTTGATGCAAGAAAAACGAGCCATTGCATATTTTAGTGAAAAATTATCCGGTGCTCAACTTAACTATCCCATCTATGACAAAGAATTGTATGCTTTAGTGCGTGTGCTACATGTTTGGGAACATTACCTTAGACCGCATGAGTTTGTCATCCATATCGATCATGAAACGCTTAAGTACTTAAAAGGTCAAACTAAGTTGAACAAGCGTCATGCCAAATGGAGTGAATTTATTGAATCTTTTCCTTATGTGATCAAGTACATTAAGGGTAAAGAAAATGTAGTTGCCGATGCCCTTTCACGCATATGCACGCTTGTCACTAAACTTGAGTTGAATGTTATTGGCTTTGAGCACATAAAAGACTTGTATGCTAACGACCCATCTTTTGCTATTCCTTATGCAAAGTGTTTGACGCATACTTCTTGGGAAAAATATTACATCAAGGATGGTCATCTTATGAGAGCTAACAAACTATGCATTCCCGAGTCTTCTCTTCGTTTGCTCCTTTTGCAAGAGGCTCATGGAGGCAGACTCATGGGACACTTTGGACGCGACAAGACATTATACGCTCTCCAAGAACTACTTTTGGCCCAAGATGTTCATGACGTCTCACGCTTCACCAATCGATGCTCTACATGTCGCAAAGCTAAGTCTATAGCTCAATCTCATGGTCTTTACATGCCTCTTCCTATCCCTTATCAACCTTGGGAACACATTAGCATGGATTTTGTACTTGGTTTGCCTAGAACTCAAAATGGAAAGGATTCCGTGTTTGTTGTTGTGGATGGATTTTATAAGATGGCACATTTCATTCCTTGCAACAAGATAGACGATGCTTCACGCATTGCAAATCTCTTTTGTAGGGAAATCTTGCGACTCCATGGAGTACCAAAGACAATCGTCTCCGATCGTGACGTCAAGTTCTTGAGTTACTTTTGGAAGACCCTATGCGCCAAGCTCGGAATCAAGCTCTTGTTCTCATCCGCATACCATCCTCAAACCGGCGGCCAAGCGGAGGTGACGAACACACACTATCCACTCTACTTCGTGTCTTGATAAAGAAGAACATCAAGGAGTGGGAAGCATGTCTACCCATCGCCGAGCACGCCTACAACCGTGCAAGACATTCGACTCTTGGCAAGTCCCCTTGAGGTCGTCTCGGCTTCAACCCGTTGTCCCCATTGGACATTCTACCTCTTCCTCTACAAGAGCGCACCAACATGGATGCGAGTGCATGGGCAAGCTACATCAAGAAGATGCATGAGGATACAAGACAAACCATCGAGCGCCAAGTACAACGACTAGCGACCAAGCTCAATGTCAACAAGCAACCCATGGTCTTAACCATTGGTGATCTAGTGTGGCTACACCTTCGCAAGGACCGCTTCCCCAAAGAACGCAAGTCCAAGCTTCTTCCTCGAGCCGATGGACCTTTCAAGGTGCTAGCACGCTACAACAACAACGCCTACAAGATCGACCTACCTCGAGACAAGTACAATGTGAGCGACATCTTCAACGTCAAGGACCTCGCACCATACCATGGAGATGAAGCTTTTGATCCGAGGTCGGATCTCTCTCAAGGGGGAAGATGATGCGAGCATCCTCACTCATCCCCATGGGCCTTTCTACATCTTCCTCAACACCACGTGGACCCATGACTCGAGCTCGACCTAAGGCTATTGAAGATACAGTGAACTCGCTCCTCTCCGAACTCCCTCTTCCTAATCATGAGACATGGCTACTACCTCATTCGGAAACTCTATGTGTAATCAGGTACTTGGGAACGAGCCAAGGAACAGCTACTTGCAAGAGTCAAGACGACGAGGACCCCAAGCATGATGAAGAAGAAAAGCTGCTGAAGCTACAGGTGTCGGACGACCGACCAAGTCCGGACGTCCGACGACTCCTAGGCCATGGACGACCGACGCCCTCCGGACGTCCGGCAGCTGGGCACCCGAATGGAAACTCACGGAAGACCGAATCCACCGGACGACCGGACGACACGTACCAGAGCCGAATCTACGGACGTCCCACGATCCACGGACGTCGGGGCCCTCCCGAAGCCCGGGACGACTGGCCCTCTCCGGACGACCAACGCACCCGAGTCCGAGCCGAATCTACGGACATCCGTGCCCTGCCGGACGTCCGGACCGTCACGAGCCTCCGGACGTCCCACTCCTTCCGGGCGTCCGGCCCCTGAGTGATCGCGCCCGCGGGCTGGAGCCCTTGTACCCCTTCACTTCGCCCCCGTTTGCACTAAGACTATAAATAGACCTCCTCCTCCTCCTAGTTAGGGTTAGCATTGGTTTTAGCTCATGTTTGTGTGAGAGCCTTGCTCATCCACTTGGTTACTTCTCCTCGGAGCTCAGGACCTCTTCGGAGAAGATCTCCCAAGCGGATTCAAGACCCCCTTCTAGGGTGGACCCCATCAAGACCTCCTCATGGAGAAGAACGGCTACTCGTGTATCTTTCCTTTGTTGATTTTTGAATCTTGTGCTACCTTATGTGTTCGGTGATCTAGCCCTTGTGTGATCGATACTTGTCGGTTTAGTGTTTCTCTTGTGTGTTTTCCTTGTGTTCTTCCACTCGTTCGTCGTGTTCTCCCCGTAGGATCCCCTACAAACGTGAAAGATATCCGACTAGGGCTCCGCCCTACATCAGATCTCGTTGTACGACAAGGGGATCTCGGCGATATAAAAAACGATCTTCTCCGTCCTATAGTTCAGCTCGCCCCCAAACGTATCGGGTAGCATGATTTTACCTTTCGGTTGACTTCTTCCCAGGTTGACCCCTTGAAACGTGCCCATCTCCTCGAGATCTCCATCAGGAATCTGCAGCTTCTTGATCACAGCGGGCAAGATCAAATTCAGACCGGCCCGCCGTCAACGAGCACTTTTGTTACCTTGAGGTTGCGTTTTGTTGGTAAAACCAACAACGGGAAACACCCAGCCGCAGTTGTGCAATCAGGGTGATCCTTGGTGTCAAAAATGATGGGCATGCGGGACCACTTCAGTGGCTTCTCGGCAGTGACGATTGCTCGCCAAGATGACCTCCAGCATACGATGAGGTAATCAATACCATTGTTACACCCACAGCCCCTACTACTACATATATTGGACCAATTACTAGAGCTCGCGCACGCCAATTAAATTATCAGGTACTTCCGTTTCTTGATAATGATTCTAATGTTCATGAGAATATGATGCTGCCTAAATTGGATACATTTGTTTTGCCTACAAATAAAGGGCCTGGCATGGATAAGAGGGATGAACATTGGAGCAAGAACAAGCATGGAGTTGATGGCATGCGCAAGGGGAACAAGAACGGAGTTACAAGTGATGATTTCAGGACTTTGAAGCCACCCTAATGAGTGCATGAAGCCTTGGATGAAATATACAAGATGGCACTTCATAAACTTCGTCCAGAGGCTATTCTAGGTGTTGCGTCACCTTATTATTGGGCCAGGCCCATGTAATTTCGAAATACATAAGTATAGGCTGTTATTAGAGTCCGTATGTGTGGGGAAACAAGAGATAGAGTTGGTTTCGGACCCCTTCCCCAAGGGCCACGAAATTTCCCCCTCTTCCTCCATATATACAGCCCTTAGGGCACCGTTTAGACTTTGGGTTTTTTTTAGATTAAGAGTTCGCCATAGCTGCAACTTCGCGTACTTCGTTTGTGTTCAACGACCAGACAAAGGCGTCACAGAACCCCACCTTGATCAATAAAGCTTTCCTCTTATATTCGCAATATCCATATTGCAATCTTAGTTTCTTGCTTGTTCTTCGTTTGCCTGCAGGAAATAGACCTTCGTGGTCAGGTTGATCATGCTCCGGCGTGGTCAATAACCTCTCGGAGTTGGTTTAGCGTTTGCTAAGGCGTGACGTCCTCGCACGTTCGTAGTCGGATCGTCAAAGTCGACTTCCTCCAAAACGATTGCCACCATCTCATCGAAAGACGGGACACCTTTTTGCCTCTATCAAGTGGTATCAGATTTCCAGGTTGCTCGGTGAGATTTTATAGTTTTTCGTAGTTTAGATCGAGTCTGTTCTTCATACCTATAGTCCACGGAAAAGCCAAAAAAAATTAGGGTTAGTTCATCCCATCCGAACCAATCTGAGCCTTTGCATAATCTTTTTCTGTATTTGGTTTGTTGAATTTGCGGTTGCATCGTCGTGTCAAGTTGCTGGTCTTAGCGTCTAGTCCTTTAGAGTTTCGAGTTCTGTTCACAGGTTGTCACGTCGCCGCTGCCATATATCACCACCGCATCATCATCATCGCCGCTGCCATATACCACCACCACATATTCACCGCCAATCCGAGTCCATATATGCCACCCAATATCAGTCGCCATCACGCCTATCCGAGTCCACCTGCAACATATATCCGCCACCAGTCTGAGTTCCACCGGATTCATCACCGCCACAAGTCCGAGATTCCACCAGATTCATCTCCGCCACGAGTCCTAGTCCGAGTCCAGTAATTGTTTCTTTGTTTTTGCTTTCCAGATCACGCGATACTCCGAGTCGTGACAGAGTAGGACTCCCCAACTTCGGAGCCATCCGCAGAAGAAAAATAGTTCTAGTTTCAAAAAAAACTAAGTCTGGAAAATTCTGGCTAGGCAGGTTTTAGGACATTTGTAGACTTTTTCGAAAAAAAAATTGTTGAGGAGCAAAAAAAAAAAGAGAAAAAAACTGCAAAAAAAGTGAAAAAAAGGAAAAAAATTCAGAATGTGCTCCTCCCTTGCTTACGTGCAGCGCCATGATTTTGTTAGTGTTCTAGGCTCGCGTCTCTAGTACGGTCTAGCCTAGAACCAGCGCACTACCGCCGTTGAGCGTTTATTCAACTTTGCATCTCTGAATTGATTATTGCTAACCCTTTTTGCTACCATATTATAAGCCTTCCCAGCTCCACATACATCTACGTCCTGCGTTTGACTCTCCCTGGTAATCGCTCTATCCAAGCATTGAGAGTTTCGACTACAACGGTTGCCAATCACCGCCTGCTGCTGGGTAAGAACTGGTAAGAATTTGAGATTTGCTTGACGGATTTGTGACACCCACCACCACCTCTTGTTAGTAGTCTGTAGGATCATATTCTTGTGTGTTTCTATTGCTGCTAACCATGCCAGATCACAAGCCAAAGAGGTAGACTGACCGGGAGAACATGACGAACAAGGAGTTGCATGATAAATTTTAGCAAATGATGATTGGACAGGTGCAAGATGTGCTTAACAGATTTGAAGAGGCCATGGAGAAGATAGATGGCATGGAGAAGACGTTCGAAACAAAGCTCGATAACAAGCTTAATGAATTGCTCGCGCGTCTTCCACCACCACCACCGGCTGCACCTAATGCACCTCTACAACAACAACAACTACTACTACTACTACTACTACCTCCACGTCGCGAAACAGCCATCCGCCGAGCGAGCCGTGTCCCTCTTGTGCTTGGCCAAACTGTTGGTGCTGCTGTTGATACTTCTATGGCTCCTGCTGCTGATGCGGAGGAGGATGATTATGTGGGAGATTACGACGATGAAGTTGATCAAAATCAGAACTACGTGCAACCACCAGCACCACAACCACCAGATCGTCCACATGCAAATAATGGCAATGTTAGGGCTCCCCCTCGGGTATGAGATCATGACCATCTCCCTAAACTGAAATTGAATATTCCACCATTTGAGGGTAGATATGTTCCTGATATATATCTTACTTGGGAGTTAGAAACTGAGCAACGATTTACAATATCCTGAGGAGAGACGTGTTCCTGCCACTGTTTGTGCTTCCACCAGCTTTGCATGTGTTTGGTGGTCTGAACATTGTAGATTATATCCTGTTCCAGCTACTTGGGCTGCTTTGAAAACTGCTATGCGTACTCGTTGGGTTCCACCATATTATCAACGTGAATTACTTCAAAAATTGCAGCGCTTAAGACAAGGAAAAATTCTGCGAAAGAATATTATCAGGAATTACTAACTGGCTTGATTAGATGTGGTATTGTTGAGGAGAATGAAGCTATGCTTGCACATTTTATGGGTGGATTAAATAGAGAGATTCAGACCATTTTAGAGTATAAGGATTATAATAATATCACTCGTTTATTCCATCTTGCTTGTAAAGCTGAACGTGAAGTGCAGGATCGAAAGGCATTGGCGCGAACTAACTTTTCTGCAGGTTAACCTTCATCATGGACACCACGTGCATCATCTACTTCCACTGCACCATCACCTCCTTCAGGTGCCACCTCCAACCATGATACAAGAAAGCGGCGTAACCACCACTATCGCCAAGAGCACACTGTCGGGCCTGCAGAGCTCTTCTTGTTCCATGGTGTCAACAGAACACACAAGTGATATTATTTGTCGTCGTTGTAAGGGAAGAGGACATTTTGTGACAGAATGCTAATCTCAACGTGTGCTGATTGCTACTGAGGATGGTGGGTATGAGTCTGCTAGTGACTATGATGAGGAGACTTTGGCTCTTATTACACATGAAGAACACGGTGGAGATGATTACGATCATGAGGCGCAATACATGGCTCTTTGAAGATGCCGACAGGTATGAATGTTTAGTTGCTCAACGTGTTTTGAGTGTGCAGGTTACACAAGCTGAGCAAAATCAGAGGCATAATTTGTTCCATACAAAGGGAGTTGTGAAGGAACGTTCTATTCGCGTCATCATAGATGGAGGGAGCTGCAACAACTTGGCTAGCATGGAGATGGTGGAGAAGCTATCTCTCGCCATAAGACCACATCCACATCCTTACTACATCCAATGGTTCAACAACAACGGCAAGGTTAAGGTAACACGTACTGTTCGGGTGCATTTTAGTATCTCTACATATGCTGATTATGTTGATTGTGATGTGGTACCTATGCAAGCATGTTCCTTATTACTTGGTAGACCATGGCAATTTGATAAAAAATCCGTACACCATGGTAGAAACAATCAGTATACTCTTGTTCATAAGGATACAAATATTACTTTGCTTCCTATGACTCCTGATTCCATTTTGAAAGATGATATTCATAGAGCTAATAAAGCAAAACAGGAGAAAAATAAGAGTGAAAATCAGATTGTGGCAAATGAATTTGAGCAACAAATTATGTCTAATAATAAACCATCTGGTGTTGCTACTGAAATTAAATTGAAAAGTGCATGTTTACTTGCCACCAAATCTGATATTGATGAGCTAGATTTTAGCAGATCTATTTGGTATGCTTTTGTGTGCAAAGAGGCATTATTTTCATTCGAGGACGTGCCTTCCTCTTTGCCCCTGCTGTCACTAACATTTTGCAGGAGTTCGCGGACGTCTTCCCACGGGGCGTGCCACCGGATTACCACCTATTCGAGGATTGAGCATCAAATTGACTTAATTCGGTGCATCGCTACCAACCGTGCACCATACCGTACCAATCCGGAGGAGGCGAAGGAGATTATCGTCAAGTACAGGAGCTGCTCGACAAAGGTTATATCTGCGAATCTCTTAGTCCTTGTGCTGTTCCTATTATCTAGTGCCTAAAAAGGATGATGCGTCGGCGTATGTGTGTTGATTGTAGAGGCATTAATAATATTACTGTTAGTTATCGTCATCCTATTCCTAGGCTAGATGATATGCTTGATGAATTGAGTGGCTCTACAATATTCTCCAAAGTTGATTTGCGTAGTGGATACCATCAAATTCGTATGAAATTGGGAGATGAATGGAAAACAGCATTTAAAACTAAGTTTGGTTTATATGAGTGGTTAGTCATGCCTTTTGGGTTAACTAATGCACCTAGTACTTTCATGAGACTAATGAGCGAAGTTTCGTGCTTTCATTGGACGATTTGTGGTAGTCTATTTTGATGATATACTGATTTATAGCAAATCTTTGGAAGAACATTTGGAACATTTACGTGCTGTTTTTAATGCTCTCGTGATGCACGTTTGTTTGGTAACCTTGGGAAGTGCACCTTTTGCACCGACCGAGTATCTTTTCTTGGCTATGTTGTTACTCCACGAGGAATTGAAGTTGATAAAGCCAAGATTGAAGCTATTGAGAGTTGGCCGCAGCCCAAAACGGTCACACAAGTGAGGAGTTTTCTTGGACTCGCTGGTTTCTATAGGCGTTTGGTGAGAGATTTCAGCACCATTGCTGCACCTCTCAACGAGCCTACAAAGATGGATGTGCCTTTTGTTTGGGGTACCGCACAGGAAGAAGCCTTCACGGTATTGAAAGATAAGTTGACACATGCTCCTTTACTCCAACTTCCTGATTTTAATAAGACTTTTGAACTTGAATGTGATGCTAGTGGAATTGGATTAGGAGGTGTTAAACATTCTGATCATGAGTCTTCGAAACACATTAAAAGTCAAGCAAAACTTAACCGTAGACATGCTAAATGGGTTGAATTCATTGAGACTTTCCCTTATGTCATTAAACACAAGAAGGGTAAATAAAATGTTATTGCTGATGCATTGTGATGTAGAGCGGAAACCTACGTGGGCGATCTTTCAAGTTGGAGCGGATCTTACGGGGACTCACGAGGAACACGCGGAAGAACAAGAGGGAAAACACGGGGAAAACGAGAGAGAGACACTCAACCGACAAGAAATCAATCACACAAGTGCTAGATTATCGAATACATAGAGTGGCACAAGATTCGAGGACAACAAAGGAAAGGATACAAGAGTAGCCGTTCTTCTCCGAGAGGAGGTCTTGATGGGGTCCACCCTAGTAGGGGGTCTTGAATCCGCTTGGGGGATCTTCTCCGTAGAGGTCCTGATCTCCGAGGAGAAGTAGCCAAGTGGATGAGCAAAGGCTCTCACACCAAAATATGAGCTAATCCAATGCTAACTCTAACTAGGAGATGGGGGGTCCTATTTATAGTCTTAGTGCAAATGGAAGTAAAAATGAAGGGTTACATGGGCTCCAGCCCGCATCAGGCATCGGTCGTCCGGACTCCGTCGGACGTCCGGAGGCTTCGAGGAAGGTCCGGTCGTCCGGACGCGTTGAACGTCCGTGAGATTCTTCTCGATGAAGGTGTGTCGATCGTCCGTGGCGAATTCGGTCGTCCGGGGCTTC
Source organism: Aegilops longissima (assembly GCA_021605205.1). Lineage (NCBI taxonomy): Eukaryota > Viridiplantae > Streptophyta > Magnoliopsida > Poales > Poaceae > Aegilops > Aegilops longissima. The sequence continues at coordinate 260,365,998 of CM038679.1, forward strand.
GAGGAGGTCGAGACGTCCGTGGGTTGTCGGTCGTCCGTAGTTTCTGCTCGGGTGATTGTCGTCCGGACGTCCGCCAGCTCGGTTGTCTGTAGATTTGGTTCGGTGTCGCAGTTCCGACGTCCGGGAGGCGTCGGACGTCCGTGTCTGGGAATCGTCGGATGTCCGGAAGGGGTTGAGACGTCCGGGTCCTGCAGCTTCAGCCGCATCTCTTCTTCCTCTTCGACATACTTGGGGTCCTCGCCGTCTTGGCTCTTGCAAGTCGTAGACCCTTGGCTCACCTCCATGTACCTGATTACACATAGAGTTTCTGAATGAGGTAGTAGCCATGTCTCATGGGTAGAAATAGGAAGTTCGGAGAGGAGCGAGTTCACCTTATCTTCAATAGCCTTAGCTCGGGCTCTCGACATGGGTCCCGGTGGTGTTGAGGGAGATGTAGGCACGTCCGTGGGGATTAGTGAGGGATGCTCCGCATCATCTCCCCCCCCCCCCCCTTGGGAGAGATCCGACCTCGGATCAAGAGGATCATCTCCATGGTAAGGTGCAAGGTCCTTGACGTTGAAGATGTCGCTCACATTGTACTTGTTTTGAGGTAGGTCGATCTTGTAGGCGTTGTCGTTGTAGCGTGCTAGCACCTTGAAAGGTCCGTCTGCTCGAGGGAGAAGCTTGGACTTGCGTTCTTTGGGGAAGCGGTCCTTGCGAAGGTGCAGCCATACTAGATCACCAATGTTGAAGACCATTGGTTGCTTGTTGATGTTGAGCTTGGTCGTTAGTCGATGAACTTGGCGTTCGATGGCATGTCTTGTATCCTCATGTATCTTTTTGATGTAGCTTGCCCGTTCACTCGCATCCATGTTGGTGCGCTCTTGTAGAGGAAGAGGTAGAATGTCCAATGGTGACAACGGGTTGAAGCCGTAGACGACCTCGAAGGGGGACTTGCCGGTAATTGAATGTCTTGCACGGTTGTAGGCGTACTCGGCGATTGGTAGACATGCTTCCCACTCCTTGATGTTCTTTTTGATCAAGATACGAAGTAGAGTCGATAGTGTGCGGTTCGTCACCTCCGTTTGGCCGTCGGTTTGAGGGTGGTATGCGGATGAGAACAATAGCTTGATTCCGAGCTTGGCGCATAGGGTCTTCCAAAAATAACTCAAGAACTTGACGTCACGATCGGAGACGATTGTCTTTGGTACTCCATGGAGTCTCAAGATTTCCCTACAAAATAGATTTGCAACATGTGAAGCATCGTCTATCTTGTTGCAAGGAATGAAATGTGCCATCTTAGAAAATCTATCCACAACAACAAACACGGAGTCCTTTCCATTTTGAGTTCTAGGCAAACCAAGTATAAAATCCATGCTAATGTCTTCCCAAGGATGATATGGAATAGGAAGGGGCATGTGAAGACCATGAGATTGAGCTTTAGACTTAGCTTTGCGACATATAAAGCATCGGTTGGTGAAGCGTTGTACGTCTCGGAACATCTTGGGCCAAAAGTAATTGTTGGTGGCGTGGCGAAAGTCTTGTCGCGTCAAAGTGTCCCATGAGTCCGCCTCCATGAGCCTCTTGCAAAAGTAGCAAGCGAAGAGAAGACTAAGGGAATGCATAGTTTGTTAGCTCTCATAAGGTAACCATCCTTGATGTAATATTGTTCCCAAGGCGTGTCGTCAAACACTTAGCATAAAGAGAAGCAAAAGATGGATCATGCTCATACAAGTCTTTTATATGCTCAAAACCAATAACATTCAACTCAAGTTGAGTGACAAGCATGCATATGCGTGAAAGCGCGTCGGCAACTACATTTTCTTTACCCTTAATGTACTTGATCACATAAGGAAAAGATTCAATGAATTCACTCCATTTTGCATGACGCTTGTTCAATTTAGTTTGACCTTTGAGGTACTTAAGCGTTTCATGATCGGTATGGATGACAAACTCATGAGGTCTAAGGTAATGTTCCCAAACATGTAGCACACGCACTAAAGCGTACAATTCTTTGTCGTAGATGGGATAATTAAGTTGAGCACCGGAGAGTTTTTCACTAAAATAAGCAATGGCTCATTTTTCTTGCATCAAAACTCCGCCAATTCCGGTACCACTTGCATCGCAATGAACCTCAAAAGTTTTGTCAAAATTGGGCAAAGCAAGAATCGGACCATGAGTAAGCAAAGACTTGAGCTCATCAAAAGCGGTTGATTGTAAAGTTCCCCAAACAAAGGGAGTATTCTTCTTACTCAAAGCATGCAAAGGAGCGGCGATTGTGCTAAAATCTTTCACAAAGCGGCGATAAAAACCCATAAGACCAAGAAAACTTAGCACTTGTTGCAAATTGGTGGGTTGGGGCCAAGTTTTGATTGCTTCAATTTTAGATTCATCAACATGGACACCCTTTGAGGAAACAACAAAACCCAAGAAAACCACTTTGTCGACTCCAAAAGTGCATTTTTCAAGTTTGCATAAAGGCTTTCCTTGCGAAGAGTTTGCAACACAGATTTTACATGATTGATGTGCTCTTTCATGGTTTTGCTAAACACAAGAATATCATCAAAGTAAACCACAACAAAGACTCCAATATAAGGAATGAAGCACATGATGCATAAGGCGCACAAAAGTACCGGAGCTTCGAAAGACCCATAGGCATCACTAACCATTCATATAACCCAAATTTGGTTTTGAAAGCAGTTTTCCATTCATCACCCTCTTGTATGCGGTTTGATAATAGCCACTTTTAAGATCAATTTTTGAGAAAAGTTGGCTCCACTAAGTTCGCAAGCATGTCATCTAAGCGAGGAATGGGATGCCTATATCGACGGTAATAGAATTGATAGGTCTACAATGGAACACAAGCGGAAACTTCCATCGGGCTTAGGCACAAGAATAACCGGAACGGCACAAGGGCTTAGGCTTTCACGTACATGGCCGTTGTCGATGAGTTGTTGTACTTGTCGTTGAATTTCCTTTGTTTCTTCTGGATTCACTCGGTATGGAGCTTTGTTTGGTAGAGGCGCTCCGGGGATGAGGTCGATTCGATGCTCAATGCCTCGAAGAGGAGGTAGACCCGGAGGTAGCTCATCGGGAAAAACATCTTGAAATTCCTGCAAAAGAGATTGAAACACCAAAGGTAGCTCGTGAATGGTGTTAGTTTTTGGTTCTCCATCCTTGCACACAAGGACAAAGTGCATCACGGTAGATGGGTTCTCACACACTTCTCTCATTTCACTTTTGGTGGCAAATAGAATGAGGTTTTTCTCTCTAGGCGAAGAGTCGCTCAAATTTGGCTTGTGGCTCTCACTCACTTTTGGGTGGATCACTTCCTCACTCTTGTCTCTATGATTGGTGGCTTGTTTGTCGGCTATCACATGACTAGGAGACATAGGTCGTAGCACATATTCTTTCCCTTTCATCTTGAAGCTATAGTGATTGGTACGCCCATTGTGTATGACACCACGGTCGAATTGCCATGGTCGACCAAGAAGGAGGTGACAAACGGTCATTGGGACCACATCACATTCCAACGTGTCTTCGTAAGCACCAATTTTGAAGGAGACTTGGACCGTATGCTCGACTCGTGTAGTGCCGGAGTCACTTAGCCATTGCACCTTGTAGGGGTGCGGGTGCTTCCTCTTGACCAATTGTAGCTTGGAGCATAGTTCTTCACTGGCCAAGTTGTGGCAACTACCTCCATTGATGATGACCTTGATGGACCGTCCATTGATGCCGGCTTTTGTGTGGAAGATGTGGCATCGTTGGTCTTCTTCTTGTTGATGTTGAAGAGTCAAGACCTTGGAGCGAGAGCGGGGCTCGAATCCTCATCACAAAAGACTTGATCGTCTCCATTTTCATTTACTTGCCGGTGCATGGCCACTTGCTCAAGGGCTTCCATCTCCTCTTCACTCATGGAGTCATATGTGCCATCGTCGTTGAGGATCATGGTGCGCTTGTTGGTGCATTCGTATGACTTGTGGCCTCGGCCGCCGCAAGTGAAACACTTGAAGGAGCTTGTCTTGATGGTCTCATCGGTCGGAGTAGATGATGAAGCACGCGGCTTGAGGTTACTTGTAGTAGGAGGAGGACGACTTGAACTTGTTGAAGTCTTCTTGTAACTTGACTTGTCGTCGTTTCTTGAAGAAAACTTGGTTGATGTAGATGTTGGAGGAGTCGTCGAAGCTTGGTTGTTGGGGAAGCCGTGGGTCTTGGATGAGTACTTAGCGTACTTGAAGTCATCTTGCACTTGGCGTTCCGCCTTTGTAGCTTGATGCACGAGCTCAATGAGGGATGAGTATGGTTGGAAGTCGGCGATCTTCTTGATGGGATAATTGAGTCCATTCAAGAAACGTGCCATAGTTTGCTCATCATCTTCCTTGACATTGGCTCGAATCATGGCTATCTCCATTTCCTTGTAGTACTCTTCAACACTCTTTGTTCCTTGCTTGAGTAGTTGGAGTTTCTTGAAGAGGTCGCGATTGTAGTAGGTTGGCACAAAACGTGCTCGCATGACATCCTTCATTTGAGCCCAAGTGGTGATTGGACGTTCACCTCTTGCTTGTCGCCTCTCAATGATTTGTTCCCACCATATGAGCACATAGTCTTGGAAATCAAGTGATGCCATAGCGATTTTCTTCGCTTCATCGTAGTTGTGCAAGCGGAAGATTTTGTCAACCTTTTGATAGAGGCAAAGGTGTCCCGATGTTTCGATGAGATGGTGGCTATCGTTTCTGTGGGAGTCGACCTTGACGATCCGACTACGAACGTGCGAGACGTCGCGCCTTAGCAATCGCTAAACCAACTTCCGAGGGTTATTAACCACGCCGAGCACGATCAACGACCACGAGGGCCTGTTTCCTGCGAGCAAGCGAAGAACAAGCAAGAAACTGAGATTGCAATCTGGATATTGCGAATATAAGATGAAAGCTTTATTGATCAAGGTGGGGTTACTGTGGCGCCTTTATGCAGTCGTTGAACACAAGCGAAATGCGCGAAGTTGCAGCTATGGCGAACTTTTAATCTAAACAAAACCCAAGGTCTAAACGGTGCCCTAAGGGCTGTATATATGGAGGAAGAGGGGGAATTTCGTGGCCCTTGGTGGAGGGTCCAAATCAACCCTAACTCTTGTTTCCCCACACATACGGACTCTAAAACAGCCTATACTTAAGTATTTCGAAATTACATGGGCCTGGCCCACTAATAAGGTGATGCAGCACCTAGAATAGCCTCGGGGCGACATTTATGAAGTAGCATCTTGTATATTTCGTCCAAGGCTTCATGCACCCATTATGGTGGCTTCAAAGTCCTGAAATCATCACTTGTAACTCCGTTCTTGTTCCCCTTAGCATGGCATTATCTCCATGCTTGTTCTTGCTCAATGTCCATCCTTCTCCAAGCTAGGGCCTTCATTTGTAAGCAAAACAAATGTATCCAATTTAGGCAGCATCATATTCTCATGAACATTAGAATCATTACCAAGAAACGAAAGTACGATAATTTAATTGGCGTCTGAGCTCTAGTAATTGGTCCAGTATATGTAGCGATGAGGGGCTGTGGGTGTAACAATGGTATTGATGTCCTCATCATCCTCCCCTTCTTGAAATGAAGTCGTCCTCGACGGAAGCTCATATTCCTCACCCAAATAAGGCTTCAAATCTGCAATGTTAAAAGTGGGACTAACCCCAAAATCTGCAGGCAGCTCAAGTTTATATGCATTATCATTTATTTTCTCTAACACCTTAAATGGACCATCAAGACGTGGCATTAGCTTTGATTTGCAAAAATTAGAAACCTATCCTTACATAAATGTAACCAAACAAGATCTCCAGGTGCAAAGACAACATGTTTTCTACCCTTATCTCCAGCAAGTTTATATTTAGCATTCATATGCTCAATGTTTTCCTTAGTTATCTCATGCATTTTTAAAATCAATTCAGCACGTTCTTTAGCATCAAAATTAACCTTCTCCGAAGATGGAAGAGGCAACAAATCAATAGGTGCACGAGGTAGGAAGCCATACACAATTTCAAAAGGGCACATCTTAGTAGTAGAATGCAATGAACGATTATAAGCAAATTCAATATGAGGCAAGCATTCTTCCCACATTTTCTTATTATTCTTCAAAACAGCCCTAAGCATAGTAGACAATGTTCTATTGACTACTTCAGTTTATCCATCGGTTTGGGGTGACAAGTAGTACTAAAAAGCAGTTTAGTCCCCAACTTAGCCCATAAACATCTCCAAAAGTGGCTAAGAAATTTAGTATCACGATCTGAAACAATAGTATTTGGCACACCATGAGAGCGAATAATTTCACGAAAGAACAAATCAGCAACATTAACAGCATCATCGCTTTTATGACATGGTATAAAGTGTGCCATTTTCGAGAATCTATCCACGACAACAAATATGCTATCCCTCCCTTCTTGGTTCGAGGTAAACCTAAAACAAAGTCCATAGATATATCCTCCCAAGGAACACTAGGCACGAGCAAAGGCATATATAAACCATGAGGATTGAGTCGTGACTTAGCTTTTTGACATGTAGTGCAGCGAGCTACAAAGCGCTCAACATCCGTCTCATCTTTGGCCAAAAGAAATGTGTAGCAAGTATATCCTCCGTCTTCTTCACGCCAAAGTGTCCCATTAATCCTCCTCCATCGCCTCCTGCAACAACAAAAGACGAACAGAGCTAGCAGGAATGCATAGCTTGTTAGCACGGAACACAAAACCATCATTAATAACGAACTTGTTCCATGTTCTTCCCTCTTTACAATTCTGCATTACATCTTTAAAATCAGCATCATGCACATATTGATCTTTGATGGTCTCCAAACCAAATATTTTGAAGTCAAGTTGTGAAAGCATAGTATATCGACGAGACAAAGCATCAGCAATAACATTTTCTTTACCCTTCTTGTGTTTAATGACATAAGGAAAGTCTCAATGAATTCAACCCATTTAGCATGTCTACGATTCAGTTTAGCTTGACTTTTAATATGTTTCAAAGATTCATGATCGAATGTATAACAAATTCTTTGGGCCATAAATAATGTTGCCATGTCTCTAAAGTCCTAACAAGAGCATATAATTCTTTGTCATAAGTAGAATAGTTCAGACTAGGCCCACTCAATTTTTCGAAAAAGTATGCAACAGGTTTGCCATCTTGTAATAACACACCTCTAATCCAATTCCACTAGCATCACATTCAAGCTCAAAAGTCTTATTAAAGTCGGGAAGTTGGAGTAAAGGAGCATGTGTCAACTTATCTTTCAATACCGTGAAGGCTTCTTCACATGCGGTACCCCAAACAAAAGGCACATCCTTCTTTGTAAGCTCATTGAGAGGTGCAGCAATGGTGCTAAAGTCTCTCACAAAACGCCTATAGAAACCAGCGAGTCCAAGAAAACTCCTCATTTGTGTGACCGTTTTGGGCTGCGGCCAACTCTCAATAGCTTCAATCTTGGCTTTATCAACTTCAATTCCCTGTGGAGTAACAACATAGCCAAGAAAAGATACTCGGTCGGTGCAAAAGGTGCACTTCCCAAGGTTACCAAACAAACGTGCATCACGTAGAGCATTAAAAACAACACGTAAATGTTCCAAATGTTCTTCCAAAGATTTGCTATAAATCAGTATATCATCAAAGTAAACTACCACAAATCGTCCAATGAAAGCACGTAAAACTTCGTTCATTAATCTCATGAAAGTACTAGGTGCATTAGTTAACCCAAAAGGCATGACTAACCACTCATATAATCCAAACTTAGTTTTAAATGCTGTTTTCCATTCATCTCCCAATTTCATACGAATTTGATGGTATCCACTCATAAATCAACTTTGGAGAATATTGTAGAGCCACTCAATTCATCAAGCATATCATCTAGCCTAGGAATAGGATGACGATAACAAATAGTAATATTATTAATGCCTCTACAATCAACACACATACGACGTACCATCCTTTTTAGGCACTAGTATAATAGGAACAGCACAAGGACTAAGAGATTCGCGTATATAACCTTTGTCGAGCAGCTCTCTGTACTTGACGCATAATCTCCTTCGTCTCCTCTGGATTGGTGCGGTATGGTGCACGGTTGGGTAGCGATGCACCGGAATTAAGTCAATTTGATGCTCAATCCCTCGAATAGGTGGTAATCCGGTGGCACGTCTTGTGGGAAGGCGTCGTGAACTCCTGCAAAATGTTAGTGACAGCGGGGGCAAAGAAGAAGGCACGTCCTCGAATGAAAATAATGCCTCTTTGCACACAAAAGCATAGCAAACAGATTTGCTAGAATCTAGCTCATCAATATCAGATTTGGTGGCAAATAAACATGCACTTTTCAGTTTAATTTCGAAGCAACATTAGATGGTTTATTATTAGGCTTCATTTGTTGCTCAAATTCTTTTGCCACAATCTGATTTTCACTCTTATTTTCTCTGTTTTGCTTTATTAGCTCTATTAATATCATCTTTCAAAATGGAATCAGAGTCATAGGAAGCAAAGTAATATTTTTATCCTTGTGAACAAGAGTATCTTGAATGTTTCTACCATGGTGTACAGATTTTTATCAAATTGCCATGGTCTACCAAGTAATAAGGAACATGCTTGCATAGGTACCACATCACAATCAACATAATCAGCATATGTAGAGATACTAAAATGCACACGAACAGTCGTGTTACCTTAACCTTGCCGCTGTTGTTGAACCATTGGATGTAGTAAGGATGTGGATGTGGTCTTGTGGTGAGAGAAAGCTTCTCCACCATATCCATGCTAGCCAAGTTGTTGCAGCTCCCTCCATCTATGATGGCGCTAATAGAACGTTCCTTCACAACTCCTTTGTATGGAACAAGTTATGCCTCTGATTTTGCTCAGCTTGTGTAACCTGCACACTCAAAACACGTTGAGCAACTAAACATTCATACCTATCAAGCATCTTGACAGAGCCATGTATTGCGTCTCAAGATCAGAATCATCTCCACCGTGTTCTTCATGTGTAGTAAGAGCCAAAGTCTCTTCATCATAGTCACTAGCAGACTCATACCCACCATCCTCGGTAGCAATCATCACACGCTGAGATTGGCATTCTCTCAAAATGTCCTCTTCCCTTACAACGACGACAAATAATATCACTTGTGTGCCTGTTGGCGCCATGGAAGAAGAAGAGCTCTGTAGGCCCAGCAGTGTACTCTTGGCGATAGTGGTGGTTGTGCCTGCTTTCTTGTATCACGGTTGGAGGTGGCAGCCGACGGAGGTGCGGTGTAGTAGAGCGTGTGGAAGTAGATGATGCCGTGGTGTCCATGATGAAGGTCGACCTGCGAGAAAAGTTAGTCCGCGCCAAGGCACATCGATCCTGCACTTCACGTTCAGCTTTACAAGCAAGATGGAATAATCGAGTAATATTATTATAATCCTTGTAGTCTAGAATGGTCTGAATCTCTCTATTTAATCCAGCCGAAAGCGTGCAAGCATAGCTTCATTCTCCTCAACAATACCACATCTAATCAAGCCAGTTTGTAATTCCCGATAATATTCTTCTACGAATTTTTCCTTGTCTTAAGCGCTGCAATTTTTGAAGTAATTCACGCTGATAATATGGTGGAACCCAACGAGTACGCATAGCAGTTTTCAAAGCAGCCCAAGTAGCTGGAACAGGATATAATCTACAATGTTCGACCACCAAACACATGCAAAGCTAGTGAAAGCACAAACAGCAGCGGAACACGTCTCTCCTCGGGATATTGTAAACATGTAAATCGTTGTTCAGTTTCTAACTCCCAAGTAAGATATATATCAGGAACATATCTACCCTCAAATGGTGGAATATTCAATTTCAGTTTAGGAGATGGTCATGATCTCGTACTGAAGGGGAGCCCAACATTGCCATTATTTGCATGTGGGCGACACGGTGGTTGTGGTGCTGGTGGTTGCACGTAGTTCGATGTTGATCAACCTCATCCTCGTAAGCTCTTACATAATCATCCTCCCCACCGCAGCAGCAGGAGCCACGAAGTATCAACAAAGCAGCACCGGCAGCTTGGCGGTGAAGAGGGACACGGAAACTTCGGCGGAGGGCTGTTTCAGCGATGTGGAGGTAGTCCGTGTTGTTGTAGTAGAGGTGCGTTAGGTGCAGCCGGTGGTGGTGGTGGTAGACGCATGAGCAATTCATTAAACTTGTTATCGAGCTTTGTTTGAACGCCTTCTCAATGCCATCTATCTTCTCCATGGCCTCTTCAAATCTATTTAGCACATCGTCCACCTGCCCACTCATCATTTGTTGAAACTTATCATGTAGCACTTTGTTTGTCATGTTCTCCCGGTCGGTCTCGTCGACTTGTGATCCTGCCATGGTTAGCAGCAATAGAAACACACAAGAATATGATTGACAGACTACTAGGAAGTGGTGGTGATGGTGTGGTGGGCGATCACAAATCCGTCGAGCAAATCTCAAATTCTTACCAGTTCTTACCCGGAAGAAAGCGGTGATCGGCAACCGATGTAGTCAAAACTCTCAAAGCTTGGATAGAGCGATTACGGGGAGAGTCAAGCGCATGATGTAGATGTATGTGGAGCTGGGAAGGCTTATAATATGGTAGCAAAAAGGTTAGCAATAATCAATTCAGAGATGCAAAGTTGAATAAGCGCTCAACGACGATCTTGTCTTTGGTCCTAGGCTGAACCGTGCTAGAGGCGAGCCTAGAACACTAACAAAATCACGGCGCTGCACGGAAACAACGGAAAAGCACACTCTGGAATAAATTTTTTTCGCTCTTTTTTTTTGCGCTTCTTTTTTTTTTTTTTTTTTTTTTTTTTTTTTTTGAAAAATCACTATAATGGCGAGTGTCTCAAAACTCTTCCCGGTCAAACCGACGGGATGGGCACGAAATTTTTCGACCAAAAAATTTTTTTTTCGACGCCGGACCCAAAAAGCTGAAGCGGGTCAAAAAACTTTCTATAATGGCGATTGTCTCAATACGCTTAGAAACACCTAAAAATAGGATAGCCAGAAAATTTTTGGACAAGTGCGTTTTAGGAAAATTTTGGGCCTAAACGGAGGGTGGTTTCCAGACAAGGAAAATTTTTCGCTCTTTTTTTTTTTCCCGAAACCTACTCCGGCAAGGAAACACGAATCGGAAACTAGATGGATCTCGAAAACAAACCTAATATGCAAGGAACTCGGATTGGTGGTGGATATATGGTGGTGGTATATGGCAGCGGTGGTGGTATATGGATATGGATTCAGAGCGGTGGCGGATAAGCAATGGTGGAAGATGGCAAGGCGATGATGATGGTGCGGCGGCGTGACAACTTATGACCGAACTCGAAACTCTAAAAGACTAGACTCTAAGACCAGCAACTTGACACGACGATGCAACCGCAAATTCAACAAAGCAAACCCTAAAAAGATTATGCAAAGGCTCAGATTGGTTCGGATATGATGAACTAACCCTAATTTTTTGTGGCTTTTTCGTGGACTATAGGTATGAAGAACAGACCCGATCTAAACTACGGAAAACTGTAAAATCTCACCGAGCAACCTGAAAATCTGATACCACTTGATAGAGGCAAAGGTGTCCCGATGTTTCGATGAGATGGTGGCTATCGTTTACGTGGGAGTCGACCTTGACGATCGACTCTGAACGTGCGAGGCGTCGCGCCTTAGCAATCGCTAAACCAACTTCCGAGGGTTATTGACCACGCGAACACGATCAACGACCACGAGGGCTGTTTCCTGCGAGCAAGCGAAGAACAAGCAAGAAACTGAGATTGCAATCTGGATATTGCGAATATAAGATGAAAGCTTTATTGATCAAGGTGGGGTTACTGTGGCGCCTTTGTGCAGTCGTTGAACACAAGCGAAATGCAGCGAAGTTGCAGCTATGGCGAACTTTTAATCTAAACAAAACCCAAGGTCTAAACGGTGCCCTAAGGGCTGTATATATGGAGGAAGAGGGGGAATTTCGTGGCCCTTGGTGGAGGGTCGAAATCAACCCTAACTCTTGTTTCCCCACACATCGGACTCTAAAACAGCCTATACTTAAGTATTTCGAAATTACATGGGCCTGGCCCACTAATAAGGTGACGCAGCACCTAGAATAGCCTCGGGGCGACATTTATGAAGTAGCATCTTGTATATTTCGTCCAAGGCTTCATGCACCCATTATGGTGGCTTCAAAGTCCTGAAATCATCACTTGTAACTCCGTTCTTGTTCCCCTTAGCATGGCATTATCTCCATGCTTGTTCTTGCTCAATGTCCATCCTTCTCCAAGCTAGGGCCTTCATTTGTAAGCAAAACAAATGTATCCAATTTAAGCAGCATCATATTCTCATGAACATTAGAATCATTACCAAGAAACGAAAGTACGATAATTTAATTGGCGTCTTGCGAGCTCTAGTAATTGGTCCAGTATATGTAGCAGTAGGGGCTGTGGGTGTAACAATGGTATTGATGTCCTCATCACCTTTAATGCCCATAAGAGGTAGTCTTCGGGGTCATTGCTTCCATTGAACTTTGGCATGGTGAATTTTAGCTTGCCGTAGCGTTGCTCTTCATTGTGTTGTTGGCGATGTTGATGATGACGTCCTTGACAAGGAATGTACTCGTCTTCATGTTGCTCTTGGCGCTGAGGAAGACCATGATCAACTTGCTCTTGTTGAACTTGAGGTTGAGGTGGAGCTTGACGAGCTTGTGGAGGAGCTTGAGGAACTTGACGTTGTACATGAGGTTGGTAGTTCCTCTCTTGGATTTCTTCTCGAAGGGCTTCCTCTTGATTGCGCCGTTCGCGATTGCGGTTGGCGAAGGCTCTACTTGATTCTTGAAGGGCACGGTGCGCCTCAAGAGCTTGCGCTTCACGTTGTTGTTGTTGAAGGCGTTGAGCCTTGGCGTCTTGTTAAATCTTGGTGTAGACGCGCTCGTTCTTCCTCTTGTTGGCGGCGAAGGCGTTGTCGTTCTTGAGCTTGAGCAAAAGCCTCTTGGTTTGATTGAGGGCGAGGAGCTTGATCATCAACTTGCTCTTGTGAATGCTTGTCATGTAGCGGGTTGCGAGATGCATAGCGGTCTTGACGAGCGGCACGACGAAGAGTGTTGAGTAGGTGTACTTGAGTCGTAGAAGGTGTCGTCGAATGTCGACTCGGCGGCTCCGTCTTGATGATGAAGAAGTTGAATGATGCGGTTTCTCATCAAAGCGCGGATCTCGTCCATTCTTGCATCGTTCTCTTGCTTGTGAGCCTCGAACTTGTTGTCGAAGTAGTCTCTTATACGTTGCTCGGAGAGTCGCAAGTCGGTGGCGAGGTTGTCGATCTGATCGCTCATTGCTTGTTGTTCTTGGTGCAACGCTCGTTGTGCACCGAAGAGGTGGCTCTTGGTGACGTATGAAGTCATGTCGTCGTCTTGCTCGATGAAGAGTGGGTTGGTAGAAGAACTTGGCCTATCCATCATTCCAAGCAAGATGTGAGTGGTAGAACGGAAAAAACGTATACCAATGTACCTTTGACCGATGTTGAAAATGAATCAAGTTCACTCAAATGCGGACAATGAAATAGCACTCTTGGTACCGATTCTTGTCGGTTCTCACACCTACACAAATAAAAGCTTATGGTGGAGCTCGGTTAGGATGGTGGCACAAAATTTGATGCAATTGTAAGTGAGACTCAATAAAGTTGGAAATGATTCACAAATTTGCAAATGCAACAAGTAGACCAATAGCAAGATATGGTACAAAAGGAAACACACGCATAAATAGATAATATGGTGTTATGCAACCAAGGATGAGCCAAAATGTGGAATTCACCAAGATGCTCTTGTTGCACAACACGAGAGAGGCGCTATACGATTGCACAATAGGCGGATCTGAACTTGTGCACAACCTACTAAGCAAAAATGCAACGACTTCTATCCCAAGTATGCTATATGTATGGTGTTTCGATGTGGTGATCCAAGATGATCAAGTATGACAATCTTAATGTTTTATGATGCTATGGTTCTTGCTCATAAGCTCTTTGCTTATCTTTCTCTCTTTGCTTAAAAGCTTGATTGGCTCTTTCTCTTTTGAGCTCTTTTTCTCATGCAAAACTTTACGAACCAAGATAGCAGTTGTGTATGCTATGACAACTTTGTGACACACAAGTTGATGCTAAAGTATGCACCACTTTGGTATGGTATGTATGCTATGGAGTATGATCACTAATGTGCACAAGTCACGTTGCCTGCAATACTCAATGGCTAGTCTCGATGGGGAAGCAACGCAAAATGAGGCAATGTGGGTTATCGATGCAAATGCAAGGTATGATAAAGATGTCGTCGAAGTTACCGTCCTTGGCGATGATGAGACCCTTGCGAAGTTGAGTCGTGGTGATGATGAAGTCGAACCGTACCTAGATAGCCGAAACACAAAAGGATACGGAAGCCACCACTCAAAATCTCAAAGACCAAAATGTGCCAAAATCGTCATCGGAGGTATCGTGGAAGATGTATGTATAAGGGTTTGGAAGATGTGGTGAAGTGTGGGGAGGTGGTGGTGTATGCGGACTGAAGGAATTCAGTTTGGTCAGGGTTTCTGGATGTCCAGTAAATTCTGATCGTCTGGACTCGTCGGACGTCCGGCCTTTTCGGATGTTGAACTGGGCGAAACTTCGGGTTCGGGAAGAAGAACTGCTAGAATTCGGGAAGAAGATGATTGTGAGGTCGAAATTGAGGGGTTTGGTGGATGGAAAAGGGTGGGGAGGGTGGGGAAAGCTATATCCACACGTAGCAACACAAATCCATGGACCAAATCCAACAAAATCTTAACTCACAAACAAATCACAAAAAAAAAATTGGGGCTATTTTTTTTTGTGGGGATTTTTGGATTTAGGCAAGAACACAACAAAATCAAGCTAGAAAAAGAGGGGTAGGGGCTCCAAAAACGTGATCAACGTGGCTCTTGATACCATATGATGTAGAGCGGAAACCTACGTGGGCGATCTTTCACGTTGGAGCGGATCCTACGGGGACTCGCGAGGAACACGCGGAAGAACAAGAGGGAAAACACGGGGAAAACGAGAGAGAGACACTCAACCGACAACAAATCAATCACACAAGTGCTAGATAATCGAATACATAGAGTGGCACAAGATTCGAGGACAACAAAGGAAAGGATACACGAGTAGCCGTTCTTCTCCGAGAGGAGGTCTTGATGGGGTCCACCCTAGTAGGGGGTCTTGAATCCGCTTGGGGGATCTTCTCCGTAGAGGTCCTGATCTCCGAGGAGAAGTAGCCAAGTGGATGAGCAAAACTCTCACACCAAAATATGAGCTAATCCAATGCTAACTCTAACTAGGAGATGGGGGTCCTATTTATAGTCTTAGTGCAAATGGAAGTAAAAAGAAGGGTTACATGGGCTCCGGCCCGCATCGAGCGTCGGTGGTCCGGACTCCGTCCAGACGTCCGGAGGCTCGGGAAGGTCGGTCGTCCGGACGCGTTAAATCGTCTGTAGATTCTTCTCTGATGAAGGTGTGTCGATGTCGTCCGTGGCGGGTCGGTCGTCCGGGCTTCGGAGGGTCCGGACGTCCGTGGGTTGTCGGTCGTCCGTAGTTTCTCTTTCGGGTGATTGTCGTCCGGACATCCGGCCAGCTCCGTCGTCCGTAGATTTGGTTCGGTGTCGCAGATTCGGACGTCCGGGGGCGTCGGACGTCCGTGTCTGGGAATCGTCGGATGTCCGGAAGGGGTCGGACGTCCGGGTCCTGCAGCTTCAGCCGCATCTCTTCTTCCTCTTTGACATACTTGGGGTCCTCGCCGTCTTGGCTCTTGCAAGTCGTAGACCCTTGGCTCACCTCCATGTACCTGATTACACATAGAGTTTCTGAATGAGGTAGTAGCCATGTCTCATGGGTAGAAATAGGAAGTTCGGAGAGGAGCGAGTTCACCTTATCTTCAATAGCCTTAGCTCGGGCTCTCGTCATGGGTCCCGGTGGTGTTGAGGGAGATGTAGGCACGTCTGTGGGGATGAGTGAGGGATGCTCCGCATCACATTGTCTCGTCGCTATACTATGCTTTCACAACTTGACTTTAAAATATTTGGTTTGGAGACCATCAAAGATCAATATGTGCATGATGCTGAATTTAAAGATGTATTGCAGACGTGTAAAGAAGGTAGAACATGGAACAACTTCGTCGTTAACGATGGATTTGTGTTTCATGCTAACAAGCTATGCATTCCAGCTAGCTCCGTTCGTCTTTTGTTGTTGCAGGAGGCGCATGCAGGAGGACTAATGGGACACTTCGGCGTGAAGAAGACAGAGGATGTACTTGCTACACATTTCTTTTGGCCAAAGATGAGACATGATGTTGAGCGTTTTGTTGCTCGCTGCACTACATGTCAAAAAGCTAGGTCACGACTCAGTCCTCATGGTTTATATATGCCTTTGTCTGTACCTAGTGTTCCTTGGGAGGATATATCTATGGACTTTGTTTTAGGTTTACCTCGAACAAAGAAGGGGAGGGATAGCATATTTGTTGTCGTGGATAGGTTCTCGAAAATGGCACACTTTATACCATGTCATAAAAGCGATGATCTTTATTAATGCTGCTGATTTGTTCTTTCGTGAAATTATTAAACTTGCATGGTGTGCCAAATACTATTGTTTCAGATCGTGATACTAAATTTCTTAGCCACTTTTGGAGATGTTTATGGGCTAAGTTGGGGACTAAACTGCTTTTTAGTACTACTTGTCATTCCCAAACTGATGGTCAAACTGAAGTAGTCAATAGAACATTGTCTACTATGCTTAGGGCTGTTTTGAAGAATAATAAGAAAATGTGGGAAGAATGTTTGCCTCATATTGAATTTGCTTGCATTCTACTACTAAGATGTGCCCTTTTGAAATTGTGTATGGTTTCCTACCTCGTGCACCCATTGATTTGTTGCCTCTTCCATCTTCGGAGAAGGTTAATTTTGATGCTAAACAACATGCTGAATTGATCTTAAAAATGCATGAGTTAACTAAGGACAAGATTGAGCGTATGAATGCTAAATATAAACTTGCTGGAGATAAGGGTAGAAAACATGTTGTCTTTGCACCTGGACATCTTGTTTGGTTACATTTGCGTAAGGATAGGTTTCCTAATTTGTGCAAATCAAAGCTAATGCCACGTGCTGATGGTCCTTTTAAGGTGTTAGAGAAAATAAATGATAATGCATATAAACTTGAGCTACTGCAGATTTTGGGGTTAGTCCCACTTTTAACATTGCAGATTTGAAGCCTTATTTGGGTGAGGAAGATGAGCTTCCGTCGAGAACGACTTCATTTCAAGAAGGGGAGGATGATGAGGACATCAATACCTGATGCGGAGCATCCCACGTTCATCCCCATGTACACTCCAACTACTCTCCAAACCCCAAGAGGACTTATGACGAGACCTCAACTATACGCCATTGGACACAAGGTGAACTCGCTCCTTTCCGAACCTTCACTTCCTACATGTGAGACATGGCTACTACCTCCAACGTGTGTTCTATGCATGATCAAGTACTTGGAGGAATGCCACGAAGCCACCACATCCAACGGAACAGCTAGCGAGGACGCCAAGTACAAGGACCAAGAGAAGAAGCTGCACGAAGCTACAGCCACCAGACGACCGGCCCAGCCCGGACATCCTGCCCCTGAGGACCCGAGCCGAATCTACGGACGATCGGAGCCACTGGACATCCGACGACTCCCAGCGCCCGGACGACCACCAGACACCGGACGTCCGACACTCTCCAGCGCCCGGACGACCGACGCCGACCGGACGTCCGACACCACCTGTCCGAGCCAAAAGCGCGGACGTCCGACATGCACCGGACGGCCGGACCCTCGCCAACCACGGACGTCCGGTACACAGTCAGACGTCCGGCGCTATCTTGCGCCCTTTGTGTGTTGGGCCGAAGCCACTTACCCTTTCATTCGCCTAGACTATATATACTCCTCCACCTCCTCCTTGTTAGGGTTAGAGTTGATTTATCTCATTGTTAGATAGAGCTTCGCTCATCCATATCGGATCTCCTCCTCGTGAGAGACCGCGGCCTCTTCGGAGAAGATCCACCATGGATTCAAGACCCCTTTACGGGAAGATCCCTCGTGGATTCATGACCTCCTCTCGGAGATGAGCTACCGCCACTTGTATCGTCCGTTGTTGACTTTGGATCATGTATCTCCCTTTGTGTTCATCGATTTAGCGCATGTGTAATTGAATCTTGTTGTTTTGAGTGATTCTCTTGTGTTCTTCCCCGTGATTTCCCTCGTGCTCTTCCGCTCGTTCTTCGTGTTCCTCGTAGGGATCCTCTCCAAACGTGAAAGATCGTCCACATAGGGTTCCTCCCTACATCATCTTGGATCAGAGCAAGGTTGATCACGAATTTGGAGCCCCTACCCCTCTTTTTCTAGCTTGATTTTGTTGTGTTCTTCCCCAAATTCGAAAATTCCCCACCAAAAATAGCCCCAATTTTTTTGTGATTTGTTGGTTTGATGATGTTTTGTTGATTTTGATCCATGGATTTGCTTGGTTTCAAGTGGATCTAGCATTTCCCCAAGTTTCCCCATCTTTCATCCATGAAATCTCGTCAATTTTGACCCCAAAATCCCCATTTTCCGCCCAAAATCGCGTCCTGGAGCTCAAATCCCGCGTTGACCCCCGACCCCCGGACGTCCGACCTTTCCCGGACGACCGGAACCCCTAACCCGAACCAAATTTATGGATTTCCGACTTTCCCGGATGTCCGACGACCGGACATCCGACCTTTCCCGGACGTCCGTAACCTGTAGTTTCAGACTTCGGCTGATTTTTGTTTTGTCCATAACTAATTCATCCGGACTCCGATTTTCGCGTTCTTTAGCTCGTTGAAAAGCTCTTGACATCCCCTATCCCACAAAAATACCACTAACATCATTTGACTCCTTCAAATTTTGTGATTTTTGGCATCTTTGCCTAGGTCCACCACATCATCCGCATAGCCCCCACCGACTTCCGCAACCTAACCAATTTTGTTTCCCATAACATTAGTGGTTGCTTGAGTAGTGATTCGGGTCTCCTAAGGTGTTTCGGCTACTTAGGGACGGTTGCTTCTTCAGCAACCACCACCACCACTTCCGCATAGGCTTACCCAACATACACTTACACCCCAACTTAACCCAATTTTGTTTGTGTTGTGACTTGTGTCTCCTAAGGTGTTTCGGCTACTTAAGGACCGTGCTTCCAACTCCGACACCGTGTATTGTCCACCATCTTACCCTCCAATTCCGCATTGCGTACTCCATAACCCATCATTGCATTTCCGCAATCCCGTTGAGCTTCCGCAACCACCACCGCATTCCGCTACCACCACTTGACATTTGTCATTTGAGATTTTGAGTTCGCGGATTTTCCGTTTCCTAAGGTGTTTCGGCTACTTAGGGACGAGTCTCCATCATCTTGGTATCTACATCAAGAACACCGCCACTCATCATCGCCAAGGACGGTAACCTCGACGACATCATTGTACATTCTCCTTGCAATTGCATCGTTAACCCCTAGCCCATTTTTGCGTCACTTGCTTATCGAGACTAGCCATTTGAGTATTGCCGGCAATGTTACCTATGCACATTAGTGATCTAGACCATCCATTGCATACATACCATATCATATTGGTATCATATCATCCATTGTGTCACAATATCTTTCCCGCATAAACACAATTGCTATCTTGGTTTGTGCATTGTGCAAAAGTGGCCATCGAAAAAAAAGAATAAGCTTTTAAGCAAAAGAGAGAGAGCAAAGAAGCTTGTAAGCAAGTGCCATAGCATCATAACCACATTGCACATAAGATTGTCATATCCGATCATCTTGGATCATCTTGAGAAACACCGGGAACCATACATACATAGCATACTTGGGATAGAAAGTTTATCCATTTTGCATCTTATAGGTTGTGCACAAGTGTCGTATCCGCCTATTGAGCAATTGTGCTAGCGTCTCTCTTGAGTTGTGCAACACGAGCGTTTTGGTGGATTCCACATTTTGAGCTCATTCCTTGGTTGCACGGCCCCATTTATCTATCCGTGTGTGCGTTTCCCTGTGCCATTCATTACTATTGGTCTACTTGTTTCTCTTGCGAATTTGTGAATCTCTTTCAACATTATTGACTCTTGCTAACATTTTTGCATCAAATTTTTGTGCCACTATCCTCACTGAGCTCCACCATAAGCCTTACTTGTGTAGCTGTGAGAAACCGACAAGAATTGGTACCAATTGTGCTATTTCCTTGTTACACATTTGAGTGATCATTGATCCATCTTCAACATCGGTCAAGGTACATTTGGTCTAGTTCTTCTCTTTCTCCCACTCATATTTGCTCGAGTTTTGTGATGGATAGGCAAGGCATTTCCTCTTCGGTCCTCGACAACAACGACGGCATGAACAACTACATCACCAAAGCGTCTATCTTCGATCTACAACGACAAGTGCAAGGCGCACAAACAAGATTGCGAGAGCGCATCGAGAACATCTCCATCGACATTCGTCACTCCGAAGCAAGGAGAAGGGACTACATCGACAAGAAGCTTTCCGCACATAAAGAGGAGCAAGATGCAAGGATGGAGGAGATTAGAGCCTTGATCAAGTCTTCTTCCCCTTCGTCATCCTCAAGGCGGCGACATTCAAGACACAAGTCTTCGGAGCGCGGACACGATGCAAGTGCAAATCGTCCTCATCCACATCGACATGGCGACCACCATCACATTCGTGATCAACATCATCATGAAGGGCAAGTCACCTTCAAGCATCATGTGCACGATGACGACGAACGACATCTTCTACGAGCTCAAGCTCGACAACGACATCATCATCATGAAGATGCTCCACAAGCGCAAATGCACAAGTCCCAACAAGCCCTACTTCACGCCAAGTCCAAGCTTCAAGAGCACAAAAGAAGACCGCGAGACGACCACCACCAAGACGGTGCTACGACTACAACAACCACTTCGGCATCTTCGCCAAGTGCTATCAAGGCATCTTCGCCTTTGGACGTATGACATCTTCGCCTACTTCCCACGAGTACGCCTACAACGACTTCATCAAGTCCAAGGCGACTACCTACGAGCGAGGGTGACACTTCCATCTTCGGAAGCCCCTCAAGGAAGATGGCCGAGCATGGGAAATTCCCTTCGGTCATGGAGACGAGCTACGAGGTGCCACATCATATGGGCCTCCAACAACAAGACGGCGACAAGAAGGTCGAGCAAGGGCCATCCCCTTCGACCACGGCGATAGGAGTTGAGCATGGAGATATTTCCACCAACATCTCTCCGACACCCACATATAAAGAGATGACCCATTTGTCATGTGTGGCGAGCCACCACCACATGAGTGACATGAGCGACTCCACCATATGTGACATTGAGAGCATTTCCTATGAGAGGATGAGTGTGACCACCACTAGCCCCACACATGAGAGCATGCCACACATCCTATGTGAGGTTGAGAGCCATTTGAGTGACTCCACCAACCATATGAGTGAGAGCATTCTTGAGGGAGTGAGTGAGCCACAACACTTAGAGAGTGAGGTAGTTGACCAGCACGTGAGGCCACTATGATTTCTAACGACTTAACCTCTACTCCTAGTGTGTTTTCTTCTTTGGTGCTAGGTCTCCTACATGACGACATGCCTATCCTCGACGAGTCCATCCCTCCAAAGGGAAAACCGATGGCCATGGTGGACGATGACGCTCCCCCCACATGGTTCCATCAAGATGAAGTTAACTACGACTTGGTGTTGGACACCTCACCCACAACACATGAGCGACCTTCCAAAGGTAACATAGGTGATGGTGCTTCTCTTGTCCCACTAGTGGACTCTCTTGACAATGATTGCTTGCATGATGTTGATCCACCTATTCCCATGCTTCATGCTAATGCGACTTCTTCATGTCATGACTTACCTATTTATCATGAATATGATGATGAGCATGTTGAGTTGCCTAGTTGTGATGCTATGCTTCATAGGATATCTTGTGAAAATTCATTTGGTCACTTCGTGTTTGACAATCCATTGAACTTGTCATATGCTATGAGTGAGATCTCCCATATAGCCTCATTTCAATCTCAACATAGTAACTATGCATGCCCCGTTAAAATAAATTCCATTTGCATTTATGGCATAGATGACGAGATGATGGTCATTGGCTTTTGTTTTTCATGTGATGATATTGCCATGCTTCCTTTACATGATTTGCACAATTCATCTACTATACCATGCCATGTTCACATTGTTCCAAATATGCATTGTTTTGGATGTTGCCAATATTCTCCATGTGATGTTGCTACTCATACTCATGAGGGGACCCCCATAGTTTCCTCATACATATTAGGAGATTTTGATGCATTCCATACTTTGCATGATTCCCATGATTGTGTGCACCATATGCATTCCACGAATAACACTGCTCTACATATTTCTCATGATGCTTTACACAATTCGAGTCTCCATTATGCAATACACAATAACAAACTCTCATGATGGATGACATGTTTTTATATCACGCATCCCATTTATTTGAGCATTGGCTATTTTGTGCTAACCAACACATGCACATGCGCATCATGATGGATGATGTGTACATCTACCACGCACACACAATTTTCCCTTTATCTTTGTTTTGTGTAGGTACTCACGTATACTCGTCAACTTCTCAATCTCATGAGTTGACGAAACGAGCTCTTGAGAGCAACGATGCTTTGGGATTCCATGGACTATCCTTACCACCGTTCCCTTTGCGCAAGGACTACGCGCATCTCTTTTACTTGTCTCTCACACGGCTATGGGCTATTTAGCACTTGTCACCTTATGCTCATTTTCCCGTGTTCACTTTGCATGTTATTTTTACTCCTATGCCTTTGCCATGCAATTGTGACCCTTGCTTGCATCTACCCATGATTCACCATTATGCTACTCCTATGTGTATTTGCATGCTTGGTGGAGATCCTTGTTGCTATTGCCATGTTTATCATGTGCCCCATGCTATTGATGCTATTTTGCTCATATCTTGCCTTTATGCTTGTGCTATGACATGTGAATTATTCATGCCCACTATTTGCACCAATGACATGCTTGCATGATTCCTTCTAGTACGTTGCATCTTCGCACTACTAGCTTGCTTGACTTGATCGCTATGATTGCTTGCTATGTTGCATCACCCATGTTCCACTATCACTTGCTTTCTTGGGTTGATGACATATATGTTCATGCCTCTCACTTGATTTGCCATGATCATTGTCTCTTGTCTCCATTAGTTGTATCTCTCATATCACCTTGTATTGAGTGCAACCATACTATGCCTATTGCTCTCAGAGACTTTGACAACTTACTTGTGATGCATGCTTGTTTACTTGAGCCTATTGTATTTGGTTGTTCTCGCATCATATGCCTCCATACTATGAAATGCTCCCTTGTACTTTCTTATGATGAGCATGATGCATACACTTGTTGGGTATCTTACCACACGAATGATAGGTTTTGCACTTCCGCTAACATCATTTGTTTTTCCGAGTGTTTGTCATGTTCTTTCATTTTGCCGGATTCACAAGGCGGTAACTTCACGAGACAACTTGGTTATGTGAAGGCATACAAGATGCGCAACTCCATCATCCTCGAGAACCTCCTAAAGGTGACCTGATAGAGGCAAAGGTGTCCCGTCTTTCGATGAGATGGTGGCTATCGTTTAGGATGAAGTCGACTTTGATGATCCGACTACGAACGTGCGAGGACGTCGCGCCTTAGCAATCGCTAAACCAACTCCGAGAGGTTATTGACCACGCCGAGCACGATCAACGACCACGAAGGTCTGTTTCCTGCAGGCAAACGAAGAACAAGCAAGAAACTAAGATTGCAATCTGGATATTGCGAATATAAGAGGAAAGCTTTATTGATCAAGGTGGGGTTCTGTGACGCCTTGGTCTGGTCGTTGAACACAAACGAAGTGCACGAAGTTGCAACTATGGCGAACTTTTAATCTAAGCAAAACCCAAAGTCTAAACGACGCCCTAAGGGCTGTATATATGGAGGAAGAGGGGGGTAATTTCGTGGCCCTTGGAGGAGGGGTCTGAAACCAACTCTAACTCTTGTTTCCCCACACATACGGACTCTAAATACAGCCTATACTTAAGTATTTCAAAAATACATGGGCCTGGCCCAATAGTAAGGTGACGCAGCACCTAGAATAGCCTCTAGACGAAATTTATGAAGTGGCATCTTGTATATTTCGTCCAAGGCTTCATCAACTCCTTATGGTGGCTTCAAAATCCTGAAATCATCACTTGTAACTCCGTTCTTGATCCCGTTGCGCATGCCATCAACTCCATGCGTGTTCTTGCTCCAATGTTCATCCTTCTCCAAGCTAGGCCCTTCATTTGTAAGCAAAACAAATGTATCCAATTTAGGCAGCATCATATTCTCATGAACATTAGAATCATTACCAAGAAACGGAAGTACACGGTAATTTAATTGGCGTCATGTGAGCTCTAGTAATTGGTCGATATAACTAACGATGAG
Source organism: Aegilops longissima (assembly GCA_021605205.1). Lineage (NCBI taxonomy): Eukaryota > Viridiplantae > Streptophyta > Magnoliopsida > Poales > Poaceae > Aegilops > Aegilops longissima. Next base: position 260,390,523 of record CM038679.1, read on the forward strand.
GGGCTGTGGGTATAACAATGGTATTGATGTCCTCATCATCCTCCCTTCTTGAAATGAAGTCGTCCTCGACGGAGCTCATCTTCCTCACCAAATAAGGCTTCAAATCTGCAATGTTAAAAGTGGACTAACCCCAAAATCTGCACGTAGCTCAAGTTTATATGCATTATCATTTATTTTCTCTAACACCATAAAAGGACCATCAGACGTGGCATTAGCTTTGATTTAGCAAATTAGAAATCTATCCTTACATAAATGTAACCAAACAAGATCTCCAGCTGCAAACACAACATGTTTTCTACCCTTATCTCCAGCAAGTTTATATTTAGCATTCATACGCTCAATGTTTTCCTTAGTTAACTCATGCACTTTTAAAATCATTTCAGCACGTTCTGTAGCATCAAAATTAACCTTCTCCGAAGATGGAAGAGGCAACAAATCAATAGGTGCACGAGGTAGGAAACCATACACAATTTCAAAAGGGCACATCTTAGTAGTAGAATGCAATGAACGATTATAAGCAAATTCAATATGAGGCAAGCATTCTTCCCACATTTTCTTATTATTCTTCAAAACAGCCCTAAGCATAGTAGACAAAGTTCTATTGACTACTTCAGTTTGTCCATCAGTTTGGGGGTGACAAGTAGTACTAAAAAGCAGTTTAGTCCCCAACTTAGCCCATAAACATGTCCAAAAGTGGCTAAGGAATTTAGTATCACGATCTGAAACAATAGTATTTGGCACACCATGCAAGCGAATAATTTCCTGAAAGAACAAATCAGCAACATTAACAGCATCATCGCTTTTATGACATGGTATAAAGTGTGCCATTTTCGAAAATCTATCCACGACAACAAATATGCTATCCCTCCCCTTCTTTGTTCGAGGTATACCTAAAACAAAGTCCATAGATATATCCTCCCAAGGAACACTAGGTACAGGCAAAGGCATACATAAACCATGAGGATTGAGTCGTGACTTAGCTTTTTGACATGTAGTGCAGCGACCAACAAAACGCTCAACATCCCGTCTCATCTTTGGCCAAAAGAAATGTGTAGCAAGTATATCCTCCGTCTTCTTCACGCCAAAATGTCCCATTACTCCTCCTCCATGCGCCTCCTGCAACAAAAAAAGACGAACGGAGCTAGCTGGAATGCATAGCTTGTTAGCACGAAACACAAATCCACCATTAACGACGAACTTGTTCCATGTTCTACCTTCTTTACAATTCTGCAATACATCTTTAAATTCAGCATCATGCACATATTGATCTTTGATGGTCTCCAAACCAAATATTTTAAAGTCAAGTTGTGAAAGCATAGTATAACGACGAGACAATGCATCAGCAATAACATTTTCTTTACCCTTCTTGTGTTTAATGGCATAAGGGAAAGTCTCAGTGAATTCAACCCATTTAGCATGTCTACGGTTCAGTTTTGCTTGACTTTTAATGTGTTTCAAAGATTCATGATCAGAATGTACAACAAATTCTTTGGGCCATAAATAATGTTGCCATGTTTCTAAAGTCCAAACAAGCGCATATAATTCTTTATCATAAGTAGAATAGTTCAGACTAGGCCCACTCAATTTTTCAGAAAAGTATGTAACAGGTTTGCCATCTTGTAATAACACACCTCCTAATCCAGTTCCACTAGCATCGCATTCAAGCTCAAAAGTCTTACTAAAATCAGGAAGTTGGAGTAAAGGAGCATGTGTCAACTTATCTTTCAATACCATTAAGGCTTCTTCCTGTGCGGTACCCCAAACAAAAGGCACATCCTTCTTTGTAAGCTCGTTGAGAGGTGCAGCAATGGTGCTAAAATCTCTCACAAAACGCCTATAGAAACCAGCGAGTCCAAGAAAACTCCGCACTTGTGTGACCGTCTTGGGCTGCGGCCAACTCTCAATAGCTTCAATCTTGGCTTTATCAACTTCAATTCCCTGTGGAGTAACAACATAGCCAAGAAAAGATACTCGGTTGGTGCAAAAGGTGCACTTCCCAAGGTTACCAAACATCGTGCATCACGTGAGCAATAAAAACAACACGTAAATGTTCCAAATGTTCTTCCAAAAATTTGCTATAAATCAGTATATCATCAAAATAGACTACCACAAATCGTCCAATGAAAGCACGTAAAACTTCGTTCATTAGTCTCATGAAAGTACTAGGTGCATTAGTTAACCCAAAAGGCATGACTAACCACTCATATAAACCAAACTTAGTTTTAAATGCTGTTTTCCATTCATCTCCCAATTTCATACGAATTTGATGGTATCCACTACGCAAATCAACTTTGGAGAATATTGTAGAGCCACTCAATTCATCAAGCATATCATCTAGCCTAGGAATAGGATGATGATAACGAATAGTAATATTATTAATGCCTCTACAATCAACACAAATACGCGACGTACCATCCTTTTTAGGCAATAGTATAATAGGAACAGCACAAGGACTAAGAGATTCGCGTATATAACCTTTGTCGAGCAGCTCATGTACTTGACGCATAATCTTCTTCGTCTCCTCTGGATTGGTATGGTATGGTGCACGGTTGGGTAGCGATGCACCGGGAATTAAGTCAATTTGATGCTCAATCCCTCGAATAGGTGGTAATCCCGGTGGCACGTCTTGTGGGAAGACGTCGGTGAAAGTGCAAAATGTTAGTGACAGCAGGGGGCAAAGAGGAAGGCACGTCCTCGAATGAAAATAATGCCTCTTTGCACATAAAAGCATAGCAAACAAATTTGCTAAAATCTAGCTCATCAAGATCAGATTTGGTGGCAAGTAAACATGCACTTTTCAATTTAATTTCAGAAGCAACAGTAGATCGTTTATTATTAGGCTTCATTTGTTGCTCAAATTCTTTTGCCACAATCTGATTTTCACTCTTATTTTTCTCCTGTTTTCTTTGTTAGCTCTATTAATATCATCTTTCAAAATGGAATCAGGTGTCATAGGAAGCAAAGTAATATTTTTATCCTTATGAACAAGAGTATACTGATTGTTTCTACCATGGTGTACAGAATTTTTATCAAATTGCCATGGTCTACCAAGTAATAAGGAACATGCTTGCATAGGTACCACATCACAATCAACATAATCAGCATATGTAGAGATACTAAAGTGCACACTAACATCGTGTTACCTTAACCTTGCCGCTATTGTTGAACCATTGGATGTAGTAAGGATGTGGATGTGGTCTTGTGGTGAGAGATAGCTTCTCCACCATCTCCATGCTAGCCAAGTTGTTGCAGCTCCCTCCATCTATGATGACGCGAATAGAACGTTCCTTCACAACTCCCTTTGTATGGAACAAATTATGCCTCTGATTTTGCTCAGCTTGTGTAACCTCAAAACACGTTGAGCAACTAAACATTCATACCTGTCGGGGATATACCCCGCGGTGTAAACCGGCCGGAAGTTAACCCGGCCGGTCTGGACGGCTCACTGGTAACCCGCCCGGAGCTTGGCGGTTCACGGGCTACCCGCCCGGTCTTGGCGGTTCATTAGTAACCCGGCGGCGGATCGAAGGCGGTTCAACTATTGTGGGCGGTTTAAGAGGAAAGGCATGAGGAATATTTTACAAGGAGTTAAGACCAGGACTTGTATCCGGTTTGTATTAGAGATAAACTAGTCCTAATCCTAATAGGACTCCACATGTAACCCGCCCTTCAACATATATAAGGAGGGCAGGGCTCTAAAGAGGGACAAGAAAGAAGAAATAATCTTAGGGCTAGACACAAAGAGGAGCGCCGGTTCTGGCGACTCCCTCGTGATGATAATGAGATCTAGCCTCAAACAGCATGTAGGGTTTTACGGATGATGTTTCCGGGGCCAAGCTGTCTAAATCCCTGTCTTGTGTTGCGTCTCTCGATTCCGCTCAACCCCTCTCAAGCTACCACATAGATCGTTGGCCTCGCGACTAAGTCCTGACACTAAGGACATCTGACGTGTTAATTCCACGACAGTTGGCGCCCACCGTGGGGCCGGCGCACGGTGGTGTTGAGTTCTTGAAGGGATCTCTCCAGGGATCGAGAAGTTTGCAATTGTTCGAATAAGCCGGTTTGGAAGGATCTACACCAGCTTTTATCAAGATCACAAATTTTTATGGTGTTCACGGTCAGCAAGATGGCCAAGGTGTTCCAAGCCGCTACTAGTAGTTTCTGCCATGAATCACTTTTGCCATGAGCCGCCATCGGCTCTCCATGGGAAAGGCCCGTCGCCGCCGACAGCTGCCTTGCAGGCACGTTCCTCGTTTTTTGGCCACCTCAATCACGGGCTCGAGTGCCGTCTACGTGGCTATCCTCACCTCGTCTTCGAATCCGCCTTTGGTGCCATGAGTCGCCGCATCCCCTCTGAGTCGTCCAAAGACTCAGTTTCCGACTTGGACTCTGAAGCTGCTGTCGCTGTCACATCGTCCGGTGTTTCCTGTACTACTGCTTCAAGCCGCCGAGTTACTGCCGGGGCCCCCAGATCAAGCCAAGCCGTCGGCGACTGCTAAAACAATTCCAAAGTGATTTGATTGATTGCTAGATATACTACTACCAACCAGCAATGCGGTTCCCTACGTAAAATTCAAGACTGATTTGACAACTAGTACTACTTCCACGTGAAAGTAGTCTACTAGTTCATCTTTTGTTCTCCGTACAACGGCTATGTAAGGAAAAAGAGGGCAGCAGCGGTCACACGCAAAAGCGACCAGGAACACGCAATTCAACTTCCATCAAGCTAAGTAATATGGTATCTTGACAATAGTCAAATCGATTCGCCGTTGAGGAACTGGCAGACTTCAAATACTCCATGTGGGATCCGAAGGGAAAAGTATTACTTCAAAAGTACCACCACGCTGCTTTATGCAAGCTATTACATCCATGCCTGTGGTGGCCAGGCGTTACAAACGATAACAAGCGTCTCAATCAGCATTTAAACATCAGCCAGCCACGATTCAGATTTGCCTCGTTTGGCCTCGCTGCTCCACCTCCTCAGCCGCCGGGTTTTGCGTGCCGTTCCAAGCCACAAGCCACCTCCCGCGTTGAACCGGCCATCGCCCGCGCGCTGTTCCATCAGGCGCCCTTCTACTTTAGGCCGCCGTGCCTTGGGTTGCCTGTTGCCCGTAAACCGACCGTTTCTGCGGTTCACTTTCAGCTCGTCGCCTGTCGTCAAGTTGCACGGCTGACCTGTTTCTGCCGCAAGGCTGCCGCCACAATTCACCTCGTCAGTTTACCCTACGGGGTACGGGCTTGCTCTGCTCCAGGCCCTATGACGGCCACAGTTGCCGCAACATGTTCCAGCGTCCGTATTCGCCGGACAAAATATACCAGACAAGTGCTCACTATAAAAGTGATGCCCTCTGCAGACGGCGCGCGTCGCTGTTTCTACACCACATCTGCGGATATCACATCGATAAATCGAACACAAACCGCCGCCAGTATTCCGTTTACATCAACGCGCCGCCAATCGGCCCGTCCGTACCACCTTACGGCACCACGGACGACTTCGCCCGTCCGCACAGCCCGCGAGTTCATGCGTCGCGCGGTTTACAACACGGAGGACAACTTGCTCGTCGCACCGGTTTACAAACACCGCGGCGGACTATCCGTCTGTTAAATCGGCCGACTCGGCCGTGATTAATTTTAGCATCACTGTGGTGATTATCAACTCCATGGCGGATAATTTCTGGCCTAACACTTGGTGATATCCATCTAAAATATATTTTATTAGTGCATATTGTTTTTGTAAAAGAGCGGTTTATCTTTGCCTTGATCGCAATATTGTATGCGGGACAATTATTCATTATAAGCGTGGTTTATACCATGGGTACGGCAACGCGCCGGCAACGCCCTGCCGGTGTTCGTCCGTGCCACATTACGGTGAATGGGCGCGTGCAAATCGCCGCCCTTACGGCCCGGTTTACATCAGCTTGCGGGACCGTGCTGCGTTGACTTCGCCCGTCCGAACGGTTTACAAACACCGTGGCGGTTCATCTGCCCAAGCCACCTCTAATCTGTGGATGTCTCTACCATCCATTTATTGCGCCTAGTCTACATCAACATCTTGGGCCGCACCTATCTATGAGCTATATATTACGTATGAGCAAGTCACGCTTGGGTAGCCGGTTTTCTTTCAGCAAATTGGAGGCAAATTATCATCAAACCGCTGTTTGCCTTTGGATGGCTCAATGGGCGGCGCACAAATCGCCGCCACTACGGTTTGGTTAACTTCAAATCGCCGATTGGAAGGAACCATTGGCGAGATTCTTGACACGGCTCATATGGGATCATTTACAACCCGCCGCAGATCACCTCAACCTTCTATGGATTCACATCATGCTATCAACAACAATGATGTACAAGTTATGCGGTTTATATCACAGTCAAATATGGAGAGTCTCAAGCCAACTCCTCGAGACACCTTCTCGAGACTCGGGGCTACGATGACATGACTCAATGAATATTGCGATTTGATAAATTTAAAGAACCCGGGACGATGGAGGAAGGATAACCCGGTCCGGAGGCTCTTGTTATATTGATGAAAGTTTAAAGGCCGTCGGCAAATTTCCGGTTTAGAAAGTGTATGACAGTTACAAAATCCCGGCTCAATGAAGAAGATCCGGGTCATCAGAAAGGATTCCGGTTTAAAATCCGGCTAAAGGAAAGTCAGTCTCACTGAAGCTCTCAAATATCCGGTTTACAATCCGGTTCAAGGGAAATCTGTTCTCTCACAAAGCTCTTTAGCTCTCAAATCCGGTTTAACAATGTCCGGTTCAAAAAGGAATTAACTTCTATGAAGTTCGAGTTTAAAGGCTGTCAGAAAATTTCTGGCTGAAAATAAAGATTCCGGTTTAACATCCGGTTCAAGGGAAAGATGTCTCCTACAAAGCTTTGAAGCTCTCAATATCCGGTTCAAAATCCGGTTCAAGAAGGATGTATCTCTTGCAAAAGTTAAAGGGTGCCAAAGAGGACATGCTGCCATGATCTTGCAGTTCAAACATGGGTATCATGCCTTGTTGGCTTATCATATTATTGATCACTTGGGGCTTGGTCATGTCTGAACCATAGTCACACCTCTTGATCGGCGCAATGCCACAGTATCACTTGGGGCCTTGGTGGTGTCCGAACCATAGCAGCGCCATTTGGTGGCGAAAAGCCACAGCATCACTTGGGGACTTGTGGTCACGTCTGAACCATAGTCACGCCTCTTGATCGGCCTAGTGCCACAGCATCACTTGGGGGCTTTGGTGAACCCGAACCATCGCTACACCTCTTGATCGGCGTAATGCCAATGCATCATTTGGGGACTGGCTGACTCGAACCATAGCTACGCCTTTTGGGGGCTTGGTGGTGTCCGACCATGGTAATGCCTCTTGATCGGCTCAAAGCCTCATTTGCAATGGTTTTATATTTGCCTTTGCTTGAATTTTGTTCTCTTTTAAATTATTTCTTTTGTTGTGTTTTCAAACCGACATTATTAATCCAGTTCAAACTGTCAATTACAAATTGGCGGAACACGGTCAAATCTAATCCGGAGACTATTTGCCTGGTTTGATTTTATGTTACCATCTTATTATGGAGTAAACGGTGTTCATTAACCCGGCTTGACTTTCAATTACAAGCTGTCGACATGATCAAATCATAATCCGGAGACTATCCGCCGATCTGGTTTGACTACGAGTCGCCAGATATATATATGGTTAAACCGGTGTTTATCACAACCCGGTACGGTTTATCATCAACCGACACAGTATGAAAGGAGTTATCATTACTCAAGATTGGGGTTATCACATTTACTACATAAGGTTGGTCAAACCAGCAATGTGATTCAATATCACAGGTATGATATATTTCATATTTGATTATTCTTGACCCGTCCGTGATAAACCGCCGGGACATTTTAAACTTGTTGTATCTGAAACAGGTTGAATAAAGCATGATTATAAATCGCGGCGTTTATTAAACCGGCCTGGCTTTGGACTATCGTCGCGATATATATTTGGATTGCGCCATTGGAATCATAAACTTATAAATGATTGGGTTATATTATTCAAATAGCCAAACTTGGCTGAATTTTCATTATGATATTGGATGAATTTTCATACGGATTATATTATCTTAAATAGCCAACATGGCTGGATTTCCATTATGGTTATCAATAACCATATTATGATTAAGGTTTTCAAAGTCGCTTTAGCGCAATGGCTATCATATTATCAATGGATATAATTTATTCTACAATTGAAGGAATAGTCGAGTTGCTGCGGGCTTACAACCCGGCACTTGGGGCTACATTATTTAAGTTGAGATTATATTAAATATGCAAGTCTCATGTCGCTGCAAGCATGCACCATGACACTTGGGTGCTAATGCAAAGTAATTTTTTTGCTCATATTATTGAAGACCCGACTCATCATATTATAATGAGTCGACCTTTGGGGGCTGCCAATTGCTCCTGTCAGCAGTTGAAGGTACAAAGCTTTTTATTCATTATATTGAAGGGTCCGCTGCTCGGTTGGTAAAGCACAAGGCTCTTAACCTTGTGGGCGTGGATTCAAGTCCCATGATGGGAGTTACATCATATGATGTTATTTTCATTGAAGTATATATTAAGTCCCAGCTCAATATTATCTTCTTGAGCGGCCCTTGGGGGCTACACATCATTGCTCAAATCTATATGATTATACCTACAAAGTCCACCTTATTATTGCATAATGACCCGGCACTTGGGGGCTACATAATATGGAGTATTCAGTTTTGCTAAGTGGTGGGATGAACAACATGGATTTCTTCTTAAGTGGCAGTATTTATATTGAAGCAAGTCTTAAGCCATCACTTTGTTCTGCTCAAGACTTGGGGGCTACGGTAATATGGATATAAGGAGAAAAATCTTCAAATTCTCAGTTACGAGCAAACCAGATTGACCGATTATGCGCAACAATTATGACCCGGCGTCGGTGACAATTATGACTTGGTGCCATCCATATTTACAAACCGGCAATTTTGGTAATATTAAACCGGCAAGTTCTACATCTTCAAACCGGTTGAATATCAGATGAGTATTTCAAGACCAATATTTCTTAAACCGGCGCTTTGGAAGCCGACTCAAGTGGATTATTCTTCACAATATTTTTCTATAAGAAACCAACATCAGCAAATTGGTTATGAAGCTGGTTATTGACCGGATTTTCTAGAAGAAGGAAATGACAAGGACGATCGGTGCGGTCTACAAGAATTCTTAACCGGTACAACCTGCCAAATTTGTTACGGTGTTTATTTTGCAGCGTAAGTTTACCATGGATAAATCCAAGCTAAACTTGGGGGCTAATGTCGAGGATATACCTTGGTGTAAACCGGCGGAAGTTAACCCGGCGATGCAGGTAACTCATGGTAACCCGCCCGGAGCTTGGCGGTTCACGGGCTACCCGCCCGGGTCTTGGCGGTTCATTAGTAACCCGGCGGCGGATCGAAGGCAGTTCAACTATTGTGGGCGGTTTAAGAGGAAAGGCATGAGGAATATTTTACAAGGAGTTAAGACCAGGACTTGTATCCGGTTTGTATTAGAGATAAACTAGTCCTAATCCTAATAGGACTCCACATGTAACCCGCCCTTCAACATATATAAGGAGGCGGGGCTCTAAAGAGGGACAAGAAAGAAGAAATAATCTTAGGGCTAGACACAAAGAGGAGCGCCGGTTCTGGCGACTCCCTCGTGATGATAATGAGATCTAGCCTCAAACAGCATGTAGGGTTTTTACGGATGATGTTTCCGGGGCCAGCTGTCTAAATCCTGTCTTGTGTTGCGTCTCTCGATTCCGCTCAACCCCTCTCAAGCTACCACATAGATGCGTTGGCCTCGCGACTAAGTCCTGACACTAAGGACATCTGACGTGTTAATTCCACGACAATACCTATCAGCATCTTCAGCAGCCATGTATTGTGTCTCATGATCAGAATCATCTCCACTGTGTTCTTCATGTGTAATAAGAGCCAAAGTCTCCTCATCATAGTCACTAGCGGACTCATACCCACCATCCTCGGTAGCAATCATCACACGCTGAGATTTGCATTCTCTCAAAATGTCCTCTTCCCTTAGAACGACGACAAATAATATCACTTGTGTGCCTGTTGACGCCATGGAAAAAGAAGAGCTACATGCAGGCCCGGCGGTGTGCTCTTGGCGAGATAGTGGTGGTTGTGTCGCATTCTTGTATCACGGTTGGAGGTGGCACCAAGGAGGTGATGGTGCGGTGGAAGTAGATGATGCCGTGGTGTCCATGATGAAGGTCGACCTGCGAGAAAAGTTAGTTCGCGCCAATGCACATCCGATCCTGCACTTCACGTTCAGCTTTACAAGCAAGATGGAATAAGCGAGTGATATTATTATAATCCTTATAGTCTAGAATGGTCTGAATCTCTCTATTTAGTCCACCCGAAAACGTGCAAGCATAGCTTCATTCTCCTCAACAATACCACATCTAATCAAGCCAGTTTGTAATTCCCGATAATATTCTTCTACGAATTTTTCCTTGTCTTAAGCGCTGCAATTTTGTAGTAATTCACGTAGATAATATGGTGGAACCCAACGATGCGCATAGCAGTTTTCAAAGCAGCCCAAGTAGCTGGAACAGGATATAATCTACAATGTTCAGACCACCAAACACACATAAAGCTAGTGAAAGCACAAACAATGGCGAGAACACGTCTCTCCTCGGGATATTGTAAACATGTAAATCGTTGTTCAGTTTCTAACTCCCAAGTAAGATATATATCAGGAACATATCTACCCTCAAATGGTGGAATATTCAATTTCAGTTTAGGGAGATGGTCATGATCTCGTACTGAGGGGAGCCCTAACATTGCCATTATTTGCATGTGGGCGACCTGGTGGTTGTGGTCTTGGTGGTTGCACGTAGTTCTGATTTTGATCAACTTCATCCTCGTAATCTCCCACATAATCATCCTCCTCCGCATCAGCAGCGAGGAGCCATGAATATCAACAGCAGCACCAACAGTTTGGCCAAGCGCAAGAGGGACACGGCTGCTCGGCGGAGGGCTGTTTCGCGACGTGGAGGTAGTAGGAGTAGTTGTTGTTGTTGTAGAGGTGCGTTAGGTGCAGCCGGTGGTGGTGGTGGAAGACGCGCGAGCAATTCATTAAACTTGTTATCGAGCTTTGTTTCGAACGTCTTCTCCATGCCATGTATCTTCTCCATAGCCTCTTCAAATCTGTTTAGCACATCTTGCACCTGTCCACTCATCATTTGCTGAAATTTATCATGCAACTCCTTATTCTTCATGTTCTCCCAGTAAGTCTCGTCGGCTTGTGATCCTGGCATGTTTAGCAGCAATAGAAACACACAAGAATATGATCCTACAGACTACTAACAAGAGGTGGTGGTGGGTGTCACAAAACCGTCAAGCAAATCTCAAATTCTTACCAGTTCTTAAACAGCAGCAGGCGGTGATCGACAACCGTTATAGTCAAAACTCTCAAAGCTTGGATAGAGCGATTACCAGGGAGAGTCAAACGCACGACGTAGATGTATGTGGAGCTGGGAAGGCTTATAATATGGTAGCAAAAAGGGTCAGCAATAATCTATTCAGAGATGCAAAGTTGAATAAACACTCAACGACAGTCTTGTCTGGTCCTAGGCTAGACCGTACTAGAGGCGAGCCTAGAACACCAACAAAATCACGGCGCTGCGTAAACAAGGGAGGAGCACACTCTGAAATTTTTTCTTTTTTTCACTTTTTTGCACTTTTTTCCTCTTTTTTTGCTCATAACAATTTTTTCAAAAAAGTCTACAAATGGCCTAAAAACTGCCTAGCCAGAATTTTCTAGACTTAGTTTTTTTTAAACTGGAACTATTTTTCTACTGCGGGTAGCACGGAAGTTGGGGAGTCCTTCTCTGTCATGACTCGAGTATGGCGTGATCTGGAAATCCAAAGCAGGTAACAAAATCTTGGACTCGAAATAGGACCGGTGGCGGAGATGGCCCAGTGGGACTCGGACTAGTGGCGGAGATGAATTTGGTGGAACTCGGACTGGTGGCGGATATATGTTGGCGTAGATGGACTCAGATTGGTGGTGAATATGTGTTGGTGGTATATGGCAGCGGTGACGAAGTTGGCGCGGTGGTGGTATATGGCAGCGGCGACGTGACAACCTGTGAACAGAATTCGAAACTCTAAAGGACTAGACGCTAAGACCAGCAACTTGACACGACGATGCAACCGCAAATTCAACAAAGCAAATACAGAAAAGATTATGCAAAGGCTCAGATTGGTCCGGATGGGATGAACTAACCCTAATTTTTTTGGCTTTTTCATGGACTATAGGTATGAAGAACAGACTCGATCTAAACTATGAAAACTGTAAAATCTGACCGAGCAACACGGAAATCGATACCACTTGATAGAGGCAAAGGTGTCCGTCTTTCGATGAGATGGTGGCTATCGTTTAGGATGAAGTCAACTTTGGCGATCCGACTAGGAGCGTCTTGAGGACGTCGCGCCTTAGCAATCGCTAAACCAACTCCGAGGGTTATTGACCACGCCGAGCACGATCGACGACCACGAAGGTCTGCTTCCTGCGAGCAAGCGAAGAACAAGCAAGAAACTAAGATTGCAATCTGGATATTGCGAATATAAGAGGAAAGCTTTATTGATCAAGGTGGGGTTACGTGGCGCCTTGATCTAGTCGATTGAACACAAGCGAAGTCTTGCGAAGTTGCAACTATGGCGAAATTTTAATCTAAGCAAAACCCAAAGTCTAAGCGACGCCCTAAGGGCTGTATATATGGAGGAAGAGGAAATTTCGTGGCCCTTGGAGGAGGGGTCCAAACCAACCCTAACTCTTGTTTCCCCACACATACGGACTCTAAAAACAGCCTATACTTAAGTATTTCGAAAATACATGGGCCTGGCCCAATAATAAGGTGACGCAGCACCTAGAATAGCCTCTAGACGAAATTTATGAAGTGGCATCTTGTATATTTCGTCCAAGGCTTCATCAACTCCTTATGGTGGGTTCAAAATCCTGAAATCATCACTTGTAACTCCGTTCTTGATCGCCTTGCGCATGCCATCAACTCCATGCGTGTTCTTGCTCCAATGTTCATCCTTCTCCAAGCTAGGCCCTTCATTTGTAAGCAGAACAAATGTATCCAATTTAGGTAGCATCATATTCTCATGAACATTAGAATCATTACCAAGAAACGAAAGTACCTGGTAATTTAATTGGCGTGCGCGAGCTCTAGTAATTGGTCCAGTATATGTAACAGTAGGGGCTGTGGGTGTAACAATGGTATTGATGTCCTCATCATGACCTCCTTCCCTTTGAGCCATCCTCAAATACACATATTGGTTGGGTCATTCTTTCATTGTTGTTTCCTTCTTCTTGTCTACATGATACATATATCGGATGGAGGATCGACATTGGAGATGGACCCTATGGACCTTCAAGTTGAGGAGTGCCACGACATCGAGCTATGGTACAACACCACCCATGACAAATTTGCACCATATGCATGGATTGACACACATTATGATTGTCTTGTTGCACCTATTCCCATGTCATCCATGATATATGAGCTTGTGCATTTTCTTAGCAAATTTGTTGTGATCTTTCTTAATGGCATATTCATACATCGTGATCATATTGCCTACCATCAATTGCATGATAACATAATCATATTGAGCATCCATTTCCATATTCATGCTATTGATAAACCGTCTCACTATGACATCATTTTGCACCGTGGTTGCATTGATCATATTTACAACACATTTTTGTGCACAATGATTGCATTTCCTCCCATGAATGCTTTGCATCTCATTCTAGATCATCTAGATAAGCTTCATGCATAATCTCACGACCAATCTTGCCGCACGGACTCATTCTTACATGATGGACACTTTGTGTGCGCTAACCATTGTATTTCCGAGTGTTGCTTGTGTTTGCTCTTTTTGCATGTCTATCACTCCGGCGACACCTTGGACTACTTGGATTGCGCCATGTCTTCAACTTCGTCCAACTACAAGTACGTCTACGACAACCGTTTCCATGGTGATGAGGATCATGATCCGAGGTCGGATCTTTCCCAAGGGGGGGAGATGATGCGGAGCATCCCACGTTCATCCCCATGTACACTCCGACTACTCTCCAAACCCCAAGAGGACTTATGACGAGACCTCAACTATACGCCATTGGACACAAGGTGATGCGGAGCATCCCGCGATCATCCCCATGTATACTACGACTACTCCCCAAGCCCCAAGAAGACATATGACGAGACCTCGACCATACGCCATAGGGCACAAGGTGAACTCACTCCTCTTCGAACCGTCACTTTCCACATGTGAGACATGGCTACTACCTCATGCATGGACCTTGCATACACTCAGGTACAACCGAGATGACCATGGAGGATCCAAGGACCAAGGCCAAGCATGGAAGAGGAGAAGGAAGAAGAAGTCGGGAGCAAGCGGTACTACCGCCCAGGCCCATCGGTACTACCGCTTATCATCACAAGCGGCACTAACGCTCTACATCCGCTCCACTTCCGCAAAGTATGACAAACTTCGGAGATCGAACGGCTCCAGAGCGGTACTACCGCCCATCATAGCGGTACTACCGCTTGCGCGCCTCAAGCGGTACTACCGCTCGAAGGACCGGTACTACCGCCCTGTCTGTGCACAGTGTATTGGGCCGAGCCCATGTACACCTTCGCCCTCACTTACCCCTTCGTGGCTCTAGACTATATATATTCCTCCACCTCCTCCTAGTTAGGGTTAGCAAAGGATTAGCTCATGTTTGTGTGAGAGCTTTGCTCATCCACTTGGTTACCTTCTCCTCGGAGCTCAGGACCTCTTCGGAGAAGATCCCCCAAGCGAATTCAAGACCCCCTCTTGGGTGGCCCCCATCAAGACCTCCTCACGGAGAAGAACCCGGTTACGTCTTGTATCATCCTTTGTTGATTGTGGATCGTGTATCTCTCTTTGTGTTCATCGATCTAGCGCATGTGCAATCGAATCTTGTTGGTTTGAGTGATTCCTTGTGTTTTCCCCCGTGATTTCCCTTGTGCTCTTCCGCTCGTTCTTCGTGTTCCTCGTAGGGATCCTCTCCAAACGTGAAAGGTCGTCCACATAGGGTTCCGCCATACATCATCTTGGTATCAGAGCCATATTGATCACGTTTTTGGAGCCCCTACCCCGTGTTTTCTAGCTTGATTTTGTTGTTTTCGTCCGAAATCCGAAAATCCCCACCAAAAATAGCCCCCAATTTTTTTTGTGATTTGTTCGTTTTGATGATGCTTTGTTGATTTTGATCCATTGATTTGCTTGGTTTCAAGTGGATTTAGCATCTTCCCAAGTTTCCCCATCTTTCCTCCACAAAATCCATCCAATTTTGACCCCGAAATCATCCATTTCTGCCCCAAAATCGCGCCCCGATTCGATCTGCGAAAAATCCCGACACCAGCGGTACTACCGCCCCCCTAGCGCTACTACCGCTTAAGCGCCACAAGCGGTACTACCGCCCTCCCAAGCGGTACTACCGCCCATGCCAGTTTCAACATTCCGAGTTTCACCATTTTCATCATAACTTCCACATCCGAACTCCGATTTGAGTGTTCTTTGGCTCGTTCTGAAGCTATCGACGTGCCCGAGGTCCTCGCCTTGGTTTCACCACCTTTTGACACCATCAAATTTTTGGTACTTTGGCTTCTTTCCCTAGGGCTTCCACCACATCATCCGTAATACCACCATAGCATTTGAGGTTGTTTGGGTAGTGACTTGAGTCTCCTAAGGTGTTTAGGCTAATTAGGGACGATTGCTTCTTCATCAACCACCACCAAAACTTCCGCCGAGGCTTACCCACCATACATTTCCACCAACCCAACTTAACCCAATTTTGTTTGTGTTGTGAGTTGTGTCTCCTAAGGTGTTTCGGCTACTTAGGGACCGTGCTTCCAACTCCGACAACGTGTATAGTCCACCACCTTACCCTCCACTTCCGCATTGCGTACTCAAAACCCATTGAGCTTCCGCATTCCCGCTACCACCATTTGACATTTCCTTTGAGATTTTGAGTTCACAGTTTTTTTTCCCGTTTCCTAAGGTGTTTCGGCTACTTAGGGACGAGACTACATCATCTTGGTTTCTACATCAAGAACAGCGCCACTCATCATCCCCGGACGGTAACGTCCATATCATCTTGGTATCGTGGTATCCCTCCATTGTATATTCCCCTTGCCATTGCATTGTTAACCCCTAGCCCGTTTTGCGTTACTTGCCTATCGAGACTAGCCATTTGAGTATTGCCGGCAACGTTACTTGTGCACATTAGTGATCATACTTCCCATAGCATACATACCATATCATCGTGGTGCATATATTGTTGTCATATCTTGTGTCACAAGTTTGTTCCCGCATATACACAATTGCTATCTTGGTTTGTGCATTGTGCAAAAGTGGCCATACAAAAAAAAAGAGAATAAGCTTTTAACCAAAGAAAAAGAGAGAGCAAAGAGCTTGTAAGCAAGTGCCATAGCATCATACCACATTGCATATAAGATTGTCATATCCGATCATCTTGGATCAAACACCGGGAACCATACATGCATACCATACTTGGGGTAGAAGTTTATCCATTTTGCATCTTATAGGTTGTGCACAAGTGTCGTATCCGCCTATTGAGCAATCGTGCTAGCGTCTCTCTTGAGTTGTGCAACACGAGCATTTTGGTGGATTCCACATTTTGAGCTCATTCCTTGGTTGCACGACCCCATTTATCTATCCGTGTGTGTGTTTCCGTGTGCCATTCATTGCTATAGGTCTACTTGTTTCACTTGCGAATTTGTGAATCTCTTTGAACATTATTGACTCTTGCTAACATTTTGCATCAAATTTTTGTGCCACTATCTTCACCGAGCTCCACCATAAGCCTTACTTGTATAGGTGTGAGAAACCGACAAGAATTGATACCAATTGTGCTATTTCCTTGTTACATCATTGAGTGATCATTGATCCATTTTCAACATCGGTCAAGGTACATTTGGTATAAGTTCTTCTCTTTCTCCCACTCATATTGCTCGAGTTTTGTGATGGATAGGCAAGGCATTTCATCTCCGGTCTTCGACAACAACGACGGCGTGAACAACTAAAACACCAAAGCGTCCATCTTCGATCTACGACGTCAAATGCAAGGCGCACAATCAAGATTGCAAGAGCTTATCCAGAACCTCTCCATCGATATTCATCTCTCCGAAGCAAGGAAAAGGGACTACATCGACAACAAGCTTTTCGCACAAAAGGGGGAGCAAGATGCAAGGATGGAGGAGATTCGGGCCTTGATCAAGTCTTCTTCCCCTTCGACATCTTCAAGGTGGCGACGTTCAAGTCACAAGTCTTCGGAGCGCCCAAGCGATGCAAGTGCAAGTCGTCCACGTCCACATCTCCATGGCGACCACCATCACGTTCGTGATCCACATCGTCATGAAGGGCAAGTCACCTCCAAGCATCATGTGCACGAGGACGACGAACGACATCTACTACGAGCTCAAGCACGACAACGACACCTTCAACATGAAGATGCTCCACAAGCGCAAACGTACAAGTCCGAACAAGCCCTACTTCACGCCAAGTCCAAGCTTCATGAGCACAAAAGAAGACCGCGAGACGACCACCACAAAGACGGCGCTACGGCTACAACAACCACTTCAGCATCTTCACCAAGTGCTATCAAGGCATCTTTGCCTTTGGGCGTACGGCATCTTCGCCTACTTCCCACGTGTACGCCTACATCGACTTCATCAAGTCCAAGGCGACTACCTACGAGCGAGGGCGACACTTCCATCTCTGGAAGCCCCTCGAGGAAGATGGCCGAGCATGGGAAGTTCCCTTCGGTCATGGAGACGAGCTACGAGGTGCCACATCATATGGGCCTCCCACACCAAGAATGATAGGGGCAAAGGTGTCCCGTCTTTCGATGAGATGTTGGTTTTCGCTTTGGAGGAAGTCGACTTTGACGATCCGACTACGAACGTGCGAGGACGTCGCGCCTTAGCAATCGCTAAACCAACTCCGAGAGGTTATTGACCACGCGAGCACGATCAACCTGACCACGAGTGCATTTCCTGCGAGCAAGCGAAGAACAAGCAAGAAACTGAGATTGCAATCTGGATATTGCGAATATAAGATGAAAGCTTTATTGATCAAGGTGGGGTTACTGTGGCGCCTTTGTGCAGTCGTGGAACACAAGCGAAATCGCGAAGTTGCAGCTATGGCGAACTTTTAATCTAAACAAAACCCAAGGTCTAAGCGGTGCCCTAAGGGCTGTATATATGGAGGAAGAGGGGGAATTTCGTGGCCCTTGGTGGAGGGTCCGAAATCAACCCTAACTCTTGTTTCCCCACACATGGACTCTAAAACAGCCTATACTTAAGTATTTCGAAATTACATGGGCCTGGCCCAATAATAAGGTGACGCAGCACCTAGAATAGCCTATGGACGAATATTATGAAGTGGCATCTTGTATATTTCGTCCAAGGCCTCATGCACTCATTAGGGTGGCTTCAAAGTCTGGAATCATCACTTGTAACTCCGTTCTTGTTCCCCTTGCATGCCAACATCTCCATGCTTGAACTTGCTCCAAGGTTCATCTTTCTTGTCCATGGTAGGCCCTTCATTTGTAAGCAAAACAAACGTATCCAATTTAGGCAGCATCATATTCTCATGAACATTAGAATCGTTACCAAGAAACGAAAGTACCGATAATTCAATTGGCGTCTTGTGAGCTCGAGTAATTGGTCCAAGTATGTATAGCAGCAGGGCTGTGGGTGTAACAATGGTATTGATGTCCTCATCATCCTCCCTTCTTGAAATGAAGTCGTCCTCGACGGAAGCTCATATTCCTCACCCAAATAAGGCTTCAAATCTGCAATGTTAAAAGTGGGACTAACCCCAAAATCTGCAGGCAGCTCAAGTTTATATGCATTATCATTTATTTTCTCTAACACCTTAAATGGACCATCAACACGTGGCATTAGCTTTGATTTGCGCAAATTAGGAAACCTATCCTTACATAAATGTAACCAAACAAGATCTCCGGTGCAAAGACAACATGTTTTCTACCCTTATCTCCGGGATGTTTATATTTAGCATTCATACGCTCAATGTTTTCCTTAGTTATCTCATGCATTTTACAATCAATTCAGCACGTTCTTTAGCATCAAAATTAACCTTCTCCGAAGATGGAAGAGGCAACAAATCAATAGGTGCACGAGGTAGGAAGCCATACACAATTTCAAAGGGCACATCTTAGTAGTAGAATGCAATGAGCGATTATAAGCAAATTCAATATGAGGCAAGCATTCTTCCCACATTTTCTTATTATTCTTCAAAACAGCCCTAAGCATAGTAGACAATGTTCTATTGACTACTTCAGTTTATCCATCGGTTTGGGGTGACAAGTAGTACTAAAAAGCAGTTTAGTCCCCAACTTAGCCCATAAACATCTCCAAAAGTGGCTAAGAAATTTAGTATCACGATCTGAAACAATAGTATTTGGCACACCATGCAAGCGAATAATTTCACGAAAGAACAAATCAGCAACATTAACAAAGATCATCGCTTTTATGACATGGTATAAAGTGTGCCATTTTCGAGAATCTATCCACGACAACAAATATGCTATCCCTCCCTTCTTTGTTCGAGGTAAACCTAAAACAAAGTCCATAGATATATCCTCCCAAGGAACACTAGGCACAGCAAAGGCATATATAAACCATGAGGATTGAGTCGTGACTTAGCTTTTTGACATGTAGTGCAGCGAGCAACAAAACGCTCAACATCCGTCTCATCTTTGGCCAAAAGAAATGTGTAGCAAGTATATCCTCCGTCTTCTTGGCGCCAAAGTGTCCCATTAATCCTCCTCCATCGCCTCCTGCAACAACAAAAGACGAACAGAGCTAGCAGGAATGCGAGCTTGTTAGCACGGAACACAAAACCATCATTAATAACGAACTTGTTCCATGTTCTTCCTTCTTTACAATTCTGCATTACATCTTTAAAATCAGCATCATGCACATATTGATCTTTGATGGTCTCCAAACCAAATATTTTGAAGTCAAGTTGTGAAAGCATAGTATAGCGACGAGACAAAGCATCGGCAATAACATTTTCTTTACCCTTCTTGTGTTTAATGACATAAGGAAAGTCTCAATGAATTCAACCCATTTAGCATGTCTACGATTCAGTTTAACTTGACTTTTAATATGTTTCAAAGATTCATGATCAGAATGTATAACAAATTCTTTGGGCCATAAATAATGTTGCCATGTCTCTAAAGTCCTAACAAGAGCATATAATTCTTTGTCATAAGTAGAATAGTTCAGACTAGGCCCACTCAATTTTTCGAAAAGTATGCAACAGGTTTGCCATCTTGTAATAACACACCTCCTAATCCAATTCCACTAGCATCACATTCAAGCTCAAAAGTCTTATTAAAGTCGGAAGTTGGAGTAAAGGAGCATGTGTCAACTTATCTTTCAATACCGTGAAGGCTTCTTCCCATGCGGTACCCCAAACAAAAGGCACATCCTTCTTTGTAAGCTCATTGAGAGGTGCAGCAATGGTGCTAAAGTCTCTCACAAAGCGCCTATAGAAACCAGCGAGTCCAAGAAAACTCCTCACTTGTGTGACCGTTTTGGGCTGCGGCCAACTCTCAATAGCTTCAATCTTGGCTTTATCAACTTCAATTCCTGTGGAGTAACAACATAGCCAAGAAAAGATACTCGGTCGGTGCAAAAGGTGCACTTCCCAAGGTTACCAAACAAGCGTGCATCACGTAGAGCATTAAAAACAACACGTAAATGTTCCAAATGTTCTTCCAAAGATTTGCTATAAATCAGTATATCATCAAAGTAAACTACACAAATCGTCCAATGAAAGCACGTAAAACTTCGTTCATTAATCTCATGAAAGTACTAGGTGCATTAGTTAACCCAAAAGGCATGACTAACCACTCATATAATCCAAACTTAGTTTTAAATGCTGTTTTCCATTCATCTCCCAATTTCATACGAATTTGATGGTATCCACTCATAAATCAACTTTGGAGAATATTGTAGAGCCACTCAATTCATCAAGCATATCATCTAGCCTAGGAATAGGATGGCGATAACGAATAGTAATATTATTAATGCCTCTACAATCAACACACATACGCCGACGTACCATCCTTTTTAGGCACTAGTATAATAGGAACAGCACAAGGACTAAGAGATTCGCGTATATAACCTTTGTCGAGCAGCTCACATGCTTGACGCATAATCTCCTTCGTCTCCTCTGGATTGATGCGGTATGGTGCGCGGTTGGGTAGCGATGCACCGGAATTAAGTCAATTTGATGCTCAATCCCTCGAATAGGTGGTAATCCGGTGGCACGTCTTGTGGGAAGGCGTCGTGAACTCCTGCAAAATGTTAGTGATAGCGAGGGGCAAAGAGGAAAACACGTCCTCGAATGAAAATAATGCCTCTTTGCACACAAAAGCATAGCAAACAGATTTGCTAGAATCTAGCTCATCAATATCAGATTTGGTGGCAAATAAACATGCACTTTTCAGTTTAATTTCAGAAGCAACATTAGATGGTTTATTATTAGGCTTCATTTGTTGCTCAAATTCTTTTGCCACAATCTGATTTTCACTCTTATTTTTCTCCTGTTTTGCTTTATTAGCTCTATTAATATCATCTTTCAAAATGGAATCAGGAGTCATAGGAAGCAAAGTAATATTCTTATCCTTGTGAACAAGAGTATACTGATTGTTTCTACCATGGTGTACAGAATTTTATCAAATTGCCATGGTCTACCAAGTAATAAGGAACATGCTTGCATAGGTACCACATCACAATCAACATAATCAGCATATGTAGAGATACTAAAATGCACACGAACAGATCGTGTTACCTTAACCTTGCCGCTGTTGTTGAACCATTGGATGTAGTAAGGATGTGGATGTGGTCTTGTGGTGAGAAAGCTTCTCCACCATATCCATGCTAGCCAAGTTGTTGCAGCTCCCTCCATCCATGATGGCCTTGAATAGAGCGTTCCTTCACAACTCCCTTTGTATGGAACAAGTTATGCCTCTGATTTTGCTCGGCTTGTGTAACCTGCACACTCAAAACACGTTGAGCAACTAAACATTCATACCTGTCGGCATCTTGACAGCCATGTATTGCGTCTCGGGATCGTAATCATCTCCACCGTGTTCTTCATGTGTAATAAGAGCCAAAGTCTCTTCATCATAGTCACTAGCGACTCATACCCACCATCCTCGGTAGCAATCATCACTGCGCTGAGATTGGCATTCTCTCATAAAATGTCCTCTTCCCTTACAACGACGACAAATAATATCACTTGTGTGCCTGTTGGCGCCATGGAAGAAGAGCTCTGTAGGCCCAAAGGTGTACTCTTGGCGAGATAGTGGTGGTTGTGCCTGCTTTCTTGTATCACGGTTGGAGGTGGCAGCCGGCGGAGGTGCGGTGTAGTAGAGCGTGTGGAAGTAGATGATGCACGTGGTGTCCATGATGAAGGTCGACCTGCGAGAAAAGTTAGTCCGCGCCGAGGCACATCGATCCTGCACTTCACGTTCAGCTTTACAAGCAAGATGGAATAATCGAGTGATATTATTATAATCCTTGTAGTCTAGAATGGTCTGAATCTCTCTATTTAATCCACCGGAAAACGTGCAAGCATAGCTTCATTCTCCTCAACAATACCACATCTAATCAAGCCAGTTTGTAATTCCCGATAATATTCTTCTACGAATTTTTCCTTGTCTTAAGCGCTGCAATTTTTGAAGTAATTCACGCTGATAATATGGTGGAACCCAACGAGTACGCATAGCAGTTTTCAAAGCAGCCCAAGTAGCGGGAACAGGATATAATCTACAATGTTCAGACCACCAAACACATGCAAAGCTAGTGAAAGCACAAACAGCAGCAGGAACACGTCTCTCCTCAGGATATTGTAAACATGTAAATCGTTGTTCAGTTTCTAACTCCCAAGTAAGATATATATCAGGAACATATCTACCCTCAAATGGTGGAATATTCAATTTCAGTTTAGGAGATGGTCATGATCTCGTACTGAAGGGGAGCCCAACATTGCCATTATTTGCATGTGGGCGACACGGTGGTTGTGGTCTTTGGTGGTTGCACGTAGTTCGATGTTGATCAACCTCATCCTCGTAAGCTCTCACATAATCATCCTCCCCGCCGCAGCAGCAGGAGCCACGAAGTATCAACAAGAGCACCAAAGCTTGGCCAGTGAAGAGGGACACGGGAAGCTCGGCGGAGGGCTGTTTCACGATGTAGAGGTGCGTTAGGTGCAGCTGGTGGTGGTAGTGGTAGACGCGCGAGCAATTCATTAAACCTGTTATCGAGCTTTGTTTGAACGCCTTCTCAATGCCATCTATCTTCTCCATGGCCTCTTCAAATCTATTTAGCACATCGTCCACCTGCCCACTCATCATTTGTTGAAACTTATCATGTAGCGCTTTGTTTGTCATGTTCTCCCGATCAGTCTAAATCGACTTGTGATCCTGCCATGGTTAGCAGCAATAGAAACACACAAGAATATGATTGACGGACTACTAGGAAGTGGTGGTGGTGGTGTGGTGGACGATCACAAATCCGTCAAGCAAATCTCAAATTCTTACCAGTTCTTACCCAAAGAAGAAAGGTGATCGGCAACCGATGTAGTCAAAACTCTCAAAGCTTGGATAGAGCGATTACGGGGAGAGTCAAGCATACGATGTAGATGTATGTGGAGCTGGGAAGGCTTATAATATGGTAGCAAAAGGGTCACAATAATCAATTCAGAGATGCAAAGTTGAATAAGCGCTCAACGACGATCTTGTCTTGGTCCTAGGCTAGACCGTGCTAGAGACGCGAGCCTAGAACACTAACAAAATCACGGCGCTGCGGAAACAACGGAAAAGCACACTCTGGAATTTTTTTTCGCTCTTCCTTTTTTTTTTTTTTTTTTTTTTTTTTTTTGCTTTTTTTTTTTTTTTTTTTGCGAAAAATCACTATAATGGCGAGTGTCTCAAAACTCTTCCCAGTCAAACCGACGGGATGGGCACGAAATTTTTTCGACCAAAAAAAAATTTTTTTTTTTTACTGCCGGACCCAAAAGCTGAAGCGGGTCAAAAAAAACTTTCTATAACGGCGACTGTCTCAATCCACTTAGAAACACCTAAAAATAGGATAGCCAGAAATTTTTTTGACAAGTACGTTTTTGGAAAATTTTGGGCCTAAGCGAGGGTGGTTTCAGGACTCTTTTTTTTTTTTTTCGAAACCTACTCGGCAAGGAAACACGAATCGGAAACTAGATGGATCTCAAAACAACCCTAATATGCAAGGAACTCGGATTGGTGGTGGATATATGGTGGTGGTATATGGCAGCGGTGGTGGTAGCGGTGGTAGTATATGGATATGGATCGGTGGTGGTATATGGACACGGATTGGTGGTGGTATATGGATACGGATTGAAGCGGTGATGGTAGGTGGCGAGGCGATGATGATGGTGCGGTGGCGGCGTGACAACTTATGACCGAACTCGAAACTCTAAAAGACTAGACGCTAAGACCAGCAACTAGACACGACGATGCAACCGCAAATTCAACAAAGCAAAACCCTAAAAAGATTATGCAAAGGCTCGATTGGTTCGGATATGATGAACTAACCCTAATTTTTTTGTGACTTTTTCGTGGACAATAGGTATGAAGAACAGACTCGATCTAAACTACGAAAAACTGTAAAATCTCACCGAGCAACCCGGAAATCTGATACCACTTGATAGGGGCAAAGGTGTCCCGTCTTTCGATGAGATGTTGGTTTTCGCTTTGGAGGAAGTCGACTTTGACGATCCGACTACTGAGCGTCGAGGACGTCGCGCCTTAGCAATCGCTAAACCAACTCCGAGAGGTTATTGACCACGCCGAGCACGATCAACGACCACGAGGGCATTTCCTGCGAGCAAGCGAAGAACAAGCAAGAAACTGAGATTGCAATCTGGATATTGCGAATATAAGATGAAAGCTTTATTGATCAAGGTGGGGTTCTGTGACGCCTTTGTGCGGTCGTGGAACACAAACGAAATGCAGCGAAGTTGCAGCTATGGCGAACTTTTAATCTAAACAAAACCCAAGGTCTAAGCGGTGCCCTAAGGGCTGTATATATGGAGGAAGAGGGGGAATTTCGTGGCCCTTGGTGGAGGGGTCCAAATCAACCCTAACTCTTGTTTCCCCACACATACGGACTCTAAAACAGCCTATACTTAAGTATTTCGAAATTACATGGGCTGGCCCAATAATAAGGTGACGCAGCACCTAGAATAGCCTATGGACGAATATTATGAAGTGGCATCTTGTATATTTCGTCCAAGGCCTCATGCACTCATTAGGGTGGCTTCAAAGTCCTGGAATCATCACTTGTAACTCCGTTCTTGTTCCCCTTGCACATGCCAACATCTCCATGCTTGAACTTGCTCCTAGGTTCATCTTTCTTGTCCATGGTAGGCCCTTCATTTGTAAGCAAAACAAACGTATCCAATTTAGGCAGCATCATATTCTCATGAACATTAGAATCGTTACCAAGAAACGGAAGTACCTGATAATTCAATTGGCGTGCGCGAGCTCGAGTAATTGGTCCAGTATGTATAGCAGCAGGGGCTGTGGGTGTAACAATGGTATTGATGTCCTCATCAAAGAAGGTGACAAGAAGGTTGAGCACGGGACTATCCCTTCAACCAAGGCGGCGATAGGAGTTGAGCATGGAGATATTTGCACCAACATCTCTCTGACACCCACATATCATGAGATGACCCAATTGCCATGTGAGGAGAGCCACCAACCCATTAGTGAGATGAGTGACTCCACCCTATATGACATTGAGTGCATTTCTTATGAGAGGATGAGTGTGACCACCACTAGTCCCACACTTGAGAGCATGCCACACATCCTATGTGAGGTTGAGAGCCATTTGAGTGACTCCACCAACCATACGAGTGAGAGCATCATATTGGGAGTGAGTGAGCCACAACACTTAGCGAGTGAGGTAGTTGACACGGCATGTGAGGCCACTATGATTTCTAATGACTTAACCTCTACTCCTAGTGTGTTTTCTTCTTTGGTGCTAGGTCTCCTACATGAAGACATGCCTACCCTCGGTGAGTCCATCCCTCCAATGGAGACAACGATGGCCATGGTGGACAATGATGCACCCCCCACATGGTACCATCAAGATGAAGTTGACAACGATTGGATCTTCGACACCTCACCTACAGCACATGAGCGATGCTCCAAAGGTAACATAGGTGATGGTGCTTCTCTTGTCCCACTAGTGGACTCTCTTGACAATGATTGCTTGCATGATGTTGATCCACCTATTCCCATGCTTCACGCTAATGAGACTTCTTCATGCCTTGACTTACCTACTTATGATGAATATGATGATGAGCATGTTGAGTTGCCTAGTTGTGATGCTATGCTCCATAGGATATCATGTGAAAATTCTTTTGGTCACATCATGTTTGACAACCCATTGAACTTGTCATATGCTATGAGTGAGATCTCCCATATTGCCTCATTTCAATCTCAACATAGTAACTATGCATGCCCCGTTAACATAAATCCCATTTGCACTTATGGCATAGATGACGAGATGATGGTCATTGGCTTTTGTTTCTCTTGTGATGATATTGCCATGCTTCCTTTACATGATTTGCGCAGTTCATCTACTATACCATGCCATGATCACATTGTTCCAAATATGCATTGTTTTGATGTTGTCAATATTCTCCATGTGATGTTTCCATTAATGCTCATGAGGAGACCCTCATAGTTTCCTCATATATATTAGGAGATTTTGATACATTCCATACTTTGCATGATTCCCATAATTATGTGCACCATATGCATTCCATAAATAACAATGCTCTACATATTTCTCATGATGCATTACATAATTTGAGTCTCCATTATTCTGTACATAACAACAAACCTATCATGATGGATGACATGTTTCTACATCTGAAAGTGCGTTATATCGACTAGAGGGGGGGTGAATAGGCGATTTTTATGAATTTTACAAATTCTTCACTGAGGAATTTGCCGGTGAGGAAATTCTTTAGCGAAGAAATGCATGCAGCGGAATAAGTACTCAGAAGTAAGCATAGCAGATTACAGGCATAGTCATCATGATGAAATGAAGACACTCACAGAGTACCGAAAGCGTAATCACAGGATAACACAAGATGAAGACAAACAGACTGAAGAAATTGAACTGAGGAAATTGAGAAAGTCTTGATCAAAGTCTTCAAACACAGATATGACAAACACTCAACACAAGAATGAGGAAATGAAAAGGTTGAGGAAATAGAACCAGTTAGGTTGGTGAAGACAATGATTTGGTAGACCAGTTCCAACTGCTGTCTCGGTTATACGTCTGTTGGAGCGGCCGAGTATTTAAACTCGAGGACACGCAGTCCGGACACCCGATCCTTGAAAGCACGCAGCTCGGGACACCAAGTCCTCACCGTATTCTCCTTGAACTAAGGCCACGCAGACCTCGTCCAATCACTCGTGGTAAGTCTTGAGGATAACGAATAGTAATATTATTAATGCCTCTACAATCAACACACATACTGCGACGTACCATCCTTTTTAGGCACTAGTATAATAGGAACAGCACAAGGACTAAGAGATTCGCGTATATAACCTTTGTCGAGCAGCTCCTGTGCTTGACGCATAATCTCCTTCGTCTCCTCTGGATTGATGCGGTATGGTGCGCGGTTGGGTAGCGATGCACCGGGAATTAAGTCAATTTGATGCTCAATCCCTCGAATAGGTGGTAATCCGGTGGCACGTCTTGTGGGAAGACGTCGGCGAACTCTGCAAAATGTTAGTGATAGCGGGGCAAAGAGGAAGGCACGTCCTCGAATGAAAATAATGCCTCTTTGCACACAAAAGCATAGCAAACAGATTTGCTAGAATCTAGCTCATCAATATCAGATTTGGTGGCAAATAAACATGCACTTTTCAGTTTAATTTCAGAAGCAACATTAGATGGTTTATTATTAGGCTTCATTTGTTGCTCAAATTCTTTTGCCACAATCTGATTTTCACTCTTATTTTTCTCCTGTTTTGCTTTATTAGCTCTATTAATATCATCTTTCAAAATGGAATCAGAGTCATAGGAAGCAAAGTAATATTCTTATCCTTGTGAACAAGAGTATCTGATTGTTTCTACCATGGTGTACAGAATTTTATCAAATTGCCATGGTCTACCAAGTAATAAGGAACATGCTTGCATAGGTACCACATCACAATCAACATAATCAGCATATGTAGAGATACTAAAATGCACACGAACAGACGTGTTACCTTAACCTTGCCGCTGTTGTTGAACCATTGGATGTAGTAAGGATGTGGATGTGGTCTTGTGGTGAGAAAGCTTCTCCACCATATCCATGCTAGCCAAGTTGTTGCAGCTCCCTCCATCCATGATGGCGCTTGAATAGAACGTTCCTTCACAACTCCTTTGTATGGAACAAGTTATGCCTCTGATTTTGCTCGGCTTGTGTAACCTGCACACTCAAAACACGTTGAGCAACTAAACATTCATACTGTCAAGATCTTGACAGCCATGTATTGCGTCTCAGGATCAGAATCATCTCCACCGTGTTCTTCATGTGTAATAAGAGCCAAAGTCTCTTCATCATAGTCACTAGCAGACTCATACCCACCATCCTCGGTAGCAATCATCACACGCTGAGATTGGCATTCTCTCATAAAATGTCCTCTTCCCTTACAACGACGACAAATAATATCACTTGTGTGCCTGTTGGCGCCATGGAAGAAGAGCTCTGTAGGCCCAAAGGTGTACTCTTGGCGGATAGTGGTGGTTGTGCCTGCTTTCTTGTATCACGGTTGGAGGTGGCAGCCGGCGGAGGTGCCGGTGTAGTAGAGCGTGTGGAAGTAGATGATGCGTGGTGTCCATGATGAAGGTCGACCTGCGAGAAAAGTTAGTCCGCGCCGAGGCACTGTCGATCCTGCACTTCACGTTCAGCTTTACAAGCAAGATGGAATAATCGAGTGATATTATTATAATCCTTGTAGTCTAGAATGGTCTGAATCTCTCTATTTAATCCACCCGAAAGCGTGCAAGCATAGCTTCATTCTCCTCAACAATACCACATCTAATCAAGCCAGTTTGTAATTCCCGATAATATTCTTCTACCGAATTTTTCCTTGTCTTAAGCGCTGCAATTTTTGAAGTAATTCACGCTGATAATATGGTGGAACCCAACGAGTCGCATAGCAGTTTTCAAAGCAGCCCAAGTAGCGGGACAGGATATAATCTACAATGTTCGACCACCAAACACATGCAAAGCTAGTGAAAGCACAAACAGCAGCAGGAACACGTCTCTCCTCGGGATATTGTAAACATGTAAATCGTTGTTCAGTTTCTAACTCCCAAGTAAGATATATATCAGAACATATCTACCCTCAAATGGTGGAATATTCAATTTCAGTTTAGGGAGATGGTCATGATCTCGTACTGAAGGGGAGCCCAACATTGCCATTATTTGCATGTGGGCGACACGGTGGTTGTGGTGCTGGTGGTTGCACGTAGTTCGATGTTGATCAACCTCATCCTCGTAAGCTCTCACATAATCATCCTCCCCGCCGCAGCAGCAGGAGCCACTGAAGTATCAACAAAGAGCACCAAAGAGCTTGGCCAGGTGAAGAGGGACACGGGAAGCTCGGCGGAGGGCTGTTTCACGATGTAGAGGTGCGTTAGGTGCAGGTGGTGGTGGTAGTGGTAGACGCCTTGAGCAATTCATTAAACCTGTTATCGAGCTTTGTTTGAACGCCTTCTCAATGCCATCTATCTTCTCCATGGCCTCTTCAAATCTATTTAGCACATCGTCCACCTGCCCACTCATCATTTGTTGAAACTTATCATGTAGCGCTTTGTTTGTCATGTTCTCCCGGTCGGTCTAAATCGGCTTGTGATCCTGCCATGGTTAGCAGCAATAGAAACACACAAGAATATGATTGACGGACTACTAGGAAGTGGTGGTGGTGGTGTGGTGGACGATCACAAATCCGTCAAGCAAATCTCAAATTCTTACCAGTTCTTACCCAAGAAGAAAGCGGTGATCGGCAACCGATGTAGTCAAAACTCTCAAAGCTTGGATAGAGCGATTACGGTGAGAGTCAAGCGCACGATGTAGATGTATGTGGAGCTGGGAAGGCTTATAATATGGTAGCAAAAAGGGTCACAATAATCAATTCAGAGATGCAAAGTTGAATAAGCGCTCAACGACGAGATCTTGTCTTTGGTCCTAGGCTAGACCGTGCTAGAGACGCGAGCCTAGAACACTAACAAAATCACGGCGCTGCACGGAAACAACGGAAAAGCACACTCTGAATTTTTTTTCGCTCTTCCTTTTTTTTTTTTTTGCTTTTTTTTTTTTTCTTTTTTTTTTTTTTTTTGCGAAAAATCACTATAATGGCGAGTGTCTCAAAACTCTTCCTGTGTCAAATCGACAGGATGGGCACGAAATTTTTTCACCAAAAAAAATTTTTTTTTGCCGCCTTGACCCAAAAAGCTGAAACGGGTCAAAAAACTTTCTATAACGGCGATCGTCTCAATCCACTTAGAAACACCTAAAATAGGATAGCGAGAAATTTTTTGACAAGTACGTTTTGGAAAATTTTGGGCCTAAGCGAGGTGGTTTCAGGACTCTTTTTTTTTTTTTCGAAACCTACTCCGCAAGGAAACACGAATCGGAAACTAGATGGATCTCGAAAACAACCCTAATATGCAAGGAACTTCGGATTGGTGGTGGATATATGGTGGTGGTATATGGCGCGGTGGTGGTAGCGGTGGTAGTATATGGATATGGATCGGTGGTGGTATATGGACACGGATTGGTGGTGGTATATGGATACGGATTGAAGCGGTGATGGTAGGTGGCGAGGCGATGATGATGGTGCGGTGGCGGCGTGACAACTTATGACCAGAACTCGAAACTCTAAAAGACTAGACGCTAAGACCAGCAACTAGACACGACGATGCAACCGCAAATTCAACAAAGCAAAACCCTAAAAAGATTATGCAAAGGCTCGATTGGTTCGGATATGATGAACTAACCCTAATTTTTTGTGACTTTTTCGTGGACAATAGGTATGAAGAACAGACTCGATCTAAACTACGAAAACTGTAAAATCTCACCGAGCAACACCGGAAATCGATACCACTTGATAGGGGCAAAGGTGTCCCGTCTTTCGATGAGATGTTGGTTTTCGCTTTGGAGGAAGTCGACTTTGACGATCCGACTACTGAGCGTCGAGGACGTCGCGCCTTAGCAATCGCTAAACCAACTCCGAGAGGTTATTGACCACGCCGAGCACGATCAACGACCACGAGGGCATTTCCTGCGAGCAAGCGAAGAACAAGCAAGAAACTGAGATTGCAATCTGGATATTGCGAATATAAGATGAAAGCTTTATTGATCAAGGTGGGGTTACTGTGGCGCCTTTGTGCGGTCGTGGAACACAAGCGAAATGCAGCGAAGTTGCAGCTATGGCGAACTTTAATCTAAACAAAACCCAAGGTCTAAGCGGTGCCCTAAGGGCTGTATATATGGAGGAAGAGGGGGAATTTCGTGGCCCTTGGTGGAGGGGTCCAAATCAACCCTAACTCTTGTTTCCCCACACATACGGACTCTAAAACAGCCTATACTTAAGTATTTCGAAATTACATGGGCCTGGCCCAATAATAAGGTGACGAGCACCTAGAATAGCCTATGGACGAATATTATGAAGTGGCATCTTGTATATTTCGTCCAAGGCCTCATGCACTCATTAGGGTGGCTTCAAAGTCCTGGAATCATCACTTGTAACTCCGTTCTTGTTCCCCTTGCACATGCCAACATCTCCATGCTTGAACTTGCTCCTAGGTTCATCTTTCTTGTCCATGGTAGGCCCTTCATTTGTAAGCAAAACAAACGTATCCAATTTAGGCAGCATCATATTCTCATGAACATTAGAATCGTTACCAAGAAACGGAAGTACCGATAATTCAATTGGCGTCTTGTGAGCTCGAGTAATTGGTCCAAGATGTATAGCAGCAGGGGCTGTGGGTGTAACAATGGTATTGATGTCCTCATCAAAGAAGGTGACAAGAAGGTTGAGCACGGGACTATCCCTTCAACCAAGGCGGCGATAGGAGTTGAGCATGGAGATATTTGCACCAACATCTCTCTGACACCCACATATCATGAGATGACCCAATTGCCATGTGAGGAGAGCCACCAACCCATTAGTGAGATGAGTGACTCCACCCTATATGACATTGAGTGCATTTCTTATGAGAGGATGAGTGTGACCACCACTAGTCCCACACTTGAGAGCATGCCACACATCCTATGTGAGGTTGAGAGCCATTTGAGTGACTCCACCAACCATACGAGTGAGAGCATCATATTGGGAGTGAGTGAGCCACAACACTTAGCGAGTGAGGTAGTTGACACGGCATGTGAGGCCACTATGATTTCTAATGACTTAACCTCTACTCCTAGTGTGTTTTCTTCTTTGGTGCTAGGTCTCCTACATGAAGACATGCCTACCCTCGGTGAGTCCATCCCTCCAATGGAGACAACGATGGCCATGGTGGACAATGATGCACCCCCCACATGGTACCATCAAGATGAAGTTGACAACGATTGGATCTTCGACACCTCACCTACAGCACATGAGCGATGCTCCAAAGGTAACATAGGTGATGGTGCTTCTCTTGTCCCACTAGTGGACTCTCTTGACAATGATTGCTTGCATGATGTTGATCCACCTATTCCCATGCTTCACGCTAATGAGACTTCTTCATGCCTTGACTTACCTACTTATGATGAATATGATGATGAGCATGTTGAGTTGCCTAGTTGTGATGCTATGCTCCATAGGATATCATGTGAAAATTCTTTTGGTCACATCATGTTTGACAACCCATTGAACTTGTCATATGCTATGAGTGAGATCTCCCATATTGCCTCATTTCAATCTCAACATAGTAACTATGCATGCCCCGTTAACATAAATCCCATTTGCACTTATGGCATAGATGACGAGATGATGGTCATTGGCTTTTGTTTCTCTTGTGATGATATTGCCATGCTTCCTTTACATGATTTGCGCAGTTCATCTACTATACCATGCCATGATCACATTGTTCCAAATATGCATTGTTTTTGATGTTGTCAATATTCTCCATGTGATGTTTCCATTAATGCTCATGAGGAGACCCTCATAGTTTCCTCATATATATTAGGAGATTTTGATACATTCCATACTTTGCATGATTCCCATAATTGCGTGCACCATATGCATTCCATAAATAACAATGCTCTACATATTTCTCATGATGCATTACATAATTTGAGTCTCCATTATTCTGTACATAACAACAAACCTATCATGATGGATGACATGTTTCTACATCTGAAAGTGCGTTATATCGACTAGAGGGGGGGTGAATAGGCGATTTTTATGAATTTTACAAATTCTTCACTGAGGAATTTGCCGGTGAGGAAATTCTTTAGCGAAGAAATGCATGCAGCGGAATAAGTACTCGAAGTAAGCATAGCAGATTACAAGCATAGTCATCATGATGAAATGAAGACACTCACAGAGTACGAAAGCGTAATCACAGGATAACACAAGATGAAGACAAACAGTGAAGAAATTGAACTGAGGAAATTGAGAAAGTCTTGATCAAAGTCTTCAAACACAGATATGACAAACACTCAACACGATAATGAGGAAATGAAAAGGTTGAGGAAATAGAACCAGTTAGGTTGGTGAAGACAATGATTTGGTAGACCAGTTCCAACTGCTGTCTCGGTTATGCGTCTGGTTGGAGCGGCCGAGTATTTAAACTCGAGGACACGCAGTCCGGACACCCGATCCTTGAAAGCACGCAGCTCAGGACACCAAGTCCTCACCGTATTCTCCTTGAACTAAGGCCACGCAGACCTCGTCCAATCACTCGTGGTAAGTCTTGAGCGACTTCCAAACCTTCACATACTTGGTCACTCGGCGATCCACAATTCCTCTTGGATGCTCTAGACCGTGACGCCTAACCGTCTGGAAGAAGCACAGTCTTCAAAGGTAAAAGCGTCGGATCCACGCGGGATCAATTTCTTGATGATGCTCAATCACTTTGGGTTTGTTGGGGTTTGGTTTTGGGTTTTCCTCACTTTGGGTTTTCCTCACTTGATGATTTTCTCTCAAAGTCCTCGGAGGATGGGTTGCTCTCAAATGACAAGTGTCAAGTTCTCTCGGGCAGCCAACCAACTAGTGGTTGTAGGGGCGGCTATTTATAGCCTAGGGAGCAGCCCGACATGATAAGACATAAATGCCCTTCAATGATATGACCGTTAGGTGGATAAGATATTTTGGACAGGTGGCGAAGACAACAACGGTCGGAAATTTGAACATCAAATTCCTCGGGGCTATCATGTTCCTCCTTTGTGTAGGCAATTCGACTGGCGAATTCCTAACTCCTCGATCGAACAAATTCCTCGGTGACGGAAGAGCTTCGTCTCATCCTTCAAGAAATTGACTGAGCTGTATGAGATTTCAAAAGCTTCACTCGAGGGATTGGTAGGTGTAGGATTTTGAGTTGAGCATCAAATGGAAATTTTTCCTTAGTATTTCCTCGACCCCCTTTAACGATGCGGTGTTTCCTATGACTCAAGAAAGAGAAATGAAACTACGAAAACAAAAGTCTTCACGCTTCATATTCCTCAGCGATTACCAAGTCTTGAAATCACACCAATTTCTTCACTTTCAAAGTCTTGAGAAAGTCTTGAATATCAAATTCTTGGTTGAAGAAATTCATTTTAGGGTCGACTTTCACCGTAAATATCAAACTCCTCATAGACTTATAGACCTGTGTACACTTACAAGCGCATTAGTTACTTAACCTATAAGTCTTCAATACACCAAAATCACTAAGGGCACTAGATGCACTTACAATCTCCCCTTTTGGTGATTGATGACAATACAAGTTAAGTTTTCAACGGGATAAACATATGAAGTGTAAATACTGATAATGAGGATTTTGATTGCAAGATATAGAAGAACTCCCCACGAAGATGTGCATAGTGAGGAATTTGCTTTTGAGGCAATGCACATTTGAAGAATTGAATCATGGAGATCTCCCCTATATCTTGTAATTCATACGCATTTGACATATGATATGAGGAATTTGAAATGCATGATGAAATATGGTGCTTGATGATATGCGAGCATGCAAAATAATGCATAAAGAGTATCAGAGCCCAATGCGTATGAGGAATTTGAAACTTTTCATAAGTATCGATCCCAAATCGATTTGAAGAGTTTCACCGAGCTCATGAGGATCGAGCATAACAAGGATCAACACATATCAACACTCATCGTAATCGAGCATAGAGCAAAAGCATAATGCATCAAAAGTATCAAAGCACCATCGGGTTTAAGATTACAACTCGATCCAATAAAGGTTTCGTAAGAGCGAGTTGTAACTTAATAAAATATAGTATATAGACAAAAACGAGACCCGCTTGAAGACTAACTCAAATTTCTCCCCTTTGTCATCGAATGACCAAAAGGATCGGCGAGGACTAACGCTCTTGAAGAATTTCAAGTTGAAGGCGGGCGCTTGACATTGTCGGGGTTGTTCATTGAAGTAGGACCAGCAGCGATGTCTTCCAAATCTTCATTTTCATCAGTGTCGCGAGATGAAGAATAAGAGCTGGCCACCAAGGAAGGAACTTTGACTTTCTTGAATTTCTTCGGAGGAGGTGCAGACCAGTCAAATTCTTCCTTAGACCCATTGATTTCAGTTCTTCTTCATTGTAGACATGTGACAGAACAGCCCAGGTGCGCTTGAAGGTTTCATGAATATAGTAGTGGTTTTTCTTCACTGCATTGTGAGTTGAGGTCATGTTGTAAAGAATAGTACCAAGCGGACGTTTGACCCACTTGTGATTGCGATCAACCTTCCGATGAAGGCGAGGAGTAATTCACGATCGATCATCACCACAGGTGCGTTCCTTGAGGATTTTGCTTGGTGAGGTATTTCTTCTTTGAGTCATGTGTGGCGAGTCATCATTGGTGGAGTAAGATGCTGCTTGCTGAAACTGTCCATCAATGGACGAATGCCTTCATCTATCACAGCGATAGCCTTTCCCTTTTCATCAGCTAAGGCAATTGGCCGTTTGAGGACTTCAATCGAGGCGGGTAGCTGCGATGGTTCAAAGTGTCGACCTTGTAATTCAAAGAAGATCTTGACCGATGAATCTCATAATCCAAGGTGCATAAGGCTTCAACTCAAAAGGTGACATGGCAATGTTGGCCAGAGTCCTCATGAAGAAATCATGGAAATTGACGGGAACGCCATGGATGATGTTGAAAAGCATATTCTTCATGATGCCAACGACTTCTTCATCATTCGAGTCGTGGCCCTTGATAGGACTCATAGTCTTCGACAAAATTCGATAGACTGTTCGAGGCACATATAACAATTCCTTGACGAGGAATTTGGTCCTTGGAGCTTGCCTTGGTTTCAATGGCTTCATCAACACTTGCATATAGTGATTTGAAAGTTCCTTTTCTTCATAGATGCGGCGTGCACCGCCAATCGGAGGATCGAGAGGAAGGGCACGAAGCAATTCACTTCTTTGGAGCCTTGTAGTGAGTGTTTTCGTCATCAATCCAAGACCCATGAAGTCACATCTTGACGTCTCCGGTGATGTGAAGTGTTGCATAGAACTGAAGAATTAGCTCTTCATTCCAATCACATATTGTAGTTGAGAAGACCTGCATCGTGAAGAACACTTAGAACGGGCTCAAAGCCAGGCAGCGACTCCATATCCACATGAGGAATATGAGCATGATCGAAGATTTTGTCCTTGTTGAAAAGCACCGAGGAATAGAAGTTTGCTTGGTGGCAGTCGAGCGCCTCTTCCTAATCCGAGCAGAGTCATAAGGATTATATTCATGAAGAACACATGCTCAACAAAGAAATCTTCAGCCTTGAACTTTTGCTTGGTCGAGTACGGATTCTTCTGCTTTGGCAGAGGGGTGTCAGTCAGTTGCATCACCACCTCTGGAATCATAAGTTCAGGTTCTTTAGCTTGAGGAATTTCTTGATCCTCAACTTGCGATCGAGGATTTTCAGCAGCGGCAGCAGTTTCATCAGCGCTAGTGGCTGGAATTTCTTCATGCACAGGACTCGTGGGTTGATTTTCTTCAATGTCTATTTGAGCAATGCATGCGGGGGAGTGAGGAACTTGTTGAAGCGGGGTGAAGAGAGGAGTATTGGGATGCTGACTTTCCCAAAAGTCATCATTGATCACTGGAGTGGTGCATCCAATATCCACATCTTCATTTTCATTTTCAATTTCCTCAGCACCATCTTGAGGAATTTCATGGTCTGATGAGGGAATGGCGGAGTTGAAGGGACAGCTTCCACTTCAATTTCTTCATCAATTTTCTCGACGAGGCAGGAGATTGATGTTCTTCATCGATCCGGTTGGAATTTCATATTCTTCTCCAAAAGGAACTACTTCCTTTGATGGTATGGAGGAAATTGAATAGCATCAATCGGGTTTTCAACAGAGCTGGTCATAGGCTTCATTTTCTTCGCAGAAAGAATCGACGCAATGTGATGCTTTTCTTTTCTTCACAGCAGCTCTTTCCAGCCTTTAGTTTTCTTCACATCGAAGCAGATGGAAGAATTGGAGTTGGAATTGGCGCTGGAGGAGCCGAGGAATTTGGGCAGTTTCTTCAGAGCAACGATCGAGTTCCCTGTCATGAGTAGTTTCTTGAGCGCACCACTAGTGGGTGCCTGCGTTTCTTCGGTGGCTGGAATTTCTTCATCACCTGCCTCATCATCGATGGCACGTGGGCGACAAGCTGTTTCTTCCTTGGGCTAGGCCGAGGACCACGTCCATTGTTGCTTTTGTCTTCAGCAGCGGGCGGGCCGATGAAGAATTGAAAGCAGCTGAGGAATTTGCAGAGGTGCCTAAGGCAATTGAAAAACCAGCAGTCCTTTGACAAGTGGCGAGATGCACAGGAACTGAAGGTTTGGACGGAACAGCTGAGGACTTTGATGGAGCAGCAGCGGTGTGAGGAATTTGTTGCTGAGGAATTTGCCTGGAAGGAGCTGCTGAGGAACTTGGCCGTGAGGGCATAGATGAAGAAGCACTTGGCTTATTTGCGCACTTCTTTTGCATCGATTTCTTGGCTTGGCGAGACCTCGATGGCGGCAGCAGCGGCAGAATCCTCATTGAATTTCTTCACCGCCTTTGCTTGCTTAGCCAACTTTGCTTGGCGTTTAGCCCACTCATCGGAAAGTCCTCACGCGTTTGGCGCTAGTGGGATCAGCTATTTGGCCCGGTGCCAAAGGAGCTCTTGGGCATGGAGGATTTAACGCTAATTTCTTCATGTACTTAGGTGTAACATAGCGGTATTCCTTCCATTCCGTGCCCATCTCCGTTCAATCTTCTCAGATATCGCACCTTGCGTTGGTTTTTGCTTTCCTCATCGGTGTGCAATAGTCAGCATATATTTCCTCGTGGATTTGAATCTGTCATGACCTCGGGTTTCTTTCCTCCCTTCTGCGGCTTCTTGCCATCGCCATTTTCTTGGTGAGGAAATTGAACAATTGAGTTCTCTGAAGGAGTGTGCAGTTTTTCTTCGAGGAACGCTGCAAATGAGTTAAGTTTATGAGAACCTAGGGATTCAGCAGCGGACATTTGTACCGTGAGCAGTATAGGTGCGAGGAATTTGAAGAGGTCATATCGTTCTCGGAGGTTTTTAAAAAACAAGTTTGAGGATTTTGACCAGATGAGCCTTGAAGAATTTCAATAAGCGTTCTTTATCTTAGGTTCGAGTTGTATAGATCGAAGATCCACACAATTGAGGAATCTTGAAGAAAATCATTGCTTAGAGAAATGAGTCAAGAGATTTGAGGTGTTCATATGTGTGAAGAATTTGAAATAAACACCTTTGAGGAATTTGAAGAAAATTTGAGAATCAAAGCGAGTAAATAAAAGTAACTTTTAATTTACCCGAAGTGAAGAACACGACGAACTGAGATGAACAGTTTAGAAGTTCGTCCGTTCAGATCTTCTCCGCCCTAACTTGGCAGAGGAAATCAGCTACGGCGACGGCGGAGTGAAGAAATTCCACGGTCGGTAGCGATGTACGTCGGCGAAGAGGTCAAGGCAGTGAAGCTTTTCCTCACCGGCGACGATGGAGTAGCGGCGCTTAGGGTTTCGAGGAGCTCGGCGGGAGAGAGATCGGCGGAGTAAAAGAGTGATGAAGGGAGAGAGGGGTATTTATAGCCACGGTGAAAAGCGGCTCGTCCAAGAATTAGGACGAACATGCCCCTAACCGCTTCCTTCTCATGACATGTGTCACCCACGTCTGTGTAGTGGAGATCGTGTGCGATCGTGGGTGGATATAATAATGCATCGTGGGATGCGGAGCGGTTTAATGGTAAAATAGAAGTTTGGATAAGATTCGTTTTAAAAGTTCCGTTCGCAATTTCTTCAAATATCAAGGACACGGTGAAGAATTTTGAGCGAGTTTCAAAGTAGAACGCACATGAAGAATTTGTGAATGGATTGGGTTGAGTATAGCATAGAGGAAGGGTCCGATCACATTCACTTAGCGAAAAAGCGACTTGAAGAAATAGCCATAAGTGAATCTTGTAGAGGACATAAATCCATATATATATATAGCCAATGAAGAAAGATGACGAAACAAAGTGAAGAATTTGCAAAGTTGAAGAATTTGAAAAATGAAGAATTTGAAAAACTGAAGAATTTCAAAAGCGAGGAAAAACTCAAATTGAAGATTTTCAACTTTGGTGGTGGCGTGACCCACCAGATAAGAATTATGATTTCAGACACAGCGTACAATTGTCGTAGGGTTACGAGAATCAAATTCTTCATTGATTTCTTCACATTTAGAGTGTTATTCTTCATTTTGATTGAAGAAAACGTTTCTTCATGTGTTGCACATCTAAGTCATCAATTTTGCATAAGTGTTAGGATGTGTGTCCTTTTCAAAGAACGTTCAAGATTCTAAGATATTTAGCTCACACCGCAACTTGCTAAATCTCTTCTCATCCAAGGGCTTAGTGAAGATATCAGCTAGCTGTTCTTGATCTTCACGTGCTCGATGGAGATGTCGCCCTTCAACACATGATCACGAAGAAAATGATGACGAATTTGAATGTGCTTTGTCTTGAGTGCTGAACTGGTTGTGAGCAATCTTGATGGCACTCTCATTGTCACAATGAGAGGCACATTCTTCACGTTGATGCCGTAGTCCTTGAGGGTTTGCTTCATCCATAGTAATTGAGCACAACACGAGCCAGCAGCAATGTATTCAGCTTCCGCGATGGACGGTGATACGCAGTTCTGCTTTCTTCGAGGACCAACGGACCAAAGATCGTCCGAGGAAATGACAAGTACCAGATGTTGACTTGCGGTCCACACGATCACCAGCATAGTCGAGTCGAGAATATCCAATGAGATCAAAAGTAGAGCCCTTGGGGTACCATAATCCTAGTGTTGGTGTGTGAGCTAGATATCGAAGAATATGCTTCACAGCCTTATGGTGTGATTCCTTCGTGTAGCTTGAAATCGGGCACACATGCAAACACTAAGCATTATATCTGGCCTAGATGCACATAAATACAATAAGGAACCAATCATGGGCGGTATACCTTGTGATCAAGTCAATACCATTTTCATCGATTGCATAGATGGCCATTTGTGGGCATAGGAATTTTGACGCCTTTGCAATCTTGCATGCCAATTTCTTGAGGACATCTTTGAGGTATTTCTCTGAGATATGAATATGCCATTGTGTTGTTGATTTAATTTGAAGACCTAAGAAGAATTTCAACTCTCCCATCATAGACATTTGATATTCTTCACTCATCATATAGGCAAATTCATCACTATAACGTTGGTCAAGACAGCCAAAGATAATATCATCAACATATATTTGGCACACAAACAGTTCACCATCATAAGATTTAGTAAAGAGAGTAGGGTCGAGTGAACGGGTGTGAAGCCATTCTTCACGAAGAATTCCTTCAATGTATCATACCACGCCTTGAGGGCTTGCTTGAGGCCATAGAGGGCCTTATTTAGTCTGAAGACTTTGTCGATTCTTTGGATCTTCAAAACACAGGGGTTGAGCAACATATACTTCTTCCTCAAGCTTACCATTGAGGAATGCACTTTTCACATCCATTTGATATAAAGTGATATTGTGATGGTTAGCATAAGCGAGTAATATCTAATAGACTCAAGTCTAGCAACAGTGCAAAAGTTTCATCGAAATCAATTCCTTCAACTGCGTGTAGCCTTGAGCTACTAGTCGTGCCTTATTCCTCACCACAAGACCATTTTCATCTTGCTTGTTGCGGTAGATCCACTTTGTGCCAATGATATTATGCTTGCGAGGTCTGACGTTTGACCAGTTCCCAGACGTTGTTGAGCTCGAATCGATGTAATTCTTCTTGCATGGCCTGAATCCACTCCGGCTCGAAATGCTTCATCTACCTTAGTGGGCTCTGTGATAGAGACAAAAGCATAGTGCCCACAAAAGTTAGATAAGTGTGAAGCTTTTGAGCGAGTGAGAGGACTGGCGCTTCAATGTCATCGATGATCTTGTCAACTTGTACTTCTTTTGCAACGAGGATGAGCTGGTTGTCTTGAGGAATTTGATCATTTTCCTCGGCACCATTTTCTTCACATTATCTTGGTGCATCACTCGGCGTTCTTCACGTCAGAATGAATTCTTCAGCAGTTTCTTGATGGGAATGACATCCTCGGTTGCCTTGAATCTGATAGAATCCTCGGTGCTGGTTCGCCTAACACGTAAGGTAGGTGCTCTCTTTGCGAGCCATTAGTTTCATCGAACCGCACATCTCTGATGTCAACAATCTTGTGAAGTGCGATGTTGAAGACTCAGTAGGTGTCGAGTCCTTTCCGTAACCAAGCATAAAACCTTCATGTGCTTTCGGTGCAAATTTAGAGTGGTGGTGAGGATCTCTAATCCAGCATTTAGCACCGAAGACTTTGAAATAACTTACATTGGGTTTCTTGTCAGTGAGGAGTTCATAGGCAGTCTTCTTGAAGAATTTGTGAAGATATACTCTGTTGATGATGTGACACGCAGTGTCAATTGCTTCAATCCAGAAACGACTAGGCGTTTTGTATTCATCAAGCATAGTGCGAGCCATCTCAACAAGAGTTCTGTTCTTGCGCTCCACGACGCCATTTTGCTGAGGAGTATAGGGAGCAGATAACTCATGAGTAATACCAAGTTCATCAAGATAATCCTCAAGTCCGGAATTCTTGAACTCAGTTCCATTGTCACTCCTGATGTGCTTGATCTTCACACCAAAGTTGGTTGAAGCCCTCGAGGAAAATCGTTTGAAGATTTCCTGCACTTGATTTTTGTAAGTAACAATGTGTACCCATGTGTAGCGAGAGTAATCATCAACAATAACAAAGCCATATAGAGATGCATCATTAGTGACAATGAGTAATGATTGGGACCAAAGAGGTCCATGTGAAGCAATTCAAGGGACGAGTAGTGGTCATGATAGTCTTCATTGGATGCTTGGCCTTGGTCATTTTTCCAGCTTCACGAGCACCGCATAAGTGATTCTTGAGGAATTTGACATTCTCAATGCCAATGACATGCTTCTTCTTCGCAAGCGTGTGCAAATTCCTCATGCTGCGTGACCAAGTCGTCGATGCCATAGCCAGCCTTCGAAGCTTTTGCAAGTAGACACACGGCTGGTTGTGGTCCTGTGGAAAAATCAACAATATACAAGTCTCCTCTCCTAAAGCCTTGAAGACTTTGGAATTGTCGACTTCCATAATCACAACACAACGATACTTGCCAAAGATGACAACCATATCAAGATCACAAAGCATTGAGACCGACATGAGGTTATATCCTAAAGACTCAACAAGCATGACTTTGTCCATGTGCATGTCCTTAGAGATAGCAACCTTACCAAGTCCCAATACGACTTTTGCCTTTGTCAAGAAAGATGATATGCTTGAGATGTGACGGTGATAAGGGAGCATCCATCAATAGATTCTTGTCACCACCATGTGATTTGTACATCCACTATCGAGAACCCACTCAGTGGCTTTGGGTTGATCATCCTGCAGATGAATTAGTACAACTTACGATCTCATATACTTCATCAGTGAAGAATATGATATCAAGTTCATCGGATGAATTTCATCAGTTAGTATTTTAGAAAAGCAGTATGAGGACGTGTGAAATGAAAATTCATTTCATCTTGATTAGCCTGCGTCCTTTCAGGCAATTTCGTCAGGCCCCCAGCAAATTCTTCAGACGTTTAAGACACGTCTGGAGACCTGACCCTGCAGAAGAGATTAGTTCTTTTTCTTCACCACCCACATCTGAAGGGGTGGCAAAGAGTTCATCATTCTGCGAGCACCATATGAGAATGGTGGCATAGAAGCCAAACCATTTCGTTTCACATAAGAGGGGTTAGGGTAAGCATATGAATAAGCAGAGAAATTCTTCGAGGACTTATGAACGTAATGGTTTGAAGAATAATGCACATATTCATAGCCCTTAGCTCTACCCTGCGAAACAGAGTTATTAGCACGATGATAATCATATGAGGACTTTGATCCTTTTGAGGAATTTGATCCACGTGAGGAATTTGGTCCGTATGAGGACTTGGATCCATATGAAGAGTTTTGTCCATATGAAGAATTTGATCTGGGGTTCCTTTTCTCCACAGGTGGTGTCATGAGGACATTCACCTGAAGACTTTCAAGACATTTCTTGGGAACCCAGATTTTCTTCATAGGGGACCGTTCTGCGATTAGTGCCAACATATCTAGCAAATACTTCACCATTCTGATTTTTGAACAGTTTATAGTTTGAGTCAAATAACTCATCATCGAATGAGGAAATTCACATGTAAAACCAGATAAGGTAGATGGATCAATCGAGGTCCCTTTGCAGCAACCCATGAGGTTTTGGGATCTGCTCGGGCTTCGATCGTTCCATCAAGATTGAGTTTCCTCTCAAAGGCAATACCCTCTTTCCTAGGGTTTCTGTTGAGGATCTGCTTTTAAGCACATCACAAAGAGTCGATGCCCTTTGAGGCTTTTGTACATGCTGTCATGTACAATTCCTTCAACCCTGCATCGTCAAGGATACTAGCAATGTCCTCGGTGAGGAATTAGTGATAGCGAGGCAGGTGAAGAATTTGTAACAGTTGAAGCATTTGAACATTCGGTGAAGAATTAGCGATTCACGTTCAATGCACTTTAAGCATGGAGGAACAAATTCTTCTTGAGAAGCGCTGATTTGTTGAGCAAGTAATGAATCGCGCTCCTTCGAAGATCTTCATAACTCGCTCTTAGCTTCTCAAGATCTTGCTTTCTTTGAAGAAATTCATAAGAAAGTTTCTCATGATCGATAAGAGAGTGTTATGATGACCTTGAAGGCTGTCAAGCCTAGACCGAACTTTCTCAAGATTTTCATCGAGGGCTTGAGTGCGATCCATTTCTTCACCTAACATATCATCACTCTTATCTAGCATGTTTTGAACCTTTTCAAAAGCCCTTTGTTGTTTTATAGCAATCTTAGCAAGTTTAGAGTAGCTGGGCTTAAGATCCTCATCGATTCATTTTCACTTGGATTCGGAGGAGGTATAATTGAGTACCTTAGCA
Organism: Aegilops longissima; assembly: GCA_021605205.1. NCBI lineage: Eukaryota > Viridiplantae > Streptophyta > Magnoliopsida > Poales > Poaceae > Aegilops > Aegilops longissima. Next base: position 260,435,397 of record CM038679.1, read on the forward strand.
CCTTTTGCCATGAAGCAATAGGTGGGGCGTAGTCATCATTTTCCTCATCAGTTTGTTGGTGGAGTCAGTTTCTTGATGTTGAAGATGGACTTGCTAACATAAGCGATAGCAAGAGCCGGACTAGCCACACCAGATTCAGATTCTTGGACTCCTCCTCTTCCTCATTTTCCTCGATTCAGCTTCAGAGTCCATTTCCTTGCCAATGAATGCCCGAGCCTTTTTGGAGCTGCTCTTCTTGTGAGAAGAAGGCTTTGAGGATTTTGATGATGAAGATTTTGATGATTTCTTCTTCTTCTTCACGTCATCGAATCTGTAATCCTTGTGTTTCTTCTTCTTCAATTCCTTTTCCCATCGAGGACAATCTTGGATATAGTGACCAGGTTTCTTGCATTTGTGGCAAAGTCTTCGCTTATAGTCACTAGATGAGGAATCACCGCTTCTTGAGGATTTTCCAAAACGACCACGTCTTGTGAATTTCTGGAATTTCTTCACGGCAGTGCTAGCTCTTGGCCAAATTCTTGAGATCTCCAAGGCTACTAGCGAGTCTTCACTCTCGATTCAGATTCAGCCTTGGCCTTGAGGCGCGTGTTCTTCCATAGCCGAACCATAGAGATCTCTCTTTTGAGAAGTGGAACTCGTGAGTATTTAGCCTTCGAGGATATCGGCAGGATCAAGAGACTTGTAGTCAGCTCGTTCTTGTATCATCGATGCGAGTGTCAAATGAGGAATCAAGCGATCTTAGCAATTTCTTCACCACCTCATGATCGGTGATGTCAGTGGCACCCAGTGCTTGAAGCTCATTTGAGATGTCAGTGAGGCGATCGAAGGTTTGTTGAACATTTTCGTTGTCGAGTCTTTTGAAGCGGTTGAAGAGATTCCGAAGAACATCAACTCGAGAGTCACGCTGAGTTGAAACACCTTCATTTACTTTGGACAGCCTGTCCCAAATGAGTTTGGCAGATTCCAAAGCACTCACTCTTCCATATTGGCCTTTGCTCAAATGGCCACATATGATATTCTTCGCTTGAGAATCGAGTTGCTTGAATCTCTTCACATCAACATCATTCGGAGAGGTGTGGTGAGGAAACACCTCTTGTCACAACATACCGTAGATCGTTGTCAATTGCTTCAAGATGCATTCGCATTTTGTTCTTCCAATGAGGGTAGTCCGTCCCATCGAAGGTAGGACACCTGCTGAGACCTTGATCATACCTGGTCGACATAACTAAAACTCCGGTGGTTAAACCAAAATCACACGAAACAAGGGAGTACCTTGCTCTGATACCAATTGAAAGTGCGTTATATCGACTAGAGGGGGGGTGAATAGGCGATTTTTATGAATTTTACAAATTCTTCACTGAGGAATTTGCCGGTGAGGAAATTCTTTAGCGAAGAAATGCATGCAGCGGAATAAGTACTCAGAAGTAAGCATAGCAGATTACAGGCATAGTCATCATGATGAAATGAAGACACTCACAGAGTACCGAAAGCGTAATCACAGGATAACACAAGATGAAGACAAACAGTGAAGAAATTGAACGAGGAAATTGAGAAAGTCTTGATCAAAGTCTTCAAACACAGATATGACAAACACTCAACACAAGAATGAGGAAATGAAAAGGTTGAGGAAATAGAACCAGTTAGGTTGGTGAAGACAATGATTTGGTAGACCAGTTCCAACTGCTGTCTCGGTTATGCGTCTGGTTGGAGCGGCTGAGTATTTAAACTCGAGGACACGCAGTCCGGACACCCGATCCTCGAGCACGCAGCTCAGACACCAAGTCCTCACCGTATTCTCCTTGAACTAAGGCCACGCAGACCTCGTCCAATCACTCGTGGTAAGTCTTGAGCGACTTCCAAACCTTCACATACTTGGTCACTTGGCGATCCACAATTCCTCTTGGATGCTCTAGACCGTGACGCCTAACCGTCTGGAAGAAGCACAGTCTTCAAAGGTAAAAGCGTCGGATCCACGCGGGATCAATTTCTTGATGATGCTCAATCACTTTGGGTTTGTTGGGGTTTGGTTTTGGGTTTTCCTCACTTTGGGTTTTCCTCACTTGATGATTTTCTCTCAAAGTCCTCGGAGGATGGGTTGCTCTCAAATGACAAGTGTCAAGTTCTCTCGGAGCAGCCAACCAACTAGTGGTTGTAGAGGCGGCTATTTATAGCCTAGGGAGCAGCCCGACATGATAAGACATAAATGCCCTTCAATGATATGACCGTTAGGTGGATAAGATATTTTGGACAGGTGGCGCCAGAAGACAAAGAACGGTCGGAAATTTGAACATCAAATTCCTCGGGGCTATCATGTTCCTCATTTGTGTAGGCAATTCAGACTGGCGAATTCCTAACTCCTCGGTCCGAACAAATTCCTCGGTGACTGTAAGAGCTTCGTCTCATCCTTTCAAGAAATTGACTGAGCTGTATGAGATTTCAAAAGCTTCACTCGAAGGGATTGGTAGGTGTAGGATTTTGAGTTGAGCATCAAATGGAAATTTTTCCTTAGTATTTCCTCGACCCCTTTAACGATGACGGTGTTTCCTATGACTCAAGAAAGAGAAAATGAAACTACGAAAACAAAAGTCTTCACGCTTCATATTCCTCAGCGATTACCAAGTCTTGAAATCACACCAATTTCTTCACTTTCAAAGTCTTCGAAAGTCTTGAATATCAAATTCTTGGTTGAAGAAATTCATTTTTAGGGGTCGACTTTCACTGTAAATATCAAACTCCTCATAGACTTATAGACCTGTGTACACTTACAAACGCATCAGTTACTTAACCTATAAGTCTTCAATACACCAAAATCACTAAGGGGCACTAGATGCACTTACAACATCACGCATCTCATTTATTTGAGCATTGGATATTTGGTGCTAACCAACACATGCACGTATGCATCATGATGGATGATGTGTACATCTACCACGCACACACAATTTTCCCTTTGTCTTTGTTTTGTGTAGGTACTCACGTATACTCGTCAACCTCTCAATCCCAAGAGCTGACGAAACGAGCTCTTGAGAGCAACGATGACTTGGGATCCCGTGGACTTTCATTCCCACCATTCCTTTTGCGCAAGGACTACGCGCATCTCTTTTACTTGTCTCTCACACAGCTATGGGCTATTTACCACTTGTCACCTTATTCCCATACTATCGTGTTCACTTTGCATGCTATTTTTACTCCTATGCCTTTGCCATGCAATTGTGACACTTGCTTGCATCTACCCATGATTCACCATTATGATAATTCTATGTGTATTTGCATGCTTGGTGGAGATCCTTGCTGCTATTGCCATGTTTATCATGTGCCCCATGCTATTGATTTTATTTTGCTCATATCTTGCCCTTATGCTTGTGAAATGTCATGTGCATTATATATGCCCACTATTTGCACACATGACATGTTTGCCATGATTCCTTCTAGTACGTTGCATCTTCGCACTACTAGCTTGCTTGACTTGACCACTATGATTACTTGCTTGGTTGCATCATCCATGTTCCACTCTTACTCGCTTTCTTGGGTTGATGACATATATGTTCATGCCTCTCACATGATATATCTTGTTTATTTTCGATTGCCTCCAATTGTTGCATCTATGCTTATTGATCTTGGAGACTTTGACACTTTACTTGTGATGCATGCTTGTTTGATTGAGCCTATTGTATTTGGTTGTTCTCGCATCATATGCCTCCATTCTATGAAATGCTCCCTTGTTCTTTCTTATGATGAGCATGATGCATACACTTGTTGGGTATCTTACCACATGAATGTTACGCTAACCTCATTTGTTTTTTCGAGTGTTTGTCATGTTCGTTCATTTTGAAGGATTCACAAGGCCATACCGTCATGAGACATATTGATTATGTGAAGGCATACAAGATGCGCAACTCCATCATCCTTGAGAAACTCCTAAAGGTGACCTCCTTCCCTTTGAGCCATCCTCAAGTACGCATATTGGATGGGCCATTCTTTCATTGTTGTTTCCTTCTTATTGTCTACATGATACATCTATTGGATGGAGAACCCGCATTGGAGATGGACCCTATGGATCTTCTAGTTGAGGAGTGCTCGGACTTAGTGAATTCACCAACGGACCACCATTTCTACCATGACATTGATCCATGGTACAACAACTCCCATAACAAGTTTGCACTTTATACATGGATTGACTTGCATTATGATTGCCTTGGTGCATCTTGTATTTCTATGTCATCCATGATATATGAGCTTGTGCATTTCCTTACCAAATTTGTTGTCATCTTTCTTGATGGCATATTCATAAATAATGATCACATTGCCTACCATCAATTGCATGATAACATAATCATATTGAGCATCCATTGCCATATTCATGCTATTGATAAACCGTCTCACTATGACATCATTTTGCACCGTGGTTGCCTTGATCATATTCACAACACATTTGTGTGCACAATGAGTGCTTTTGCTCCCATGAATGCTTTGCATATCATTCTATATCATCTTGTTCAGCTTCATGCGCTTTGTCATGAACAATCTTGCCTCACGGACTCATACTTACTTGATGGACACTTTGTGTGCGCTAACCATTGTATTTCCGAGTGTCGCTTGTGTTTGCTCTTTTTGCATGTCTACCACTCCGGCGACACCTTGGAGTACTTGGATTGCGCCATGTTTTCAACTCCGTCCAACTCCCACTCCGTCCATGACAACCGTTTCCATGGTGATGACGTTTTCGATCCGAGGTCGGATCTTTCCCAAGGGAGGGGAGATGATGCGGAGCATCCCACGATCATCCCCATGTACACTACGACTACTCCCCAAGCCCCAAGAGGACATATGACGAGACCTCGACCATACGCCATAGGGCACAAGGTGAACTCACTCCTCTTTGAACCGTCACTTTCCACATGTGAGACATGGCTACTACCTCATGCATGGACCTTGCATACACTCAGGTACAACCGAGACGACCATGGATGATCCAAGGACCAAGGCCAAGCATGGAAGAGGAGAAGGAAGAAGCCGGGAGCAAGCGGTACTACCGCCCAGGCCCAGCGGTACTACCTCCTATCATCACAAGCGGCACTACCGCTTTACATCCGCTCCACTTCCACAAAGTACAACAAACTTCGGAGATCGAACGGCTCCAGCGCGGTACTACCGCCCATCATAGCGGTACTACCGCTTGCGCGCCTCAAGCGGTACTACCGCCCGAAGGACCGGTACTACCGCCCTGTCTGTGCACAGTGTATTGGGCCAAGCCCATGTACCCATTCGCCCTCACTTACCCCTTCGTGGCTCTAGACTATATATATTCCTCCACCTCCTCCTAGTTAGGGTTAGCAAAGGATTAGCTCATGTTTGTGTGAGAGCTTTGCTCATCCACTTGGTTACCTTCTCCTCGGAGCTCAAGACCTCTTCGGAGAAGATCCCCCAAGCGGATTCAAGACCCCTCTTGGGTGGCCCCCATCAAGACCTCCTCACGGAGAAGAACCCGGTTACCTCTTGTATCGTCCTTTGTTGATCGTGGATCGTGTATCTCTCTTTGTGTTCATCGATCTAGCGCATGTGTAATAGAATCTTGTTGGTTTGAGTGATTCTCTTGTGTTTTCCCCCGTGATTTCCCTCGTGCTCTTCCGCTCGTTCTTCGTGTTCCTCGTAGGGATCCTATCCAAACGTGAAAGATCGTCCACATACGGTTCCGCCCTACATCACAATGTGAACTCGCTCCTTTCCGAACCTTCACTTCCTACATGTGAGACATGGCTACTACCTCCAACGTGTGTTCTATGCATGATCAGGTACTTGGAGGAAAGCCACGAAGCCACCACATCCAATGGAACAGCTAGCGAGGACGCCAAGTACAAGGACCAAGAGAAGAAGTTGCGCGAAGCTACAGCCACCGGATGACCGGCCCAGCCCGGACGTCCGGCCCCTGAGGACCCGAGCCGAATCTACGGATGACCGGAGCCACCGGACATCCGACGACTCCCAGCGCCCGGACGGCCGCCAGACACCGGACGTCCGACACTTTCCAGCGCCCGGACGACCGACGCCGACCGGATGTCCGACACCACCTGTCCAGAGCCAAAACGCCGGACGTCCGGGATGCACCGGACGACCGGACCCTCGCGAGCCACCGAACGTCCGGTACCTGTCGGACGTCCGGCGCCTGTGCGCCCGCCCGTGTGTTGGGCCGAAGCCACTTACCCTTTCATTCACCTAGACTATATATACTCCTCCACCTCCTCCTAGTTAGGGTTAGCGTTGATTTAGCTCATTGTTAGATAGAGCTTCGCTCATCCATATCGGATCTCCTCCTCGTGAGAGACTGCGGCCTCTTCGGAGAAGATCCACCATGGATTCAAGACCCCTTTACGGGAAGATCCCTCGTGGATTCATGACCTCCTCTCGGAGATGAGCTACCGCCACTTGTATCATCCGTTGTGGACTTTGGATCATGTATCTCCCTTTGTGTTCATCGATCTAGCGCATGTGCAATTGAATCTTGTTGGTTTGAGTGATTCTCTTGTGTTCTTCCCCGTGACTTCCCTCGTGCTCTTCCGCTCGTTCTTCGTGTTCCTCGTAGGGATCCTCTCCAAATGTGAAAGATCGTCCACATAGGTTTCCGCCCTACATCAATACCATTATTACACCCACAGCCCCTATGATGCGGAGCATCCTATGGACATCACCATGTCAAGAATCCCATCGCTAAGAGACACGTTCAACTTCTACTTCACTCATACTAAGGTGAATTCCATCCTTAATGCGTGTCTTCTTAGTTCCCTTGAGGATGGTATACTACTTGACCGTCCTACCATGTGCCCATATAGGTTTGAGCCTGATGATGAACGTTCCATGGAGGAGGTCATCCACAAGCGAGCGCCTACACCGTCCTCAAGAGAAGCCGGGAAGCGGAGAAGGAAGCGCCAAGAAGAAGGCAGCAGCTCCCAGGCGACCCCGTGCGCACGGGCCCCTCCGACCCCGTGCCCACAGGCCTCCCTGGCTAGCGGTCCTCAAGACCCCGTGCGCACGGGCGTGTACCGTGCCCACGGGACCCCTGTGTCCACGGGCCTCATGGACCCCGTGTGCACGGGCCCTTGTGTCAGGTTTCTGGATACCCCGTGTGCACGGGCTCCACTTACCCCGTGCACACGGCCCCCCCTGTGTGATGCTACGGGCTTTGCCCTTGTTTTACCATTTCGCCCCCACTTATCCCTCTCTTTGCCTAGGACTATATATACTCCTTCATCTCCTCCATTTAGACTTAGCTAAGGATAGACACAAATCATAGAGCTTAGCTCATGTACCTCCCCTTGTGGGATTTCTCTTGAGAGAGAGACACTCCATTGGAGTTCAAGGCCTCCATTGGAGAAGATCCCTAGTGGATACATCAAGCCCTCATCTCCTTCATAGGATTTTGGATGAACTCTACCATGTATCTTATTTCCCTTTGTTGTTTATGTACCTTGTAGATCTTGTGTGTTTGATTGTCTAGTGGATGTGTGATTGGACTTGTTCTTGAGTGTTCCTCTTGTTTTCCCTCTTGTGTTCACCTAGTTCTTGGGGATTCCCCCTCCAATTCATGAAAGATCTCCGCATAGGGTTCCACCCTACATCATCTTGGTATCATGAGCCATGGTTGATCACGAAATTGGAGCCCCCTCTTTGTTTTCTAGCCTTGTTTTGTTTGATTTTGTCCTAAATTCGAAAATTCCCCACCAAAAATAGCCCCAAATTTTTTTGTGATTTGTTGGTTTGGTGATATTTTGTTGGATTTGATCCATGGACTTGCTTGGTTTCAAGTGGATCTAGCCTTCCCCCATCTTTTCCCCACCATCCATCCCCCAAATCTCTCCTATTTTGCCCTAGAAATCTTCAATTTCCACCCCGAAATCGTGAGTTTTCCGCCTACCCCGTGCCCACGGACCCCGGACCCCTTGCGCACGGGCCCCCGAAAAGTCTCTGGACACCCCGTGCCCATGGACCTGTACCGTCAAGACGGGACCCCATGCCCACGGGCTCTTACCCCGTCTTGCCCCCCCCCCATGACAGCCGCGAGCGGTTCACCGTTTTGCCCATAACTTCCACATCCGGAGTCCGATTTTCGCGTTCTTTAGCTCGTTGAGTAGCTATTGACATACCCCATCCACATAGATAGGTTCTATCACCATTTGACTACATAAAACTTTTGACATTTTGGCATCTTTGCCTAGGCCTTCCACCATATCATCCGCAAAACCACCATAGCCTTCCGCAACCTAACCCATTTTGCTCCATTTAGCACTTGAGATTGTTTGAGTGGTGACTTGAGTCTCCTAAGGTGTTTAGGCTACTTAGGGACGGTTGCTTCTTCATCAACCACCACCACCATTTCCACATAGGCTTACCCACCATACACTTCCACCATCCCAACTTAACCCAATTTTGTTTGAGTTGTGAGTTGTGTCTCCTAAGGTGTTTCGGCTACTTAGGGATGGTGACCTCCAACTCCGACACCGTGTATAGTTCACCACCATAACCTCCACTTCCGCATTGCCTAGTGCAACACCACCGCTTTCCGCTACCACCATTTGACATTTGTCATTTGAGATTTTGCGTTCGTGGTTTTTCCGTTTCCTAAGGTTTTTCGGCTACTTAGGGACGAGTCTTCATCATCTTGGTATCTACATCAAGAACACCGCCACTCATCATCGCAAAGGACGGTAACCTCGATGACACCATTGTAAAATTCCCCTTGCAATTGCATTGATTAACCCCTAGCCCATTTTGCGTACTTACCTATCGAGACTAGCCATTTGAGTATTGAAGGCAACGTTACTTGTGCACATTAGTGATCCACCCTTCCATTGCATTCATACCATATCATATTGGTATCATCACATCTCTTGTGTCACAAGATTGTTTCCGCATATACACAATTGCTATCTTGGTTTGTGATAGAGGCAAAGGTGTCCCTTATCTTCATATGTGTATTGTACAAATGTCCCATACACCTGCAATTAGACAAAACACAAAACTATGTGAAGTATTTTTGTTCTGGATAACATAAATAGATTATTGAATAGTTTGCACTAGAAATCACCTGATAAATATGCATGTATGCAATATTTTTGGTCTTATCCAAGGTAGTCATGTCCTCATCATCCTCCACTTCTTGAAAACAAAGCCGTCCTCGGCGTTGCTTAGTCTGAAATGTGGCTTACAAAAGAGACAAGGTGTACATGTTGTATATGTATATGTCATCCATTTTTACTTCCCTTAATTTTTGCACATATGACACATGAATAGATGAGTAACTTGCATAGTTCATAAAATCTAAAGCCAAAACATTATCACAAGAAGTAGAAGGCATGAAAATATTGCAACTCAGTTTGCACACATAAGTGAAGCTCTTATTCATTTCAAAAGATTTACAATGTTCATCATTAAACCATCCCAACATTGGTGAATAAACCTTACTTGCATCAAATTTACATGCTACAACATGCTTACATAAGCAAACATGCAATAAGTCATTCGACACAGAATCATCACCAAGATTAGAGGTCATATCAAAATGATTAAACATTGATTCTTTTGCATCAACAGTTAATTCAATGGGTGCACTCAAAATTGTTGGTATTTCAGTTGTTTGATCACATGACGCATTCGTGACAGTATCAAGATTCTCTAAAATAGGTGATGTGCTCAAATCACCAGGTAACTCAACGCATGATGCACTCAAGTTAACTAGGGATGCATCATTCTCATGTGAAGTTATATCATTAATACCTTTACTGTTACCTTGTCACAAAGACGTAGCTGATGTAGGTACAGGCGTTGACAATGCACCATACACTTGAGATGATGTCGCGCTCACAATCTGAGGTGGGCTGCTCTAGTAGGTGCAACGGTGGAGGAACCAACCGGCGGTGGTGAGCATGAACTGGAATAGTAGTTGTTGTAGTCACCCAATGCATCCTCCTCAGATCTGTCTCTCAAAGGTACAAGCGAACATACATACCAGTAATGCAACGAGGAATATAGTGAAATCTTGCACGGATATCATGGTTCAAACCACCAAAAAATCTATTCATTTTATCATCCTCAGATTCTTCTATGTCACAATGATGCATATAAGATTTGAACTCTTGGTAGTAAGCATGAACAGTGTTACTGCCTTGTTTTAATTGTTCCAATTTGCGAAGCAATTCACGACGATAGTAAGGAGGGAAAAATTGTTGTCTCATTACATCTTTCAAATCTTTCCAAGTTGTGGGTTGGTTATAATTGTTTTTCTTACAATGCACACTCCACCAAACAGAAGCAAAACCAGTAAATGCTCTAGTGCCAGCTCGTACTCGCTCAAGTTCAGAAAAGTCATGGTGACTAAAAACTTGTTCAACATCAAGCTCCCAAGCAAGATAAATAGCAGGATTAAATCTACCCTCAAATGACGGTAAAGAGATAACCTGACCATGAGCTTGTGTGTGTTGTCCCAACTCTCGTGATGGTGGAGATGTGTCCGTCATCCAAGAACTTGTATCTCCGGAACCTGTCATAATTAGTAGAAACAAGAAACAAAATTCGAGAATAATGTTCCTATGAACTACTAGGATGTGGTGGTAAAACGCTCACAGTATAGCAAATATCAATATCTTACAAGTTCTTACCATGCAGCAGGTGGTGACAGGCAACCAGCGGTGTCAAGTAACTCTGAAGATTGTGTAAAGCGATTTCCCGGGGAACGTACGTATACACGGTGCAGAAATATGTGGAGCTGTGTTGGCTATATATGGTAGCAAATTTTTTTTAGCAATAATCAATTCAAAGATGCAATGTTGAATAAACGCTCAACGACGGTACTGTGCTGGTCCTAGGCTAGACCGGACTAGAGACGCGAGCCTAGAACACTAATGAGGTCAAGGTGTAGCACAACTTGCATCAATGAAGGATACTAAGTAGCTCAGGACAGCAAGATATAACTGACGATCACAAGGGCAGTGAAGATAATGATGAAAAACAACTGCCAAGCAGGATATACAACAACTCTCTCTCCAACTTTCCTCTTGAAAAGTTTGAGCCAATTTTCTGATAATTTTTTTGAAAGAATGCTACTAACTCAAGCTTTCCAATGCAAAAAAGAATCACTCAATTCCGAAGTGATATGAGGAGTCAAAGAATTCTAAAGATGGCCTGAACAATTGGAACAAGCTGTGTTCACAAACTTCGAAGGGCAAAAAGACCTATTTAGAAGGCGATTTTAAGGTGTCAAATATTGAACTAGCTTCTGCAACTATTTAGATGCGCCTCGTCGCTAGCTTTAATTTGAGTACTCACGGAGCCAAAACGGACTTCGTATGAGGAAGTTATGCCTGGTTTACTGAATAGTGCACAAAACAGATTCCAATCCGAATTCAGCTACGAGATTGAGTCTAGATAGATCCGAACTTTGTTTTTTTTTCTTTTTTTTCTCACACTTTTTTTCCTTTTTCTTTCTCTCTTTTTTTCTCTCACTTTTTTTTACTTTTTTTCTCTCTTTTTTTTCTCTCCCTCTTTCCAAACAAACTAGATAAGATGCAGATTGGATCAAGTGAAGATGTGAACGATCTCAACTACGATTATGACAATGAACGGTGGGTACCACGTGGTGGAAATTGATGGATGGATGGTGGTCAACGGAAGGGATAACGATGCAGCGGCGGCGTGACTAATGTGAACAGAACTCGAAACTCTAAACGAACTAGACACTAAGACCAGCAACTCGACACGACGATGCAACCAATAATTCAATAATGCAAACAATGAAAAGAAAACTGCAAAGACTCAGACTGGCTTGGACAAAGAATGAATAGATCTAACTTTTTTTGTGGCTTTTTCTTGGACAATAGGTAAGAAAATAAATCTAATCTAGGGATAATTGGAAATTCTCATCGAGCAACCTGAAAACTGATACCACTTGATAGAGGTGAGGGTGTACTAGATCTTTCGATCAGATGATAACTATCGATTTGGTGGAGTCGACTTTGACGATCCGACTACAAACGTGCACGACGTTGTACCTTAGCAATCGCTAAACCAAAATCCTGAGGTTACTGACGATGCTGGAAGCACAATCAGCCTGACCACGAAGGTCTATTCCTGCACGCAGTCGAAGAACAAGCAAGAATATGATAAAGCAATCTGAATATTGTGAATATATATGAAGTATTGATAATGGTGGGGATTCGTAAGCGGTCTTGGTCTGGTCGTTGGACACAAACGAAGTTTGCGAAGTGGCAGCTATGGCGAACTTTTAATCTAAACAAAACCCAAGGGAAAAGCTACTAGATGGATCTACATATATAGGAGCAAGGGGTGGCGGCCAAGGAGGTGGGAGGACGTCCCAAGGCAGCCTAAAACTAACCCTAGGTCGTACAAGGCCAATGGGCCCAAGTGGAGGTGACGTAACACCTTTGGACTTGTAGTTTGACTCGGATTCTGGTGCAGCGTCAGATTGTTTCGTCCATAACTCAACGCTCCAGACCGATTTTAAGGTGACTCCAATTGGGTTGGAAAGAGCATGAAATCTACTTTCCAACAAAAAAAGAATCACCCAATTCGGAGTCCGTATGAAAAAGTTGTTGGCGTTTTGAGTCAGGTATGTCTGTGCAGTCCGAATCTGAATCCAGAACGTGAGAGACTTGAACTCTATCTTCTCTTGGCCCAAAAGTGGCGTGAGAGGAATTTTTGAACAACACCTAAACTTCTCCTTTTCCCTTATCTTCATATGTGCATTGTGCAAATGTCCCATACACCTGCAATTAAACAAAACACAAAAGTATGTGAAGTATTTTTTGTTCTGGATAACATAAATAGATTATTGAATAGTTTGCACTAGAAATCACCTGACAAATATGCATGTATGCAATATTTTTGGTCTTATCCAAGGTAGTCATGTCCTCATCAGTTTGTGCATTGTGCAAATTGGCCATACAAAAAAAAAGAATAAGCTTTTAAGCAAAAGAAAAGAGAGCAAAGAGCTTGTAAGCAAGTGCCATAGCATCATACCCCATTGCACATAAGATTGTCATATCCGATCATCTTGGATCAAACACCGGGAACCATACATGCATACCATTTGGTATTTCCCACCTCACCTACACCACTTGAGCGGAATGAAAAAGGTAACATAGGTGAAGGTGATGCTCTCGTCCCACTAATGGACATTCTTGACATTGATTGCTTGCATGATGTTGATCCATCTAGTACCATGCTTCATGCTAGTATGATTTCCCCATGCGATGATTTACCCATTGATGATGAATATGATGATTCTCATGTGGAGTCTATTAGTTGTGTTGCCATGTTACATAGGATTTCTTGTGACAATTCTTTAGGTCACATCATGTTTGCTAATCCGCTTGACTTGTCATATGCTATGCATGAGATCAACCATATGTTTTATTTGCAATCTCTTCATAGTGACTATGCATATGCCATTAAAATAAACCCAATTTGCACATATGGCATAGATGACAAGCCCATGGTTATTGGCATTTGTTTCTCTTGTGATGATATTGATATGCTCCCTTTGCATCATTTATCTCATATGCCATGCCATGCCCACCTAGCTTCGGATATGCATTGTTTTGGATGTTGTCCATTTTCTCCATATGATGTTTCCAATATTGCTCATGAAGAGACCCCCATAGTTTCCTCATACATGTTAGGAGATTTTGATCCATCCCATACTTTGCATGATTCCCATAATTGCGTGCACCATATGCATTCCATGAATAACAATGCTCTAGATATTTCCCATGATGCATTACACAATTTGAGTCTCCATTATGCTATACATAACAACAAACCTCTCATGATGGATGACATGTTTCTATATCACGCATCTCATTTATTTGAGCATTGGCTATTTTGTGCTAACCAACACATGCACGTATGCATCATGATGGATGATGCGTACATCTACCACACACACACAATTTCCCTTTGTCTTTGTTTTGTGTAGGTACTCTCGTATACTCGTCAACCTCTCAATCCCAAGAGTTGACGAAACGAGCTCTTGAGAGCAACGATGCTTTGGGATCCCGTGGACTATCCTTACCACCATTCCTTTTGCGCAAGGACTAAGCGCATCTCTTTTACTTGTCTCTCACACGGCTATGGGCTATCTACCATTTGTCACCTTATGCTCATTTTTTCGTGTTCACTTTGCATGTTATGCTTGTTTCTATGCCTTTGCCATGCAATTGTGACCCTTGCTTGCATCTACCCATGATTCACCATTATGATAATTCTATGTGTATTTGCATGCTTGGTGGAGATACTAGTAGCTATTTCCATGATTTCTTTGTGCCCCATGCTATTGATGCTTGTTGTGTTGGGAGAGTCATGATGCCCCGTTGCTACCTACATATGGCTTCTCACCAATACATTCATGCTATTGTCCTCATATCTTGCTTTCATGTTTGTGCTATGTCATGTGACTTATTCATACCCAGTATTTGCACACATGACATGCTTGCCATGATTCCTTCTAGTACGTTGCATCTTCGCAATACTAGCTTGCTTGACTTGATTCCTATGATTGCTTGCTTTGATGCATCACCAATGATTCATACTTGCTTATTTCATGCGGTTGATTACAAGCATCTACATGTTTGTCACATGATTGACTTGATTGCCTCACACATGTTGAACAATTGCTCTTTATTTGTGTTGAGTGCCACGAAACCTTCACTACACCCTATGCACATTATGCTTGGATTGTCTTGCACTTGCCCCATGTGTTTAGACATTTCGCTATATTTGGTGTTGTGAATGATTCCTATGCATACCATAGACCATTTGTTGAGCACTTTGTGCATTCTTGGTATGACCTTGAGGTAGATGTGTGTTCACTTGTCACACATATTTGCATCTCGACCTCCCATTTGCATGCTTGTTTCCATGATATCCTTGCTTGTGCTAAACTTATATGCTTAAATGCCATGCCACACTTCTTTGTCAAACCATATGCTATGCTTGATGACAACACTTGTTGGGTGAATCACCTTTCGAATGCTTGGTTTTTCTCTTACGCCAACCACATTTGTTTTCCCAAGTGCTTGTTATCTTTGCTCCTTTTGAAGGAATTACAAGACGGTGCGACATTGGAGAGTGCCCATTTGGAACTACAAGATGACAAATGCTTGGTGATCGTCAACTTCTACATGGCAACATCATCTCTTTCCCATGGTGATTTGGATTTCGACCCGAGGTCGGATCTTTCCCAAGGGGGAGGGGATGATGTGGAGCATCCTATGGACATCACCATGTCAAGAATCCCATCGCTAAGAGACACGTTCAACTTCTACTTCACTCATACTAAGGTGAAATCCATCCTTAATGCGTGTCTTCTTAGTTCCCTTGAGGATGGTATACTACTTGACCGTCCTACCATGTGCCCATATAGGTTTGAGCCTGATGATGAACGTGCCATGGAGGAGGTCATCCACAAGCGAGCGCCTACACCGTCCTCAAGAGAAGCCGGGAAGCGAAGAAGGAAGCGCCAAGAAGAAGGCAGCAGCTCCTAGGAAACCCCGTGCGCACGGGCCCCTCCGACCCCGTGCCCACGGGCCTCCCAGGCTGGCGGTCCTGAAGACCCCGTGCGCACGGGCGTGTACCGTGCCCACGGGACCCCCGTGTCCACGGGCCTCATGGACCCAAGACGGGCCCTTTCGTCAGGTCTCTGGATACCCCGTTCGCACGGGCTCCACTTACCCCGTGCACACGGGGCCCCCTGTGTGATGCTGCGGGCTTTGCCCTTGTTTTACCATTTCGCCCCCACTTATCCCTCTCTTTGCCTAGGACTATATATACTCCTTCATCTCCTCCATTTAGACTTAGCTAAGGATAGACACAAATCATAGAGCTTAGCTCATGTACCTCCCCTTGTGGGATTTCTCTTGAGAGAGACACTCCATTGGAGTTCAAGGCCTCCATTGGAGAAGATCCCTAGTGGATACATCAAGCCCTCATCTCCTTCATAGGATTTGGGATGAACTCTACCATGTATCTTATTTCCCTTTGTTGTTCATGTACCTTGTGGATCTTGTGTGTTTGATTGTCTAGTGGATGTGTGATTGGAGTTGTTCTTGAGTGTTCCTCTTGTTTTCCCTCTTGTGTTCACCTTGTTCTTGGGGATTCCCCCTCCAATTCGTGAAAGATCTCCCCATAGGGTCCACCCTACATCACCCTACCACTACATCTACTGGACCAATTACTAGAGCTCGCGCACGCCAATCAAATTATCAGGTACTTCCATTTCTTGGTAATGATTCTAAATTGGATACATTTGTTTTGCTTACAAATAAAGGGCCTGGCATGGATAAGAGGGATGAACATTGGAGCAAGAACAAGCATGGAGTTGACGGCATGCGCAAGAGGAACAAGAACGGAGTTACAAGTGATGATTTCAGGACTTTGAAGCCACCATAATGAGTGCATGAAGCCTTGGACGAAATATACAAGATGCCACTTCATAAACTTCGTCCAGAGGCTATTCTAGGTGTTGCGTCACCTTATTATTGGGCAAGGCCCATGTAATTTCGAAATACATAAGTATAGTCTGTTTTTAGAGTCCGTATGTGTGGGGAAACAAGAGATAGGGTTGGTTTCGGACCCCTTCCCCAAGGGCCACGGAATTTCCCCCTCTTCCTCCATATATACAGCCCTTAGGGCACCATTTAGACTTTGGGTTTTGTTTAGATTAAAAGTTCACCATAGCTGCAACTTCACGTTCTTCGTTTTTGTTCAACGACTAGACAAAGGCGTCACAGAACCCCACCTTGATCAATAAAGCTTTCCTCTTATATTCGCAATATCTAGATTGTAATCTTAGTGTCTTGCTTGTTCTTCATTTTCCTGCAGGAAATAGACCTTCGTGGTCAGGTTGATCGTGCTCCGGCGTGGTCAATAACCTCTTGGAGTTGGTTTAGCGATTGCTAAGGCACGATGTCCTCGCACGTTCGTAGTCGGATCGTCAAAGTCGACTTCCTCCAAAACGATAGCCACCATCTCATCGAAAGACGGGACACCTTTGCCTCTATCACGCCCACTTCTTCAGTTGGCGGTGAGGGGTGTGCAGCGAGGCGCCACCGTCGACGCACATGGCCTCGGTAGCCTTCTGGAATTCGTGCTTGCCGAACTCGTCGTCCTCGTCGTGATCATCATGTTCCTCCTTATCACTGCCGCAAGCGGGCCTCTCTTGTTGATTATCCTTCCGCGACGACCTCCTTGGCCGCCACGCTTCTTGCCAGACCCCTCAGCACCATCCTGAACCTTCTCCTTGTCCCGCCTTTCATATTCAGCTTTCTGCTTTTCTGCAAGAAGCTCAACCTGTCGGCAGTTCTGGAGGTCATGGCCCTTGGTACGGTGGATCTTGCAGTACTGCTTGTCAGAGCCTCCTGGCTTGTCGGTGGCCGCCAAGTGTTGGAGATATGCCCTAGAGGCAATATTGGAAACATCATATGGAGAAAATGGACAACCCAAGCATGAGGGGCACGTTAGAGCTATGGGCATTCGATGTCTATTTGATTGACTCTAGTGCAAGTGGGAGACTGTTGGAGATATGCCCTAGAGGCAATCATGTATGATGATATTTCCTATGTGTTTATGAATAAAGATAGTCCTTGGACATTATCAATGATGTGTATCAGCAAGTACGTGACTTGTTTGTGGGACTATGCATTGTATGATGACTGTCCTAAAAGGTCCCTAGTCGAAAGGGTTGTGTGGACGCGCAGCCGACTGGACTAGCATATGACATGGTCGTTGGCTTGGTCTCACTAACCAGGGAGCATTGGATGCTAACCGGATAATAAGGACTTGGAAAGGTCTGGTCGGATTCGACGTAGTCGGATCCGAGTCGAGATAAGGTCCGAATCGGACAGACCCAACTATGAGACGCAGGGATATGTCATCTGTGAGTCTCTAGTACAACATACGTTCTATGTCCTAAGACCTGAGCTGACGCATCTACTCGGGATGGTGACAGACTTTCTTTGGGCCGACCAAATGCTACTCCGTGACTGGGTAGTTACAAAGGTAGGTTTCGGGTTTGTCCAGTCCCATGCTGCGAGACATGGTCGAGCAAGATGGGATTGGCCCCTCCGATCAGGAGAGACATACTCTGGGCCCCTCGTGTGATCCGACCAGGAACAACATGGCCATGCGACAAGGATTATGAGATAATCTGGATTGTGTTCGGCATCACTGGAACGAGAAAGAGGTCGGGCTAGCACAAGGATGACGGTCTCGCCTTGAGCCCGACAACATATATCGTGCGGCAAAGGGAACAGAAGTGTGACACGTTGTACAGGTTCGCCTAACCAGCTTCATAATCTGCTTGGTGGTCGACACGCCTTGCTAGAGGCTGCTACCAACGGTGCAGGTCGGAGGTGATCCGAACTGTGACCAAGCTGACTTGAACCTAAGGGGTCGCGCGCTTAAGGGAAGGAACCTACGAGGTCGGTCTGTAGGACACTGGTCGGATGTGATCCGAACTGGACTAGGAACGTGACCAAGTAGACTTTGGGCTTTAGGGTCCGTGCGAGGACCAAGTGTTGAGCCTGCGACAGACGCCTATATAAAGTGGAGGTGCGGCACACTCATGCGATTGACCGCTTCGGCTGCGACTAGGGTTTGCATGTGTTGCGAATAGCCACCTCCACTCGCCGCCGACTATGTGATCGGACCTAGTAGTCCGCCGCACGGTGTTCCTCCTGCACGTGCGGATACCGTTAGAGGCGGTGCAATTGCGCCGCTCCGGCGAACTCGTACGTGGGATCAGACGACCGGCATTCAAGGGAGAAAGTACGAGGAGGAGACGATCCACGCGGACGCGCTGCCCCAACTCTTCTTTCGCTGCACGGCACCGCACGTCTAGTGGTAACGAACTGTGATCCATCTCCCGTAGCATGTTCCTGGATGTTGTGCGGGACCGCCGTGTGCGTAGCGCCGTGTATTTCGTACCCGACATACAAACCGGTAGAATGCGATTCTATGCATAACTTTGTTTTGCAGGTTTGATGTGAATAGTATGGCTCATGTGTATGTGATGCATGTGTGTAATTTATACGTGGCCTGCGTGTCATGTTTGTCAGCCGGCAGGAGCCAAAGTGCTGTCATTATATTGTATAACGACCTGCTTGTCGACTTGTGACTCTATGTAAAATTCATTACTAGTTGTAGTAGTTGGATGATAGAGATCAAGTTGGTGGCTTGGCGTCCCGGCGTGACAAACAAGATGGAGTTCGTAGATGGTCATCGGAGTCGGAGCCGACCTGGAAGAACGTCCATGAAGGAGCCATACTATTTCACAATATGTGTTATATTTGTGATTGTTATGCTTCTTTGTTTCTATGCATGTTAGAATGATAGAATGACCCCTCATGAATATCAAGCGAATTGCCATCCCCGATGTTGCACCTTCGCACGTCAAGAACGTCTAGTAGTGGGCTCATAAAATTGGGGTGCTACTAGGTGTCCTTGAACTGAAGGGTTCGTGTCGGACACGGACATGCACTGCATCAGGTTAACTTGACAAGGCTATTGAAACGGTTTTGGGCCTTGTGGCAAAGAAGGTTGGGAGCCGGGGTATGAGATACCTTCCCGACGGCGAGTCGATAGAGATACGATTAGCAAGGAGTTGCTTACCGGATAGGTATGTTGGCTAGCAGTGATGCTAAAGCTCACTAGTCGCATGCGCTAGTCGGATCCTGAATCACTGAGAGTTTGCGGAGGGATCCTGACTTCAGTGGTAGTATTTCTGTTTAGGCTAGAATTACTCTACATAAACACATTGCTTAGTGATTGCATATTTTCTGTTGTAGATCAATGGCACCACCTGCTCAACCCAACTTTGCATTGAAATCAATTCGAAAAGGATAAACTGAATGGAACAAACTTTACCACCTGGTATAGAAATCTGAGAATTGTTCTCAAGCATGATAAAAAGTAACATGTTCTAGAGGATCCACTTCCAGAGGAACCTGCCGATAATGCTAATGCCACAACTAAGAATGCCTACCAGAAACTCGTTGATGAATCAACGGAGATCACCGTCGATGCTGGCTTGTACGGAGCCCGATTTGCAACAGCATTTCAAAAATGTTGAGGCTTACGATATGATCGAGAGTCTCAAGAGCATGTTTCGCACACGTGCTAGGACCGAAAGGTTCAACGTCTGGCGATCCTTGATGGATTGCAAGCTGAAGGAAGGTGATCCACTGAGCCCACATGTGATCAAGATGATCGGATATGTGCAAGCTTTGGATCGTTTGGGCTTCCCGCTCTTGGATGAGCTAGCTACTGATGTTGTTCTAGGTTCTCTTCCGCCCAGCTATGGGACGTTCATCTCGAACTATCATATGCATGGCAGGGATAAGAAGCTCACTGAATTGCATGGGATGCTCAAGGTGGCAGAGCAGGATATTAAGAAAGGCACACATCAAGTGTTGATGATGCAGAAATCGGCTAAGTTCAAGAAGAGTAGGTCCAAGAAAAAGGCTAAGGCAAAGGGCACTGAGACGGTAACCTGCCGCTGCGCCAAGTCTGGACGGACTCAAGACCGCTTGCTATCACCGCAAGGAGACCGTCACCGGAAGAGGAACTGTAGCAAGTGGCTTGCGAGCATGGCAAGAAGGCCGGAAATGCTTCTTGAGCAAAGGTACACTTGTTGCATATGTTATAGACATTTACCTTCCTGACATACCTAGTAGCTCTTGGGTATTTGATACCGGATCGGTTGTTCATATTTGCAACTCGATGCAGGGGCTGGTAAGAACTAGGTGTGTGGCACAAGGGGAGATTGACATCAGGGTCGGCAACAAAGCAAGAGTTGCTGCGTTGGACGTCGGCACGATGCAACTCCAGCTTCCTTACGGATTCATAATGGAATTGAATAATTGTTATTACATTCCTGCACTTAGTCAGAACATTATTTCTTCCTCATGTTTGATGAGTCAAGGTTATGAATTCAATTTAAAGGACAATGGTTGTTCGATATTTTTGAATGGTATGTTCCACGGCTATGCACCCATTGTTGATGGGCTATTTATATTGAATCTAGAACAGGAACCGGTCTATAACATGAATGTCAAGAGGCATAAGCCTAATGAGAGAAATCCGACATACTTCTGGCATTGCTCGCTTGGACACATTATTCTGAAACGCATGAAGAAGCTCCATGATGATGGGCTCCTAACTTCGTCCGACTTCGGGTCGTTCGAGACATGTGAATCATGCTTGCTCGGCAAGCTGACTAAGTCTCCTTTCGCAAAGAGTTGCGAGAGGGCGTCCGAGCTGTTGGAGCTTATACACAGTGATGTGTGTGGTCCAATGAGCACAACTGCCAGAGGTGGCTATCGAGCCGTGACTTTTACCGACGACTTGAGTAGATATGGATATATCTATTTGATGAGGCACAAGTCGAAGACTTTTGAAAAGTTCAAAGAGTTTCAGAACGAGGTTGAGAATCAGCTCGGCAAGACTATAAAGCTTCTGCGATCTGATCATGGAGGTGAGTACATGAGCCAGGAGTTTGATGATCATCTGAAAAGTCGAGGTATAGTACCTCAGCTCACACCTCCGGGTACGCCTCAGAGAAACGGCGTGTCAGAACGGAGGAATAGGACCTTGTTGGACATGGTCCGGTCTACGATGAGCAAATTGGATTTACACTTGTCATTTTGGGGATACGCTCTAGAAACTGCAGCTTTCACGCTTAATAGGGTACCATCAAAGTCCGTAGACAAGACACCACATGAGATGTGGACTGGGAAGAGTCCCAGTTTGTCTTTTCTAAAGATTTGGGGTTGTGAAGCATTTGTCAAGCGGCTTATGTCAGACAAGCTTAGACCCAAGTCGGATAAATGCATATTCGTGGGATATCCGAGGGAAACCTTGGGATATAGCTTCTACAACCGGGAAGAGAACAAAGTGTTTGTTGCTCGGAACGGGGTTTTCCTGGAGAAAGAGTTTCTCAATCGGGAGGCCAGTGGGAGGATGGTTCGACTCGAAGAAATTCGAGGACCACTCGGGGACGGCTCGGCTGGTGATGAGATCATACCAGAGTCAGTCAGGGAACCTGTAGTGGAAGCGGCACCGGAACCACGGAGGTCGGAAAGATTGCGTAGAGTACGTGATGTATTGTTGCTAGAAAGCGACGAGCCGGCCACGTATGCGGAAGTGATGGTGAGCCCAGATTCCGAGGCATGGCTAGAGGCCATGAGATCCGAGTTAAAGTCCATGGATGAGAATCAAGTCTGGGACTTGGTTGATCCGCCACCTGGCGTAACTGCCATTGGTTGCAAATGGGTCTTTAAGAAGAAAACCGATGTGGATGGAAATGTTCAGATCCACAAAGCTCGGCTTGTCGCTAAAGGTTATGGACAAGTTCAAGGAATTGACTACGATGAGACTTACTCGCCGGTAGCGATGCTGAAATCGGTGAGGATCATACTAGCTATAGCTGCATATTTCGATTACGAGATATGGCAGATGGATGTCAAAACGGCTTTCTTTCACGGAAATTTAACCGAGGACGTGTATATGATATAGCTCGAGGGTTTTGTCGATCCGACTAGCACTAGTAAGGCATGCAAGCTCAAGAGATCCATTTATGGGTTGAAGCAAGCATCTCGGAGTTGGAACATTCGTTTTGATGAGGTCGTCACTAGTCTCGGTTTCATCAAAAGCGAAGAGGACTCTTGTTTATACAAGAAGTTAAGTGGGAGCTCGATAGTGTTTTTGATCTTGTATGTGGACGACATACTACTGATCGGAAATGATGTTTCGATGCTAAACTCGGTCAAGGAGTCATTGAATGGCAAGTTTTCGATGAAAGACCTTGGTGAGGCAGTATATATTTTAGGCATTAAGATCTATAGAGATAAATCAAGGAGGCTGCTCGGCTTAAGCCAGAGCACGTACATAGATAAAGTGTTGAAGCGTTTCAACATGAGTGAGGCGAAGAAAGGGTTCTTGCCGCTCTCACATGGTATAAGGCTAAGAGAGACTCATAGTCCTTCGACATCTGATGAGAGAAGCAGGATGAGTAGGATTTCGTATGCCTCGGCAATTGGATCCATCATCTTTGCCATGATGTGTACAAGGCCTGCTGTTGCTTTTGCAATAAGCCTAACAAGTAGATACCAGGCCAACCCAGGTGAGAGTCACTGGCAGTGGTAAAGACTATTTTGAAGTACTTGAAAAGGACTAAAGATGTTTCTAGTTTATGGAGGTGAGGAAGAGCTCGTCGTAAGGGGTTACGCCGATGCTAGTTTCCAAACTGATAGAGATGATTGTCAATCACAGTCCGGATTCGTGTACGTCCTGAACGGAGGACCAGTGCACTGGATGAGTTCCAAGCAGGATACGGTGGCCGATTGATGAGGACATGACTACCTTGGATACGACCAAAAATATTGCATACATGCATGTTTGTCAGGTGATTTCTAGTGCAAACTATTCAATAATCTATTTATGTTATCCAGAACAAAAATACTTCACACACTTTTGTGTTTTGTCTAATTGTATGTGTATGGGACATTTGTACAATCCACATATGAAGATAAGGCAAAAGGAGAAGTTTAGGTTCTGTTCAAAAAGTCCTCTCACGTCAATTTTGGGCCAAGAGAAGATAGAGTCCAAGTCTCTTACGTTCTGGATTCAGATTCGGACTTCACAGACATATCTGACTCAAAACGCCAACAACTTTTTCATACGGATTCCGAATTGGGTGATTCTTTTTGTGTTGGAAAGTAGATTTCGTCCTCTTTCCAACCCAATTGGATTCACCTTTAAATTCGTCCGGAGCATTGAGATATGGACGAAACAATCTAATGCTGCAGCAGAATCCGAGTCAAACAAAATGTCCAAAGGTGTTGCATCACCTCCACTTGGGCCCATGAGCCTTGTACGACCTAGGGTTGGTTTTAGGCTGCCTTGGGACGTCCTCCCACCTCCTTGGCGCCACCCCTTGCTCCTATATAAGTGGATCCATCTAATAGCTTTTTCCTTGAGATTTGTTTAGTTAAAAGTTAGCCATTGCAACTTCGTGTACTTCGTTTATGTCCAACGACCAGACCAAGACTGCTTACGGATCCCCACCTTTATCAATACTTCATTTATATTCGCAATATTCAGATTGCATTATCATATTCTTGCCTGTTCTTCGATTGCTTGCAGGAATAGACCTTCGTGGTCAGGTTGATTGTGCTGCGGCGTGGTCAATAACCTCTCGGAGTTGGTTTAGCGATTGCTAAGGCGCAATGTCGTGCATGTTTGTAGTCAGATCGGCAAAGTTGTCTCCACCAAATTGATAGTTATCATCTCATCGAAAGATCGGGACACCCTCTCCTCTATCAAGTGGTATCAGTTTTCAGGTTGCTCGGTGAGATTTTCCAGTTATCCCTAGATTCGATTTATTTTCTTACCTATTTTCCAAGAAAAAGCCACAAAAAAGTTAGATCTATTCATCCTTTGTCCTAGCCAGTCCAAGCCTTTGCAATTTTCTTTTCATTGTTTGCATTATTGAATTATCGGTTGCATCGTCGTGTCGAGTTGCTGGTCTTAGTGTCTAGTTCCTTTAGAGTTTCGAGTTCTGTTCACATTAGTCACGCCGCTGCTGCATCATTATCCCTTTCGCTGTCCACCATCCCATACATCAATTTCCACCATGTGCTACACATTGTTCATTGTTATAATCATAGTTGAGGTCATTTACATCTTCGCCTGATCCAATCTGCATCTTATCTAGTTTTTCTTGGAAAGAGGGAGAAAAAAAAGATAGAGAAAAAAAAGAGAAAAAAAAGGAAAGAAGAAAAAGAAAAAGAGAGAAGAAAAAGAAAAGAAGTGTGAGAAAAAAAAGAGAGAAGAAAAAAAAATTCAGATCTATCTAGAATCAATCTCGTACCTGAATTCGGATTGGAATCTGTTTTGCACACTGTTCAGTAAAACAGGTGTATCTTCCTCATACGAAGTCCGTTTTGGCTCCGTGAGTACGCAAATTAAAGCTAGCGACAAGCTCCATCTAAATAGTTGCAGAAGTTAGTTCAATATTTGACACCTTAAAATCGGCTTCGAAATAGGTCTTTTGGCCCTCCGAAGTTCGTGAACACAGCTTGTTCCAATTTTTCAGGCCAGTTTTAGAATTCTTTGAGTCCTCATATCAATTCGGAATTGAGTGGTTCTTTTTGCATTGGAAAGCTTGAGTTAGTAACATTCTTTGAAAAAAATTATCAGAAAATTATCTCAAACTTTTTAAGAGGAAAGTTGGAGAGAGAGTTGTTGTATATCCTGCTTGGCAGTTATTTTTCATCATTATCTTTACTGCCGTTGTGATCTTCACTTATATCTTGCTGTCCAGAGCTACTTGGTATCCTTCATTGATACTAGTTGTGCTACGCTGTGACCTCATTAGTGTTCTAGGCTCGCGTCTCTAGTCCGGTCTAGCCTAGGACCAGCACAGTACCGTTGGTGAGCGTTTATTCAACATTGCATCTCTGAAATGATTATTGCTAATATTTTGCTACCATATATAGCCAACCCAACTCCACATATTTCTGCACCGTGTATACGTACGTTCCCCTGGCAATCGCTTTACACAACCTTCAGAGTTATTTGACACCGCTGGTTGCCTGTCACCACCTGCTGCTTGGTAAGAACTTGTAAGATATTGATATTTGCTTTACTGTGAGCGCTTTACCACCAAATCCTAGTAGTTCATAGGAACATTATTCTTGAATTTTGTTTCTTGTTTCTACTAATCATTACAGGATCTAGAGTCAATTCATGGAGTTTGTCAATCGTGGGAGACGTGCCATCACCTATGCAAATACCACAACCGTCACGAGAGGTGCACAAACATCCAAATGCACATGATCAGGTTAATGTTTCTATACCACTATTTCATGGACGTTTTAGACCTGCTTTATATATTGAATGGGAGTTTGACATAAATAATATATTTGCTTCCAATAATTTTGATGTACGTAAAAAAGTTAAGGTTGCGGTTGGTTCTTTCACTAGTTATGCTGTAGTTGGTGGAGTGAATATTGTTGGTTACACCCTAATGATATACCTACTACTTGGGATGATTGGAAACTTGCCATGCGACATACATTCGTTCCCGCTTATTATACTCGTGACATGATTACAATGTTGCAACATTTAAAACAAGGTAGTGACACCGTAACGAAATATTATGATACTTTACAAACTACCTTGCTGCATTCCTCTTTAGAAGAAAGTGAAGAAGATTTTATGGATATATTTTGGGGAGGATTAAATCGTGACATTCAGGAGATACTAATTCATGAAGAGTGTTATCCTATGGACCATTTGTTTCATCTTGCTTGCAAAGCTGAACAGGAAATGAAACGACTTGTTGCCCACAAGGAGAACAAGCGCGAGATGCACATTCCAAGAGTTGATACGGTTGTCCCTTCAACTACTAGGCATACTATGACAACCACATCCGTTGTTGTGAGGACTATATCACCTCTACCATGTGACACATCATCATCGAGAGTGCCTACATCATCTGAGTGTGATCATACGAGGTAATGATAAAGGTACTAATCTTCCACCTCCACATGAGTATGATGAATGTCTTGTCAATTTAAGTGCACCATGCGGTGAGCTACCCACTACTTTGATCACACCAGCTACTTTAGGGGACTACGCTGATGATTTGACTTTGACATGTGACCAAACAATTTTGAGTGAACCCATTGAATTAACTACCAATGCAAAAGAATCAAGTGAATCAGGAAATAAATCAGATTTGGATCAAATATGTTTGAAAATAATTGTGCCAATGTTTAATCATTTTGATATGACCTCTAATCTTGGTGATGGTTCATCAATGTTGGGATGGTTTAATGATAAGCATTGTCAATCTTTTGATATGAATAAGAGCTTCACTTATATGTGCAAACTGAGTTACAATATTTTTCATGCCTTTGACTTCTTGTGATAATATATTGGCTTTACATTTCACGACTTTATAATGGTGCTCTTGTATAATTGAGTCACATGTGCACCAAATGAGATCAGTAAAAACGGATGACATATACATATACAACATGTACACCTTGTCTCTTTTGTTAGCAAGATTTCAGATTAAGCAACGCCGATGACGGCTTTGTTTTCAAGAAGGGGGGATGATGAAGACATGACTACCTTGGATACGACCAAAAATATTGCATACATGCATATTTTTCAGGTGATTTCTAGTGCAAACTATTCAATAATCTATTTATGTTATCCAGAACAAAAATACTTCAAACACTTTTGTGTTTTGTCTAATTCCAGGTGTATGGGACATTTGTACAATCCACATATGAGATAAGGCAAAAGGAGAAGTTTAGTTTCTGTTCAAAAAGTCCTCTCAAGTCACTTTTGGGCCAAGAGAAGATAGAGTCCAAGTCTCTCACGTTCTGGATTCAGATTCGGACAACACAGACATACCTGACTCAAAACGCCAACAACTTTTTCATACGGACTCCGAATTGGGTGATTCTTTTTGTGTTGGAAAGTAGATTTCGTCCTCTTTTCAACCCAATTAGATTCACCTTTAAATTCGTCCGGAGCATTGAGATATGGACGAAACAATCTGACGCTGCAGCAGAATCCGAGTCAAACAATAAGTCCAAAGGTGTTGCGTCACCTCCACTTGAGCCCATGAGCCTTGTACGACCTAGTGTTGGTTTTAGGCTGCCTTGGGACGTCCTCCCACCTCCTTGGCCGCCACCCCTTGCTCCTATATAAGTAGATCTATCTAGTAGCTTTTTCCTTGGGATTTGTTTAGTTAAAAGTTAGCCATTGCAACTTCGTGTACTTCGTTTGTGTCCAACGACCAGACCAAGACCGCTTACGGATCCCCACCTTTATCAATACTTCATTTATATTCGCAATATTTAGATTGCATTATCATATTCTTTCTTGTTCTTCGATTGCTTGCAGGAATAGACCTTCGTGGTCAGGTTGATTGTGCTGCGGCGTGGTCAATAACCTCTCGGAGTTGATTTAGCGATTGCTAAGGCGCAACGTCATGCACGTTTGTAGTCAGATCGTCAAAGTCGTCTCCACCAAATTGATAGTTATCATCTCATCGAATGATCGGGATACCCTCGCCTCTATCACCGACTCTATCACAGAAGCCGAATACATTGCGGCTTGTGAAGCTGCGAAAGAAGGTGTTTGGATCCCACATTTTCCGGATGATCTTGGTATTTTCCCAGCCTCGGTGAAACCGTTGGACCTTTATTGTGATAATTCTGGTGCCATCGCACAAGCCAAGGAGCCGAGGAATCACCACAAGGTCAGACACATAGATCGGAAATATCACCTGATACGAAAGATCGTAAAGAATGGTGATGTAGAGTTATGCAAGATTCACACGGATGCAAATATTGCAGATCCTTGACTAAGCCGCTTCCACAACCCAAGCATGAGGGGCACGTTAGAGCTATGGGCATTCGATGTCTATTTGATTGACTCTAGTGCAAGTGGGAGACTGTTGGAGATATGCCCTAGAGGCAATCATGTATGATCATATTTCCTATGTGTTTATGAATAAAGATAGTCATTGGACATTATCAATGATGTGTATCAGCAAGTACGTGACTTGTTTGTGGGACTATGCATTGTATGATGACTGTCCTAAATGGTCCCTAGTCGAAAGGGCTTTGTGGACGCGCAACCGACTAGACTAGCATATGACACGGTCGATGGCTTGGTCTCACTAACCATGGAGCATTGGATGCTAACCGAATAATATGGACTTGGAAAGGTCTAGTCGGATTCGACGTAGTCGGATCCGAGTCGAGATACGGTCCGAGTCGGACAGACCCAACTATGAGACGCAGCGATATGTCATCTGTGAGTATGTTCTATGTCCTAAGACCTGAGCTGATGCATGTACTCGGGATGGTGACAGACTTGCTTTGGGCCGACCAAACGCTACTCCGTGACTGGGTAGTTACAAAGGTAGGTTTCGGGTTTGTCCAGTCCCATGCTGCGAGACATGGTCGCGCAAGATGGGATTTGCCCCTCCGATCAGGAGAGATATACTCTGGGCCCCTCGTGTGATCCGACCAGGAACAACATGGCTATGCGACAAGGATTATGAGATAATCCGGATTGTGTTCGGCATCACTGGAACGAGAAAGAGGTCGGGCTAGCACAAGGATAACAGTCTCGCCTTGAGCCCGACAACATATATCGTGCGGCAAAGGGAACAGAAGTGTGACACGTTGTACAGGTTCGCCTAACCAACTTCATAGTCTGCTTGGTGGTTGGCACGCCTTGCTAGGGGCCGCTACCAACCGTGCAGGTCGGAGGTGATCCGAACTGTGACCAAGCCGACTTGAACCTAAGGGGTCACACGCTTAAGGGAAGGAACCTACGAGGTCGTGATGCGGAGCATCCCTCGCTCATCCCCATGGACGTGTCTACATCTTCCTCAACACCACTTGGGCCCATGACAAGATCTAGAACCAAGGCTATCGAAGATAAGGTGATCTCGCTCCTTTCCGAACTTCCTCTCTCTACTCACGAGACTTGCCTACTACCTCATATGGACACTTTGTGTGTGATCGGGTGCCTGGAGGAAAGCCATGGTACATCTACATCCATTGGACAAGAAGAAGAGCTACCGGAGAAAACTCCAGCCACCGAACGACCGGTAGGGACCGGACGTCCGGCGCCTGAAGCCCCAGCAAGCAGACGTCCGGCCCGGACCGGACGACCGGCCACACTCTCACAGCGAGCGGACGTCCGGCCTCCAGCGGACGACCGGCCCCTGAAGACCCAAGCCGAATCTGCGGAAGACCGGTGCCAACGGACGACCGGCGACCGGACGACCGGAAATCATCGGACGTCCGGTGCCCCTGGACCCGAGCCAAATCAGCGGAAGTATGAAGAAACCGGACGACCGGCGCCTCCTTCACAGAACGGATCCAGCGGACGTCCGGCGCCACCGGACGACCGGTCCCTCCTGAGCCACTGGACGACCGGCCCCCAGCGGATGTCCGGTACCTGTCTGCGCACAATTTCGGGCCGAAGCCCATGTACCCCTTCACTTCGTCCCCTTTTTCACTAAGACTATAAATAGAACCCCTCCTCCTCCTAGCTAGGGTAGCTTAGGTTTAGCTCATGTTTGTGTGAGAGCCTTGCTCATCCACTTGGTTACTTCTCCTCGGAGTTCAGGACCTCTTCGGAGAAGATCCCCCAAGCGGATTCAAGACCCCCTTCTAGGGTGGACCCCATCAAGACCTCCTCTCGGAGAAGAACGGCTACTCGTGTATCCTTACCTTTGTTGACCTTGAATCTCGTGTATCTCTTTGTGTTCTTTGATCTAGCACTTGTGTGACCGGTTCCTTGTTGGTTGAGTGTTTTCCCTCGTTCCTCCCCGTGATTTCCTCGTGTTCTTCCGCGTATTCTTCGTGATTCATCGTAGGATCCGCTCCAACGTGAAAGATCATCCACGTAGGGTTTCGCCCTACATCATCTTGGTATCATGAGCCACGTTGATCACGTTCTTGGAGCCCCTACACCGTGTTTTCTAGCTTGATTTTGTTGTTTTCGTCCTAAATTCGAAAATCCCTACCAAAAATAGCCCCAAATTTCTTTTTGTGATTTGTTTGTGAGTTGAGATTTTGTTGCATTTGGTCCATGGATTTGTGTTGCTACGTGTGGATCTAGCTTTCCCAACCCTCCCCACCCTTCTCCATCCACCAAACCACTCGATTTCAACCTCACCATCCCCTTCCACCCCGAAACCGAGCAGTTCTTCCGTGCGTCTGAAAATCACCCGAGCACGGACGACCGGCAGTACCGGATGTCCGACGGCAGGACGACCAAAAAACCGGACGTCCGTTCAACTCGATTTAACTGAATTTTTAGTTCGGCCACCACCACAACCCCACCTCCCACCACATCTCCCAAACCCACATACACCAAAATCTTCCACGATACTTCCGATGACGATTTTGACACATTTTGGTCCTTGAGATTTTGAGTTGTGGTTTCCCGTATCCTATTGTGTTTCGGCTATCTAGGTACGGTTCGAAGTCATCATCTCCACCGCTCATCTACATCGACTAGTCATCATCGCAAGGACGGTAACTTCTACGACATCTTTGTCATACCTTGCATTTGCATTGATAACCCACATTGCCTCATTTTGCGTAGCTTACCCATCGAGACTAGCCATTGAGTATTGCCGGCAACGTGACTTGTGCACATTTAGTGATCATACTCCATAGCATACATACCGTACCATAGTGGTGCATATCTTGGGATCCACTTGTGTGTCACAAGGTTGTCATAGCATACACAATTGCTATCTTGGTTCGTGAAGTTTTGCATGAGAAAAGAGCTCACAAGAGAAAGAGCCAATCAAGCTTTTAAGCAAAGAGAGAAAGATAAGCAAAGAGCTTATGAGCAAGAACCATAGCATCGTACAACATTAAGATTGTCATACTTGATCATCTTGGATCAACACATCGAAACACCATACATATAGCATACTTGGGATAGAAGTCGTTGCATTTTTGCTTAGTAGGTTGTGCACAAGTTCGTATCCGCCTATTGTGCAATCGTGCTAGCGTCTCTCTAGTGTTGTGCAACAAGAGCATCTTGGTGAATTCCACATTTTGGCTCATCCTTGGTTGCATAACCCATATTATCTATGTGCGTGTGTGTTTCCGTGTACCATATCTTGCTAGTGGTCTACTTGTTGCATTTGCAAATTTGTGAATCATTTCCAACATTATTGTGTCTCACTTACAATTCCATCAAATTTTGTGCCACCATCCTCACCAAGCTCCACCATAAGCTTTTATTTGTGTAGGTGTGAGAACCGACAAGGATTGGTACCAATAGTGCTATTTCATTGTCCGCATTTGAGTGAACTTGATTCATCTTCAACATCGGTCAAAGGTACATTGGTATAGGTTCTTTTCCGTTCTACCACTCACATTTTGCTTGGAATGATGGATAGGCCAAGTACCTCTACCAACCCACTCTTCATCAAGCAAGACGACGACATGTCATCATATGTCACCAAGATCCACCTCTTTGGTGCACAACGAGCATTGCACCAAGAACAACAAGCAATGAGCGACCGCATCGACAACCTCACCACCGACTTGCGACTCTTCGAGCAACGTACAAGGGACTACTTCGAAAACAAGTTCGACGCTCACAAGCAAGAGAATGATGCAAGAATGGACGAGATACGCGCCTTGATGAGAAGCCGACATCATTCTACTTCTTCATCATCAAGACGGAGCCGCTCGAGTCGACACTCGGACGACACCTTCTACGACTCAAGTACACCTACTTCGAACACTCTTCGTCGTGCCGCTCGTCAAGACCGTCATGCATCTCGCAACCCGCTACATGACAAGCATTCACAAGAGCAAGTTGATGATCAAGTTCCTCGTCCTCAATCAAACCAAGAGGTTTTTGCTCAAGCTCAAGAACGACAACGTCTTCGTCGCCAACAAGAGGAAGAACGAGCGCGTCTTCACCAAAACGAACAAGACGCCAAGGCTCAACGTCTTCAACAACAACAACGTGAAGCGCAAGCTCTTGAGGCGCAACGTGCCCTTCAAGAATCAAGTAGAGCCTTCGCCAACCGCAATCGCGAACGGCGCAATCAAGAGGAAGCCCTTCGAGAAGAAATCCAAGAGAGGAACTACCAACCTCATGTACAACGTCAAGTTCCTCAAGCCCCTCCACAAGCTCGTCAAGCTCAACAAGGGCAAGTTGATCATGTTCTTCCTCCACGCCAAGAGCAACATGAAGACGATTACAATCCACGTCAAGGACGTCATCATCAACATCGCCAACAACACAATGAAGAGCAACGCTACGGCAAGCTAAAACTCACCATGCCCAAGTTCAATGGAAGCAATGACCCCGAAGACTACCTGTCATGGGCATTGAAGGTTGACAAAATCTTTCGGTTGCACAACTACGATGAAGCGAAGAAAATCGCTATGGCATCACTTGAGTTCCAAGACTATGTGCTCATATGGTGGGAACAAATCATTGAGCGACGACAAGCAAGAGGTGAACCTCCAATCACCACTTGGGCTCAAATGAAGGATGTCATGCGAGCACGTTTTGTGCCAATCTACTATAACCGCGACCTCTTCAAGAAATTCCAACTACTCAAGCAAGGAACAAAGAATGTTGAAGAATATTACAAGGAAATGGAGATAGCCATGATTCGAGCCAATGTCAAAGAAGATGATGAGCAAACTATGGCACGTTTCTTGAATGGACTCAATCATCCCATCAAGAAGATCGCGGACTTGCAACCATACTCAACCCTCATTGAGCTCGTGCATCAAGCTACAAAGGCGGAACGCCAAGTGAAAGATGACTTCAAGTACGCCAAGTACTCGTCCAAGACCTACGGCTTCTCCAACAACCAAGCTTTAATGACTCCTCCAACATCTACATCAACCAAACTTTCTTCAAGAAACGACGACAAGTCAAGTTACAAGAAGACTTCGGCAAGTTCAAGTCGTCCTCCTCCTACTACAAGCAACCTCAAGCCGCGTGCTTCATCCTCTACTGCGACCGACGAGACCATCAAGACAAGCTCCTTCAAGTGTTTCACTTGCGGAGGCCGAGGCCACAAGTCCTACGAATGCACCAACATGCGCACCATGATCCTCAACGACGACGGCACCTATGACTCAATGAGTGAGGAGGAGATGGAAGCCCTTGAGCAAGTGGCCATGCACCAGCAAGTGAACGAAGATGAAGATGATCAAGTCTTTTGCGATGAGGATTCGAGCCCCGCTCTCGTTGTCTCCAAGGTCTTGACACTTCGACATCAACAAGAAGACGACCAAAGATGCCACATCTTCCACACAAAGGCCGGCATCAACGGAAGGTCCGTCAAGGTCATCATCGATGGAGGTAGTTGCCACAACTTGGCAAGTGAAGAACTATGTTCCAAACTTCAATTTGTCAAGAGGAAGCACCCACATCCCTACAAGGTTCAATGGCTAAGTGACTCCGGCACTATACGAGTCGAGCATACGGTCCAAGTCTCCTTCAAAATTGGTGCTTATGAAGACACGTTGGAATGTGATGTGGTCCCAATGACCGTTTGCCACCTACTTCTAGGTCGACCATGGCAATTCGACCGTGGTGTCATCCACAATGGGCGCACCAATCACTATAGCTTCAAGATGAAAGGGAAGGAATATGTGCTACGACCCATGTCTCCTACTCACGTGATAGCAGACAAGCAAGCCACCTATCATAGAGACAAGAGCGAGAAAGTGATCCAACCACAAGTGAATGAGAGCCACAAGCCAAACTTGAGCGCCTCTTCGCCTAGAGAGAAAAACCTCATCCTATTTGCCACCAGAAGTGAGATGAGAGAAGTGTGTGAGAACCCATCGAGTGTGATGCACTTTGTCCTTATGTGCAAGGATGGAGAACCAAAAACTAACACCATTCACGAGCTACCTTTGGTGTTTCAATCTCTTTTGCAGGAATTTCAAGATGTTTTCCCCGATGAGCTACCTCCGGGTCTACCTCCTCTTCGAGGCATTGAGCATCGAATCGACCTCATCCCCGGAGCGCCTCTACCAAACAAAGCTCCATACCGAGACAATCCCGAAGAAGCCAAGGAGATTCAACGGCAAGTACAACAACTAATCGACAATGGTCATGTACGTGAAAGCTTAAGCCCTTGTGCCGTTCCCGTTATACTTGTACCTAAGCCCGACGAAAGTTTTCGCTTGTGTTCCGATTGTAGACCTATCAATGCGATCACCGTCTGCTATAGGCATCCCATTCCTCGCTTAGATGATATGCTTGATGAACTTAGTGGAGCCAACTTTTTCTAAAAAATTGACCTTAAAAGTGGCTATTATCAAATCCGCATACAAGAGGGTGATGAATGGAAAACTGCTTTCAAAACCAAATTTGGTTTATATGAGTGGTTAGTGATGCCTATGGGTCTTTCGGAAGCTCCCGGTACTTTTGTGCGTCTTATGCATCATGTGCTTCGTCCTTATATTGGAGTATTTGTTGTGGTTTACTTTGATGATATTCTTGTGTTCAGCAAAACCATGAAAGAGCACATCAATCATGTAAAATCTATGTTGCAAACTCTTCGCAAGGAAAGCCTTTATGCAAACTTGAAAAAATGCACTTTTGGAGTTGACAAAGTGGTATTCTTGGGTTTTGTAGTATCCTCAAAGGGTGTCCATGTTGACGAATCTAAAATTGAAGCAATTAAAACTTGGCCCCAACCCACCAATTTGCAACAAGTGCGAAGTTTTCTTGGTCTTGCGGGTTTTTATCGTCGCTTTGTGAAAGATTTTAGCACAATTGCAGCTCCTTTGTGATAGAGGCAAAGGTGTCCCGTCTTTCGATGAGATGTTGGTTTTCGCTTTGGAGGAAGTCGACTTTGACGATCCGACTACTGAACGTCTTGAGGGCGTCGCGCCTTAGCAATCGCTAAACCAACTCCGAGAGGTTATTGACCACGCCGAGCACGATCAACTGACCACGAGGGTCTGTTTCCTGCGAGCAAGCGAAGAACAAGCAAGAAACTGAGATTGCAATCTGGATATTGCGAATATAAGATGAAAGCTTTATTGATCAAGGTGGGGTTACGTGGCGCCTTTGTCCAGTCGTTGAACACAAGCGAAATCACGCGAAGTTGCAGCTATGGCGAACTTTTAATCTAAACAAAACCCAAGGTCTAAACGGTGCCCTAAGGGCTGTATATATGGAGGAAGAGGGGGAATTTCGTGGCCCTTGGTGGAGGGGTCCAAATCAACCCTAACTCTTGTTTCCCCACACATACGGACTCTAAAACAGCCTATACTTAAGTATTTCGAAATTACATGGGCTGGCCCACTAATAAGGTGACGCAGCACCTAGAATAGCCTCGGGACGACATTTATGAAGTAGCATCTTTTATATTTCGTCCAAGGCTTCATGCACCCATTATGGTGGCTTCAAAGTCCTGAAATCATCACTTGTTACTCCGTTCTTGTTCCCCTTGCATGGCATTATCTCCATGCTTGTTCTTGCTCAATGTCCATCCTTCTCCAAGCTAGGGCCTTCATTTGTAAGCAAAACAAATGTATCCAATTTAGGCAGCATCATATTCTCATGAACATTAGAATCATTACCAAGAAACGAAAGTACGATAATTTAATTGGCGTGCGCGAGCTCTAGTAATTGGTCCAATATATGTAGCGATGAGGGGCTGTGGGTGTAACAATGGTATTGATGTCCTCATCATCCTCCCTTCTTGAAATGAAGTCGTCCTCGACGGAGCTCATATTCCTCACCCAAATAAGGCTTCAAATCTGCAATGTTAAAAGTGGGACTAACCCCAAAATCTGCGAGCAGCTCAAGTTTATATGCATTATCATTTATTTTCTCTAACACCTTAAATGGACCATCAAGACGTGGCATTAGCTTTGATTTGCGCAAATTAGGAAACCTATCCTTACGCAAATGTAACCAAACAAGATCTCCGGTGCAAAGACAACATGTTTTCTACCCTTATCTCCAGCAAGTTTATATTTAGCATTCATACGCTCAATGTTTTCCTTAGTTATCTCATGCATTTTAAAATCAATTCAGCACGTTCTTTAGCATCAAAATTAACCTTCTCCGAAGATGGAAGAGGCAACAAATCAATAGGTGCACGAGGTAGGAAGCCATACACAATTTCAAAAGGGCACATCTTAGTTGTAGAATGCAATGAGCGATTATAAGCAAACTCAATATGAGGCAAGCATTCTTCCCACATTTTCTTATTATTCTTCAAAACAGCCCTAAGCATAGTAGACAATGTTCTATTGACTACTTCAGTTTATCCATCGGTTTGGGGTGACAAGTAGTACTAAAAGCAGTTTAGTCCCCAACTTAGCCCATAAACATCTCCGTAGTGGCTAAGAAATTTAGTATCACGATCTGAAACAATAGTATTTGGCACACCATGCAAGCGAATAATTTCACGAAAGAACAAATCAGCAACATTAACAAAGATCATCGCTTTTATGACATGGTATAAAGTGTGCCATTTTCGAGAATCTATCCACGACAACAAATATGCTATCCTCCCTTCTTTGTTCGAGGTAAACCTAAAACAAAGTCCATAGATATATCCTCCCAAGGAACACTAGGCACAGAGCAAAGGCATATATAAACCATGAGGATTGAGTCGTGACTTAGCTTTTTGACATGTAGTGCAGCGAGCAACAAAACGCTCAACATCCGTCTCATCTTTGGCCAAAAGAAATGTGTAGCAAGTATATCCTCCGTCTTCTTGGCGCCAAAGTGTCCCATTAATCCTCCTCCATCGCCTCCTGCAACAACAAAAGACGAACAGAGCTAGTAGGAATGCATAGCTTGTTAGCACGGAACACAAAACCATCATTAATAACGAACTTGTTCCATGTTCTTCCTTCTTTACAATTCTGCATTACATCTTTAAAATCAGCATCATGCACATATTGATCTTTGATGGCCTCCAAACCAAATATTTTGAAGTCAAGTTGTGAAAGCATAGTATAGCGACGAGACAAAGCATCAGCAATAACATTTTCTTTACCCTTCTTGTGTTTAATGACATAAGGGAAAGTCTCAATGAATTCAACCCATTTAGCATGTCTACGGTTCAGTTTAGCTTGACTTTTAATATGTTTCAAAGATTCATGATCAGAATGTATAACAAATTCTTTGGGCCATAAATAATGTTGCCATGTCTCTAAAGTCCGAACAAGAGCATATAATTCTTTGTCATAAGTAGAATAGTTTAGACTAGGCCCACTCAATTTTTCAGAAAAGTATGCAACAGGTTTTCCATCTTGTAATAACACACCTCCTAATCCAATTCCACTAGCATCACATTCAAGCTCAAAAGTTTTATTAAAGTCAGGAAGTTGGAGTAAAGGAGCATGTGTCAACTTATCTTTCAATACCGTGAAAGCTTCTTCCTGTGCGGTACCCCAAACAAAAGGCACATCCTTCTTTGTAAGCTCATTGAGAGGTGCAGCAATGGTGCTAAAGTCTCTCACAAAACGCCTATAGAAACCAGCGAGTCCAAGAAAACTCCTCGCTTGTGTGACCGTTTTGGGCTGCGGCCAACTCTCAATAGCTTCAATCTTGGCTTTATCAACTTCAATTCCCTGTGGA
Organism: Aegilops longissima; assembly: GCA_021605205.1. Lineage (NCBI taxonomy): Eukaryota > Viridiplantae > Streptophyta > Magnoliopsida > Poales > Poaceae > Aegilops > Aegilops longissima. The sequence goes on from CM038679.1 coordinate 260,473,620, forward strand.
GTAACAACATAGCCAAGAAAAGATACTCGGTCGGTGCAAAAGGTGCACTTCCCAAGGTTACCAAACAAACGTGCATCACGTAGAGCATTAAAAACAACACGTAAATGGTCCAAATGTTCTTCCAAAGATTTGCTATAAATCAGTATATCATCAAAGTAAACTACCACAAATCGTCCAATGAAAGCACGTAAAACTTCGTTCATTAATCTCATGAAAGTACTAGGTGCATTAGTTAACCCAAAAGGCATGACTAACCACTCATATAATCCAAACTTAGTTTTAAATGCTGTTTTCCATTCATCTCCCAATTTCATACGAATTTGATGGTATCCACTCGCAAATCAACTTTGGAGAATATTGTAGAGCCACTCAATTCATCAAGCATATCATCTAGCCTAGGAATAGGATGGCGATAACGAATAGTAATATTATTAATGCCTCTACAATCAACACACATACGCCGACGTACCATCCTTTTTAGGCACTAGTATAATAGGAACAGCACAAGGACTAAGAGATTCGCGTATATAACCTTTGTCGAGCAGCTCCTGTACTTGACGCATAATCTCCTTCGTCTCCTCTGGATTGATGCGGTATGGTGCGCGGTTGGGTAGCGATGCACCGGAATTAAGTCAATTTGATGCTCAATCCCTCGAATAGGTGGTAATCCGGTGGCACGTCTTGTGGGAAGACGTCAGCGAACTCCTGCAAAATGTTAGTGACAGCAGGGGGCAAAGAGGAAGGCACGTCCTCGAATGAAAATAATGCCTCTTTGCACACAAAAGCATAGCAAACAGATTTGCTAGAATCTAGCTCATCAATAACAGATTTGGTGGCAAATAAACATGCACTTTTAGTTTAATTTCAGAAGCAACATTAGATGGTTTATTATTAGGCTTCATTTGTTGCTCAAATTCTTTTGCCACAATCTGATTTTCACTCTTATTTTCTCCTGTTTTGCTTTATTAGCTCTATTAATATCATCTTTCAAAATGGAATCAGGAGTCATAGGAAGCAAAGTAATATTTTTATCCTTGTGAACAAGAGTATACTGATTGTTTCTACCATGGTGTACAGAATTTTTATCAAATTGCCATGGTCTACCAAGTAATAAGGAACATGCTTGCATAGGTACCACATCACAATCAACATAATCAGCATATGTAGAGATACTAAAATGCACACGAACAGTACGTGTTACCTTAACCTTGCCGCTGTTGTTGAACCATTGGATGTAGTAAGGATGTGGATGTGGTCTTGTGGTGAGAGAAAGCTTCTCCACCATATCCATGCTAGCCAAGTTGTTGCAGCTCGCTCCATCTATGATGACGCGAATAGAACGTTCCTTCACAACTCCCTTTGTATGGAACAAGTGATGAGGACATCAATACCATTGTTACACCCACATCCCCTACTGCTACATATACTGGACCAATTACTAGAGCTCGCGCACGCCAATTAAATTATCAGGTACTTTCGTTTCTTGGTAATGATTCTAATGTTCATGAGAATATGATGCTGCCTAAATTGGATACATTTGTTTTGCTTACAAATGAAGGCCCTAGCTTGGAGAAGGATGGACATTGGAGCAAGAACAAGCATGGAGATAATGCCATGCGCAAGGGGAACAAGAACGGAGTTACAAGTGATGATTTCAGGACTTTGAAGCCACCATAATGGGTGCATGAAGCCTTGGACGAAATATACAAGATGCTACTTCATAAATGTCGTCCCGAGGCTATTCTAGGTGCTGCGTCACCTTATTATTGGGCCAGGCCCATGTAATTTCGAAATACTTAAGTATAGGCTGTTTTTAGAGTCCGTATGTGGGGAAACAAGAGTTAGGGTTGATTTGGACCCCTCCACCAAGGGCCACGAAATTCCCCTCTTCCTCCATATATACAGCCCTTAGGGCACCGTTTAGACCTTGGGTTTTGTTTAGATTAAAAGTTCGCCATAGCTGCAACTTCGCGTGCCGTTTGTGTTCAACGACCGGACAAAGCGTCCACAGAACCCCACCTTGATCAATAAAGCTTTCATCTTATATTCGCAATATCCAGATTGCAATCTCAGTTTCTTGCTTGTTCTTCGTTTGCTCGCAGGAAACAGGCCCTCGTGGTCGAGTTGATCGTGCTCCGGCGTGGTCAATAACCCTCGGAAGTTGGTTTAGCGATTGCTAAGGCGCGACGTCTCGCACGATCGTAGTCGGATCGTCAAGGTCGACTCCCACAGAAACGATAGCCACCATCTCATCGAAACATCGGGACACCTTTGCCTCTATCAAGTGGTATCAGATTTCCAGGTTGCTCGGTGAGATTTTCCAGTTTTTCGTAGTTTAGATCGAGTCTGTTCTTCATACCTATTGTCCACGAAAAAGCCACAAAAAAAATTTTAGGGTTAGTTCATCATATCCGAACCAATCTGAGCCTTTGCATAATCTTTTTAGGGTTTTTGCTTTGTTGAATTTGCGGTTGCATCGTCGTGTCAAGTTGCTGGTCTTAGAGTCTAGTCTTTTAGAGTTTCGAGTTCTGGTCATAAGTTGTCACGCCGCTGCCGCACCATCATCATCGCCTTGCCATCTACCACCATTGCTTTTCCGCCACCGCTCTGAATCCGTATCCATCTACCACCACCAATCCGTATCCATATACCACCACCGCTGTCATATACCACCACCATATATCCACCAGCAATCCGAGTTTTCTCATATTAGGTTTGTTTTCGAGATCCATCTAGTTTCCGATTCGTGTTTCCTTGCCGGAGTAGGTTTCGGAAAAAAAAAAAAAAAAAAACGTTTAGGCCCAAAATTTTCCAGAAACGTACTTGTCAAAAAATTTTCTGGCTACCCTATTTTTAGGTGTTTCTAAGTGGATTGAGACAGTCGCCGTTATAGAAAGGTTTTTTGACCCGTTTCAGCTTTTTGGGTCCGGCGTCAAAAAAAAAAAAATTTTGGTCGAAAAAATTTCGTGCCCATCTGTCGATTTGACACAGGAAGAGTTTTGAGACACTCGCCATTATAGTGATTTTTCGCAAAAAAAAAAGCAGCGCAAAAAAAAAAGCAGCAGCAAAAAAAAAAAAAGCGAAAAAAATTCCAGAGTGTGCTTTTCCGTTGTTTCCGTGCAGCGCCGTGATTTTGTTAGTGTTCTAGGCTCGCGTCTCTAGCACGGTCTAGCCTAGGACCAACCTGAAGATGCTGTTGAGCGTTTATTCAACTTTGCATCTCTGAATTGATTATTGCTGACCCTTTTGCTACCATATTATAAGCCTTCCCAGCTCCACATACATCTACATCGTGCGTTTGACTCTCTCGGTAATCGCTCTATCCAAGCTTTGAGAGTTTTGACTACATCGGTTGCCGATCACCGCTTTCTTCTTGGGTAAGAACTGGTAAGAATTTGAGATTTGCTTGACGGATTTGTGATCGTCCACCACACCACCACCACCACTTCCTAGTAGTCTGTCAATCATATTCTTGTGTGTTTCTATTGCTGCTAACCATGGCAGGATCACAAGCCGAGCGAGACCGACCGGGAGAACATGACAAACAAAGCGCTACATGATAAGTTTCAACAAATGATGAGTGGGCAGGTGGACGATGTGCTAAATAGATTTGAAGAGGCCATGGAGAAGATAGATGGCATTGAGAAGGCGTTCGAAACGAAGCTCGATATCAAGTTTAATGAATTGCTCGCGCGTCTACCACCACCACCACCGGCTGCACCTAACGCACCTCTACTACAACAACACGGACTACCTCCACATCGCGAAACAGCCCTCCGCCGAGCTTCCGTGTTCCTCTTCACTGGCCAAGCTGCTGGTGCTGCTTTGTTGATATACATGGCTCCTGCTGCTGCTGCGGCGGGGAGGATGATTATGTGAGAGCTTACGAGGATGAGGTTGATCAACATCGAACTACGTGCAACCACCAGCACCACAACCACCGGTCGTCCACATGCAAATAATGGCGATGTTGGGCTCCCCTTCAGTGCGAGATCATGACCATCTCCCTAAACTGAAATTGAATATTCCACCATTTGAGGGTAGATATGTTCCTGATATATATCTTACTTGGGAATTAGAAACTGAACAACGATTTACATGTTTACAATATCACGAGGAGAGGCGTGTTCTGCTGCTTGTTTGTGCTTTCACTAGCTTTGCATGTGTTTGGTGGTCCGAACATTGTAGATTATATCCTGTTCCAGCTACTTGGGCTGCTTTGAAAACTGCTATGCGTATCGTTGGGTTCCTCCATATTATCAACGTGAATTACTTCAAAAATTGCAGCGCTTAAGACAAGGAAAAATTCGGTGAAGAATATTATCGGGAATTACAAACTGGCTTGATTAGATGTGGTATTGTTGAGGAGAATGAAGCTATGCTTGCACGTTTTACGGGTGGATTAAATAGAGATTCAAACCATTCTAGACTACAAGGATTATAATAATATCACTCGATTATTCCATCTTGCTTGTAAAGCTGAGCGTGAAGTGCAGGATCGACAGTGCGTTGGCGGCGGACTAACTTTTCTGCAGGTCGACCTTCATCATGGACACCACGTGCATCATCTACTTCCACACGTTCTACTACACGGCACCTCCGTCGGCTGCCACCTCCAACCGTGATACAAGAAAGCGGGCACAACCACCACTATCGCCAAGAGCACACTGCTTTGGGCCTACAGAGCTCTTCTTCTTCCATGGCGTCAGCAGGGCACACAAGTGATATTATTTGTCGTCGTTGTAAGGGAAGAGGACATTTTTGAGAGAATGCCAATCTCAGCGTGTGATGATTGCTCTTGAGGATGGTGGGTATGAGTCCGCTAGTGACTATGATGAAGAGACTTTGGCTCTTATTACACATGAAGAACACGGTGGAGATGATTCGATCTTGAGGCGCAATACATGGCTGCTGAAGATCTTGACAGGTATGAATGTTTAGTTGCTCAACGTGTTTTGAGTGTGCAGGTTACACAAGCTGAGCAAAATCAGAGGCATAACTTGTTCCATACAAAGGGAGTTGTGAAGGAGCGTTCTATTCAGCGTCATCATAGATGGAGGGAGCTGCAACAACTTGGCTAGCATGGATATGGTGGAGCTTTCTCTCACCACAAGACCACATCCACATCCTTACTACATTCAATGGTTCAACAACAGCGGCAAGGTTAAGGTAACACGTCTTGTTAGTGTGCATTTTAGTATCTCTACATATGCTGATTATGTTGATTGTGATGTGGTACCTATGCAAGCATGTTCCTTATTACTTGGTAGACCATGGCAATTTGATAAAATTCTGTACACCATGGTAGAAACAATCAGTATACTCTTGTTCACAAGGATAAAATATTACTTTGCTTCCTATGACTCCTGATTCCATTTTGAAAGATGATATTAATAGAGCTAATAAAGCAAAACAGGAGAAAAATAAGAGTGAAAATCAGATTGTGGCAAAAGAATTTGAGCAACAAATGAAGCCTAATAATAAACCATCTAATGTTGCTTCGAAATTAAACTGAAAAGTGCATGTTTATTTGCCACCAAATCTGATATTGATGAGCTAGATTCTAGCAAATCTGTTTGCTATGCTTTTGTGTGCAAAGAGGCATTATTTTCATTCGAGGACGTGCCTTCCTCTTTGCCCCTCGCTGTCACTAACATTTTGCAGAGTTCGCTGATGTCTTCCCACAAGGCGTGCCACCGGATTACCACCTATTCGAGGGATTGAGCATCAAATTGACTTAATTCCGGTGCATCGCTACCCAACCGCGCACCATACCGTACCAATCCAGAGGAGACGAAGGAGATTATCGTCAAGTCACAGGAGCTGCTCGACAAAGGTTATATCGCGAATCTCTTAGTCCTTGTGCTGTTCCTATTATACTAGTGCCTAAAAAGGATGGTGCGTCGGCGTATGTGTGTTGATTGTAGAGGCATTAATAATATTACTATTCGTTATCGTCATCCTATTCCTAGGCTAGATGATATGCTTGATGAATTAAGTGGCTCTACAATATTCTCCAAAGTTGATTTGCGTAGTGGATACCATCAAATTCGTATGAAATTGGGAGATGAATGGAAAACAGCATTTAAAACTAAGTTTGGATTATATGAGTGGTTAGTCATGCCTTTTGGGTTAACTAATGCACCTAGTACTTTCATGAGATTAATGAGCGAAGTTTTACGTGCTTTCATTGGACGATTTGTGGTAGTTTACTTTGATGATATACTGATTTATAGCAAATCTTTGGAAGAACATTTGGAACATTTACGTGCTGTTTTTAATGCTCTCGTGATGCACGCTTGTTTGGTAACCTTGGGAAGTGCACCTTTTGCACCGACCGAGTATCTTTTCTTGGCTATGTTGTTACTCCACGGAGAATTGAAGTTGATAAAGCCAAGATTGAAGCTATTGAGAGTTGGCCGCAGCCCAAAACGGTCACACAAGTGAGGAGTTTTCTTGGACTCGCTGGTTTCTATAGGCGTTTTGTGAGAGACTTTAGCACCATTGCTGCACCTCTCAATGAGCTTACAAAGAAGGATGTGCCTTTTGTTTGGGGTACCGCACAGGAAGAAGCCTTCACGGTATTGAAAGATAAGTTGACACATGCTCCTTTACTCCAACTTCCCGACTTTAATAAGACTTTTGAGCTTGAATGTGATGCTAGTGGAATTGGATTAGGAGGTGTGTTATTACAAGATGGCAAACCTGTTGCATACTTTTCTGAAAAATTGAGTGGACCTAGTCTGAACTATTCTACTTATGACAAAGAATTATATGCTCTTGTTCGGACTTTAGAGACATGGCAACATTATTTATGGCCCAAAGAATTTGTTATACATTCTGATCATGAATCTTTGAAACATATTAAAAGTCAAGCTAAACTGAATCGTAGACATGCTAAATGGGTTGAATTCATTGAGACTTTCCTTATGTCATTAAACACAAGAAGGGTAAAGAAAATGTTATTCTTGATGCTTTGTCTCGTCGATATACTATGCTTTCACAACTTGACTTCAAAATATTTGGTTTGGAGACCATCAAAGATCAATATGTGCATGATGCTGATTTTAAAGATGTAATGCAGAATTGTAAAGAGGGAAGAACATGGAACAAGTTCGTTATTAATGATGGTTTTGTGTTCGTGCTAACAAGCTATGCATTCCTGCTAGCTCTGTTAGTCTTTTGTTGTTGCAGGAGGCGCATGGAGGAGGATTAATGGGACACTTTGGCGTGAAGAAGGCGGAGGATATACTTGCTACACATTTCTTTTGGCCAAAGATGAGGCGGGATGTTGAGCGTTTTGTTGCTCGCTGCACTACATGTCAAAAAGCTAAGTCACGACTCAATCCTCATGGTTTATATATGCCTTTGCTGTGCCTAGTGTTCCTTGGGAGGATATATCTATGGACTTTGTTTTAGGTTTACCTCGAACAAAGAAGGGGAGGGATAGCATATTTGTTGTCGTGGATAGATTCTCGAAAATGGCACACTTTATACCATGTCATAAAAGCGATGATCTTGTTAATGTTGCTGATTTGTTCTTTCGTGAAATTATTCGCTTGCATGGTGTGCCAAATACTATTGTTTCAGATCGTGATACTAAATTTCTTAGCCACTTTTGGAGATGTTTATGGGCTAAGTTGGGGACTAAACTGCTTTTTAGTACTACTTGTCACCCCAAACCGATGGACAAACTGAAGTAGTCAATAGAACATTGTCTACTATGCTTAGGGCTGTTTTGAAGAATAATAAGAAAATGTGGGAAGAATGCTTGCCTCATATTGAATTTGCTTATAATCGTTCATTGCATTCTACTACTAAGATGTGCCCTTTTGAAATTGTGTATGGCTTCCTACCTCGTGCACCTATTGATTTGTTGCCTCTTCCATCTTGGAGAAGGTTAATTTTGATGCTAAAGAACGTGCTGAATTGATTTTAAAAGTGCATGAGATAACTAAGGAAAACATTGAGCGTATGAATGCTAAATATAAACTTGCTGGAGATAAGGGTAGAAAACATGTTGTCTTTGCACCGGAGATCTTGTTTGGTTACATTTGCGTGAGATAGGTTTCCTAATTTGCGCAAATCAAAGCTAATGCCACGTCTTGATGGTCCATTTAAGGTGTTAGAGAAAATAAATGATAATGCATATAAACTTGAGCTGCCTGCAGATTTTGGGGTTAGTCCCACTTTTAACATTGCAGATTTGAAGCCTTATTTGGGTGAGGAATATGAGCTTCCGTCGAGGGCGACTTCATTTCAAGAAGGGAGGATGATGAGGACATCAATACCATTGTTACACCCACATCCCCTCTTGCTACATATCTTGGACCAATTACTAGAGCTCACATACGCCAATTAAATTATCAGTACTTTCGTTTCTTGGTAATGATTCTAATGTTCATGAGAATATGATGCTGCCTAAATTGGATACATTTGTTTTGCTTACAAATGAAGGCCCTAGCTTGGAGAAGGATGGACATTGGAGCAAGAACAAGCATGGAGATAATGCCATGCGCAAGGGGAACAAACGGAGTTACAAGTGATGATTTCAGGACTTTGAAGCCACCATAATGGGTGCATGAAGCCTTGGACGAAATATACAAGATGCTACTTCATAAATGTCGTCCGAGGCTATTCTAGGTGCTTCGTCACCTTATTATTGGGCCAGGCCCATGTAATTTCGAAATACTTAAGTATAGGCTGTTTTAGAGTCCGTATGTGTGGGGAAACAAGAGTTAGGGTTGATTTGGACCCCTCCACCAAGGGCCACGAAATTCCCCTCTTCCTCCATATATACAGCCCTTAGGGCACCGTTTAGACCTTGGGTTTTGTTTAGATTAAAGTTCGCCATAGCTGCAACTTCACAGATGCCGTTTGTGTTCAACGACCGGACAAAGCGTCCACAGAACCCCACCTTGATCAATAAAGCTTTCATCTTATATTCGCAATATCCAGATTGCATTCTCAGTTTCTTGCTTGTTCTTCGTTTGCTCGCAGAAAACAGGCCCTCGTGGTCGTTGATCGTGCTCGGCGTGGTCAATAACCCTCGGAAGTTGGTTTAGCGATTGCTAAAGCGCGACGCCTCGCCGCGATCGTAGTCGGATCGTCAAGGTCGACTCCCACGAAGCGATAGCCACCATCTCATCGAAACATCGGGACACCTTTGCCTCTATCAACAAGTTATGCCTCTAATTTTGCTCAGCTTGTGTAACCTGCACACTCAAAACACGTTGAGCAACTAAACATTCATACACGTCAAAGATCTTGGCAGCCATGTATTGCGTCTCGGGATCGTAATCATCTCCACCGTGTTCTTCATGTGTAATAAGAGCCAAAGTCTCTTCATCATAGTCACTAGCAGACTCATACCCACCATCCTCGGTAGCAATCATCACACGCTGAGATTGGCATTCTCTCAAGAAAATGTCCTCTTCCCTTACAACGACGACAAATAATATCACTTGTGTGCCCTGTTGACGCCATGGAAGAAGAAGAGCTCTGTGTAGGCCCAAAGAGTGTACTCTTGGCGATAGTGGTTGTGCACCTTTCTTGTATCACGGTTGGAGGTGGCAGCCAAGGAGGTGCCGTGTAGTAGAACGTGTGGAAGTAGATGATGCACGTGGTGTCCATGATGAAGGTCGACCTGCGAGAAAAGTTAGTCCGCGCCAAGGCACATCGATCCTGCACTTCACGTTCAGCTTTACAAGCAAGATGGAATAATCGAGTGATATTATTATAATCCTTGTAGTCTAGAATGGTCTGAATCTCTCTATTTAATCCACCCAGGAAAACATGCAAGCATAGCTTCATTCTCCTCAACAATACCACATCTAATCAAGCCAGTTTGTAATTCCTGATAATATTCTTCTACGAATTTTTCCTTGTCTTAAGCGCTGCAATTTTGAAGTAATTCACGCTGATAATATGGTGGAACCCAACGAGTACGCATGGCAGTTTTCAAAGCAGCCCAAGTAGCTGGAACAGGATATAATCTACAATGTTCGACCACCAAACACATGCAAAGCTAGTGAAAGCACAAACAGCAGCGAGAACACGTCTCTCCTCGGGATATTGTAAACATGTAAATCGTTGTTCAGTTTCTAATTCCCAAGTAAGATATATATCAGGAACATATCTACCCTCAAATGGTGGAATATTCAATTTCAGTTTAGGGAGATGGTCATGATCTCGTACTGAAGGGGAGCCCAACATTGCCATTATTTGCATGTGGGCGACCTGGTGGTTGTGGTGCTGGTGGTTGCACGTAGTTCGATGTTGATCAACCTCATCCTCGTAAGCTCTCACATAATCATCCTCCCCACCGCAGCAGCAGGAGCCACGAAGTATCAACAATGAGCACCAGCAGCTTGGCGGTGAAGAGGGACACGGAAGCTTCGGCGGAGGGCTGTTTCAGCGATGTGGAGGTAGTCCATGTTGTTGTAGTAGAGGTGCGTTAGGTGCAGCCGGTGGTGGTGGTGGTAGACGCAGCGAGCAATTCATTAAACTTGTTATCGAGCTTTGTTTGAACGCCTTCTCAATGCCATCTATCTTCTCCATGGCCTCTTCAAATCTATTTAGCACATCGTCCACCTGCCCACTCATCATTTGTTGAAACTTATCATGTAGCGCTTTGTTTGTCATGTTCTCCCGGTCGGTCTAAATCGGCTTGTGATCCTGCCATGGTTAGCAGCAATAGAAACACACAAGAATATGATTGACAGACTACTAGGAAGTGGTGGTGATGGTGTGGTGGACAATCACAAATCCGTCGAGCAAATCTCAAATTCTTACCAGTTCTTACCCAAAGAAGCGGGTGATCGGCAACCGATGTAGTCAAAACTCTCAAAGCTTGGATAGAGCGATTACGGGGAGAGTCAAGCGATGATGTAGATGTATGTGGAGCTGGGAAGGCTTATAATATGGTAGCAAAAAAAGGTTAGCAATAATCAATTCAGAGATGCAAAGTTGAATAAACGCTCAACGACGGTACTGTGCTGGTCCTAGGCTAGACCGTGCTAGAGACGCGAGCCTAGAACACTAACAAAATCACGGCGCTGCACGTAAACAAGGGAAAAGCACACTCTGGAAAAAAAAATTCGCTTTTTTTTTGCGCTGCCTTTTTTTTTTGCGCGGCTCTTTTTTTTTTTTTTGCGAAAAATCACTATAATGGCGAGTGTCTCAAAACTCTTCCCAGGTCAAACTGACAGGATGGGCACGAAATTTTTCGACCAATTGTTTTTTTTTTTGACTGCCCGGACCCAAAAACTGGAAACGGGTCAAAAAAAACTTTCTATAACGGCGACTGTCTCAATACACTTAGAAACACCTAAAAATAGGATAGCCAGAAAATTTTTTTGACAAGTGCGTTTTCAGAAAATTTTGGGCCTAAACGGAGGGTGGTTTCCAGACTCTTTTTTTTCGAAACCTACTCCGGCAAGGAAACACGAATCGGAAACTAGATGGATCTCGAAAACAACCCTAATATGCAAGGAACTCGGATTGGTGGTGGATATATGGTGGTGGATATATGGCAGCGGTGGTGGTATATGGATATGGATTCAGAGCGGTGGCGAATAAGCAATGGTGGAAGATGGCAAGGCGATGATGATGGTGCGGCGGCGGCGTGACAACTTATGACCAGAACTCGAAACTCTAAAAGACTAGACTCTAAGACCAGCAACTTGACACGACGATGCAACCGCAAATTCAACAAAGCAAACCCTAAAAAGATTATGCAAAGGCTCAGATTGGTTCGGATATGATGAACTAACCCTAAATTTTTTTTTGTGGCTTTTTCGTGGACTATAGGTTTGAAGAACAGACTCGATCTAAACTACGGAAAACTGTAAAATCTCACCGAGCAACCTGAAAATCTGATACCACTTGATAGAGGCAAAGGTGTCCCGTCTTTCGATGAGATGTTGGTTTTCGCTTTGGAGGAAGTCGACTTTGACGATCCGACTCTGAACGTCGAGGACGTCGCGCCTTAGCAATCGCTAAACCAACTCCGAGAGGTTATTGACCACGCCGAACACGATCAACGACCACGAGGGTCTGCATTTCCTGCGAGCAAGCGAAGAACAAGCAAGAAACTGAGATTGCAATCTGGATATTGCGAATATAAGATGAAAGCTTTATTGATCAAGGTGGGGTTCTGTGGCGCCTTTATGCAGTCGTTGAACACAAGCGAAATGCACGCGAAGTTGCAGCTATGGCGAACTTTTAATCTAAACAAAACCCAAGGTCTAAACGGTGCCCTAAGGGCTGTATATATGGAGGAAGAGGGGGAATTTCGTGGCCCTTGGTGGAGGGGTCCAAATCAACCCTAACTCTTGTTTCCCACACATACGGACTCTAAAACAGCCTATACTTAAGTATTTCGAAATTACATGGGCCTGGCCCACTAATAAGGTGACGCAGCACCTAGAATAGCCTCGGGACGACATTTATGAAGTAGCATCTTTTATATTTCGTCCAAGGCTTCATGCACCCATTATGGTGGCTTCAAAGTCCTGAAATCATCACTTGTTACTCCGTTCTTGTTCCCCTTAGCATGGCATTATCTCCATGCTTGTTCTTGCTCAATGTCCATCCTTCTCCAAGCTAGGGCCTTCATTTGTAAGCAAAACAAATGTATCCAATTTAGGCAGCATCATATTCTCATGAACATTAGAATCATTACCAAGAAACGAAAGTACGATAATTTAATTGGCGTCTTGTGAGCTCTAGTAATTGGTCCGAAGTATATGTAGCAGTAGGGGCTGTGGGTGTAACAATGGTATTGATGTCCTCATCACTTTGCATGCTTTGAGTAAGAAGAATACTCCCTTTGTTTGGGGATCTTTGCAATCCACCGCTTTTGATGAGCTCAAGTCTTTGCTTACTGATGCTCCGATTCTTGCTTTGCCCAATTTTGACAAAACTTTTGAGGTTCATTGTGATGCAAGTGGTACCGGAATTGGCGGAGTTTTGATGCAAGAAAAACGAGCAATTGCTTATTTTAGTGAAAAACTCTCCGGTGCTCAACTTAATTATCCCATTTATGACAAAGAATTGTATGCTTTAGTGCGTGTGCTATATGTTTGGGAACATTACCTTAGACCTCATGAGTTTGTCATCCATACCGATCATGAAACGCTTAAATACCTCAAAGGTCAAACTAAATTAAACAAGCATCATGCAAAATGGAGTGAATTTATTGAATCTTTTCCTTATGTGATCAAATACATTAAGGGTAAAGAAAATGTAGTTGCCGACGCAGTTTCACGCATATGCATGATTGTCACTCAACTTGAGTTGAATGTTATTGGTTTTGAGCATATTAAAGACTTGTATGAGCATGATCCATCTTTTGCTTCTTCTTATGCCAAGTGTTTGATGCATACTTCTTGGGAAAAATATTACATCAAGGATGGTTATCTTATGAGAGCTAACAAACTATGCATTCCCAAGTCTTCTCTTCGTTTGCTCCTTTTGCGAGAGGCTCATGGAGGCGGACTCATGGGACACTTTGCACGCGACAAGACATTCGCCACGCTCTCCAAGAACTACTTTTGGCCCAAGATGTTTCGTGATGTCTCACGCTTCACCAACCGTTGCTCTACATGTCGCAAAGCTAAGTCAAAAGCTCAATCTCATGGTCTTTACATGCCTCTTCCTATTCCATATCAACCATGGGAAGACATTAGTATGGATTTTGTATTTGGTTTGCCTAGGACTCAAAATGGCAAGGATTCCGTGTTTGTTGTTGTGGATAGATTTTCTAAGATGGCACATTTCATTCCTTGCAACAAGATAGACGATGCTTCACATGTTGCAAATCTCTTTTGTAGGGAAATCTCGCGACTCCATGGAGTGCCAAAGACAATCGTCTCCGATCGTGACGTCAAGTTCTTGAGATGATGCGGAGCATCCTTCGATCATCCCCATGGACCTTCCGTCGCCTCACCAAGCTCCAAAAGGACCCATGACGAGAGCACGAGCTCGAGCTCTCGAGACCGAGGTGACTTCTCTCCTTAGTGAAATATCATATGACCCTCTCGAGACATGGCTACTACCTCAATCCGGAATGTTGTGCATGCTTAGGTACCAAGGAACCAACCTAGGAGAAGCTACAGCTCAAGATGGACACCAAAAGCAAGAGGAAGAACTGCAGAGTCCAGCGAGGCGGTACTACCGCTCAAGCCAAGCGGTACTACATTTGGGAGCCAAACAGTACTACCGCTCTCCATCCGCCTACTTCCGCAAAACCCGACACACTCCAGGAATCGAGCAGGCGTCGGGCGGTACTACCGCTCAAGATAAGCGTACTACCGCTGAAAGCGTACTACCGCCACAAAGCGGTACTACACTGAAAGCGGTACTACCGCCATGAAGCCACTACTACCGCCACTGCGTGCAGCGTTTGGGCCGAGGCCCATGTACTCGTTCGCCCCAACTTACCCCTTGGAGGTCCTAGACTATAAATAGACCTTCCCTCATCCTTTCTAGGGTTAGCTTTGGATTTGCTCATATTTGATGTGAGAGCCTTTGCTCATCCACTTGGCTACTTCTCCTTGAGATCAGGACCTCTCGGAGAAGATCCCCAAGCGGATTCAAGACCCCCTCCTGGGTGGACCCCATCAAGACCTCCTCATGGAGAAGAACGGCTACCCTTGTATCTTTCCTTTGTTGATCTCGGATCTTGTATCACTTTATGCATTCGATAATCTAGCACTTGTGTGATCGTTTTCTTGTCGGTTGAGTGACTTCTCCCTCGTTTTCCCCGTGTTTTCCGTCTCGTTCTTCGTGTTCCTCGTAGGGATTCTCTCCAAGCATGAAAGATCGTCCACGTAGGGTTCCGCCCTACATCATCATGGTATCATGAGCCACGTTGATCACGTTATTGGAGCCCCTACCCCTCTTTTTCTAGCTTGATTTTGTTGTTTTTGTCCTAATTCTGAAAATTCCCCACAAAAATAGCCCCAAATTTTTTGTGATTTGTTAGTGTGATGAAATTTTGTTGATTTTGATCCGTGGATTTGCTTGGTTTCGAGTCGATCTAGCATCTCTCCAAGTTTCACCTCTTTCCATCCACAAAATCCATCAATTTTGACCCGAAATCACCCATTTCCGCCCCAAAATCGCATAACCGTTCGAGCAATCCGGAAAATCCCGACACGGCGGTACTACCGCCCTCCTAGCGGTACTACCACGAGAGCGGTACTACCGCCCTCCTAGCGGTACTACCGCTGAGTACGGCACTACCGCCAGCCCCGTTCAGCCTAAATAGTCGAAAAATCCCGACACGAGCGGTACTACCGCCCGTCCCAAGCGGTACTACCGCTTCTGGCGATACTACCGCCCTACCCAGCGGTACTACCGCCTGGCCATTTCAGCCTTCCGACTTTCACCATTTTCATCATAACTTTTCACTCCGAACTCCGATTTGAGTGTTCTTTGGCTCGTTTGAAGCTATCGGCGTGCAAGTCCTCACCTTGGTTTCACCACCTTTTGACACCATCAAATTTTCCGAACATCGGCATCTTTGCCTAGGGCTTAAACCACATCATCCGCTATACCACCTCCACTTTCCGCTACCACATTTTCGCTTTTGGTCTTTGAGAATTTGAGTTGTGGTTCCGTGTCCTATTGTGTTTCGCTATATAGGTGCGGTTCGGCGTCAACATCACCACCACTCATCTTCGCCAAGGACTCATCATCGTCAAGGACGGTAACCTCGACGACATCTTTGTCATCTCTACAATTGCATTGATAACCACATAGCCTTACTTTTGCGTTGCTTACCCATCGAGACTAGCCATCGAGTATTGCAGGCAACGTAACTTGTGCACCTTAGTGATCATACTCCATAGCATACATAGCATACCATAGTGGTGCATATCTTGAGATCAACTTGTGTGTCACAATGTTGACATAGCATACACAATTGCTATCTTGGTTCATGAAGTTTGCGTAAGAAAAGAGCTCAAAAGGAAAGAGCCACCCAAGCTTTTCAGCAAAGAGGAAAGATAAGCAAAGAGCTTATAAGCAAGAACCATAGCATCATACAACATTAAGATTGTCATATCCAATCATCTTGGATCATAGCACCGAAATATCATACATATAGCATACTTGGGATAGAGATCGTTGCATTTTTCCGAATAGGTTGTGCACAAGTTCGCGTATCCGCCTATTGTGCAATCGTGCTAGCGTCTCTCTAGTATTGTGCAACAAGAGCATTCTCGTGGTTTCCACATTTTGGCTCACTTTTGGTTTGCACAATCCCACTTATCTATTTGCGTGTGTGTTTCCGTGTACCACTACTTGCTTGGTCTACTTGTTACATTTGCGAATTTGCGAATCTTTTCAACTTTATTGAGTCTCACTTACAATTGCATCAAATTTTGTGCCACCATCCTAACCGAGCTCCACCATAAGCTTTTATTTGTGTAGGTGTGAGAACCGACAAGAATCGGTACCAAGAGTGCTATTTCATTGTCCGCATTTGAGTGAACTTGATTCATTTTCAACATCGGTCAAAGGTACATTGGTATAAGTTCTTTCCGTTCTACCACTCACATCTTGTTTGGAATGATGGATAGGCCAAGTTCTTCTACCAACCCACTCTTCATCGAGCAAGACGACGACATGTCCTCATCGTCACCAAGAGCCACCTCTTTGGTGCACAACGAAGTTGCACCAAGAACAACAAGCAATGGCGACCGCGATCGACAACCTCGCCACCGACTTGCGACTCTCCGAGCAGCGTACAAGAGACTACTTCGACAACAAGTTCGAGGCTCACAAGGAAGAGAATGATGCAAGAATGGGCGAGATCCGCGCATTGATGAGAAAACGGCATCATTCCACTTCTTCATCATCAAGGCGGAGCCGCTCGAGTCGACATTCCGACGACACATTCTCGACTCAAGTACACCGTCATCGAACACTCTTGACGAGCAGCGCCCAAGACCGTCATGCATCTCGCAACCCGCTACATGACAAGCATTCACAAGAGCAAGTTGATGATCAAGTTCCTCGTCCTCAATCAAACCAAGAGGCTTTTGCTCAAGCCCAAGAACGACAACGTCTTCGTCGCCAACAAGAGGAAGAAAGAGCACGTCGTCACCAAGACGAACAAGACGCCAAGGCTCAACGTCTTCAACAACAACAACGTGAAGCGCAAGCTCTTGAGGCGCAACGTGCCCTTCAAGAATCAAGTAGAGCCTTCGCCAACCGCAATCGCGAACGGCGCAATCAAGAGGAAGCCCTTCGAGAAGAAATCCAAGAGAGGAACTACCAACCTCATGTACAACGTCAAGTTCCTCAAGCTCCCCCACAAGCTCGTCAAGCTCCACCTCAACATCAAGTTCAACAAGAGCAAGTTATTCATGGTCTTCCTCCGCGCCAAGAGCAACATGAAGACGAGTACATTCCACGTCAAGGACGTCATCATCAACATCGCCAACAACACAATGAAGAGCAACGCTACGGCAAGCTAAAATTCACCATGCCAAAGTTCAATGGAAGCAATGACCCCGAAGACTACCTCTCATGGGCATTGAAGGTTGACAAAATCTTCCGTTTGCACAACTACGATGAAGCGAAGAAAATCGCTATGGCATCACTTGAGTTCCAAGATTATGTGCTCATATGGTGGGAACAAATCATTGAGCGACGACAAGCAAGAGGTGAACCTCCAATCACCACTTGGGCTCAAATGAAGGATGTCATGCGAGCACGTTTTGTGCCAACCTACTACAACCGCGACCTCTTCAAGAAACTCCAACTACTCAAGCAAGGAACAAAGAGCGTTGAAGAATACTACAAGGAGATGGAGATAGCCATGATTCGAGCCAATGTCAAGGAAGATGATGAGCAAACTATGGCACGTTTCTTGAACGGACTCAATCATCCCATCAAGAAGATCGCCGACTTCCAACCATACTCATCCCTCATTGAGCTCGTACATCAAGCTACAAAGGCGGAACGCCAAGTACAAGATGACTTCAAATACGCCAAGTACTCATCCAAGACCTACGGCTTCTCCAACAACCAAGCTTCAACGACTCCTCCAACATCTACACCAACCAAGCTTCCTTCAAGAAACGACGACAAGTCAAGTTACAAGAAGACATCGACAAGTTCAAGTCGTCCTCCTCCTACTACAAGCAACCTCAAGCCGCGTGCTTCATCCTCTACTCCGACCGATGAGACTATCAAGACAAGCTCCTTCAAGTGTTTCACTTGCGGCGGCCGAGGCCACAAGTCATACGAATGCACCAACAAGCGCACCATGATCCTCAACGACGATGGCACATATGACTCCATGAGTGAAGAGGAAATGGAAGCCCTTGAGCAAGTGGCCATGCACCGACAAGTGAATGAAGATGAAGATGATCAAGTCTTTTGTGATGAGGATTCGAGCCCCGCTCTCGTTGTCTCCAAGGTCTTGACTCTTCAACATCAACAAGAAGAAGACCAACGATGCCACATCTTCCACACAAAAGCCGGCATCAATGGACGGTCCATCAAGGTCATCATCGATGGAGGTAGTTGCCACAACTTGGCAAGTGAAGAACTATGCTCCAAGCTACAATTGGTCAAGAGGAAGCACCCACACCCTACAAGGTTCAATGGCTAAGTGACTCCGGCACTATCTGAGTCGAGCATACGGTCCAAGTCTCCTTCAAAATTGGTGCTTATGAAGACACTTTGGAGTGTGATGTGGTCCCAATGACCGTTTCCCACCTCCTTCTTGGTGCGACCATGGCAATTCGACCGTGGTGTCATACACAATGGGCGAACCAATCACTATAGCTTCAAGATGAAAGGGAAGGAGTATGTGCTCGACCTATGTCTCCTAGTCAAGTGATAGCCGACAAGCAAGCCACACATCATAGAGAAAAGAGTGAGAAAGTGATCCACCCAAAAGTGAGTGAGAGCCACAAGCCAAATTTGAGAGACTCTTCACCTAGAGAAAAACCTCATTCTATTTGCCACCAAAAGTGAGATGAGAGAAGTGTGTGAGCACCCATCGAGTGTGATGCACTTTGTCCTTGTGTGCAAGGATGGAGAACCAAAACTAACACCATTCACGAGCTACCTTTGGTGTTTCAATCTCTTTGCAGGAATTTCAAGATGTTTTCCCGATGAGCTACCTCGGGTCTACCTCCTCTTGAGGCATTGAGCATCGAATCGACCTCATCCCGGGCGCCGCTACCAAACAAAGCTCCATACCGAGTCAATCCGGAAGAAACCAAGGAGATTCAGCGGCAAGTACAACAACTCATCGACAACGGTCATGTACGTGAAAGCCTAAGCCCTTGTGCCGTTCCGGTTATTCTTGTGCCTAAGCCCGATGGAAGTTTCCGCTTGTGTTCGATTGTAGACCTATCAATGCTATTACCGTTCGATATAGGCATCCCATTCCTCGCTTAGATGACATGCTTGATGAACTTAGTGGAGCCAACTTTTTCTCAAAAATTGATCTTAAAAGTGGCTATTATCAAATACGCATACAAGAGGGTGATGAATGGAAAACTGCTTTCAAAACCAAATTTGGTTTATATGAGTGGTTAGTGATGCCTATGGGTCTTTCGGAAGCTCCCGGTACTTTTGTGCGTCTTATGCATCATGTGCTCCGTCCTTATATTGGAGTCTTTGTTGTGGTTTACTTTGATGATATTCTTGTGTTTAGCAAAACCATGAAAGAGCACTTCAATCATGTAAAATCTGTGTTGCAAACTCTTACAAGGAAAGCCTTTATGCAAATTTGAAAAATGCACTTTTGGAGTCGACAAAGTGGTTTTCTTGGGTTTTGTTGTTTCTTCAAAGGGTGTCCATGTTGATGAATCTAAAATTCAAGCAATCAAAACTTGGCCCCAACCCACCAATTTGCAACAAGTGCGAAGTTTTCTTGGTCTTATGGGTTTCTATCGTCGCTTTGTGAAAGATTTTAGCACAATTGCCGCTCCTTTGCATGCTTTGAGCAAGAAGAATACTCCCTTTGTTTGGGGAACTTTGCAATCAACCGCTTTTGATGAGCTCAAGTCTTTGCTTACTCATGCTCCGATTCTTGCTTTGCCCAATTTTGACAAAACTTTTGAGGTTCATTGTGATGCAAGTGGTACGGAATTGGCGGAGTTTTGATGCAAGAAAAAGCGAGCCATTGCATATTTTAGTGAAAAACTCTCCGGTGCTCAACTTAATTATCCCATCTATGACAAAGAATTGTATGCTTTAGTCGTGTGCTACATGTTTGGGAACATTACCTTAGACCGCATGAGTTTGTCATCCATACCGATCATGAAACGCTTAAGTACCTCAAAGGTCAAACTAAATTGAACAAGCGTCATGCCAAATGGAGTGAATTCATTGAATCTTTTCCTTATGTGATCAAGTACATTAAGGGTAAAGAAAATGTAGTTGCCGACGCGCTTTCACGCATAAACATGCTTGTCACTCAACTTGAGTTGAATGTTATTGGTTTTGAGCATATAAAAGACTTGTATGAGCATGATCCATCTTTTGCTTCTCCTTATGCTAAGTGTTTGGCGATACGCCTTGGGAACAATATTACATCAAGGATGGTTACCTTATGAGAGCTAACAAACTTTGCATTCCGAGTCTTCTCTTCGTTTGCTCCTTTTGCAAGAGGCTCATGGAGGCGGCCTCATGGGACACTTTGGACGCGACAAGACATTCGCTGCACTCTCCAACAACTACTTTTGGCCCAAGATGTTCATGACGTCTCACGCTTCACCAACCGATGCTACACATGTCGCAAAGCTAAGTCTAAAGCTCAATCTCATGGTCTTTACATGCCTCTTCCTATCCCATATCAACCATGGGAAGACATTAGTATGGATTTTGTACTTGGTTTGCCTAGGACTCAAAATGGCAAGGATTCCGTCTTTGTTGTTGTGGATAGATTTTCTAAAATGGCACATTTCATTCCTTGCAACAAGATAGACGATGCTTCACATGTTGCAAATCTCTTTTGTAGGAAATCTTGCGACTCCATGGCGTACCAAAGACAATCGTCTCCGATCGTGGCGTCAAGTTCTTGAGTTACTTTTGGAAGACCCTATGTGCCAAGCTCGGAATCAAGCTCTTGTTCTCCTCGGCATACCATCCTCAAACCGGCGGCCAAGCGGAGGTGACGAACCGCACACTATCCACTCTACTTCGTGTCTTGATCAAGAAGAACATCAAGGAGTGGGAAGCATGTCTACCCATCGCCGAAATGCGCCTACAATCGTGCAAGACATTCAACTACCGGCAAGTCCCCTTGAGGTCGTCTCGGTTTCAACCCGTTGTCCCCATTGGACATTCTACCACTTCCTCTCCAAGAGCGCACCAACATGGATGCAAGTGAGCGAGCAAGGTACATCAAGAAGATGCACGAAGAAACAAGGCACACCATCGGCGCCAAGTACAACGCCAAGCAAACAAGCTCAACGCCAACAAGCAACCCATCGTCTTCAACATTGGTGATCTAGTGTGGTTACACCTTCGCAAGGACCGCTTCCCCAAAGAGCATAAGTCAAACTTCTCCCTCGAGCCGATGGACCTTTCAAGGTACTAGCACGCTTCTAGCGACAACGCTTACAAGATCGACATACCTCGAGACAAGTACAGCGTGGCGACATCTTCAACGTCAAGGACCTCACACCTTTCCATGGAGATGAAGCTTTTGATCCGAGGTCGGATCTCTCCCAAGGGGAGATGATGCGGAGCATCCTTGATCATCCCCATGGACCTTCCGTCGCCTCACCAAGCTCAAAAGGACCCATGACGAGAGCACGAGCTCGAGCTCTCGAGACCGAGGTGACTTCTCTCCTTAGTGAAATATCATATGACCCTCTCGAGACATGGCTACTACCTCAATCCGGAATGTTGTGCATGCTTAGGTACCAAGGAACCAACCTAGGAGAAGCTACAGCTCAAGATGGACACCAAAAGCAAGAGGAAGAACTGCAGAGTCCAGCGGGGGCGGTACTACCGCTCAAGCCAAGCGGTACTACCGCTGGGAGCCAAGCAGTACTACCGCTCTCCATCCGCCTACTTCCATAAAACCCGACACACTCCGAGGAATCGAGCAGGCGTCGGGCGGTACTACCGCTCAAGATAAGCGGTACTACTGCTGAAAGCGGTACTACCGCCCTGGCGGTACTACCGCTGAAAGCGGTACTACCGCCATGAAGCCAGTACTACCGCCCTGCTGCGTGCAGCGTTTGGGCGAGGCCCATGTACTCGTTCGCCCCAACTTACCCCTTGGAGGTCCTAGACTATAAATAGACCTTCCCTCATCCTTTCTAGGGTTAGCTTTGGATTTGCTCATATTTGGTGTGAGAGCCTTTGCTCATCCACTTGGCTACTTCTCCTTGAGATCGGGACCTCTCGGAGAAAGATCCCCAAGCGGATTCAAGACCCCCTCCAGGTGGACCCCATCAAGACCTCCTCGCGGAGAAAAACGGCTACCCTTGTATCTTTCCTTTGTTGATCTCGGATCTTGTATCACTTTATGCATTCGATAATCTAGCACTTGTGTGATCGTTTTCTTGTCGGTTGAGTGACTTCTCCCTCATTTTCCCCGTGTTTTCCGTCTCGTTCTTCGTGTTCCTCGTAGGGATTCTCTCCAAGCGTGAAAGATCGTCCACGTAGGGTTCCGCCCTACATCATTGATGTAGGGCGGAACCCTACGTGGATGATCTTTCACGTTGGAGCGGATCCTACGGGGAATCACGAAGAACACGCGGAAGAACACGAGGAAATCAAGGGAGGAGCGAGGTAAAACACTCAACCAACAAGGAATCGGTCACACAAATGCTAGATCGATGAACACAAAGGAGATACATGATTCAAGGTCAACAAAGGACGATACAAGCGGTAGCCGTTCTTCTCCGTGAGGAGGTCTTGATGGGGTCCACCCTAGAAGGGGTCTTGAATCGCTTGGGGATCTTCTCCAAAGAGGTCCCGGCTCCGAGGAGAAGTAACCAAGTGGACGAGCAAGGCTCTCACACAAACATGAGCTAAACCTAAGCTAACCCTAACTAGGAGGAGGTGGAGGAGTATATATAGTCTAGAGCCACGAAGGTGTAAGTGAGGCGAAAGGTACATGGGCTCGGCCCAATACACTGTGCATGCAGACAGGCGGTAGTACCGGTCCTTCAGGCGGTAGTACCGCTTGAGGCGCTGCATAGCGGTAGTACCGCTATGATGGGCGGTAGTACCGCTCTGGAGCTGCTCGATCTCAAGTTTGTCGGACTTTGCGAAGTGGAGCGGATGTAGAGCGGTAGTGCCGCTGTGATGATAAGCGGTAGTACCGGCTGGGCTGGGCGGTAGTACCGCTTGCTCCCGCTTCTTCTTCCTTCTCCTCTTCCATGCTTGGCCTTGGTCCTTGGGCTCTCCATGGTCTCCTCGGGTGTACCTGAGTATGCACAAGGTCCGGCTTGAAGTAGCATCCATGTCTTACATGCGGAAAGGAAGATTCGGAAAGGAGCGAGTTCACCTTAGGTCCAACGGCGCATAGTCGAGGTCTCATCTTATGTATCCTTGGGGCTTGGAGAGTAGATGGAGTGTACATGGGGATGAAACGTGGGATGCTCCGCATCATCTCCCCTCCCTTGGGAAAGATCCGACCTCGGATCGTGATCCTCATCACCATGGAAGCGGTTGTCGTATCACGGACTTGTAATTGGACGAAGTTGAAGACATGGCGCAATCCAAGTAGTCAAGGTGTCGCGGAGTGATAGACATGCAAAAGAGCAAACACAAGCAACACTCGGAAATACAATGGTGGCGCACGCAAAGTGTCCATCATGTAAGAATGAGTCCGTCTTGGCAAGATTGGTCGTGACAAAACGCATGAAGCTTATCAAGATGATCTAGAATGAGATGCAAAGCATTCATGGGAACAAATGCAATCATTGTGCACTCAATTGTGTTATGAGTATGAGCAATGCAACCACGGTGCAATATGATGTCATAATAGGATGGTGCATCAAAAGCATGAACATAGCAATGGATGCTCAATATGTGAATGTCATCATGCAATTGATGGTAGGCAATGTGATCATTATGTATGAATATGCCATCAAGAAAGATCACAACAAATTTGCTAAGGAAGTGAACAAGCTCAAATATCATGGATGACATGGGAATACAAGATGCAACAAGGCAATCATAATGTGTGTCAATCCATGCATAGGGTGCAAACTTGTGGTGAGAATGATATATCCATCGAGCATGACATGTATGAGCACAATCAACAAATATGGAGATGGTGGTGTACCAATGCTCGATGTCGTGGCATGAGTGGAATTCGAAGGTGCATCCCATAAGTCGGCGCTCCTCAATGTGAAGGTCCATGTAGCCAATCTCCAATGTCGTTCCTCCGTTCACGAGATGTAGCATGTAGATAACAAGAAGGAAACAACAATGAAAGAGTGACCCATCAATATTCAGATTTGAGGATGGCTCAAAGGAAGGAGGTCACCTTTAGGAGGTTCTCAAGGATGATGGAGTTGCACATCTTGTATGCCTTCCCATAAGCAAGTTGTCTCGTGATGTTACCGCCTTGTGAATCCTTCAAAATGAAAGAACATGACAAACACTCGGAAAAACAAATGAGGTTGGCGGAAGTGCAAAACTTATCATTAGTGTGGTAAAATACCCAACAAGTGTTCTCATCATTCTTATCATAAGAAAGGACAAGGTGTGGTATGGTATGGAAGCATAAGATGCAACTACAACCAAAGACAATAGGCAACCAAGCAAGCATGCATCACAAGTAATATGTCAAAGTCTCCAAGAGCAATAAGCATAGTATGGTTGCACTCAATACAAGGTGATATAAGAGATGCAACTAATGGAGGCAAGAGACCATGAACAATATATATCATGTGAGAGGCATGAACATATATGTCATCAACCCAAGAAAGCAAGTAATAGTGGAACATGGGTGATGCAACATAGGAAGCAATCATATCAATCAAGTGAAGCAAGCTAGTAGTGCGAAGATGCAACGTACTAGAAGGAATCAAGGCAATCATGTCATGTGTGCAAATAGTGGGCATGAATAATTCACATGGCATAGCACAAGCATGAAAGCAAGATATGAGAAAATTATCATCAATGTATTGGCGAGAGGCCATATGTAAATAGCAATGGATCATCATGACTCTCCCAACACAACAATCAACAATAGCATGGGGCACATGATAAACATGGCAAAAGCAACAAGGATCTCCACCAAGCATGCAAATACACATAGGAGTATCGTGATGGTGAATCATGGGTATATGCAAGCAAGGGTCACAATTGCATGGCAAAGGCATAGAAGCAAGCATAACATGCAAAGTGAACACGATAGAATGGGCATAAGGTAACAAGTGGTAAATAGCCCAAAGCCGTGTGAGAGACAAGTAAAAGAGATGCGCGTAGTTCTTGCGCAAAAGGAATGGTGGGAATGAAAGTCCACGTGATCCCAAGTCATCGTTGCTCTCAAGAGCTCGTTTAAATCAACTCTTGGGATTGAGAAGTTGGCAGTATGCATGAGTACCTACACAAAACAAAGACAAAGGAAAAATTGTGTGTGCATGGTATATGTACACATCATCCATCATGATGCGCACATGCATGTGCGGTTAGCACAAAATATCCAATGCTCAAATAAATGAGATCGTGATATAGAAACATGTCATCCATCATGAGAGGTTTGTTATTATGTATAGCATAATGGAGACTCAAATTGTGTAATGCATCATGAGAAATATGTAGAGCATTGTTATTCATGGAATGCATAAGGTGCAAGCAATCATGGAAATCATGCAAAATATGGGATGAATCAAAATCTCCTAATATGCATGAGGAAACTAAGGGGTCTCCTCATGAGCATTAATGGAAACATCACATGGAGAATATTGACAACATCAAAACAAAGCATATTTGGTTCAATGTGATCATGGCATGACATAGTAGATGAATTGCACACATCATGTAAAGGAAGCATGGCAATATCATCACAAGAGAAGCAAAATCAATGACCATCATCTCGTCATCTATGCCATAAGTGCAAATGGGATTTATTTTAATGGGGCATGCATAGTTACTATGTTGAGATTGAAATGAGGCAATATGGGAGATCTCACTCATAGCATATGACAAGTTCAATGGATTGTCAAACATGAAGTGACCAATCGAATTTTCACATGATATCCTATGGAGCATGGCATCACAACTAGGCAACTCAACATGCTCATCATCATATTCATCATAAATAGGTAAGTCAAGGCATGAAGAAGTTTCACTAGCATGAAGCATGGTAATAGGTGGGTCGACATCATGGGAGCAATCAATGTCAAGATTGTCCACTAGTGGGACAAGAGAAGTACCATCACCTATGTTACCTTTGGAAGGTCGCTCATGAGTTGTAGGTGAGGTGTTGAAGATCGTCTCGTTGTCATCTTCATCTTGATGGAACCATGTGGGGGGTGCATCATCATCCATCATGGCCATCGTCGTCTCCAATGTAGGGATGGACTCGTCGAGGATAGGCATGTCATCATGTAGGAGACCTAGCACCGAAGAAGAAAACACACTAGGAGTAGAGGTTAATTCGTTAGAAATCATAGTGGCCTCATGTGCCGTGTCAACTACCTCACTCACTAAGTGTTGTGGCTCACTCACTCCCTCAAGGATGCTCTCACTTGTATGGTGGGTGGAGTCACTCAAATGGCGCTCAATCTCACATAGGATGTGTGACATGCTCTCATGTGTGGGGCTAGTGGTGGTCACACTCATCCTCTCATAGGAAGTGCTCTCAATGTCACGTATGGTGGAGTCACTCATGTCACTCATGGGGTGGTGGCTCTCCTCACATGGCAATTGGGGCATCTCGACATATGTGGGTGTCGGAGAGATGTAGGTGCAAATGTCTCCATGCTTGGCAGTCGCATAGCTTGACTCGGAGTATGAGTCCAATGTGGGCGTCGTCTTCATGTTGTTGAAGAGGTTCGCGCTCGTCGCCGTGGTCGAAGGGATGGCCCTTGCTCGACCGTCTTGTCACCGTCTTGGTGTTGGAGGCCCATATGATGTGGCACCTCATAGCTCGTCTCCATGACGAAGGGAGTTTCCCATGCTCGGCCATCTTCCTTGAGGGCTTCGAAGATGGAAGTGTCGCCCTCGCTTCGTGGTGGTCGCCTTGGACTTGATGAAGTCGATGTAGGCGTACACGTGGGAAGTAGGCGAAGATGCCGTGCGTCCAAAGCGAAGATGCCTTGAGAACACTTGGCGAAGATGCGAAGTGGTAGATGTAGCTATAGCGCCGTCTTGGTGGTGGTCGTCTCGCGGTCTTCTCTTGTGCTTATGAAGCTTCGACTTGGCATGAAGTAGGGCTTGTTGGGACTCGTGCATTTGCGCTTGTGGAGCATCTTCATGAAGATGATGTCGTTGTCGTGCTTGAGCTCGTAGTAGATGTCGTTCGTCGTCGTCGTGCACATGATGCTTGGAGGTGACTTGCCCTTCATGACGATGTTGATCACGAATGTGATGGTGGTCGCCATGTAGATGTGGGCGAGAGCGATTTGCGCTTGCATCGCTTGGGCGCTCCGAAGACTTGTGGCTTGAACGTCGCCGTCTTGAAGATGACGAAGGGGAAGAAGACTTGATCAAGGCCGAATCTCCTCCATCCTTGCATCTTGCTCCTCTTTATGTGCGGCAAGCTTCTTGTCAAGTAGTCCCTTCTCCTTGCTTCGGAGTGATGAATGTTGATGGAGATGTTCTCGATCGCGCTCGCAATCTTGATTGTGTGCCTTGCACTTGTCGTTGTAGATCGAAGAGAGCGCTTTGGTGATGTAGTTGTTCACGCCGTCGTTGTTGTCGAAGACCGGAGATGAAATGCCTTGCCTATCCATCACAAGACTCAAGCAAATATGAGTGGGAAAGAGAAGAACTTATACCAATGTACCTTGACCGATGTTGACAATGAATCAAGTTCACTCAAATGCGGACAATGAAATAGCACTATTGGTACCAATCCTTGTCGGTTCTCACACCTACACAAGTAAAGCTTATGGAGGAGCTCGGTGAGGATAGTGGCACAAAATTTAATGCAAAATGTTAGCAAGAGTCAATAATGTTGAAAGAGATTCACAAATTCGCAAGTGAAACAAATGGACCAATAGCAAAGAATGGCACACGGAAACACACACACGGATAGATAAATGGGGTCGTGCAACCAAGGAATGAGCACAAAATGTGGAATCCACGGAAAACGCTTCGTGTTGCACAACTCAAGAGAGACGCTAGCACGATTGCTCAATAGGCGGATCGACACTTGTGCACAACCTATAAGATGCAAAATGGATAAACTTCTATCCCAAGTATGTTATGTATGTATGGTTCGGTGTTTCTCTCAAGATGATCCAAGATGATCGGATATGATAATTTTATATGCAATGTGGTATGATGCTATGGCACTTGCTTACAAGCTTCTTTGCTCTTTCTCTCTTTTGCTTAAAAGCTTTATTTCTCTTTTTTATGGCCACTTTGCACAATGCACAAACCAAGATAGCAATTGTGTATATCACGGAACAAACTTGAGACACAATGGGTGATATGATACCAATATGATATGGTATGGTATGTAATGGAAGGTATGATCACTAATGTGCACAAGTAACGTTGCGGCAATACTCAAATGGCTAGTCTCGATAGGCAAATAACGCAAAAGTAAGGCTAGGGGTTAACAATGCAATGGCAAGGGAATATACAATGGATGGATACCACGATACCAATATGATATGGAGGTTACCGTCCTTGGCGATGATGAGTGGCGGTGTTCTTGATGTAGATACCAAGATGATGGAGACGCGTCCCTAAGTGGCGAAACACCTTAGGAAGCGGAAAACCGCGAACTCAAAATCTCAACGTCAAATGTCAAAATGGTGGTAGCGGGAATGCGGTGGTGGTTTGCGCCGCAATGCGGAAGTGGAATGATGGGCTATACACGTGTCGGAGTTGAAGTTGCCGTCCCTAAGTAGCCGAAACACCTTAGGAGACACAAGCCACAACTCGAAAAAGCTCAATCAACAATTGGGTTAAGTTGGGTTGTCGGAAGTGTATGGTGGGCAAGGTTATGTGGAAGTGGTGGTGGTGGTTGATGAAGAAGCAATCGTCCCTAAGTAGCCGAAACACCTTAGGAGACTCTAATCACTACTCAAGCAACCACTAATGCTATGGGGAACAAAATTGGTTAGGTTGCGGAAGTCGGTGGTGGTTATGTGGAGGATGTGGCGGAAGCCCTAGGCAAAGATGCCAAAGTTCACAAAATTTGATGGAGTCAAATGGTGATGGTAGTATTTTTATGGGAAGGGGGGTGTCAATAGCTTCGAAACGAGCTAAAAAACGTCAAAATCGGACTCCGGATGAATTAGTTATGGCCGAAACGGTGAAACGGAAAAAACTGAAACTGGGTAGGGCGGTAGTACCGCTCGGGAGGGCGGTAGTACCGCTCGTAAGCGGTAGTACCGCTTGGAACGGGCGGTAGTACCGCTCGTGTCGGGTTTTTTCGCAAAATCTTGTTCTGTGAGGGGCGGTAGTGCCGCTTGGAAGGGCGGTAGTACCGCTTGGAGGTGCTAAGCGGTAGTACCGCTTGGAAGGGCGGTAGTACCGCTCGTGTCGGGATTTTTCGCAAATCCGGATAGGGGCGCGATTTTGGGGCGGAAATGGATGATTTCGGGGTCAAAATTGGAGAGATTTCGTGGATGGAAAGTGGGGAAACTTGGGGAAATGCTAGATCCACTCGAAACCAAGCAAATCCATGGATCAAAATCAACAAAACATCATCAAAACTAACAAATCACAAAAAATTTGGGGCTATTTTTGGTGGGGATTTTCGGATTTAGGACGAAATCAACAAAACCAAGCTAGAAAAAGAGGGGTAGGGGCTCCAAAAACGTGATCAACCTAAGCTCTGATACCATAGATGATGTAGGGCGGAACCCTACGTGGATGATCTTTCACGTTGGAGCGGATCCTACGGGGAATCACGAAGAACACGCGGAAGAACACGAGGAAATCAAGGGGAGGAACGAGGGGAAAACACTCAACCAACAAGGAATCGGTCACACAAATGCTAGATCGATGAACACAAAGGGAGATACATGATTCAAGGTCAACAAAGGACGATACAAACGGTAGCCGTTCTTCTCCGTGAGGAGGTCTTGATGGGGTCCACCCTAGAAGGGGGTCTTGAATCCGCTTGGGGGATCTTCTCCGAAGAGGTCCTGGGCTCCGAGGAGAAGTAACCAAGTGGACGAGCAAGGCTCTCACACAAACATGAGCTAAACCTAAGCTAACCCTAACTAGGAGGAGGTGGAGGAGTATATATAGTCTAGAGCCACGAAGGTGTAAGTGAGGGCGAAGGGGTACATGGGCTCGGCCCAATACACTATGCACAGACAGGGCGGTAGTACCGGTCCTTCGGGCGGTAGTACCGCTTGAGGCGCGCAAGCGGTAGTACCGCTATGATGGGCGGTAGTACCGCTCTGGAGCCGTTCGATCTCCGAAGTTTGTCGGACTTTGCGGAAGTGGAGCGGATGTAGAGCGGTAGTGCCGCTTGTGATGATAAGCGGTAGTACCGCTGGGCCTGGGCGGTAGTACCGCTTGCTCCCGGCTTCTTCTTCCTTCTCCTCTTCCATGCTTGGCCTTGGTCCTTGGGCTCTCCATGGTCTCCTCGGGTGTACCTGAGTATGCACAAGGTCCGCGCTTGAAGTAGCATCCATGTCTTACATGCGGAAAGGGAAGATTCGGAAAGGAGCGAGTTCACCTTAGGTCCAACGGCGCATAGTCGAGGTCTCATCTTATGTATCCTTGGGGCTTGGAGAGTAGATGGAGTGTACATGGGGATGAAACGTGGGATGCTCCGCATCACTTGAGTTACTTTTGGAAGACCCTATGCGCCAAGCTCGGAATCAAGCTATTGTTCTCATCTGCATACCACCCTCAGACCGACGGCCAAACGGAGGTGACGAACCGCACACTATCCACTCTACTTCGTGTCTTGATCAAGAAGAACATCATGGAGTGGGAAGCATGTCTACCCATCGCCGAGTAGGCCTACAACCGTGCAAGACATTCGACTACCGGCAAGTCCCCCTTCGAGGTCTTCTACGGTTTCAACCCGTTGTCACCATTGGACATTCTACCTCTTCCTCTACAAGAGCGCACCAACATGGATGCGAGTGCACGGGCAAGCTACATCAAGAAGATGCATGAGGATACAAGACATGCCATCGAGCGACAAGTTCAACGACTAACGACCAAGCTCAACGTCAACAAGCAACCCATGGTCTTCAACATTGGTGATCTAGTATGGCTGCACCTTTGCAAGGACCACTTCCCCAAAGAACGCAAGTCCAAGCTTCTCCCTCGAGCCGATGGACCTTTCAAGGTGATAGCACGCTACAACGACAACGCCTACAAGATCGACATACCTCGAGACAAGTACAATGTGAGCGACATTTTCAACGTCAAGGACCTTGCGCCATACCATGGAGATGAAGATCTTGATCCGAGGTCGGATCCTTCCCAAGGGGGGGGGGGAGATGATGCGGAGCATCCCTCGCTCATCCCCATGGACGTGTCTACATCTTCCTCAACACCACTTGGGCCCATGACAAGAGCTAGAGCCAAGGCTATCGAAGATAAGGTGATCTCGCTCCTTTCCGAACTTCCTCTCTCTACTCACGAGACTTGCCTAATACCTCATATGGACACTTTGTGTGTGATCAGGTGCCTGGAGGAAAGCCATGGTACATCTACATCCATTGGACAAGAAGAAGAGCTACCGGAGAAAACTCCAGCCGCCGGTAGGGACCGGACGTCTGGCGCCTGAAGCCCCAGCAAGCGGACGTCCGGCCCGGACCGGACGACCGGCCACACTCTCACAGCGAGCGGACGTCTGGCCTCCAGCGGACGACCGGCCCCTAAAGACCCGAGCCGAATCTGCGGAAGACCGGTGCCAACGGACGACCGGCGACCGGACGACCGGAAATCATCGGACGTCCGGTGCCCCTGGACCCGAGCCAAATCAGCGGAAGTATGAAGAAACCGGACGACCGGCGCCTCCTTCACAGAACGGATCCAGCGGATGTCCGGCGCCACCGGACGACCGGTCCCTCCTGAGCCACCGGACGACCGGCCCCCAGTGGACGTCTGGTACCTGTCTGCGCACAGTTTCGGGCCGAAGCCCATGTACCCCTTCACTTCATCCCCTTTTTCACTAAGACTATAAATAGAACCCCTCCTCCTCCTAGCTAGGGTAGCTTAGGTTTAGCTCATGTTTGTGTGAGAGGCTTGCTCATCCACTTGGTTACTTCTCCTCGGAGTTCAGGACCTCTTCGGAGAAGATCCCCCAAGAGGATTCAAGACCCCCTTCTAGGGTGGACCCCATCAAGACCTCCTCTCAGAGAAGAACGGCTACTCGTGTATCCTTACCTTTGTTGACCTTGAATCTCGTGTATCTCTTTGTCTTCTTTGATCTAGCACTTGTGTGACCGATTCCTTTTTGGTTGAGTGTTTTCCCTCGTTCCTCCCCGTGATTTCCTCGTGTTCTTCCGCGTATTCTTCGTGATTCACCGTAGGATCCGCTCCAACGTGAAAGATCATCCACGTAGGGTTTCGCCCTACATCAGGTCGGTTCGTAGGACACTGGTCGGATGTGATCCGAACTGGACTAGGAACGTGACCGAGTAGACTTTGGGCTTTAGGGTCCGTGCGAGGCCCAAGTGTTGAGCCTGCGACAGACTCCTATATAAAGTGGAGGTGCGACACACTCATGCGATTGATCGCTTCGGCTGCGACTAGGGTTTGCATGTGTTGCGAATAGCCACCTCCACTCGCCGTCGACTGTGTGATCGGACCTAGCAGTCCGCTGCACGGTGTTCCTCCGGCATGCGCAGATACCGTTAGAGGCGGTGCACTTGCGCCACTCCGGCAAACTCGTACGTGGGATCGGACGACCGGATGTTCGAGGGAGAAAGTACGAGGAGGAGACGATCCACGCGGACGCGCTGCCCCAACACTTCTTCCGCTGCACGGCACTGCGCGTCTAGTGGTAGCGAACTGTGATCCATCTCCCGTAGCATGTTCCTTGATGTTCTGCACGTAGGAAAATTTTAATTTGCAGTCGACGCACCCTACCGTAGAACCCAACACCAACGCCCGGCAGGCGGCGCACCTCGCAACCTCCTTGCCGGGGTCGTCAGCCTTGGCCTTCTTGGCAGCGCCAGGGTCACCGGATCCCTCAACGGCAAGCACAGTCTTTCCCTTACGCTTCCTGTTGCGGCGTCGGTCCTTCATCATCGGGGCAGCATCGTCTTCGTCCGTGGAGTCGGTCTCCGCGTCGGCGTCCTCGCCGGGGTACTTCCTTCCTTCCTCAGCCCGAGCACACCTATCAGCCAGAACATAGGGTTCGGCCACATCCTTGACCTTCTTCACTGCCACCTCTTCATGCATCTTGCAGTTGCATACGTTCTGATGGAACGCACTGATGATAGCGGCGGGATGAACATCTGGGATGGTGTACTGCACACGGATGAATCTTTGTATGTACTTACGCAGGGACTCGCCATCCTTCTGGGGGATGACATGCAAGTCACTTGCCTGGCCAGGAGCTTGGCGGCCTCCGGTAAAGACACCAACAAACTCGTGGCATAGATCCGACCAGGAAGAGATGGAATCCACTGGCAGGTGCATCAACCACGACATGACGTTGGGCTTAAGCGCCAACGGAAAGTAGTTGGCGAGCACCTTGTCGTCGCAAGCCCCGGCAGCTTGCATCACGATGGTGTAGATGCTGAGGAACTCCGACGGGTGAGTCTTGCCGTTGTACTTTTCCCCAACATCAGGCTTGAACGTGCGGTGGGAGGGCCACTGGAACTGCCGCAGCTCTCGGGTAAAGGACGGACAAACCACCTTGTAAGGCAGATCGCCAGAGCCACCCGGCGCTGGGTGGTCCATAGCAGGCCCCACACGCCGATCCGGCTGATGGCGCGCCTCCCGCCGTCGCTCGATGGTAGTTCAAGCGTCTTCCTGAGCTCGCTCTTGAAGAACCCGACGTTGGCCGCAGCGAGTTTGCGGGTCGGACGACGCTGTGGAAACGTGGTCACAGGCGTCGGCCCGTCGAGCCGGTGGCTACTGTCGCGGCCGTGGAGGAGGAGAGTGCATCGTAGTCGCAGCGTCTTCGGTCCTCCCCTCACCTGCATGCACCGGCTTGATAGAATGCCGGCATGAGGGTCCCGTTGGGAGCGGCTCGTCTTTGTTGGCAAAGCTAACCAGGCTTCGGATGGTGGCCCTCCACTCGTCGAGCTTCTCCGCAGCAGGGGGAAGTCGAGGAGTAGTTGCACGCGTGCCAGCGCCTCTGCTGGCGTGGGCGGCGGCGAAAGCTACATGGACCGTGACGCGCTCTGACTTCTAACCAAGTTAGAAGGGGCTCTGTCACGGTCTCGCGGTCGCACGCCGCTTCCGCCGACGTCCAGCTGCGCACGCCGACTTGGTGCGCCCTGAGAGTGGCGCACATGGCTCTTCCCGCGGCGGTGCCTGGGAGCTCCTACGTCGCGGTTTTTCTCATCGCGCGCGGCTTGGGAAGGCCGCAGCGCGGGTGCCAGCTGGGGCGCCATAGAGGTTGCCGCGCCACCCGTGGGCGGCACGGCCCCGCCCCCGGACCCAGCGACGTGCGGCTCGTCGTCTCGGACCCTAACGATGTCGCTCGCCTGGCTTCGATCGCCAGTGTCGTGGATGCTCGTGGGCCACGTCTCCGGCACCATCCGTGGCCACCCGGTTGCCTGCCCGCGCTGGTGCGGACGGGCCGGCTCCGGTCGACCCGATCGTCGTGATCCCCTTTTTCTTGGGGAGCCATGGTGATGTTGAAGTCAATGCGCTAACCTCCAAACTGGATTTTCACAGCTTGCGCCCCCTACCTGGTGCGCCAAAGATGATGGGGGAAAACGACACCTATGGGATCATGAAGAATCCCTTCTACGGTTGACAGGGCGCGGGGTTGTGGAAAGAGCGGGATTATAAAATCAACGCGGGGGAGTTTATCCAGGTTCGGGCCGCAAGAGATGCGTAATACCCTACTCTTGCTGGTGTAGGTTATCTGGTGTTCTTGGGCTTCCTACAGAGCGTGCAGAGTCCAAAAAGCGCGAATCCTTTCTCAGTACGCCGCGGGCCTTATTTTATAGTCAAAGGGGCTGCCACAGTGGCACATAAGAGGTGGAAAGTTGTACAGTAATCGAGTTTATCCCTGGCACCGTAGGACAAAACGCATTTAATGCGGTGCCGACGTGCCCTTTTCGCTTTTATCAGGGACGGCAAGGAAGCTCGTCCCACCTGTCGCCGCCTCGCCTTGCTTCAACATGCGTCCAGGCTGACGAGGCGTGTAGTACCACGCTGGTTGGCTGGCTGCTGAGTTGGTGTGGTGGTAGAGTCTTCACGAAGATCTGGATGCCACCACGCAGGTGAGGGAGTCCTGGATTAAGGGGTCCTCGGGCGTCCGGCCTGTTGGACATGGGACAGACTGATGGGCTGTGAAGATACAAGACTGAAGACATTTACCTGTGTCCGGATGGGACTCTCCTTGGCATGGAAGGCAAGCTTGGCGCCCGGATATGAAGATTCCTTTCTCTGTAACTGACTTTGTACAACCCTAGTCCCCTCCTTGTCTATATAAACTGGAGGGCTTAGTCCAAAAGAGGATAATCATAGTCATACAGGCTAGACTTTTAGGGTTTTAGCCATTATGATCTCGAGGTAGAACAACTCTTGTAATACTCATATTCATCAAGATCAATCAAGCAGGAAGTAGGGTATTACCTCCATAGAGAGGGCCCGAATCTGGGTAAACATTGTATCCCCCGTCTCCTGTTACCATCAACCTCAGACGCACAGTTCGGGACCCCCTACCTGAGACCCGCTGGTTTTGACACCGACATTGGTGCTTTCATTGAGAGTTCCGCTGTGACGTCAAAGACAGGATTGATGGCTCGCCTTGTTATCAAGGACCGTGTCACCTCCGGAGGAGCACTGGCCCCAGGCCAAACCCTCCGGATGGGCGGTTTTACCATGACCGCCCGTTCAGCCATTAAGACGACAATGACTTCTCGAGTCATCATAAATCCCCTCCGTGTTGACTCCGAATACTCCAAGCAGATGGATCCCACAGAGTTGTCGTTTTTGAACAAGCTCCTAGATCGCATCGCCGCCTTGGGGGTTGCTTCAGACTACGATCGGATTGGGTTTAAACCCGACCAGAGAGAAATTAAATCTCCACTGATCACCCACCAGATAGCGATAGTAGAGGAGCAGGACGACAACTCTTCCTCTATGCTGAGGACGAAATATGTTCGGATCTCCGAGCTCGAAGAGCCGGATACCTGCCTTCGGAAAGACACACCCTGCCCTCCGAACTTAGAATCGGACGACGGGCCTGAAAAATCAGTTGATATCCCATAGCCCGAGCCATTAAGCTCAGAAGTTTTTCAAACTCCGGATCCCAAAGTGGGTCAGGTTTAGGATTTAAAGCCACCCACCCGCCCAGATATAAATGATCTCATGCACATACGACAGTAGTCTCAGGAAACAGTCCATCACTTTTGGGCCAGATTCCTCCTTGTCAAAAACAAGATTAAAGATTGCCGCGACGAAGACGCGATCTCAGTATTTAGCAACAATTGCACGGACGAAGGAATCCTCAACGCCATCAGCCGTCGTCGCGTATCACACTTTGCTGACTTGGCAGCCATAGTACGGAAGTACTGCGCAATGGAAAGCACCTGGAAAACCCAGGCAGCCCGCTGGGGACCACCAGTTTCCACTCAAACCCCCGTCCAGACAAAAAGGATGCACCCTCGCGGGGCGCCCAACCCGACAATAAAGAAATCTAAGCCCACTACGAGGCGCAGAACCGTTCTGGAGGGATGGCTCGATAAGCCATGCAAAATACACACACACCGGATACCATACCAACCCATAGCCTTAGAGCATGTTGGATACTCCGACAAGTGGCCAAGAGCGGCGAGGATATCCTCACCAAAAACACCCCAGAGCAACACCCCCCGGAGGATGATGACCCCATAGTATTGTGATGTAGGGTGGAACCCTAGATGGCCGATCTTTCACGAAAGGAGCGGATCCCTACGAAGAACGCGATGAACACGAGGGGGAACACGAGGGAAACACGAGAGAAATCACTCAACCAAGAAGAATAGATCACACATGCGCTAGATCGATGAACACAAAGGTGAGATACAAGATCCAATTCCAACAAAGGACGATACAAAGGTAACTGGTTCTTCTCTGTAAGGAGGTCTTGATGGGGGCCACCCAAGAGGGGGTCGTGAATCCAAGGTGATCTTCTCCGTAGAGGGACCGCGGTCTCTCTCGTGGAGTAGATCCGTAATAGATGAGCAATGCTCTATCTCACATATGAGCTAAACCAATGCTAACCCTAGAAAGAAGAAGGGGATGGAGTATATATAGTCTAGGGGAGCGAAGAGGTACATCGGTCTCGGCCCTTTACTCTGCGCCGACAGGCGGGGCCGGACGTCCGGGCGTCGGGCCGGTTGTCCGGGGCTTCGGGAGGGGCCGGATGTACGGGCTAGGGGGCCGGATGTCCGTGATGACGGCGATAGCTTCTGTAGGTTCTGGTCCGTGGCGCCAGATTTCCGGGCTTTTGGCCGGAGGACCGGGCTGGGGTCGGATGTCCGGGCTGGATGCCGGATGTCCGGGCCCTGTAGACGTCGGCGGCAGGGCTTCTGCTGATGTGGTCTCTCCAGGGGCCGGATGTCCGGGGCCTAGAAGGTGAACTTGCCTTCTTCCGTTGGTTCTCTTCATCCATGGACTTGGCGGCTTGTCCTTCTTCACGTGCATCTTCGGGAGAGTTGATGAGGACATCAATACCATTGTTACACCCACAGCCCCTGCTGCTATACATACTGGACCAATTACTCGAGCTCGCGCACGCCAATTGAATTATCAGGTACTTTCGTTTCTTGGTAACGATTCTAATGTTCATGAGAATATGATGCTGCCTAAATTGGATACGTTTGTTTTGCTTACAAATGAAGGGCCTACCATGGACAAGAAAGATGAACCTTGGAGCAAGTTCAAGCATGGAGATGTTGGCATGCGCAAGGGGAACAAGAACGGAGTTACAAGTGATGATTCCAGGACTTTGAAGCCACCTTAATGAGTGCATGAGGCCTTGGACGAAATATACAAGATGCCACTTCATAATATTCGTCCATAGGCTATTCTAGGTGCTGCGTCACCTTATTATTGGGCCAGGCCCATGTAATTTCGAAATACTTAAGTATAGGCTGTTTTTAGAGTCCGTATGTGTGGGGAAACAAGAGTTAGGGTTGATTTCGGACCCCTCCACCAAGGGCCACGAAATTCCCCCCTCTTCCTCCATATATACAGCCCTTAGGGCACCGTTTAGACGGTGGGTTTTGTTTAGATTAAAAGTTCGCCATAGCTGCAACTTCGCGTACTTCGTTTGTGTTCCACGACCAGACAAAGGCGTCACAGAACCCCACCTTGATCAATAAAGCTTTCATCTTATATTCGCAATATCCAGATTGCAATCTCAGTTTCTTGCTTGTTCTTCGTTTGCTCGCAGGAAATGACCCTCGTGGTCGTTGATCATGCTCGGCGTGGTCAATAACCTCTCGGAGTTGGTTTAGCGATTGCTAAGGCGCGACGTCCTCGCACGTTCGTAGTCGGATCGTCAAAGTCGACTTCCTCCAAAGCGAAAACCAACATCTCATCGAAAGACGGGACACCTTTGCCCCTATCAAGAGTCCTCTTGACACACGGACAACAAGCCCCAAGAGGACATATGACGAGACCTCGACCATACACCATAGGGCACAAGGTGCACTCACTCCTCTTCGAACCGTCACTTTCCACATGTGAGACATGGCTACTACCTCATGCATGGACCTTGCATACACTCAGGTACAACCGAGACGACCATGGAGGATCCAAGGACCAAGGCCAAGCATGGAAGAGGAGAAGGAAGAAGAAGCCGGGAGCAAGCGGTACTACCGGCCAGGCCCAGCGGTACTACCGCTTATCATCACAAGCGGCACTACCGCTCTACATCCGCTCCACTTCCGCAAAGTTCGACCAACTTCGGAGATCGAACATCTCCAGAGTGGTACTACCGCCCATCATAGCGGTACTACCGCTTGCGCGCCTCAAGCGGTACTACCGCCCGAAAGACCGGTACTACCGCCCTGTCTGTGCACAGTGTATTGGGCCGAGCCCATGTACCCCTTCGCCCTCACTTACCCCTTCGTGGCTCTAGACTATATATACTCCTCCACCTCCTCCTAGTTAGGGTTAGCAAAGCATTAGCTCATGTTTGTGTGAGAGCTTTGCTCATCCACTTGGTTACCTTCTCCTCGGAGACGTGCCTCCATCGGAGAAGATCCTTCCAAGCGGATTCAAGACCCCCTCTTGGGTGGCCCCCATCAAGACCTCCTCACGGAGAAGAACCCGATTACCTCTTGTATCGTCCTTTGTTGATCGTGGATCGTGTATCTCTCTTTGTGTTCATCGATCTAGCGCATGTGTAATCGAATCTTGTTGGTTTGAGTGATTCTCTTGTGTTTTCCACCGTGATTTCCCTCGTGCCCCTCCGCTCGTTCTTCGTGTTCCTTGTAGGGATCCTCTCCAAACATGAAAGATCGTCCATATAGGGTTCCGCCCTACATCATCTTGGTATCATGAGCCATGTTGATCATGTTTTTGGAGCCCCTATCCCGTGTTTTCTAGCTTGATTTTGTTGTTTTCGTCCTAAATCCGAAAATCCCCACCAAAAATAGCCCCCAATTTTTTTTGTGATTTGTTGGTTTGATGATGTTTTGTTGATTTTGATCCGTGGATTTGCTTGGTTTCGAGTGGATCTAGCATCTCCCCAAGTTTCACCTCTTTCTATCCATAAAATCGATCCAATTTTGCCCCCGAAATCATCCTTTTCCGCCCCAAAATCGCGCCCGGATTCGATCTGCGAAGAATCCCGACACGAGCGGTACTACCGTCCTCCAAGCGGTACTACCGCTTAGGACCACAAGCGGTACTACCGCCCTGCGAACGGTACTACCGCCAGGCAATGTTTCAGCCGAAACAGTCGAAAAATCCCGACACGAGCGGTACTACCGCCCCTCCGAGCGGTACTACCGCCCATGCCAATTTCAGCATCAGCCTTCTTCACCGTTTTCATCATAACTTTTCACTCTGAACTCCAATTTGAGTGTTCTTTGGCTCGTTTTGAAGCTATCGACGTGCCCGAGGTCCTCACCTTGGTTTCACCACCTTTTGACACCATCAAATTTTTGTTACTTTGGCATCTTTGCCTAGGGCTTCCACCACATCATCCGCAATACCACCATAGCCTTCCGTAAACTAACCCTTTTTGTTCACCATAGCATTTGAGGTTGTTTGAGTAGTGCCTTGAGTCGCCTAGGGTGTTTAGGCTACTTAGGGACGGTTGCTTCTTCATCAACCACCTCCATAACTTCCGCATAGGCTTGCCCACCATACACTTCCGCCACCCCAACTTAACCCAATCTTGTTGTGTTGAGAGTTGTGTCTCCTAAGGTGTTTCGGCTACTTAGGGACTGTGCTACCAACTCCGACACCGTGTATAGCCCATCATTCCACTTCCGCATTGCCAAATGCACAGTACCACCGCTTTCCGCTACCACCATTTTGACATTTGATGTTTGAGATTTTGAGTTCGCGGTTTTTCCGTTTCCTAAGATGTTTCGGCTACTTAGGGATGATACTACACCATCTTGGTTTCTACATCAAGAATACCACCACTCATCATCGCCGGACGGTAACCTCCATATCATCTTGGTATCATGGTATCCATCCATTGTATATTCCCCTTGCCATTGCATTGTTAACCCCTAGCCCATTTTGCGCTACTTGCCTATCGAGACTAGCCATTTGAGTATTGCCGGCAACTTTACTTATGCACATTAGTGATCATACTTCCCATAGCATACATACCATATCATCGTGGTGCATATATTGCTATCATATCTTGTGTCACAAGTTTGTTCCCGCATATACACAATTGATATCTTGGTTTGTGCATTGTGCAAAAGTGGCCATACAAAAAAAAAGAGAATAAGCTTTTAAGCAAAGAAAAAGAGAGAACAAAGAGCTTGTAAGCAAGTGCCATAGAATCATACCACATTGCATATAAGATTGTCATATCCAATCATCTTGGATCAAACACCGGGAACCATACATGCATACCATACTTGGGATAGAAGTTTATCCATTTTGCATCTTATAGGTTGTGCACAAGTGTTGTATCCGCCTATTGAGCAATCGTGCTAGCGTCTCTCTTGAGTTGTGCAACACGAGCATTTTGGTGGATTCCACATTTTGAGCTCATTCCTTGGTTGCACGACCCCATTTATCTATCCATGTGTGCGTTTCGGTGTGCCATTCATTGCTATTGGTCTACTTGTTTCACTTGCGAATTTGTGAATCTCTTTCAACATTATTGACTCTTGCTAACATTTTGCATCAAATTTTTGTGCCACTATCCTCACCGAGCTCCACCAAAAGCTTTACTTGTGTAGGTGTGAGAAACCGACAAGAATTGGTACCAATTGTGCTATTTCCTTGTTACATCATTGAGTGATCATTGATCCATTTTCAACATCGGTCAAGGTACATTTGGTATAAGTTCTTCTCTTTCGCCCACTCATATTTGCTCGAGTCTTGTGATGGATAGGCAAGGCATTTCATCTCCGGTCTTCGACAACAACGACGGCGCGAACAACTAGATCACCAAAATGTCCATCTTCGGACTACAACATGAAATGCAAGGAGCACAATCTACCTTGCAAGAGCGCATCGAGAACCTCTCCATCGACATTCATCTCTCCGAAGCAAGGAAAAGGGACTACATCGACAACAAGCTTTCCGCACAAAAGGAGGAGCAAGATGCAAGGATGGAGGAGATTTGGGCCTTGATCAAGTCTTCTTCCCCTTCGTCATCTTCAAGGCGACGACGTTCAAGCCACAAGTCTTCGGAGCGCCCAAGTGATGAAAGCGCAAGTCGTCCACGTCCACATCTCCATGGCGACCACCATCACGTTTGTGATCCACATCGTCATGAAGGGCAAGTCACCTCCAAGCAACATGTGCATGACGAGGACGAACGACATCTACTACGAGCTCAAGTGCGACATCGACACCATCAACATGAAGATGCTCCACAGGCGCAAATGCACAAGTCCCAACAAGCCCTACTTCACGCCAAGTACAAGCTTCATGAGCAAAAGAAAAGACCGCGAGACGAGCACCACCACGACGGAGCTAGGGCTACACCAACCACTTCGGCATCTTCGCCAAGTGCTATCAAGGCATCTTCGCTTTTGGACGTACGGCATCTTCGCCTACTTCCCGTGAGTTCGCCTACATCGACATCTTCAACAACAAGGCGACCACCTACGAGTGAGGGCGACACTTCCATCTTTGGAAGCCCCTCAAGGAAGATGGCCGAGCATGGGACATTCCCTTCGGTCATGGAGATGAGCTATGAGGTGCCACATCATATGGGCCTCCAACAACAAGACGGTGACAAGAAGGTTGAGCATGAACTATCCCTTCAACCAAGGCAGCGATAGGAGTTGAGCATGGAGACATTTGCACCAACATCTCCCCGACACCCACATATCATGAGACGACCCAATTGCCATGTGAGGAGAGCCACCAACCCATGAGTGAGATGAGTGACTCCACCCTATATGACATTGAGTGCATTTCCTATGAGAGGATGAGTGTGACCACCACTAGTCCCACACTTGAGAGCATGCCACACATCCTATGTGAGGTTGAGCGCCATTTGAGTGACTCCACCAACCATATGAGTGAGAGCATCCAAGAGGGAGTGAGTGAGCCACAACACTTAGTGAGTGAGGTAGTTGACACGGCATGTGAGGCCACGATGATTTCTAACGACCTAACCTCTACTCCTAGTGTGTTTTCTTCTTTGGTGCTAGGTCTCCTACAAGACGACATGCCTATCCTCGACGAGTCCATCCCTCCAAAGGGAAAACCGATGGCATGGTGGACGATGATGCACCCCCCCCCACATGGTTCCTTCAAGATGAAGATAGCAACGAGACGTTCTTCAACACCTTACCTACAACACATGAGCGACGCTCCAATGGTAACATAGGTGATGGTGCTTCTCTTGTCCCACCAGTGGACTCTCTTGACATCGATTGCTCCCATGATGTAGACCCACCTATTCCCAT
Organism: Aegilops longissima; assembly: GCA_021605205.1. Taxonomy (NCBI): domain Eukaryota; kingdom Viridiplantae; phylum Streptophyta; class Magnoliopsida; order Poales; family Poaceae; genus Aegilops; species Aegilops longissima. Next base: position 260,516,969 of record CM038679.1, read on the forward strand.
GCTTCACGCTAGTGCGACTTCTTCATGTCTTGACTTACCTATTTATGATGAATATGATGATGAGCATGTTGAGTTGCCTAGTTGTGATGCTATGCTTCATAGGATATCATGTGAAAATTCTATTGTTCACGTCATGTTTGACAATCCATTGAACTTGTCATATGCTATGAGTGAGATCTCCCATATTACATCATTTCAATCTCAACATAGTAACTATGCATGCCCAATTAAAATAAATCCCATTTGCACTTATGGCATAGATGACGAGATGATGGTCATTGGCTTTTGTTTTTCATGTGATGATATTGCCATGCTTCCTTTACATGATTTGCGCAATTCATCTACTATACCATGCCATGATCCCATTGTTCCAAATATGCATTGTTTTGGATGTTGTCAATATTCTCCATGTGATGTTTCCAATAATGCTCATGAGGAGACCCCCATAGTTTCTCATATATATTAGGAGATTTTGATACATTCCACACTTTGCATGATTCCCATAATTGCGTGCACCATATGCATTCCATGAATAACAATGCTCTACATATTTCTCATGATGCATTACACAATTTGAGTCTCCATTATGCTATACATAACAACAAACCTATCATGATGGATGACATGTTTCTATATCACGCATCTCATTTATTTGAGCATTGGATATTTGGTGCTAACCAACACAAGCACGTATGCATCATGATGGATGATGCGTACATCTACCACGCACACACAATTTTCCCTTTGTCTTTGTTTTGTGTAGGTACTCACGTATACTCGTCAACCTCTCAATCCCAAGAGTTGACGAAACGAGCTCTTGAGAGCAATGATGACTTGGGATCCCGTGGACTATCCTTACCACCATTCCCTTCGCGCAAGGACTACGCGCATCCCTTCTACTTGGTTCTCACACGGCTTTGGGCTATATATCACTTGTCTCTTCATGCTCATTTTACCGTGTTCACTTTGCATGCTATGCTTGTTTCTATACCTTTGCCATGCAATTGTGATCCTTGTTTGCATCTACCCATGATTCACCATTATGATACTCCTATGTGTATTTGCATGCTTGGTGGAGATCCTTTTTTCTATTGCCATGTTTATCATGTGCCCCATGCTGTTGATGCTATTTTGCTCATATCTTGCCTTTATGCTTGTGAAATGTCATGTGCATTTTGTATGCCCACTATTTGCACACATGACATGCTTGCCATGATTCCTCCTAGTATGTTGCATCTTCACACTACTAGCTTGCTTGACTTGATCTCTAAGATTGCTTGCTTTGTCGCATCACCCATGTTCCATTACTCGCTTTCTTGGGTTGATGACATATATGTTCATGCCTCTCACTTGATTTGTCTTGATCATTGTCTCTTGTCTCCATTAGTTGCATCTCTCATATCACCTTGTGTTGAGTGCCAACTTGCTATGCTTATTGATGTGGAGCCTTGGACATATTACTTGTGATGCATGCTTGCTTGTTTAAGCCTATTGTCTTTGGTTGTAGTTGCAACATATGCTTTCATACCATACCACACCTTGTCCTTTCTTATGATAAGAATGATGAAAACACTTGTTGGGTATCTCGCCCCTCGAATGATAGGTCTTGCATTTGCACTAACCTCATTTGCTTTTTCGAGTGTTTGTCATGTTCTTTCGTTTTGAAGGATCCACAAGGCGGTACCGTCATGCGACAACTTGGTCATGCGAAGGCATACAAGATGCGCAACTCCATCATCCTTGAGAAACTCCTAAAGGTGACCTCCTTCCCTTTGAGCCATCCTCAAGTACGCATATTGGATGCGCCATTCTTTCATTGTTGTTTCGTTCTTGTTGTCTACATGATACATCTATTGGATGGAGGACCGGCATTGGAGATGGACCCTATGGACCTTCAAGTTGAGGAGTGCTCGGACTTAGTGGATTCACCAACGGACCACCATTTCTACCACGACATTGAGCCATGGTACAACAACTCCCATAACAAGTTTGCACTTTATACATGGATTGACTTGCATTATGATTGCCTTGGTGCATCTTGTATTTCTATGTCATCCATGATATATAAGCTTGTGCATTTCCTTAGCAAATTTTTTGTGATCTTTCTTGATGGCATATTCATACATAATGATCACATTGCCTACCATCAATTGCATGATAACATAATCATATTGAGCATCCATTGCCATATTCATGCTATTGATAAACCGTCTCACTATGACATCATTTTGCACCGTGGTTGCCTTGATCATATTCACAACACATTTGTGTGCACAATGAATGCTTTTGCTCCCATGAATGCTCTGCATATCATTCTCTATCAGCTTCTTCAGCTTTATGCGCTTTGTCATGAACAATCTTGCCTCACGAACTCATACTTCCTTGATGAACACTTTGTGTGCGCTAACCATTGTATTTCCGAGTGTCGCTTGTGTTTGCTCTTTTTGCATGTCTACCACTCCGGCGACACCTTGGAGTACTTGGATTGCGCCATGTTTTCAACTCCGTCCACGACAACCGTTTCCATGGAGATGAGGGTCACGATCCGAGGTCGGATCTTACCCAAGGGAGGGGAGATGATGCGGAGCATCCCACGTTCATCCCCATGTACACTCCGACTACTCTCCAAGCCCCAAGAGGACATATGACGAGACCTTGACCATACGCCATAGGGCACAAGGTGAACTCGCTCCTCTTCGAACCGTCACTTTCCACATATGAGACATGGCTACTACCTCATGCATGGACCTTGCATACACTCAGGTACAACCGAGACGACCATGGAGGATCCAAGGACCAAGGCCAAGCATGGAAGAGGAGAAGGAAGAAGAAGCCGGGAGCAAGCGGTACTACCACCCAGACCCAGCGGTACTACCGCTTATCATCACAAGCGGCACTACCGCTCTACATCCGCTCCACTTCCGCAAAGTCCGACAAACTTCGGAGATCGAACGGCTCCAGAGCGGTACTACCGCCCATCATAGCGGTACTACCGCTTGCGCGCCTCAAGCGGTACTACCGCCCGAAGGACCGGTACTACCGCCCTGTCTGTGCACAGTGTATTGGGCCGAGCCCATGTACCCCTTCGCCCTCACTTACCCCTTCGTGGCTCTAGACTATATATACTCCTCCACCTCCTCCTAGTTAGGGTTATCAAAGGATTAGCTCATGTTTGTGTGAGAGCTTTGCTCATCCACTTGGTTACCTTCTCCTCGGAGACGTGCCTCCATCGGAGAAGATCCCTCCAAGCGGATTCAAGACCCCCTCTTGGGTGGCCCCCGTCAAGACCTCCTCACGGAGAAGAACCTGGTTACCTCTTGTATCGTCCTTTTTTGATCGTGGATCGTGTATCTCTCTTTGTGTTCATCGATCTAGCGCATGTGTAATCGAATCTTGTTGGTTTGAGTGATTCTCTTGTGTTTTCCCCCATGATTTCCCTTGTGCTCTTCCACTCGTTCTTCGTGTTCCTCATAGGGATCCTATCCAAATGTGAAAGATCGTCCACATAGGGTTCTGCCCTACATCAGTCCTCTTGACACCTGATCATGCATAGCATATCGGACTTAGGTAGTTGCCATGTCTCGAGTGGATCATATGTGATATCACTAAGGAAGGAATTCACCTCGTTCTCGAGAGCTCTAGCTCGTGCTCTTGTCATGGGTCCTCTTGGCTCTTGATGAGACGATCGTAGGTCCATGGGGATGATCATAGGATGCTCAGCATCATCTCCCCTCCCTTGGGAAAGATCCGACCTCGGATCGAAATCCTCATCACCATGGTACGGGGAGAGATCTTTGATGTTGAAGATGTCGCTCACGGAGTACTTGTCGCGTGGGATGTCGATCTTCTATGAGTTGTTGTTGTAGCGTGCAAGCACCTTGAAGGGTCCATCGGCTTGTGGTAGAAGTTTGGACTTGTGCTCGTTGGGGAAATGGTCCTTGCGAAGGTGTAGCCACACAAGATCTTCAACATTGAATATCATGGTTGCTTGTTGATGTTGAGCTTGGTCGCGAGTCGTTGTACTTGGTGCTCGATGGTGTTTGATACGGGGCTAACCCGGTGTAGGCCGATCTTTCACGTTTGGAGTGGGATCCCTCGAAGGACACGATGAACGCGGGGAAGAACGGAGAGAAATCACAAGGGGAAACACTCAAGAACAAGTCTAATCACACATCCACTAGACAATCAAACACACAAGATCACAAGGTACATGAACAACAAAGGGAAATATACAAGGTAAGGTTCATCTCCAAGAGGAGGTCTTGATGATATCCTAGGCGGATCTTCCCACGAGGGGGTCTTGAAGATATCCCGCAGGATCTTCTCCAAGATGGAGGTCTTGGCCTCCACTGGAGTAGTGGTCTCTCTCTCTCTCTCAAGAGTAGAGATAGGTAGGAGCAAAGCTCACATACAAATGAGCTATCATATTTGCTAACCCTAGAAAGGAGGTGGAGGTGGTCTATTAATAGTCTAAGCCACGAAGGGGCAAGTGGGAGAGGGATACAAGGCCAAATGATGCGGAGCATCCCACGATCATCCCCATGCATCCACAACCGTCTCATCAAGAGCCAAGAAGACCCATGACTAGAGCACGAGCTCGAGCTCTCGAGACCGAGGTGACTTCTCTCCTTAGTGAAATATCATATGACCCTCTCGAGACATGGCTACTACCTCAATCTGGAATGTTGTGCATACTTAGGTACCAAGGAACCAACCTAGGAGAAGCTGCAGCCCAAGGTGGACACCAAGAGCAAGAGAAGGAGTTGCAGAGTCAGAGGGAGCGGTACTACCGCTCAAGCCGAGCGGTACTACCATTGGGAGCCAAGCGGTACTACCGCTCTCCATCCGCCTACTTCCGCAAAACCCGACACACTCCAGAATCGAGCAGCGTCGGGCGGTACTACCGCTCAAGATAAGCGGTACTATCGCTGAAAGCGGTACTATCGCTTCCCAAAGCGGTACTACCACTGAAAGCGGTACTACCGCCATGAAGCAACAGTACTACCGCCGCTGCAGTGCAGCGTTTGGGCCGAGGCCCATGTACTCGTTCGCCCCAACTTACCCCTTGGAGGTCCTAGACTATAAATAGACCTTCCCCTCATCCTTTCTAGGGTTAGCTTTGGATTTGCTCATATTTCGGTGTGAGAGCCTTTGCTCATCCACTTGGCTACTTCTCCTTCGAGATCAGGACCTCTACGGAGAAGATCCCCCAAGCGGATTCAAGACCACCTCCTAGGGTGGACCCCATCAAGACCTCCTCTCGGAGAAGAACGGCTACCCTTGTATCCTACCCTTTGTTGTCCTTGAATCTTGTGCCACTCTATGTGTTTGATAATCTAGCACTTGTGTGATCGTTTTCTTGTCGGTTGAGTGATCTCTCTCTTTCTCCCCGTGTTTTCCCTCGTGTTCTTCCGCCGTTCTTCGTGTTCCTCGTGGGATTCTCTCCAAGCGTGAAAGATCGTCCCACGAGGGTTTCGCCCTACATCATCATGGTATCATGAGCCACGTTGATCACGTTTTGGAGCCCCTACCCTCTTTTTCTAGCTTGATTTTGTTGTTTTTGTCCTAATTCGAAAATTCCCCACAAAAATAGCCCCAAATTTTTTTTTGTGATTTGTTAGTGTGATGAAATTTTGTTGATTTTGATCCGTGGATTTGCTTTGTTTCGAGTCGATCTAGCATCTCCCCAAGTTTCACCTCTTTCCATCCACAAAATCCATCAATTTTGACCCGAAATCGCCCATTTCCGCCCCAAAATCGCGCCACGGTGCGAACAATCGAGAAAATCGGACGCGGCGGTACTATCGCCCTTCGAGCGGTACTACCGCTGTGAGCGGTACTACCGCCCTCCTAGCGGTACTACCGCTGAGCACGGCACTTCCGCCAGCCCCCGTTCAGCCTAAAAATCGAAAAATCGCGACACGAGCGGTACTACCGCCCGTTCCAAGCGGTACTACCGCTTACGAGCGGTACTACCGCCCTCCCGAGCGGTACTACCGCCCTAGCCAATTTCAGCCTTCCAACTTTCACCATTTTCATCATAACTTTTCACTCCGAACTCCGATTTGAGTGTTCTTTGGCTCGTTTTGAAGCTATCGACGTGCCCGAGGACCTCACCTTGGTTTCACCACCTTTTGACACCATCAAATTTTCCAAACATCGGCATCTTTGCCTAGGGCTTAAACCACATCATCCGCTATACCACCTCCGCTTTCCGCTACCACATTTTCGCTTTTGGTCTTTGAGAATTTGAGTTGTGGTTCCCGTGTCCTATTGTGTTTCGGCTATATAGGTACGGTTCGACGTCAACATCACCACCGCTCATCTTCGGCAAGGACTCATCTTCGTCAAGGACGGTAACCTCGACGACATCTTTGTCATCTCTCGCAATTGCATTGATAACCACATAGCCTCACTTTTGCGTTGCTTACCCATCGAGACTAGCCATCGAGTATTGCCGGCAACGTGACTTGTGCACTTTAGTGATCATACTCCATAGCATACATAGCATACCATAGTGGTGCATATCTTGAGATCAACTTGTGTGTCACAATGTTGTCATCGCATACACAATTGCTATCTTGGTTCGTGAAGTTTGCATAAGAAAAGAGCTCAAAAGTGAAAGAGCCACCCAAGCTTTTAAGCAAAGAGGAAAGATAAGCAAAGAGCTTATAAGCAAGAACCATAGCATCATACAACATTAAGATTGTCATATCTGATCATCTTGGATCATAGCACCGAAATATCATACATATAGCATACTTGGGATAGAGATCGTTGCATTTTTGCCTAATAGGTTGTGCACAAGTTCGCAGATCCGCCTTTTGTGCAATCGTGCTAGCGTCTCTCTAGTATTGTGCAACAAGAGCATTCTCGTGGTTTCCACATTTTGGCTCACTTTTGGTTTGCACAATCCCACTTATCTATTTGGGTGTGTTTCCGTGTACCACTACTTGCTTGGTCTACTTGTTACATTTGCGAATTTGCGAATCTTTTTCAACTTTATTGAGTCTCACTTACAATTGCATCAAATTTTGTGCCACCATCCTAACCGAGCTCCACCATAAGCTTTCATTTGTGTAGGTGTGAGAACCGACAAGAATCGGTACCAAGAGTGCTATTTCATTGTCCGCATTTGAGTGAACTTGATTCATTTTCAACATCGGTCAAAGGTACATTGGTATAAGTTCTTTTCCGCTCTACCACTCACATCTTGTTTGGAATGATGGATAGGCCAAGTTCTTCTACCAACCCACTCTTCATCGAGAAAGACGACGACATGTCCTCATCGTCACCAAGAGCCACCTCTTTGGTGCACAACGAGCGTTGCACAAAGAACAACAAGCAATGAGCGACCGCATCGACAACCTCGCCACCGACTTGCGACTCTCCGAGCAACGTACAAGAGACTACTTCGACAACAAGTTCGAGGCTCACAAGGAAGAGAATGATGCTAGAATGGACGAGATTCGCGCGTTGATGAGAAAACGGCATCATTCCACTTCTTCATCATCAAGACGGAGCCGCTCGAGTCGACATTCCGACGACACCTTCTACGACTCAAGTACACCGTCATCGAACACTCTTCGACGAGCCGCGCGCCAAGACCGTCATGCATCTCGCAACCCGCTACATGTCAAGCATTCACAAGAGCAAGTTGATGATCAAGTTCCTCGTCCTCAATCAAACCAAGAGGCTTTTGCTCACGCCCAAGAACGACAACGTCTTCGTCGCCAACAAGAGGAAGAAAGAGCACGTCGTCACCAAGACGAACAAGACGCCAAGGCTCAACGTCTTCAACAACAACAACGTGAAGCGCAAGCTCTTGAGGCGCAACGTGCCCTTCAAGAATCAAGTAGAGCCTTCGCCAACCGCAATCGCGAACGGCGCAATCAAGAGGAAGCCCTTCGAGAAGAAATCCAAGAGAGGAACTACCAACCTCATGTACAACGCCAAGTTCCTCAAGCTCCTCCACAAGCTCGTCAAGCTCCACCTCAACATCAAGTTCAACAAGAGCAAGTTGATCATGGTCTTCCTCCGCGCCAAGAGCAACATGAAGACGAGTACATTCCACGCCAAGGACGCCATCATCAACATCGCCAACAACACAATGAAGAGCAACGCTACGGCAAGCTAAAATTCACCATGCCAAAGTTCAATGGAAGCAATGACCCCGAAGACTACCTCTCATGGGCATTGAAGGTTGACAAAATCTTCCGCTTGCACAACTACGATGAAGCGAAGAAAATCGCTATGGCATCACTTGAGTTCCAAGACTATGTGCTCATATGGTGGGAACAAATCATTGAGCGACGACAAGCAAGAGGTGAACCTCCAATCACCACTTGGGCTCAAATGAAGGATGTCATGCGAGCACGCTTTGTGCCAACCTACTACAACCGCGACCTCTTCAAGAAACTCCAACTACTCAAGCAAGGAACAAAGAGCGTTGAAGAATACTACAAGGAGATGGAGATAGCCATGATTCGAGCCAATGTCAAGGAAGATGATGAGCAAACTATGGCACGCTTCTTGAATGGACTCAATCATCCCATCAAGAAGATCGCCGACTTCCAACCATACTCAACCCTCATTGAGCTCGTACATCAAGCTACAAAGGCGGAACGCCAAGTACAAGATGACTTCAAGTACGCCAAGTACTCATCCAAGACCTACGGCTTCCCCAACAATCAAGCTTCAACGACTCCTCCAACATCTACACCAACCAAGCTTCCTTCAAGAAACGACGACAAGTCAAGTTACAAGAAGACATCGACAAGTTCAAGTCGTCCTCCTCCTACCACAAGCAACCTCAAGCCGCGTGCTTCATCCTCTACTCCGATCGATGAGACAATCAAGACAAGCTCCTTCAAGTGTTTCACTTGCGGCGGCCGAGGCCACAAGTCATACGAATGCACCAACAAGCGCACCATGATCCTCAACGACGATGGCACATATGACTCTGTGAGTGAAGAGGAAATGGAAGCCCTTGAGCAAGTGGCCATGCACCGGCAAGTGAATGAAGATGAAGATGATCAAGTCTTTTGTGATGAGGATTCGAGCCCCGCTCTAGTTGTCTCCAAGGTCTTGACTCTTCAACATCAACAAGAAGAAGACCAACGATGCCACATCTTCCACACAAAAGCCGGCATCAATGGACGGTCCATCAAGGTCATCATCGATGGAGGTAGTTGCCACAACTTGGCAAGTGAAGAACTATGCTCCAAGCTACAATTGGTCAAGAGGAAGCACCCACACCCCTACAAGGTTCAATGGCTAAGTGACTCCGGCACTATACGAGTCGAGCATACGGTCCAAGTCTCCTTCAAAATTGGTGCTTATGAAGACACTTTGGAGTGTGATGTGGTCCCAATGACCGTTTGCCACCTCCTTCTTGGTCGACCATGGCAATTCGACCGTGGTGTCATCCACAATGGGCGAACCAATCACTATAGCTTCAAGATGAAAGGGAAGGAGTATGTGCTACGACCTATGTCTCCTAGTCAAGTGATAGCCGACAAGCAAGCCACACATCATAGAGAAAAGAGTGAGAAAGTGATCCACCCAAAAGTGAGTGAGAGCCACAAGCCAAATTTGAGCGCCTCTTCGCCTAGAGAGAAAAACCTCATTCTATTTGCCACCAAAAGTGAGATGAGAGAAGTGTGTGAGCACCCATCGAGTGTGATGCACTTTGTCCTTGTGTGCAAGGATGGAGAACCAAAAACTAACACCATTCACGAGCTACCTTTGGTGTTTCAATCTCTTTGCAGGAATTTCAAGATGTTTTCCCGATGAGCTACCTCCGGTCTACCTCCTCTTGAGGCATTGAGCATCGAATCGACCTCATCCCCGAGCGCCGCTACCAAACAAGGCTCCATACCGAGTCAATCCGAAGAAACCAAGGAGATTCAACGGCAAGTACAACAACTCATCGACAACGGTCATGTACGTGAAAGCCTAAGCCCTTGTGCCGCTCCGGTTATTCTTGTGCCTAAGCCCGATGGAAGTTTCCGCTTGTGTTCCGATTGTAGACCTATCAATGCTATTACTGTTCGATATAGGCATCCCATCCTCGCTTAGATGACATGCTTGATGAACTTAGTGGAGCCAACTTTTCTCAAAATTGATCTTAAAAGTGGCTATTATCAAATACGCATACAAGAGGGTGATGAATGGAAAACTGCTTTCAAAACCAAATTTGGTTTATATGAGTGGTTAGTGATGCCTATGGGTCTTTCGGAAGCTCCTGTACTTTTGTGCGCCTTATGCATCATGTGCTGCGTCCTTATATTGGAGTCTTTGTTGTGGTTTATTTTGATGATATTCTTGTGTTTAGCAAAACCATGAAAGAGCACTTCAATCATGTAAAATCTGTGTTGCAAACTCTTCGCAAGGAAAGCCTTTATGCAAATTTGAAAAAATGCACTTTTGGAGTCGACAAAGTGGTTTTCTTGGGTTTTGTTGTTTCCTCAAAGGGTGTCCATGTTGATGAATCTAAAATTGAAGCAATCAAAACTTGGCCCCAACCCACCAATTTGCAACAAGTGCGGAGTTTTCTTGGTCTTATGGGTTTCTATCGTCGCTTTGTGAAAGATTTTAGCACAATTGCCGCTCCTTTGCATGCTTTGAGCAAGAAGAATACTCCCTTTGTTTGGGGAACTTTGCAATCAACCGCTTTTGATGAGCTCAAGTCTTTGCTTACTCATGCTCCGATTCTTGCTTTGCCCAATTTTGACAAAACTTTTGAGGTTCATTGTGATGCAAGTGGTACCGGAATTGGCGGAGTTTTAATGCAAGAAAACGAGCCATTGCTTATTTTAGTGAAAAACTCTCCGTGCTCAACTTAATTATCCCATCTATGACAAAGAATTGTATGCTTTAGTGCGTGTGCTACATGTTTGGGAACATTACCTTAGACCGCATGAGTTTGTCATCCATACCGATCATGAAACGCTTAAGTACCTCAAAGGTCAAACTAAATTGAACAAGCGCCATGCCAAATGGAGTGAATTCATTGAATCTTTTCCTTATGTGATCAAGTACATTAAGGGTAAAGAAAATGTAGTTGCCGACGCGCTTTCACGCATAAACATGCTTGTCACTCAACTTGAGTTGAATGTTATTGGTTTTGAGCATATAAAAGACTTGTATGAGCATGATCCATCTTTTGCTTCTCCTTATGCTAAGTGTTTGACGATACGCCTTGGGAACAATATTACATCAAGGATGGTTACCTTATGAGAGCTAACAAACTTTGCATTCCCTAGTCTTCTCTTCGCTTGCTCCTTTTGCAAGAGGCACATGGAGGCGGCCTCATGGGACACTTTGGACGCGACAAGACATTCGCCACTCTCCAACAACTACTTTTGGCCCAAGATGTTCATGACGCCTCACGCTTCACCAACAGATGCTACACATGTCGCAAAGCTAAGTCTAAAGCTCAATCTCATGGTCTTTACATGCCTCTTCCTATTCCATATCAACCATGGGAAGACATTAGTATGGATTTTGTACTTGGTTTGCCTAGGACTCAAAATGGCAAGGATTCCGTCTTTGTTGTTGTGGATAGATTTTCTAAAATGGCACATTTCATTCCTTGCAACAAGATAGACGATGCTTCACATGTTGCAAATCTCTTTGTAGGAAATCTTGCGACTCCATGGCGCATCAAAGACAATCGTCTCCGATCGTGACGCCAAGTTCTTGAGTTACTTTTGAAGTCCCTATGTGCCAAGCTCGAATCAAGCTCTTGTTCTCCTCGGCATACCATCCTCAAACCGACGGCCAAACGGAGGTGACGAACCGCACACTATCCACTCTACTTCGTGTCTTGATCAAGAAGAACATCAAGGAGTGGGAAGCATGTCTACCCATCGCCGAGTACGCCTACAATCGTGCAAGACATTCAACTACCGCAAGTCCCCTTCGAGGTCGCTCACGGCTTCAACCCGTTGTCCCCATTGGACATTCTACCACTTCCTCTCCAAGAGCGCACCAACATGGATGCAAGTGAACGAGCAAGCTACATCAAGAAGATGCACGAAGATACAAGGCACACCATCGAGCGCCAAGTACAACGCCAAGCAAACAAGCTCAACGCCAACAAGCAACCCATCGTCTTCAACATTGGTGATCTAGTGTGGCTACACCTTCGCAAGGACCGCTTCCCCAAAGAACGCAAGTCCAAACTTCTCCCTCGAGCCGATGGACCTTTCAAGGTACTAGCACGCTACAACGACAACGCTTACAAGATCGACATACTTCGTGACAAGTACAACGTGAGCGACATCTTCAACGTCAAGGACCTAGCACCTTTCCATGGAGATGCAGCTTTTGATCCGAGATCGGATCTCTCCCAAGGGGGGGGAGATGATGCGGAGCATCCCACGATCATCCCCATGCATCCACAACCGTCTCATCAAGAGCCAAGAAGACCCATGACTAGAGCACGAGCTCGAGCTCTCGAGACCGAGGTGACTTCTCTCCTTAGTGAAATATCATATGACCCTCTCGAGACATGGCTACTACCTCAATCTGGAATGTTGTGCATACTTAGGTACCAAGGAACCAACCTAGGAGAAGCTGCAGCCCAAGGTGGACACCAAGAGCAAGAGAAGGAGTTGCAGAGTCCAGAGGGAGCGGTACTACCGCTCAAGCCGAGCGGTACTACCGCTGGGAGCCAAGCGGTACTACCGCTCTCCATCCGGCCTACTTCCGCAAAACCCGACACACTCCAGAATCGAGCAGCGTCGAGCGGTACTACCGCTCAAGATAAGCGGTATTATCATTGAAAGCGGTACTATCACCCCAAAGCGGTACTTATCACTGAAAGCGGTACTACCGCCATGAAGCAACAGTACTACCGCCTCTGCGTGCAGCGTTTGGGCCGAGGCCCATGTACTCGCTTTCGCCTAACTTACCCCTTGGAGGTCCTAGACTATAAATAGACCTTCCCTCATCCTTTCTAGGGTTAGCTTTGGATTTGCTCATATTTCGTGTGAGAGCCTTTGCTCATCCACTTGGCTACTTCTCCTTGAGATCAGGACCTCTACGGAGAAGATCCCCAAGCGGATTCAAGACCCCCTCTAGGGTGGACCCCTCAAGACCTCCTCTCGGAGAAGAATGGCTACCCTTGTATCCTACCCTTTGTTGTCCTTGAATCTTGTGCCACTCTATGTGTTTGATAATCTAGCACTTGTGTGATCGCTTTTCTTGTCGGTTGAGTGATCTCTCTCGCTTCTCCCGTGTTTTCCCTCGTGTTCTTCCGCTCGTTCTTCGTGTTCCTCGTAGGGATTCTCTCCAAGCGTGAAAGATCGTCCACGTAGGGTTCCGCCCTACATCACCAAAGGCCCGTGGCTGCGCACAGGCAGGGCGGTAGTACCGCTTGGAGGGTCTGAGCTGTAGTACCGCTTGGAGGGTCTGAGCGGTAGTACCGCTTGCTTTGGGCGGTAGTACCGCCCTTTCTGGACTAGGCAGGTCCTTCTTCTTCCGTCTTCGCTTCCAGGCTTCCCTCGCGGATGGTGTAGTGGTTCCTTGGCGCTTGCACTCCTCCTCGACATCCGTGAAGCTCCAACGATACCTATGCATGCACACGGGAGAAGTGTCAAGTAGTATACCATCCTCGAAGGGGTCAAGGAACACGTGTAAAGGAGAAGATTCACCGTTATGTATGAGAAGTAAAAGGTCGCACGTGTCACTTGCCAAACGGACTCTTGACATGGTGATGACCGTAGGATGCTCCGCATCATCCCCTCCCCCTTGGAAAAGATCCAACCTCGGATCGAAAACCAAATCACCATGGGAAAGAGATGGCGTCGCCGTGTAGGAGTGGTCAATCACCAAGTTCTCGTCATCTTGAAGCTCGAAATGGGCACTCTCCAATGTCGCACCATCTTGTGATTCCTTCAAAAGGAGAAAATAGAACAAACACTTGGAAAAACAAATGTGGTTAGCGTTAGTGCAAAACCAAGCATTCAAGAGGTGATTCACCAAACAAGTGTTGTCATCAAGCATAGAAAAGGGTGTGACAAAGGATTGTGACATGGCATGTAAGCATATCAATCGAGCACAAGCAAAAATATCATGGGAACAAGCATGTAAATGCGAGGTAGAGATGCAAATATGTGTGACAAGAGAAGAAGCATCTACCTCGAGGTCATAGCAAGCATGCATAAATTGCTCAATGAAAGGTCTATGGTAGGCATAGGAAGGATTCACAAAACCAAATAAAATGAAGTGTCTAAACACATGGGTCAAGTGCAAGACAATCCAAACATAACGTGCATAGGGTGTAGTGAATATAGTGTAGCACTCAACACAATATAAAGAGCAATTGTTCATCATGTGTGAGGCAATCAAGTCAAGCATGATACAAGCAATGGGACATGGCATATGTGAAGAAATGACATTGGTGCAACCAAGCATATCATAGGGGCAAGTAATCCAAGAATTGGATGCAACACACAAGGCATACATATCATGATGCATGGGAATGTGATAATGGCAAGTCAAAGCAAGATCTCTAGCAAGTGCGCAATCAAGTGGTCCAAGATGACCAATAAGTCTCACGGTGCAAGCAACACAAGTAGTATGATCCGCAATATCCATGCTCAAGAAACATGTCACCTTGAAGGCATGTCCTTGTGCATTCTTCACAATGCCGAAGTGGTAGGAAATGTGGTGTAGAAGCGAGTCGTGGTAGAATGTAAGAGGCTCGCTGTCAAGAGCTCGAATGGTCAACTCACGTGAAGTGTAAGTCGACACAAAGTCCAAGTATCCTACACATGCACACAACAAAACGAAGAACGTAGTGCATGGTAGATAAACAAATCATCCATCATGATGGTTCTCTTCTCTTGCACATAACCATTAGAAGCACAAGTGCATGAATAATATGACGCAACAATGGCAATATTCATGGCACTAGGTATATGGTGCAAAGAAGTAAAGCAATCATGCTTCACAAGGAATATGTCAAAATCTCCAAATATATGTGAGAATGCTATGGGGGCAAACTCATTATCAAGACTAAAGGCATAGTTGCATTCAATACATGGGAAATCATCTAGCATGAGGGAGGCAACACATGGAGATATATGACAAGAAGCAATAACAATCATGTGCAAAGCATGTAGATGGTTGTCATCAACCGCATGAAATGCGCAAGTACTAATCATGGGTGATGCAACATAAGCAAGAATAGAAATCAAGTCGTGCAAACTAGTGGAGCGAAGATGCAACACACTAGAGGAAATCATGGCAATCATGTCATGTGAGCAAATAATAGGCATGGGCAATGCACAAGACATATCGCAAGCACGGACACAAAGCAAGATGAAAGTATCATCATAGGAATAGGTCATGCATAGAACATGGCAATAACAAGTGATATCTCCACCAAGCTTGCAAATACACATACAAGTACTAGAATCAATCATCATGTGTAATGCAAAGCATGGGTCACAAATGCATGGCAAAGGCATAGGAATGGGCATATCATGCAAAGTGAACATGGTAATATGGGCAAAGGATATATAATGGAGAACAACCCATAGCCAAGTGAGGGCCATGTAGAAGAAATGCGTGAAGTCTTTGCGCGAAGAGAGCGGTGGGAAAAACAATCCATGGGATCCCAAGTCCTCATTGCTCTCTAGAGCTCGTTTTGTCTACTCGTGGGATTGCGAGGTTGACAAGTATTCACGGGTACCTACACAAGAGAGACACAAACCAAAGAAATTGTGTGCGTGGTAAATGTACACATCATCCATCATGATGTGTATGTGCACGTGTGAGTTAGCATAAGATAAGCATCGCTCAAAGAAATTTGATGCATGGTATAAGAGCATGTCATCCATCATGAAAGAATAGTTGTTATGTATGACACGATGGGGATGCAAATTGAGCATACAATTATATGGCACATCAATAGCATTTTCATTCAAGGGAAACATATGGTGCACATAATTATTGGGATCATGCAATGAATGGGGTGGATCAAATTCTCCTAACATGTATGATGTAGGGCAGAACCCTAATCGGAGATCTTTCACGTTTGGAGGCGATCCTACGAGGGAAACACGACGAACAAGCAGAAGAACACGGGGAAACACACACACAAGAGGAACACTAAACCGACAAGTTTCGGTTACACAAGGGCTAGATCACCGAACACATAAGGTAGCACAAGATTCAAAATCAACAAAGGAAAGATACACGAGTAGCTGTTCTTCTCCGAGAGGAGGTCTTGATGGGGTCCACCCTAGAAGGGGGTCTTGAATCCGCTTGGGGGATCTTCTCGGTAGAGGTCCTGAGCTCCGAGGAGAAGTAACCAAGTGGATGAGCAAGGCTCTCACACAAACATGAGCTAAACCAATGCTAACCCTAGAAAGGTGGGGAAGAAAGAGTATATATAGTCTAGGGGGCGAAGGGGTACAAGGGCTGCGGCCCCAATCGGCGTCAACACACAGGTGTCGGACGTTCGGAGGTCACCGGTCATCCGGAGGCTTGAGAGGGTCCGGACGTCCGGAGGCCTTCGGACGTCCGAAGATTCGGCTCGGGCGCACATCGGTCGGTCGTCCGGAGGATTTCGGACGTCCGTAGATTCGGTTTGGGTGTGCGTCGGTCGGACGTCCGGAGGCTATCAGACGTCCGTAGATTCCATTCGGGAGCCCAGCTGCCGGACGTATGGAGGGCGTCGGTCGTCCGTGGCCTGGGGAGTCGCCGGACGTCCGGACTTGTTCGGATGTCCGAAGCCTATAGCTTTGGCAGCCTTTCTTCTTCTTCTTCAACATGCTTGGAGTCCTCGTCGTCTTGGCTCTTGGAAGTAGTTGTTCCTTGGCTTATCTCCATGTACCTGATTACACATAGAGTTTCGGAATGAGGTAGTAGCCATGTCTCGTGAGTAGGAGGAGGGAGTTCGGAGAGGAGCGAATTCACCTTATCTTCGATAGCCTTAGCTCGGGCTCGAGTCATGGGTCCACGTGGTGTTGAGGAAGATGTAGGTGCATCCATGGGGATGAGTGAGGGATGCTCCGCATCATCTCCCCCTTGAGAGAGATCCGACCTCGGATCAAAAGCTTCATCTCCATGGTATGGTGCGAGATCCTTGACGTTGAAGATGTCGCTCACATTGTACTTGTCTCGAGGTAGGTCAATCTTGTAGGCGTTATCGTTGTAGCGTGCTAGCACCTTGAAAGGTCCATCGGCTCTAGGAAGAAGCCTGGACTTGCGTTCTTTGGGCAAGCGGTCCTTGCGAAGGTGTAGCCACACTAGATCACCAATGTTGAAGACCATGGGTTGCTTGTTGTCGTTGAGCTGGGCCCTAGTCGTTGTACTTGGCGCTCGATGGTTTGTCTTGTATCCACATGCATCTTCTTGATGTAGCTTGCCCGTGCACTCACATCCATGTTGGTGCGCTCTTGTAGAGGAAGAGGTAGAATGTCCAATGGGGACAACGGGTTCAAGCCGTAGACGACCTCGAAGGGGGACTTGCCGGTAGTCGAATGTCTTGCACGGTTGTAGGCGTACTCGGCGATGGGTAGATATGCTTCCCACTCCTTGATGTTCTTCTTGATTAAGACGCGGAGTAGAGTGGATAGTGTGCGGTTCGTCACCTCCGTTTGGCCGTCGGTTTGAGGATGGTATGCGGATGAGAACAAGAGCTTGATTCCGAGCTTGGCGCATAGGGTCTTCGAAAAGTAACTCAAGAACTTGACGTCACGATCGGAGACGATTGTCTTTGGTACTCCATGGAGTCGCAAGATTTCCCTACAAAAGAGATTTGCAATATGTGAAGCATCGTCTATCTTGTTGCAAGGAATGAAATGTGCCATCTTAGAAAATCTATCCACAACAACAAACATAGAATCCTTTCCATTTTGAGTTCTAGGCAAACCAAGTACAAAATCCATGCTAATGTCTTCCCAAGGTTGATAAGGAATAGGAAGAGGCATGTAAAGACCATGAGATTGAGCTTTAGACTTAGCTTTGCGACATGTAGAGCATCGGTTGGTGAAGCGTGAGACGTCGCGGTACATCTTGGGCCAAAAGTAGTTCTTGGAGAGCGTGGAAAATGTCTTATCGCGTCCAAAGTGTCCCATGAGTCCGCCTCCATGAGCCTCTTGCAAAAGGAGCAAACGAAGAGAAGACTCGGGAATGCATAGTTTGTTAGCTCTCATAAGATAAGCATCCTTGATGTAATATTGTTCCCAAGAAGTATGCGTCAAACACTTAGCATAAGGAATAGCAAAAGATGGGTCGTTAGCATACAATTCTTTTATGTGCTCAAAGCCAATAACATTCAACTCAAAGTTTAGTGACAAGCGTGCATATGCGTGAAAGTGCATCGGCAACTACATTTTCCTTACCCTTGATGTACTTGATCACATAAGGAAAAGATACAATGAACTCACTCCATTTGGCATGACGCTTGTTCAACTTAGTTTGACCTTTTAGGTACTTAAGCGTTTCATGATCGGTATGGATGACAAACTCATGCGGTCTAAGGTAATGTTCCCAAACATGTAGGACACGCACTAAAGCATACAATTCTTTGTCATAGATGGGATAGTTAAGTTGAGCACCGGAGAGTTTTTCACTAAAATAAGCAATGGCTCGTTTTTCTTGCATCAAAACTCCGCCAACTCCGGTACCACTTGCATCACAATGAACCTCAAAAGTTTTGTCAAAATTGGGCAAAGCAAGAATCGGAGCATGAGTAAGCAAAGACTTGAGCTCATCAAAAGCGGTTGATTGCAAAGATCCCCAAACAAAAGGAGTATTCTTCTTACTCAAGGCATGCAAAGGAGCGGCAATTGTGCTAAAGTTTTTCACAAAGCGATGACGCAGCACCTAACTCTTGTTTCCCCACACATACGGACTCTAAAAACAGCCTATACTTAAGTATTTCGAAAATACATGGGCCTGGCCCAATAATAAGGTGACGCAGCACCTAGAATGGCCTCTAGACGAAATTTATGAAGTGGCATTTTGTATATTTCATCCAAGGCTTCATCAACTCCTTATGGTGGCTTCAAAATCCTGAAATCATCACTTGTAACTCCGTTCTTGATCCCCTTGCGCATGCCATCAACTCCATGCGTGTTCTTGCTCCAATGTTCAGCCTTCTCCAAGCTAGGCCCTTCATTTGTAAGCAAAACAAATGTATCCAATTTAGGCAGCATCATATTCTCATGAACATTAGAATCATTACCAAGAAACGAAAGTACCTGGTAATTTAATTGGCGTGCGCGAGCTCTAGTAATTGGTCTAGTATATGTAAAAGTAGGGGCTGTGGGTGTAACAATGGTATTGATGTCCTCATCATCCTCCCCTTCTTGAAATGAAGTCGTCCTCGACGGAAGCTCATCTTCCTCACCCAAATAAGGCTTCGAATCTGCAATGTTAAAAGTGGGACTAACACCAAAATCTGCAGGTAGCTCAAGTTTATATGCACTATCATTTATTTTCTCTAACACCTTAAAAGGACCATCAGCACGTGGCATTAGCTTTGATTTGCGCAAATTAGGAAATCTATTCTGACGCAAATGTAACCAAACAAGATCTCCAGGTGCAAACACAACATGTTTTCTACCCTTATCTCCAGCAAGTTTATATTTAGCATTCATATGCTCAATGTTTTCCTTATTTAACTCATGCATTTTTAAAATCAATTCAGCACGTTCTGTAGCATCAAAATTAACCTTCTCCGAAGATGGAAGAGGCAACAAATCAATAGGTGCACGAGGTAGGAAACCATAAACAATTTCAAAAAGGCACATCTTAGTAGTAGAATGCAATGAACGATTATAAGCAAATTCAATATGAGGCAAGCATTCTTCCCACATTTTCTTATTATTCTTCAAAACAGCCCTAAGCATAGTAGACAAAGTTCTATTGACTACTTCAGTTTGTCCATCAGTTTGGGGGTGACAAGTAGTACTAAAAAGCAGTTTAGTACCCAACTTAGCCCATAAACATCTCCAAAAGTGGCTAAGGAATTTAGTATCACGATCTGAAACAATAGTATTTGGCACACCATGCAAGCGAATAATTTCCCGAAAGAACAAATCAGCAACATTAACAGCATCATCGCTTTTATGACATGGTATAAAGTGTGCCATTTTCGAAAATCTATCCACGACAACAAATATGCTATCCCTCCCCTTCTTTGTTCGAGGTAAACCTAAAACAAAGTCCATAGATATATCCTCCCATGGAACACTAGGTACAGGCAAAGGCATATATAAACCATGAGGATTGAGTGATGACTTAGATTTTTGACATGTGGTGCAGCGAGCAACAAAACGCTCAACATCCCGTCTCATCTTTGGCCAAAAGAAATGTGTAGCAAGTATATCCTCCGTCTTCTTCATGCCAAAATGTCCCATTAGTCCTCCTCCATGCGCCTCCTGCAACAACAAAAGACGAACGGAGCTAGCTGGAATGCATAGCTTGTTAGCACGAAACACAAATCCATCGTTAACGACGAACTTGTTCCATGTTCTAACTTCTTTACAATTCTGCAATACATCTTTAAATTCAGCATCATGCACATATTGATCTTTGATGGTCTCCAAACCAAATATTTTAAAGTCAAGTTGTGAAAGCATAGTATAACGACGAGACAATGCATCAGCAATAACATTTTCTTTACCCTTCTTGTGTTGAATGACATAAGGGAAAGTCTCAATGAATTCAACCCATTTAGCATGTCTACGGTTCAGTTTTGCTTGACTTTTAATGTGTTTCAAAGATTCATGATCAGAATGTATAACAAATTCTTTGGGCCATAAATAATGTTGCCATGTTTCTAAAGTCCGAACAAGCGCATATAATTCTTTATCATAAGTAGAATAGTTCAGACTAGGCCCACTCAATTTTTCATAAAAGTATGCAACGGGTTTACCATCTTGTAATAACACACCTCCTAATCCAATTCCACTAGCATCACATTCAAGCTCAAAAGTCTTATTAAAATCAGGAAGTTGGAGTAAAGGAGCATGTGTCAACTTATCTTTCAATACCGTGAAGGCTTCTTCCTATGCGGTACCTCAAACAAAAGGCACATCCTTCTTTGTAAGCTCGTTGAGAGGTGCAGCAATGGTGCTAAAATCTCTCACAAAACGCCTATAGAAACCAGCGAGTCCAAGAAAACTCCGCACTTGTGTGACCGTCTTGGGCTGCGACCAACTCTCAATAGCTTCAATCTTGGCTTTATCAACTTCAATTCCTTGTGGAGTAACAACATAGCCAAGAAAAGATACTCGGTCGGTGCAAAAGGTGCACTTCCCAAGGTTACCAAACAAACGTGCATCACGTAGAGCAATAAAAACAGCACGTAAATGTTCCAAATGTTCTTCCAAAGATTTGCTATAAATCAGTATATCATCAAAATAGACTACCACAAATCGTCCAATGAAAGCACGTAAAACTTCGTTCATTAGTCTCATGAAAGTACTAGGTGCATTAGTTAACCCAAAAGGCATGACTAACCACTCATATAAACCAAACTTAGTTTTAAATGTTGTTTTCCATTCATCTCCCAATTTCATACGAATTTGATGGTATCCACTACGCAAATCAACTTTGGAGAATATTGTAGAGCCACTCAATTCATCAAGCATATCATCTAGCCTAGGAATAGGATGATGATAACGAATAGTAATATTATTAATGCCTCTACAATCAACACCCATACGCGATGTACCATCCTTTTTAGGCACTAGTATAATAGGAACAACACAAGGACTAAGAGATTCGCGCATATAACCTTTTGATAGAGGCGAGGGTCCCGATCTTTCGATGAGATAATAACTATCGATTTGGTGGAGTCGACTTTGACGATCCGACTACAAACGTGCACGACGTTGCGCCTTAGCAATCGCTAAACCAATCTCCTAAGGTTACTGACGATGCCGGAAGCACGATCAGCCTGACCACGAAGGTCTATTCCTGCAAACAATCGAAGAACGAGCAAGAATATGATAAAGCAATCTGAATATTGTGAATATATATGAAGTATTGATAATGGTGGGGATCCGTAAGCGGCCTTGGTCTGGTCGTTGGACACAAACGAAGTACACGAAGTTGCAATGTCTAACTTTTAACTAAACAAATCCCCAGGGAAAAGCTACTAGATGGATCTACTTATATAGGAGCAAGGGGTGGCGGCCAAGGAGGTGGGAGGACGTCCCAAGGCAGCCTAAAACTAATCCTAGGTCGTACAAGGCCAATGGGCCCAAGTGGAGGTGACGTAACACCATCGGACTTGTAGTTTGACTCGGATTCTGCTGCAGCATCAGATTGTTTCGTCCATAACTCAATGCTCCGGACGAATTTGAAGGTGAATCCAATTGGGAAGGAAAGTGCACGAAATCTATTTTCCAACAAAAAAAGAATCATCCAATTTGGAGTTCCGATAAAAAAGTTATTGACGTTTTGAGTCAGGTATGTCTGTGCAGTCCGAATCTGAATCCAGAACGTGACAGACTTGGACTCTATCATCTCTTGGGCCAAAAGTGACGTGAGAGAACTTTTTGAACAGCAAGTAAATTCCTCTTTCTCCCTTATCTTCATATGTGGATTGTACAAATGTCCCATACACCTGCAGTTAGACATGGCATTAAAGTTTGTGAAGTATATTTGTCCTGGATGACATAAATAAATTATTGCATAGTTCGCATTAGAAATCACATCACAAATATATACATGTATGCAATATTTTTGGTCGTATCCAAGGTAGTCATGTCCTCATCATCCTCCACTTCTTGAAAACAAAGCCGTCTGCGGCGTTGCTTAGTCTGAAATGTGGCTAACAAAAGAGACAAGGCGTACATGTTGTATATGTATATGTCATCCATTTTTACTTCCCTTGATTTTTGCACATATGACACATGAATAGATGAGTAACTTGCATAGTTCATAAAATCTAAAGCCAAAACATTATCACAAGAAGTAGAAGGCATGAAAATATTGCAACTTAGTTTGCACATATAAGTGAAGCTCTTATTCATTTCAAAAGATTGAAAATGTTCATCATTAAACCATCCCAACATTGGTGAATAAACATTACTTGCATCAAATTTACATGCTACAACATGCTTAAATAAGCAAACATGCAATAAGTCATTCGACACAGAATCATCACCAAGATTAGAGGTCATATCAAAATGATTAAACATTGATTCTTTTACATCTACAGTTAATTCAATGGGTGCACTCAAAATTGTTGGTATTTCAGTTGTTTGATCACATGACACATTCATGAAAGTATCAAGATTCTCTAAAATAGGTGATGTGCTCAAATCACCAGGTAACTCAACACATGATGCACTCAAGTTAACTAGGGATGCATCATTCTCATGTGAAGTTATATCATTAATACCTTTACTGTTACCTTGTCGCAAAGACGTAGCTGATGTAGGTATGGGCGTTGACAATGCACCATACACTTGAGATGATGTCGCGCTCACAATCTGAGGTGGGGCTGCTCTAGTAGGTGCAACGGTGGAGGAACCAACCGGCGGTGGTGAGCATGAACTTGAATAGTAGTTGTTGTAGTCACCAAAGGCATCCTCCTGATCATCCCCTCAAAGGTACAAGCGAACATACATACCAAGAATTCAAAGAGGAATATAGTGAAATCTTGCATGGATATCATGGTTCAAACCACCAAAAAATCTATTCATTTTATCATCCTCAGATTCTTCTATGTCACAATGATGCATATAAGATTTGAACTCTTGGTAGTAAGCATGAACAGTGTTACTGCCTTGTTTTAATTGTTCCAGTTTGCGAAGCAATTCACGACGATAGTAAGGAGGAAAAAATTGTTGTCTCATTACAGCTTTCAAAACTTTCCAAGTTGTGGGTTGGTTATCAATATTTTTCTTACAATGTAACACTCCACCAAACAGAAGCAAAACCAGTAAATGCTCTAGTGGTAGCTCGTACTCTCTCAAGTTTAGAAAAATCATGGTGACTAAAAAGTTGTTCAACTTCAAGCTCCCAAGCTAGATAAATAGCAGGATTAAATCTACCCTCAAATGACGGTAAAGAGATAACCTGACCATGTGCTTGTGTGTGTTGTCCCAACTCTCGTGATGGTGGAGATGTGTCCGTCATCCAAGAATTTCTATCTCCAGAACCTGTCATGATTAGTAGAAACAAGAAACAAAATTCGAGAATAATGTTCCTATGAACTACTAGGATGTGGTGGTAAAACGCTCACAGTATAGCAAATATCAATATCTTACAAGTTCTTACCTTGCGGCAGGTGGTGACAGGCAACCAACGGTGTCAAGTAACTCTGAAGATTGTGTAAAGCGATTGCCAGGGGAACGTACGTATACACGGTGTAGAAATATGTGGAGCTGGGTTGGCTATATATGGTAGCAAAAAAATAGCAATAATCAATTCAAACATGCAATGTTGAATAAACGCTCAACGACGGTACTGTGCTGGTCCTAGGCTAAACCGGACTAGAGACGCAAGCCTAGAACACTAATGAGGTCACGGCGTAGCACAACTAGCATCAATGAAGGATACTAAGTAGCTCTGGACAGCAAGATATAAGTGAAGATCACAACGGCAGTGAAGATAATGATGAAGAACAACTGCCAAGAAGGATATACAACAACTCTCTCTCCAATTTTCCTCTTGAAAAGTTTGAGCCAATTTTCTGATAACTTTTTTCAAAGAATGCTACTAACTCAAGCTTTCCAACGCAAGAAGAATCACTCAAATTGGAGTTCGGATGAAAAAGTTATTGACGTTTTGAGTCAGGTATGTCTGTGCAGTCCGAATCTGAGTCCAGAACGTGAGAGACTTGGACTCTATCTTCTCTTGGGCCAAAAGTGACGTGAGAGAACTTTTTGAACAACAAATAAATTCCTTTTTCTCCCTTATCTTCATATGTGGATTGTACAAATGTCCCATACACCTGCAATTAGACATGGCATAAAAGTTTGTGAAGTATTTTTGTCCTGGATGACATAAATAAATTATTGCATAGTTTGCATTAGAAATCACCTCACAAATATACATGTATGCAATATTTTTGGTCGTATCCAAGGTAGTCATGTCCTCATCACCTTTGTCGAGCAGCTCCTGTACTTGACGCATAATTTCCTTCGTCTCCTCTCGATTGGTACAGTATGGTGCACGGTTGGATAGCGATGCACCGGGAATTAAGTCAATTTGATGCTCAATCCCTCGAATAGGTGGTAATCCCGGTGGCACGTCTTGTGGGAAGACGTCAGCGAACTCCTGCAAAATGTTAGTGACAGCAGGGGGCAAAGAGGAAGGCACGTCCTCGAATGAAAATAATGCCTCTTTGCACACAAAAGCATAGCAAACAGATTTGCTAAAATCTAGCTCATCAATATCAGATTTGGTGGCAAGTAAACATGCACTTTTCAATTTAATTTCAGAAGCAACAGTAGATGGTTTATTATTAGGCTTCATTTGTTGCTCAAATTCTTTTGCCACAATCTAATTTTCACTCTTATTTTTCTCCTGTTTTGCTTTATTAGCTCTATTAATATCATCTTTCAAAATGGAATCAGGAGTCATAGGAAGCAAAGTAATATTTTTATCCTTATGAACAAGAGTATACTGATTGTTTCTACCATGGTGTACAGAATTTTTATCAAATTTCCATGGTCTACCAAGTAATAAGTAACATGCTTGCATAGGTACCACATCACAATCAACATAATCAGCATATGTAGAGATACTAAAGTGCACATGAACAGTACATGTTATCTTAACCTTGCCGCTGTTGTTGAACCATTGGATGTAGTAAGGATGTGGATGTGGTCTTGTGGTGAGAGATAGCTTCTCCACCATCTCCATGCTAGCCAAGTTGTTCCAGCTCCCTCCATCTATGATGATGCGAATAGAACGTTCCTTCACAACTCCTTTGTATGGAACAAATTATGCCTCTGATTTTGCTCACTTAGGTAACCTGCACACTCAAAACACGTTGAGCAACTAAACATTCATACCGTCAAGATCTTCAGCAGCCATGTATTGCGTCTCATGATCAGAATCATCTCCACCGTGTTCTTCATGTGTAATAAGAGCCAAAGTCTCCTCATCATAGTCACTAGCGGACTCATACCACCATCCTCTCTAACATCTCAAAATTCTAAATTTTGGAATGTTATATTAAATAAATAATTGTGTTTGTTTGTTTGTTTGTTTGTTTGTTGTGTGAAATTGAGTGGAAATTGAAACTTTTTGAAAGTTGAATGAGAGGGAATAAAAGGACTTTCCCATCATCCTTGCATTTTTTTTATTTTTTTATCTCCATGAATTCAAAATCATTTCATTACAAAAACCCTATAGTGAAGATAATATGACTTCTTCCATTTAAAGAAATAAAAAGGGGTTTGAAAATGATTTGAATTCCGTTCAAAATATTTCAAATCAGAAACTTTATATCACTCAAGGATTTTCATGAGAGAAGATAACATGACTTCTTCAAAATATATGAAATAGAGTGGAGAGTGATGAGGAGCACTTTTCAACTTCATTTGGTTCACTTTTGGAAAATTTTCCGTTTTGAGTTTCAAAAACATTTCCATTCATTCAAATAAAATAAAGAGAGAAGGAAATATGACTTATTGCATTTTGGAGTTTTCTCGAATGTTCAAATATTATTTTCCACTCAAGAAAAATAAAGGAGAGGGGATAAGATGACTTCCTCAAAATATAAAAGAGATGGGAATTTCATTTGAATATTAGTTGGAGTTTTTAGAACTTATTTGGTATTTATTCGATTTGCAAAAAGTGCATTAAATGCATTAGGAAAATATTTTCAAATTCTTCTATGCTGGAATAAATGTTCATTGTGCTCTAGATATTCCAAGGTAATTTTAGAAATTATCGTGGTATTTTTTGGATTTTTTTGGTTTCGTTTTGGCCTCGGAAAGTTTTCCTTGTAAAAAAACACGCACACACACCCGCGTGCAGGCCCAGCCACCGCTGGCCAGAGCCGGCCCACGGCCACAGCAAGCCGCGCCAGGCTAGGAGCACCGCGGCCTGCTCCTAGCGCCCGAAGGCCTCCGCCTCGTTCGCCGCTCCTCGTCTCGCTCTCGCTAGCACGCCGCTGCCAGGAGGGCCCCACCCCCGTCGTCCCCAACCTTCCGCATCTCGCGCACGAGATAGAGCACGAGCCCGCCACCCGCAACCACCGCACCTTGCCTTCGGGGATAAGGCTTATCCCTTGCTCCCGAGCCCTCTCTCCGCGCCTATAAGAAGCCCTCGGCCCCCTCTATCCATTCTGCCACTTTGTTTTGCCCTCACATCGCTCATAGCCGCTGCCCCGTCCATTTGGATCTCATCGGAGCTAAAGATCTCCGCCGTTGTTTCCGTCGTCGGTGGAAACCCCAAGCCCTCTCCTCTTTGTCAAAAATGTGTTCCCTTGCCATCCCGAATCCATTTGACATATTTGTTGCCCCCAGGTTTCACCGGAGACGCTGCCCCGATGATCTGCGTCCTCGCCGGAGCACGGAGCCGCCATCCCCGCGCAGCACGACCTCGACGTCCCCGACGCGAGCCGCCTCCACCACCGGATAGCCCTTGATGCGCTGATCCCGTTCGTCTTGTCCCCCGCCGCCGCGGACCACCGCAGTCACCGCCCCGTCCGCCGCCTAAAGCGAGCGACGTCGTCTCCTGTAGGTTGCCTTCGCTACCGTAGGACAAGCCCCTCTCGTTCATTTTTATTTATTTATTTTAGTATTAGATCGGTTAACCACAGTTTTGTTAAACTGTGCGGTTTAGTGAAAACCGGTCTTCGATTTTCTTCTTATTTAGCCGTGGTAGTGTCTTTTTTACTTAGTGGCCGTTCATCGTATAGCTGCTGCAGTGAACACTCTTCAGCTGTAAGAAATCCGCCACGTGGCCAGGGACCTGGTCGCGAATAAAACTTTCACAGCCAAGTCCACGAGTTTTCGCCTAGCCCTAAACTTAGATTTTCCACAACTTTTTAACCGTAGATCCAAACTCGATGAAACTAGCAACAAATTCGTCGTCATGATTAGCTCTATCCAGTGATATCATATTTGTAAACTTTTGTCAAATTCGAATTTGAACTTTATTCAGATTTGAATTCAAACTTCAACTGGCCATATCTCCTAAACCGTAGCTCCGATTGAGTTGATTCTTTTTACACTTTGTCACCATAGCCAAATCCAATAACTTGGACCATTGTCACGTATTTTTCACGCAACTAGGATCTGTCCATGATAGTTTTACTACTATGACGTGTATGCACCATAGTTCACATCACATTTTTTTAACCTCGTCACATGTTGTTTTGCACTTTGAAATTTTTGTTATAGTTGAGTGTGTTGGATTTTCATTTGGTTTTTCCGAGTCTTTTTTGTTTCTGTGCATGTTATTTGGTTCTCTGAAATGATTGCTTATGTGAATCAATGTTTGATTTTATAGATTTTTCATCGGAGAGTGACGAATAGTTCTATTAAGTAAATTTCTGAGAGCGATATAATCCTCATCAACTATTACCAGGCAAGTTCACATTTGACCATTCTTCCAATTACCTATGTTTATCTTATGCACATAGTCCTTTTGTGGTAGGATTGCATGGTAGGATTTATTGTTGCCAGATGGCTATGCCGTTACCTAGTAGTTCATTTAAGGTAGGTCTGATCTATACATCCTTGTCACCACCGTGTAAGTTTATTTTTGCCTTGCTAAATGTAGACGTGGTTTGGGAAGTGAACATGGTGAGACATGAGTGACAAAGTAGTAAGCAGGACCAAGACTTGTAAATGAACTACCTGGGCGGTATTTGGTTTGAATTGTGGCGAAGTACAGTGGGAGCATGTATGGTTAATCCATGGTGGTGCACCACTAGTGGTCGGCCGCCCAGGCTCAAAGAGATCAATCCTATTCTCATGTCTAGAAGCTTACGTGTGCAACCACAAGCCAATATGGGCTCTGGCTTAGTTGAGTAGTTAGTGTGACCCCTTCCGGGATGGGCTAGCAGATGTAGAATGAGTAGGTGTACCGGCCTATCCGTGGGTTAAGGGGAAATACTTTCAAAAGACTATGTCTCGATCATCCTATTCTCAAACACCAGGTAGTGCGAGAATTTCAAGGGAGGCGATCGAGTCTTGTGGGGAAAAGTGCACAAACCTCTGCAGAGTGTTAAAACCTAATCGATTAGCCGTGTCCCCGGTTACGGACAACTTGAGCATCTAGTAGTGAAAATGCCGGGAGATCTCATCACCTTTAATCAAAAAGTTAGTTTTAAATGAAACTTGGGATTGGTTTGAGTTGGGTTTGC
This sequence comes from Aegilops longissima, assembly GCA_021605205.1. Lineage (NCBI taxonomy): Eukaryota > Viridiplantae > Streptophyta > Magnoliopsida > Poales > Poaceae > Aegilops > Aegilops longissima. The sequence goes on from CM038679.1 coordinate 260,546,283, forward strand.
AAACTCATCCTATGCTATACTGTAATGATAGAATAATATCTTTTATTCAAGGGAAAAACTAGCTTTATGCAAAAAAACTAAACTTAGAGCTTTACACTAGCCAAATTGCATGTACAAATAGGTTCATTATTCTTATGATGTGACTTGCCAGTACATTCAATGTACTGACCTACACGGCTGCAACGTCTTATGTTGCAGGAATTTCTATGACGGGTAAGAGTTACGTTGTAGGGTTACCGTCTACACTCAACTAGCCGTTGGTGTTGGTGGGACTCCACACCCGTTTGATTATTTCCGGTGAGAGTTATGAGGTATATATCAGTTTTACGTTATTTATACATGTGATTGCACTTTGATATACACACTGATGTACTGTGTGTGCCAGCATACCGATCCAGGGATGGCATAGATACACAAAGGCTTGACCCTTTGAGGTTGGGTCGCTACAGACATGGTATCAGAGCACATGTTGACGGTAGGACGTGACCCTAGAAACTGGAAAGCCCTTAGGAAAGGATTTCTCTATAACTTTATTTTCAAAAAGATCATTTACCTCTCTTCTTTTCTGAGCTTTATCAAATCTTTCCTTTTACCCCAAATAGTTAGACAATACCCCTTTTCCCTTTGACTACACGGAGGATCAACTGTTGAGACCACTCCGAGAAGGACAAGGTACCAGACTTCACCATACACTAGAAGAATTAATGCTACGACAGTCGAAGACTTGAAGAATTTGAAGACACCGACGAATTCCAAGATTTATATGACCTTTAGATGAACAAACCTTTGTTTTATACTCATGTTAGATGCGATGATTTGTGAGCTGTCATATTTTGTGTGTGTTTTCCGACTGCATCAAATAAACTTATTTTCAAAACTATATTGTTTGTATTGTGTGTATCTCTCTCTATCCCTCTTATCTCATCCCAAAACCCTTGGACCCAATAGATGATGAATGAAGATGGACTTGTATTCTCTGGACCGATCACTTAGTTGGAGGCAGAGCTATGGATTCAAAACATGGAGAATCACTTCGGGAGCAATTTGGTTGCAAGGAAGTATGAGGTTCAATACGCTCTTCATTACTTTACAAAAAGTGATGCAACCTGGTGGAAAATGCATCAAGCCATACGTCAGATTGGAGAAATACTTGAAGCAAGACTCTGTCACACTCAGGAATACCTGAGAGAGGTGCATGCAGAGATGATGGAGATGAAACTCATGGCCACCATGATGAAGCAAAAGGTCGATGATTTCAAGGACCACATTGCACAGTTCCAGTGGGACTAAAGCATCTTCAAGTAGGGAAAATGAATAAATATGGAAGTAATGCTAGACCATACCAAACTATGTGGATGGTAGATTTTGTAATAAAGTACGTTTGAAATTTGAGTTTTGAGTAGTGGTTAAGGATGTAATAAAGGATTTGATATGAAGATAATTATGGATGAACCAGTGCTTTTTTTTGGCGATACTTGTCTGTGTGAACACTAGACCAGTGGAAAGGAAAACGTATTCCATAGAGTGGAGTTTGGACAAATGAGTTGGAGTTTGGTTTTAGTTATGATGGTTACCCCAAGAATATGAAGGAATGAAGTACTATTGGATTTAAAGGAGATGTAATGTTGGAATATGGAACAATAGTAACTCCAAGGATGAGTTAAAGATATACAAGTATTTAATTGGGCCATAACCCACAGGACCCAGGATTTAAAAGGAACAAGCACAACCTTGTTGCAGGAAGAATTATGGAAGAAGCTGTGATTTCATCAACGGACGTTCCATAGGAGGTTACGTAAACCCGAGAGTTGTGAAGAAACGATAGAGGTTTTTTTGGCTTGTAGAACCAATGGATTACCCAAACCCAGTTCATGGAGAAGAGAAGTTATGCAATGCTTGTGAGGATGCCCAAGTGTTAGAATACGTGATTCACTATCCGCGTATGTGGTAATGATTCAAGTACGGGATGGATTGGCCCCCCATACCGGAGACTTCTATCATGAACTATCATATGTTGATGGAAAATCAGAGAGCTTGAAAACCCTAGAAGAGTGTCGACACGACAAACCAAAAGCCTTAGAATGGCAGGGTTATACGGTGAGATTCAACCCAGACCCATTTCCTGCAGGAGGAACCATTAATCGTCGACCACCATGAGATTTTCGATAGTTGTTTAGCATTGGCGACAGCCTGACAGCTAAGAAGACCCAGTCTCGGAAGGATCATATTTTGATGCAAGGACTCAAGATTTTGAGTAAAAGGTCATGGCCTTACCTGAAGAGCCTTAAAGAAAGAGTTACTCTGGGGAGTATGAGAGGACCGACACCGTCAACCCAAAGGGCGGAGTACTGAGTTTTGTTGGAACCATAACCATGCTTCTAAGGGTGGTAGCACCCCATACCTTGTGTTGATGAATGGCTTTTCAAGGAGACCGCCCAAACCTAACCTTCTTTCTAGTCTCTCCGAATCTCGAGGACGAGATTCATTTTAAGGGTGGTAGTTTGTAACATCCCAAAATTCTAAATTTTGGAATGTTATATTAAATAAATAATTGTGTTTGTTTGCTTGATTGTTTGTTTGTTGTGTGAAATTGAGTGGAAATTGAAACTTTTTGAAAGTTGAATGAGAGGGAATAAAAGGACTTTCCCAAACTTTCATCCTTGCATTTTTTATATTTTTTTATCTCCATGAATTCAAAATCATTTCATTACAAAAACCCTAGAATGAAGATAACATGACTTCTTCCATTTAAAAAAATAAAAAGGGGTTTGAAAATGATTTGAATTTCGTTCAAAATATTTCAAATCAGAAAATTTATGCCACTCAAGGATTTTCATGAGAGAAGATAACAGGACTTCTTCAAAATATATGAAGTAGAGTGGAGAGTGATGAGGAGCACTTTTCAACTTCATTTGGTTCACTTTTGGAAAATTTTCCGTTTTGAGTTTCAAAAACATTTCCATTCATTCAAATAAAATAAAAAGAGAAGGAAATATGACTCCTTCTATTATCGGAAATAAAATGGAAATGGATTATGAAACCAATAGACGTTATTTTAAAATAATATTTAAAATCATTTGCCTCTCATGATTTATTGCATTTTGGAGTTTTCTCGAATGTTCAAATATTATTTTCCACTCAAGAAAAATAAAGGAGAGGGGATAAGATGACTTCCTCAAAATATAAAAGAGATGGGAATTTCATTTGAATATTAGTTGGAGTTTTTAGAACTTATTTGGTATTTATTCGATTTGCAAAAAGTGCATTAAATGCATTAGGAAAATATTTTCAAATTCTTCTATGCTTGAATAAATGTTCATTGTGCTCTAGATATTCCAAGGTAATTTTAGAAATTATCGTGGTATTTTTTGGATTTTTTTGGTTTCGTTTTGGCCTCGGAAAGTTTTCCTTGTAAAAAAACACGCACACACACCCGCGTGCAGGCCCAGCCATCGCTGGCCAGAGCCGGCCCACAGCCACAGCAAGCCGCGCCAGGCCAGGAGCACCGCGGCCTGCTCCCAGCGCCTGAAGGCCTCCGCCTCGTTCGCCGCTCCTCGTCTCGCTCTCGCTAGCACGCCGCTGCCAGGAGGGCCCCACCCCCGTCGTCCCCAACCTTCCGCCTCTCGCGCTCGAGATAGAGCACGAGCCCGCCGCCCGCAACCACCGCACCTTGCCTTCGGGGATAAGGCTTATCCCTTGCTCCCGAGCCCTCTCTCCGCGCCTATAAGAAGCCCTCGGCCCCCTCTCTCCATTCTGCCACTTTGTTTCGCCCTCACATCGCTCATAGCCACCGCCCCGTCCATTTGGATCTCATCGGAGCTGAAGATCTCCGCCGTTGTTTCCGTCGCCGGTGGAAACCCCAAGCCCTCTCCTCTTTGTCAAAAATTTGTTCCCTTGCCATCCCGCATCCATTTGACATATTTGTTGCCCCTAGGTTTCGCCGGAGACGCTGCCCCGATGATCTGCGTCCTCGCCGGAGCACGAAGCCGCCATCCCCGCGCAGCACGACCTCGACGTCCCCGACGCGAGCCGCCTCCACCACTGGATAGCCCTCGACGTGCTGATCCCGTTCATCTTGTCCCCCACCGCCGCGGACCACCGCAGTCACCGCCCCGTCCGCCGCCTAAAGAGAGCAACGTCGTCTCCTGTAGGTTGCCTTCGCTACCGTAGGACAAGCCCCTCTTGTTCATTTTTATTTATTTATTTTAGTATTAGATCGGTTAACCACCGTTTTGTTAAACTGTGCGGTTTAGTGAAAACCGGTCTTCGATTTTCTTCTTATTTAGCCGTGGTAGTGTTTTTTTTAATTAGTGGCCTTTCATCGTATAGCTGCTGCAGTGAACACTCTTCAGCTGTAAGAAATCCGCCACGTGGCCAGGGACCTGGTCGCGAATAAAACTTTCACAGCCAAGTCCCTGAGTTTTCAGTCTAGCCCCTAAACTTAGATTTTCCACAACTTTTTAACCGTAGATCCAAACTCGATGAAACCAGCGACAAATTCTTCATCATGATTAGCTCTATCCAGTGATATCATATTTGTAAACTTTTGTCAAATTCGAATTTGAACTTTATTCAGATTTGAATTCAAACTTCAACTGGCCATATCTCCTAAACCGTAGCTCCGATTGAGTTGATTCTTTTTACACTTTGTCACCATAGCCAAATCCAATAACTTGGACCATTGTCACGTATTTTTCACGCAGTTAGGATCTGTCCATGATAGTTTTACTACTATGACGTGTATGCACCATAGTTCACATCACATTTTTTTGACCTCGTCACATGTTGTTTTGCACTTTGAAATTTTTGTTATAGTTGAGTGTGTTGGATTTTCATTTGGTTTTTCCGATTCATTTTTGTTTCTGTGCATGTTATTTGGTTCTCTGAAATGATTGCTTATGTGAATCAATGTTTGATTTTATAGATTTTTCATCGGAGAGTGACGAATAGTTCTATTAAGTACATTTCTGAGAGCGATATAATCCTGATCAACTATTACCAGGCAAGTTCACATTTGACCATTCTTCCAATTACCTATGTTTATCTTATGCACTTACTCCTTTTGTGGTAGGATTTATTGTTGCCAGATGGCTATGCCGTTACCTAGTAGTTCATTTGAGGTAGGTCTGATCTATACATCCTTGTCACCACCGTGTAAGTTTATTTTTGCCTCGCTAAATGTAGACGTGGTTTGGGAAGCGAACATGGTGAGACATGAGTGACAAAGTAGTAAGCAGGACCAAGACTTGTAAATGAACTACCTGGGCGGTATTTGGTTTGAATTGTGGCGAAGTACAATGGGAGCATGCATGGTTAATCCATGGTGGTGCACCACTAGTGGTCGGCCGCCCAGGCTCAAAGAGATCAATCATATTCTCATGTCTAGAAGCTTACGTGTGCAGCCACAAGCCAATATGGGCTCTGGCTTAGTTGAGTAGTTAGTGTGACCCCTTCCGGGATGGGCTAGCAGATGTAGAATGAGTAGGTGTACCGGCCTATCCGTGGGTTAAGGGGAAATACTTTCAAAAGACTATGTCTCGATCATCCTATTCTCAAACACCAGGTAGTGCAAGAATTTCAAGGGAGGCGATCGAGTCTTGTGGGGAAAAGTGCACAAACCTCTACAGAGTGTTAAAACCTAATCGATTAGCCGTGTCCCCGGTTACGGACAACTTGAGCATCTAGTAGTGAAAATGCCGGGAGATCTCATCACCTTTAATTAAACAGTTAGTTTTAAATGAAACTTGGGATTGGTTTGAGTTGGGTTTGCCAACTCATCCTATGCTATACTGTAATGATAGAATACTATCTTTTATTCAAGGGAAAAACTAGCTTTATGCAAAAAAAACTAATCTTAGAGCTTTACACTAGCCAAATTGCATGTGCAAATAGGTTCATTATTCTTATGATGTGACTTGCCAGTACATTCAATGTATTGACCTACACGGCTGCAACGTCTTATGTTGCAGGAATTTCTATGACGGGTAAGAGTTACGTTGTAGGGTTACCGTCTACACTCAACTTGCCGTTGGCGTTGGTGGGACTCCACACCCGTTCGATTATTTCCGCTGAGACTTATGAGGTATATATTAGTTTTACGTTATTTATACATGTGATTGCACTTTGATATACACACTAATGTACTGTGTGTGCCAGCATACCGATCCAGGGATGGCATAGATACACAGAGGCTTGACTCTTTGAGGTCGGGTCGCTACAGAGATGGTATCAGAGCACATGTTGATGGTAGGACGTGACCCTAGAAACTGGAAAGCCCTTAGGAAAGGATTTCTCTATAACTTTATTTTCAAAAAGATCCTTTACCTCTCTTCTTTTCTGAGCTTTATCAAATCTTTCCTTTTACCCCAAATAGTTAGACAATACCCCTTTTCCCTTTGACCACACGGAGGATCAACTGATGAGACCACTCCGAGAAGGACAAGGTACCAGACTTCACCATACACTAGAAGAATTAATGCTACGACAGTCGAAGACTTGAAGAATTTGAAGACACCGACGAATTCCAAGATTTATATGACCTTTAGATGAACAAACCTTTGTTTTATACTCACCTTATATGCGATGATTTGTGAGCTGTCATATTTTGTGTGTGTTTTCCGACAGCAGCAAATAAACTTATTTTCAAAACTATATTGTTTGTATTGTGTGTATCTCTCTCTATCCCTCTTATCTCATCCCAAAACCCTTGGACCCAATAGATGATGAATGAAGATGGACTTGTATTCTCTGGACCGATCACTTAGTTGGAGGCAGAGCTATGGATTCAAAACATGGAGAATCACTTCGGGAGCAATTTGGTTGCAAGGAAGTATGAGGTTCAATACGCTCTTCATTACTTTACAAAAAGTGATGCAACCTGGTGGAAAATGCATCAAGCCATATGCCAGATTGAAGAAATACTTGAAGCAAGACTCTGTCACACTCAGGAATACCTGAGAGAGGTGCATGCAGAGATGATGGAGATGAAACTCATGGCCACCATGATGAAGCAAAAGGTCGATGATTTCAAGGACCACATTGCACAGTTCCAGTGGGACTAAAGAATCTTCAAGTCGGGAAAATGAATAAATATGGAAGTAAAACTTGACCATACCAAACTATGTGGATGGTAGATTTTGTAATAAAGTACGTTTGAAATTTGAGTTTTGAGTAGTGGTTAAGGATGTAATAAAGGATTTGATATGAAGATAATTATGGATGAACCAGTGCTTTTTTTTGGCGATACTTGTCTGTGTGAACACTAGACCAGTGGAAAGGAAAACATATTCCATAGAGTGGAGTTTGGACAAATGAGTTGGAGTTTGGTTTTAGTTATGATGGTTACCCCAAGAATATGAAGGAATGAAGTACTATTGGATTTAAAGGAGATGTAATGTTGGAATTTGGAACAATAGTAACTCCAAGGATGAGTTAAAGATATACAAGTATTTAATTGGGCCATAACCCACAGGACCCAGGATTTAAAAGGAACAAGCACAACCTTGTTGCAGGAAGAATTATGGAAGAAGCTGTGATTTCATCAACGGACGTTCCATAGGAGGTTACGTAAACCCGAGAGTTGTGAAGTAACGATAGAGGTTTTTTTGGCTTGCAGAACCAATGGATTACCCAAACCCAGTTCATGGAGAAGAGAAATTATGCAATGCTTGTGAGGATGCCCAAGTGTTAGAATACGTGATTCACTATCTGCGTATGTGGTAATGATTCAAGTACGGGATGGATTGGCCCCCCATACCGGAGACTTCTATCATGAACTATCATATGTTGATGGAAAATCAGAGAGCTTGAAAACCCTAGAAGAGTGTCGACACGACAAACCAAAAGCCTTAGAATGGCAGGGTTATACGGTGAGATTCAACCCAGACCCATTTCCTGCAGGAGGAACCATTAATTGTCGACCACCATGAGATTTTCGATAGTTGTTTAGCATTGGCGACAGCCTGACAGCTAAGAAGACCCAGTCTCGGAAGGATCATATTTTGATGCAAGGACTCAAGATTTTGAGGAAAAGGTCATGCCCTTACCTGAAGAGCCTTAAAGAAAGAGTTACTCCGGGGAGTATTAGAGGACCGACACCGTCAACCCAAAGGGCGGAGTATTGAGTTTTGTTGGAACCATAACCATGCTTCTAAGGGTGGTAGCACCCCATACCTTGTGTTGATGAATGGATTTTCAAGCAGACCCCCCAAACCTAACCTTCTTTCTAGTCTCTCCGAATCTCGAGGACGAGATTCATTTTAAGGGTGGTAGTTTGTAACATCCCAAAATTCTAAATTTTGGAATGTTATATTAAATAAATAATTGTGTTTGTTTGTTTGATTGTTTGTATGTTATGTGAAATTGAGTGGAAATTGAAACTTTTTGAAAGTTGAATGAGAGGGAATAAAAGGACTTTCCCAAACTTTCATCCTTGCATTTTTTTTATTTTTTTATCTCCATGAATTCAAAATCATTTCATTACAAAAACCCTAGAGTGAAGATAATATGACTTCTTCCATTTAAAGAAATAAAAAGGGGTTTGAAAATGATTTGAATTCCGTTCAAAATATTTCAAATCAGAAACTTTATGCCACTCAAGGATTTTAATGAGAGAAGATAACAGGACTTCTTCAAAATATATGAAATAGAGTGGAGAGTGATGAGGAGCACTTTACACCTTCATTTGGTTCACTTTTGGAAAATTTTCCGTTTTGAGTTTCAAAAACATTTCCATTCATTCAAATAAAATAAAGAGAGAAGGAAATATGTCTCCTTCTATTATCGGAAATAAAATGGAAATGGATTACGAAACCAATAGACGTTATTTTAAAATAATATTTAAAATCATTTGCTCTCATGATTTATTGCATTTTGGAGTTTTCTCGAATGTTCAAATATTATTTTCCACTCAAGAAAAATAAAGGAGAGGGGATAAGATGACTTCCTCAAAATATAAAAGAGATGGGAATTTCATTTGAATATTAGTTGGAGTTTTTAGAACTTATTTGGTATTTATTCGATTTGCAAAAAGTGCATTAAATGCATTAGGAAAATATTTTCAAATTCTTCTATGCTTGAATAAATGTTCACTGTGCTCTAGATATTCCAAGGTAATTTTAGAAATTATCATGGTATTTTTTGGATTTTTTTGGTTTCGTTTTGGCCTCGGAAAGTTTTCCCTGTAGAAAAACACGCACACACACCCGCGTGCAGGCCCAGCCACCGCTGGAAAGAGCCGGCCCACGGCCACAGCAAGCCGCGCCAGGCCAGGAGCACCGCGGCCTGCTCCCAGGGCCCGAAGGCCTCCGCCTCGTTCGCCGCTCCTCGTCTCGCTCTCGCTAGCACGCCGCTGCCAGGAGGGCCCCACCCCCGTCGTCCCCAACCTTCCGCCTCTCGCGCTCGAGATAGAGCACGAGCCCGCCGCCCGCAACCACCGCACCTTGCCTTCGGGGATAAGGCTTATCCCTTTCTCCCGAGCCCTCTCTCCGCGCCTATAAGAAGCCCTCGGCCCCCTCTCTCCATTCTGCCACTTTTTTCCGCCCTCACATCGCACATAGCCGCCGCCCCGTCCATTTGGATCTCATCGGAGCTGAAGCTCTCCGCCGTTGTTTCCATCGTCGGTGGAAACCCCAAGCCCTCTCCTCTTTGTCAAAAATTTGTTCCCTTGCCATCCCGCATCCATTTGACATATTTGTTGCTCCTAGGTTTCGCTGGAGACGCTGCCCCGATGATCTGCGTTCTCGCCGGAGCACGGAGCCGCCATCCCCGCGAGCACGACCTCGACGTCCCCGACGCGAGCCGCCTCCACCACCGGATAGCCCTCGACGCGCTGATCCCGTTCGTCTTGTCCCCCGCCGCCGCGGACCACCGCAGTCACCGCCCCGTCCGCCGCCTAAAGCGAACGACGTCGTCTCCTGTAGGTTGCCTTCGCTACCGTAGGACAAGCCCCTCTCGTTCATTTTTATTTATTTATTTTAGTATTAGATCGGTTAACCACAGTTTTGTTAAACTGTGCGGTTTAGTGAAAACCGGTCTTCGATTTTCTTCCTATTTAGCCGTGGTAGTGTTTTTTTTTACTTAGTGGCCGTTCATCGTATAGCTGCTGCAGTGAACACTCTTCAACTGTAAGAAATCCGCCACGTGGCCAGGGACCTGGTCGCGAATAAAACTTTCACAGCCAAGTCCCCGAGTTTTCAGTCTAGCCCCTAAATTTAGATTTTCCACAACTTTTTAACCGTAGATCCAAACTCGATGAAACTAGCGACAAATTCTTCGTCATGATTAGCTCTATCCAGTGATATCATATTTGTAAACTTTTGTCAAATTCGAATTTGAACTTTATTCAGATTTGAATTCAAACTTCAACTGGCCATATCTCCTAAACCGTAGCTCCGATTGAGTTGATTCTTTTTACACTTTGTCACCATAGCCAAATCGAATAACTTTGACCATTGTCACGTATTTTTCACGCAATTAGGATCTGTCCATGATAGTTTTACTACTATGACGTGTATGCACCATAGTTCACATCACATTTTTTTAACCTCATCACATGTTGTTTTGCACTTTGAAATTTTTGTTATAGTTGAGTGTGTTGGATTTTCATTTGGTTTTTCCGAGTCTTTTTTGTTTCTGTGCATGTTATTTGGTTCTCTGAAATGATTGCTTATGTGAATCAATGTTTGATTTTATAGATTTTTCATCGGAGAGTGACGAATAGTTCTATTAAGTAAATTTCTGAGAGCGATATAATCCTCATCAACTATTACCAGGCAAGTTCACATTTGACCATTCTTCCAATTACTTATGTTTATCTTATGCACTTAGTCCTTTTGTGGTAGGATTTATTGTTGCCAGATGGCTATGCCATTACCTAGTAGTTCATTTGAGGTAGGTCTGATCTATACATCCTTGTCACCACCGTGTAAGTTTATTTTTGCCTTGCTAAATGTAGACGTGGTTTGGGAAGCGAACATGGTGAGACATGAGTGACAAAGTAGTAAGCAGGACCAAGACTTGTAAATCAACTACCTGGGCGGTATTTGGTTTGAATTGTGGCGAAGTACAGTGGGAGCATGCATGGTTAATCCATGGTGGTGCACCACTAGTGGTCGGCCGCCCAGGCTCAAAGAGATCAATCATATTCTCATGTCTAGAAGCTTACGTGTGCAGCCACAAGCCAATATGGGCTCTGGCTTAGTTGAGTAGTTAGTGTGACCCCTTCCGGGATGGGCTAGCAGATGTAGAATGAGTAGGTGTACCGGCCTATCCGTGGGTTAAGGGGAAATACTTTCAAAAGACTATGTCTCGATCATCCTATTCTCAAACACCAGGTAGTGCGAGAATTTCAAAGGAGGCGATCGAGTCTTGTGGGGAAAAGTGCACAAACCTCTGCAGAGTGTTAAAACCTAATCGATTAGCCGTGTCCCCGGTTACGGACAACTTGAGCATCTAGTAGTGAAAATGCCGGGAGATCTCATCACCTTTTTAAACAGTTAGTTTTAAATGAAACTTGGGATTGGTTTGAGTTGGGTTTGCCAACTCATCCAATGCTATACTGTAATGATAGAATAATATCTTTTATTCTAGGGAAAAACTAGCTTTATGCAAAAAAAACTAAACTTAGAGCTTTACACTAGCCAAATTTCATGTACAAATAGGTTCATTATTCTTATGATGTGACTTGCCAGTACATTCAATGTACTGACCTACACGGCTGCAACGTCTTATGTTGCAGTAATTTCTATGATGGGTAAGAGTTACGTTGTAGGGTTACCGTCTACACTCAACTTGTCGTTGGCGTTGGTGGGACTCCACACCCATTTGATTATTTCCGCTGAGACTTATGAGGTATATATCAGTTTTACGTTATTTATACATGTGATTGCACTTTGATATACACACTGATGTACTGTGTGTGCCAGCATACCGATCCAGGGATGGCATAGATACACAGAGGCTTGATCCTTTGAGGTCGGGTCGCTACATCCTCAGTAGCAATCATCACACGCTGAGATTTGCATTCTCTCGCAAAATGTCCTCTTCCCTTACAACGACGACAAATAATATCACTTCTGTGCCCTGTTGACACAATGGAAGAAGAAGAGCTCTGTGCAGGCCCGGCAGGTGTGCTCTTGGCAGATAGTGGTGGTTGTGCCTGCTTTCTTGTATCACGGTTGGAGGTGGCACCTGAAGGAGGTGATGGTGCAGTGGAAGTAGATGATGCACGTGGTGTCCATGATGAAGGTCGACCTGCGAAAAAGTTAGTTCGCGCCAATGCCTGTCGATCCTGCACTTCACGTTCAGCTTTACAAGCAAGATGGAATAAACGAGTGATATTATTATAATCCTTATAGTCTAGAATGGTCTGAATCTCTCTGTTTAATCCACCCAGAAAACGTGCAAGAATAGCTTCATTCTCCTCAACAATACCACATCTAATCAAGCCAGTTTGTAATTCCTGATAATATTCTACTACCGAATTTTTTCCTTGTCTTAAGCGCTGCAATTTTTGAAGTAATTCACGTTGATAATATGGTGGAACCCAACGAGTACGCATAGCAGTTCTCAAAGCAGCCCAAGTAGCTGGAACATGATATAATCTACAATGTTCAGACCACCAAACACACGCAAAGCTAGTGAAAGCACAAACAGCGGCAGGAACACGTCTCTCCTCAGGATATTGTAAACATGTAAATCGTTGTTCAGTTTCTAACTCCCAAGTAAGATATATATCAGGAACATATCTACCCTCAAATGGTGGAATATTCAATTTCAGTTTAGGGAGATGGTCATGATCTCGTACCTGAGGGGGAGCCCTAACATTGCCATTATTTGCATGTGGACGACCTGGTGGTTGTGGTGCTGGTGGTTGCACGTAGTTCTGATTTTGATGAACTTCATCCTCGTAATCTCCCACATAATCATCATTCTCCGCATCAGCAGCAGGAGCCACATAAGTATCAATAGCAGCACCAACAGTTTGGCCAAGCGCAAGAGGGACACGGCTCGCTCGGCGGAGGGCTGTTTCGCGACGTGGAGGTAGTAGTAGTAGTTGTTGTTGTAGAGGTGCGTTAGGTGCAGCTGGTGGTGGTGGTGGAAGACGAGCGAGCAATTCATTAAACTTGTTATCGAGCTTTGTTTCGAACATCTTCTCCATGCCATCTATCTTCTCCATGGCCTCTTCAAATCTGTTTAGCACATCTTGCACCTGTCCACTCATCATTTGCTGAAATTTATCATGCAACTCCTTATTCGTCATGTTCTCCCGTCGGTCTAAATGGCTTGTGATCTCGGCATGGTTAGCAGCAATAGAAACACATAAGAATATGATCCTACAGACTACTAACAAGAGGTGGTGGTGGGTGTCACAAAACCGTCAAGCAAATCTCAAATTCTTACCAGTTCTTACCCAGCAGTAGGCGGTGATCGGTAACCGTTGTAGTCAAAACTCTCAAAGCTTGGATAGAGCGATTACCAGGGAGAGTCAAACGCACGACGTAGATGTATGTGGAGCTGGGAAGGCTTATAATATGGTAGCAAAACGGGTCAGCAATAATCAATTCAGAGATGCAAAGTTGAATAAACACTCAACGACGGTACTGTGCTGGTCCTTGGCTAGACCGTACTAGAGACGCGAGCCTAGAACACCAACAAAATCACGGCGCTGCACGTAAACAAGGGAGGAGCACACTCTAAATTTTTTTCTTTTGTTTTTCACTTTTTTTTGCACTTTTTTTTCTATTTTTTTTTGCTCCGCAACAATTTTTTTTCGAAAAAGTCTACAAATGGCCTAAAAACTGACTAGCCAGAATTTTCCAGACTTAGTTTTTTTTGAAACTGGAACTATTTTTCTCTCATGGTAGCACGGAAGTTGGGGAGTCCTTATTTGTCACGACTCGGAGTATGGCGTGATCTGGAAATCCAAAACAGAGTAACAAAATACTTGGACTCGGAATAGGACCGGTGGCGGAGATGAAACCGGTGGAACTTCGGATGGTGGCGGAGATGAATTTGGAGGAACTTCGGACCGGTGGCGGATATATGTTGGCGATATGGACTCGGATTGGCGGTGAATATGTGGTGGTGGTATATGGCAGCGGTGACGGTTGGCGCGGTGGTGGTATATGGCAGCAGCGACGATGATGATGCGGTGGTGATATATGGCAGCGGCGACGTGACAACCTGTGAACAGAACTCGAAACTCTAAAGGTCTAGACGCTAAGACCAGCAAGTTGACACGACGATGCAACCGCAAATTCAACAAAGCAAATACAGAAAAGATTATGCAAAGGCTCAGATTGGTTCGGATGGGATGAACTAACCCTAATTTTTTTGGCTTTTTCGTGAAATATAGGTATGAAGAACAGACTTGATCTAAACTATGAAAAACTGTAAAATCTCACCGAGCAACCTGGAAATCTGATAACACTTGATAGAGGCAAAGGTGTCCCATCTTTCGATGAGATGGTGGCTATCGTTTAGGATGAAGTCAACGTTGACGATCCGACTACGAACGTGCGAGGACGTCGCGCCTTAGCAATCGCTATACCAACTCCGAGAGGTTATTGACCACGCCGGAGCACGATCAACCTGACCACGAAGGTCTGTTTCCTGCAGGCAAACGAAGAACAAGCAAGAAACTAAGATTGCAATCTGGATATTGCGAATATAAGAGGAAAGCTTTATTGATCAAGGTGAGGTTCTGTGACGCCTTGGTCTGGCTGTTGAACACAAACGAAGTGCGCGAAGTTGCAGCTATGGCGAACTTTTAATCTAAGCAAAACCCAAAGTCTAAACGACGCCCTAAGGGCTGTATATATGGAGGAAGAGGGGGGAAATTTCGTGGCCCTTGGAGGATGGGTCCGAAACCAACCCTAACTCTTGTTTCCCCACACATACGGACTCTAAAAACAGCCTATACTGAAGTATTTCGAAAATACATGGGCCTGGCCCAATAATAAGGTGACGCAGCACCTAGAATAGCCTCTAGACAAAATTTATGAAGTGGCATCTTGTATATTTCGTGCAAGGCTTCATCAATTCCTTATGGTGGCTTCAAAATCCTGAAATCATCACTTGTAACTCCGTTCTTGATCCCCTTGCGCATGCCATCAACTCCATGCGTGTCCTTGCTCCAATGTTCATCCTTCTCCAAGCTAGGCCCTTAATTTGTAAGCAAAATGATGTAGGGCGGAACCCTACGTGGACGATCTTTCACGTTGGAGCGGATCCTACGGTGAATCACGACGAACACGCGGATGAACAAGAGGGAAAACACGGGGAAAACGAGAGAGAAGTCACTCAACCGACAAGAAGTCAATCACACAAGTGCTATATTATCGAATACATAGAGTGGCACAAGATTCAAGAACAACAAAGGTAAGGATACACGAGTAGCCGTTCTTCTCCGAGAGGAGGTCTTGATGGGGTCCACCCTAGGAGGGGGTCTTGAATCCGCTTGGGGGATCTTCTCCGTAGAGGTCCTGATCTCCAAGGAGAAGTAGCCAAGTGGATGAGCAAAGGCTCTCACACCGAAATATGAGCTAATCCAAAGCTAACCCTAGAAAGAGGAGGGGATCAAGTATATATAGTCTCGGGGCGAAGGGGTACAAGGGACGAGTCCCGGAGGCACTGCATGCAGGCAGGGAGGCCGGACGTCCGGGCGTCGGGCCGGATGTCCGGGCCTTCACGAGGCGCCGGATGTCCGGGCTGGGGTGACCGTTCCTGTCGAATCGGGAGAGGGGCGCCGGATTTCCGGGCTTCAGGCCGGATATCCGGGATCTCGTGGGACGCCGGATGTCCGGGGTGGTTGGCCGGATGTCCGGGCTTTGGTGAGGCGCCGGATGTCCGGGGTTGGCGCCGGATGTCCGGCGCTGATGCTGCAGCCGTCTCATCGTGCAGCTCCTTGGCGGTTACCAGCGCCGGATGTCCGCCTCTGCCCGGATGTCCGGCCGCTGTAAGCTTCGTCGACTCCGTCTTCTTTCGTCGCCGCTTCCAGGCTTCCCTCGCGGATGGTGTAGTCGTTCCATGGCGCTTGCACTCCTCCTTGACATCCGAGAAGCTCCGACAATACCTATGCATGCATGCGGGGAAGTGTCAAGTAGTATACCATCCTCGAAGGGGTCTAGTGAGCACGTAAAGGAGAAGATTCACCTTTGTGTATGTGAAGAAGAGGTCGACGTGTCACTTGCCAAACGGACTCTTGACATGGTGATGACCGTGGATGCTCCGCATCATCCCTCCCTTGGAAAGGATCCGACCTCGGATCGAAAACCAAATCACCATGGGAAAGAGATGGCGGTGCCGTGTCAAAGTGGTCGATCACCAAGCTCTCGTCATCTTGAAGCTCGAAATGGGCACTCTCCAATGTCGTACCATCTTGTGATTCCTTCAAAAGGAGTAAATAGAACAAACACTTGAAAAACAAATGTGGTTAGCGTTAGTGCAAAACCAAGCATTCAAGAGGTGATTCACCAAACAAGTGTTGTCATCAAGCATAGCATAGGGTGTGACAAAGGATTGTGACATGGCATGTAAGCATATCAATCGAGCACAAGCAAAAATATCATGGGAACAAGCATGTAAGTGTGAGGTAGAGATGCAAATATGTGTGACAAGAGCATAAGCATCCACCTCAAGGTCATAGCAAGCATGCATAAAGCGCTCGACAAATGGTCGATGGTAGGCATAGGAAGTATTCACAACACCAAATAAAATGAAGTGTCTAAACACATGGTCAAGTGCAAGACAATCCAAGCATAATGTGCATAGGGTGTAGTGAAGATAGTATGGCACTCAACACAATAGAAAGAGCAATTGTTCATCATGTGTGAGGCAATCAAGTCAAGCATGTAGCAATCAATGGGACATGGCATATGTGAAGTAATGACATTGTTGCAACCAAACATATGAGAGGAGCAAGTAATCCAAGAATTGGATGCAACACACAAGGTACATATGTCATGATGCATGGGAATGTGATAATGGCAAGTCAAAGCAAGATCTCTACTAAGTGCGTAATCAAGTGGTCCAAGATGACCAATAAGTCTCACGGTGTAAGCAACACAAGTAGTATGATCCGCAATATCCATGCTCAAGAAAGATGTCACCTTGAAGGCATGTCCTTGTGCATTCTTCACAATGCCGAAGCGCAAGCAAACGCGGTGTAGAAGTGAGTCGTGGTAGAATGTTTGAGGCTCGCTCTCAAGAGCTCGAGTGGTCAACTCACATGAAGTGGAAGTCGACACAAAGTCCAAGTATCCTACACATGCACAAAACAAAACAAAGAACGTATGCGCATGGTAGATAAACACATCATCCATCATGATGGTTCCCATCTTTTGCACAAAACCATTAGAAGGACAAGTGCATGAATAATATGATGCAACAATGGCAATATTCATGGCACTAGGTATATGGTGCAAAGAGGTAAGACAATCATGCTTCACAAGAATTATGTCAAAATCTCCAAATATATGCGAGAATGCTATGGGGGCAATCTGATGAGCAAGAAGAGAATCATTGTTGCACTCAATACATGGCAAATCATCTAGCATGAGGGAGGCAACACATAGAGATATATGACAAGAAGCAATATGAATCATCTGCAAAGCATATAGATGGTTGTCATCAACCGCATGAAATGAGCAAGTATGAATCATTGGTGATGCAACATAAGCAAGCATTGTAATCAAGTCGTGAAAACTAGTGGAGCGAAGATGCAACACACTAGAGTAAAGCATGGCAATCATGTCATGTGAGCAAATAATAGGCATAGGGAATGCACATGACATATCGTAGGCACGAACACAAAGCAAGATGAAAGTATCATCATAGGAATGGTGCACAAAAGAAACATGGCAATAATAAGCAATATCTCCACCAAGCTTGCAAATACACATACAAGTACGAGAATCAATCATCATCTGTAATGCAAAGCATGGGTCACAAATGCATGTCAAAGGTATAGGAATGAGCATATCATGCAAAGTGAACATGGCAAGATGGGCATATGATATGTAATGAACAACAACCCATAACCATGTGAGGGCCAAGTAAAAGAGATGCGCGAAGTGTTTGCGCGAAGTGAGCGGTGGGAAAGGAAATCCATGGGATCCCAAGTCATCATTGCTCTCTAGAGCTTGTTGTGTCAACTCGTGGGATTGCGAGGTCGACAAGTATTCATGGGTACCTACGCAAAAGAGACACAAACAAAGAAATTGTGCGCGTGGTAAATGCACACATCATCCATCGTGATGTGTATGTGCACATGTGAGTTAGCACAAGATAAGCATTGCTCAAAGAAATTTGATGCATGGTATAAGAACATGTCATCCATCATGAAAGAATAGTTATTGTATATGACACGATGGGGACACAAATTGAGAATGCAAGTATATGGCGCATCGATAGCATTTTCATTCATGGGGAGCATGTGGTGCACACAAGTATGGGGATCATGCAATGAATGGGATGGATCAAATTCTCCTAACATGTATGAGGAAACTATGGGGCCTCCTCATGAGCAATAGCGGAAACATCACATGGAGAAAATGGACAACATCCAAAACAATGCATATCCGGCTAGGAGGGCATGGCATGGCATATGAGATAAAGGATGCAAAGGAGCATATCAATATAATCACAAGAAAAACAAATGCCAATAACCATGGGCTTGTCATCTATGCCATATGTGCAAATTGGGTTTATTTTAATGGCATATGCATAGTCACTATGAAGAGATTGCAAATAAGACATATGATGGATCTCATGCATAGCATATGACAAGTCAAGTGGATTAGCAAACATGATGTGACCTAAAGAATTGTCACAAGAAATCCTATGTAACATAGCATCACAACTAATAGACTCCACATGAGAATCATCATATTCATCATAAATGGGCAAATCATTACATGGGGAAATCATACTAGAATAAAGCATGTCAATAGGGTGATCAACATCATGCAAGCAATCAATTTCAAGAATGTCCACTAGTGGGACTAGAGCATCACCGTCACCTATGTTACCTTTGTCATTCCACTCAAGTGGTGTAGGTGAGGTGGGAAAGACCAAATGGTGGTCATCTTCATCTTGATGGAACCATGTGGGGGGTGCATCATATTCCACCATGGCCATCGTCTTGTCCAAAGGGAGGACGGAGTCGTCGAGGATCGGCGCGTCATCATAAATGGGACCAAGCACCAAATGAGAAGACACAATAGAGGTAGAGGTCAAGTTGTTAGAAATGCAAATGGCCTCACTAGACCTATCAACTTTATCACTCTCTCTATGTGGTGGTTCACTCACTCCCTCAAAATAGGTGCACTCAAACTCACGTATGGTGGAGTCACTCATCTCACTCAAGTGGTGGGGGTTGTGGCTCTCCTCACATGGGAATTGGGGCAGCACATATATGGGGCTAGTGGTGAAGTCACTCTCACTCTCAATATGGTGGCTCAAGTCACTCAAGTCATCGGACGTCGCCGTGGTCGAAGGGAAAATCCCATGCTCAACCGTCTCATAGTGATCGTCGTGGATGAAGGCCGAAGATGGCATATCATCGCTCTCGTCGTGGATGAAGGCCGAAGATGGCACAACATCAATCTCGTCATCGATGAAGGCCGAAGATGGCACAACATCACTCTCGCCTCCAAAGATGGAAGCATCATCCTTGCTCGTCACCTTGTCGCTTGCCTCCAAAGCTTGGTCCTTGAAGGTCTCCGTAGTCGTACTTGTCGCCGCACCATCTTGAAAAAGAGTCAAGGTAGACTCGGCATCATCAATGCCACAAAGAGGGATGGCGGTGAAGTTGTACTTGGGAGCATCGTCTTGGAGCTTGTCGGGCTTGGACATCATGGTGGTACTAGCCTCATGCTTGTCGTAGAGCTTGGTCTCCACAAAGTTTGCTTGGGGTGGAGAAGCGTTGTCCTTCATGAGTTCTTGTTCCGCCTTGAGAGCACCAATGTAGTAGTCGTCGATGGACTTGTAGTTCTCGAGGAAGATGGTCTTGGAGATGTCGTTGTGCAATCCCATCATGAAGTGGAACTTCATTGACATGGGGTCGTCCACGCCGGCTCGTCGCAAGGCAATCTTCATCTCCTTGAAGTACGCGTCGATGGACTTGGATCCTTGGATGGTGTTCTCCAATTGGCGTCGAAGTTGTTCCGTGTAGGTTGGAGGCACGAACTCTCGCCGCAAAGCTCTCTTCATCTTGGGCCAACTCATCTCATAGCACTCCGAAGGTGTGTGAAGCCACCATGTCGAGGCGTAGTCGTGGAAGTTTCTTGTGGCGCACTTCACTTGATCTTCGGGAGGAACTTGATGTAGCTTGAGGTAGTCGTCCATCAAACGCTCCCACTTGAGGTACTCCTCGGGTTCTTGAGTCCCATAGAAAGGAATCTCATGGTCGATGTCGAGGTCGTAGTAGCTCGTGGAAGTCGCGGACTTGAGCTTGGGGAGCTTCTCTTGAGCGTAGTCTTGGGGTGCTTGTTGGCGAAGATGCCGAATATCCAAAGGCGAAGATGCCTTGAAGTCGCTTGGCGAAGATGCCAAGGGAGATGGTGAAGTCGTTGAGCGGTTGTTGATGTTGAGCTCTTGACCTTCACGTTCTTGTTGATGATGGTGTCGATGCCGATGTGATCTTGCCGGAGATGGTAGCACGGAAGCATGTGCTCTTGAGCGTCTTCTCGAAGATGAGGAAGATCGCTTGTAGGACTTGATGAGGGTTTTGATCTCCTCCATTTGAGCTTGCATCTTGGCGTCATAGTTGTTTTCCATGGCATCGAACTCGTCGTTGTTGTTGTAGACCGAAGGTGAAATGCCTTGCCTATCCATCACAAGACTCGAGCAAATATGAGTGGGAGAAAGAGAAGAACTTATACCAATGTACCTTGACCGATGTTGAAAATGAATCAAGTTCACTCAAATGCGGACAATGAAATAGCACTATTGGTACCAATCCTTGTCGGTTCTCACACCTACACAAGTAAAGCTTATGGAGGAGCTCGGTGAGGATAGTGGCACAAAAATTTAATGCAAAATGTTAGCAAGAGTCAATAATGTTGAAAGAGATTCACAAATTTGCAAGCCAAACAAGTAGACCAATAGCAAAGAATGGCACACGGAAACACACACACGGATAGATAAATGGGGTCGTGCAACCAAGGAATGAGCACAAAATGTGGAATCCACGGAAAACGCTCGTGTTGCACAACTCAAGAGAGACGCTAGCACGATTGCTCATAGGCGGATACGACACTTGTGCACAACCTATAAGATGCAAAATGGATAAACTTCTATCCCAAGTATGCTTTGTATGTATGGTTCCCGGTGTTTCTCTCAAGATGATCCAAGATGATCGGATATGACAATCTTATATGCAATATGGTATGATGCTATGGCACTTGCTTACAAGCTCTTTGCTCTCTCTTTTTCTTTGCTTAAAAGCTTATTCTCTTTTTTTTTTCTATGGCCACTTTGCACAATGCACAAACCAAGATAGCAATTGTGTATATGCGGGAACAAACTTGAGACACAATGGATGATATGATACCAATATGATATGGTATGGTATGCTATGGGAAGTACGATCACTAATGTGCACAAGTAACGTTGCCGGCAATACTCAAATGGCTAGTCTCGATAGGCAAGTAACGCAAAAGTAAGGCTAGGGGTTAACAATGCAATGGCAAGGGGAATATATAAAGGTGTCGTCGAGGTTACCGTCCTTGGCGATGATGAGTGGCGGTGTTCTTGATGTATAGCCGTTCCTAGTTAGCCGAAACACCCTAGGAAACGGAAAAACCGCAAACTCAAAATCTCAAAGGCAAATGTCAAATGGTGGTAGCGGAAAGCGGTGGTGGTTTGCACTTGGCAATGCGGAAGTGGAATGATGGGCTATACACGTGTCGGAGTTGAAGTTGCCGTCCCTAAGTAGCCGAAACACCTTAGGAGACACAAGCCACAACTCAAACAAGCTCAAACAACTATTGGGTTAAGTTGGGGGTGGTTGAAGTGTATTATGCGCAAGGTTATGTGGAAGTGGTGGTGGTGGTTGATGAAGAAGCAATCGTCCATAAGTAGCCGAAACACCTTAGGAGACTCGAATCACTACTCAAGCAACCACTAATGCTATGGGGAACAAAATGGGTTAGGTTGCGGAAGTCGGTGGTGGCTATGCGGATGATATGGTGGAAGGCCTAGGAAAACATGCCAAATTTTCAAAAATTTGATGGAGTCAAATGGTGGTGGTAGTATTTTTATGGGAAGGGGGATGTCAATAGCTTCAAAACGAGCTAAATAACGTCAAAATCGGACTCCGGATGAATTAGTTATGGACAAAACGGTGAAACGGAAAAAACAGAAATCACAGGGGCCGGATATCCGGGGGTCGGGGCCGGATTTCCGGGGGTGTATGTCCAGAACCGAGCGTATTTGCTGCTCCAGGGCCCGGATGTCCGGCTTGGGGCCCGGATGTCCGGCCGGATGGCCCGGATGTCCGGCCTGAGGCCCGGATGTCCGGCCCGAAGGATCCCGATCTCGTTTGGGGCGGAAATTTACGAATTGGGGGCGGAAATTGATGATTTCAAGGTCAAAATTGGAGGGATTTCGTGGATGGAAAGTGCGGAAACTTGGGGAAATGCTAGATCCACTCGAAACCAAGCAAATCCATGGATCAAAATCAACAAAACATCATCAAAACTAACAAATCATAAAAAAAATTTGGGGCTATTTTTGATGGGGATTTTCGGATTTAGGACGAAATCAACAAAATCAAGCTAGAAAAAGAGGGGTAGGGGCTCCAAAAATGTGATCAACGTCGCTCATGATACCATAGATGATGTAGGGCGGAACCCTACGTGGACGATCTTTCACGTTGGAGCGGATCCTACGGTGAATCACGACGAACACGCGGAAGAACAAGAGGGAAAACACGGGGAAAACGAGAGAGAAGTCACTCAACCGACAAGAAGTCAATCACACAAGTGCTAGATTATCGAATACATAGAGTGGCACAAGATTCAAGAACAACAAAGGTAAGGATACACGAGTAGCCGTTCTTCTCCGAGAGGAGGTCTTGATGGGGTCCACCCTAGGAGGGGGTCTTGAATCCGCTTGGGGGATCTTCTCCGTAGAGGTCCTGATCTCCAAGGAGAAGTAGCCAAGTGGATGAGCAAAGGCTCTCACACCGAAATATGAGCTAATCCAAAGCTAACCCTAGAAAGAGGAGGGGATCAAGTATATATAGTCTCGGGGTGAAGGGGTACAAGGGACGAGTCCCGGAGGCACTGCATGCAGGCAGGGAGGCCGGACGTCCGGGCGTCGGGCCGGATGTCCGGGCCTTCGCGAGGCGCCGGATGTCCGGGCTCTCAGCCCGGATGTCCGGGCTAGGGCGACCGTTCCTGTCGAATCGGGAGAGGGGCGCCGGATTTCCGGGCTTCAGGCCGGATATCCGGGATCTCGTGGGACGCCGGATGTCCGGGGTGGTTGGCCGGATGTCCGGGCTTTGGTGAGGCGCCGGATGTCCGGGGTTGGCGCCGGATGTCCGGCCGCTGATGCTGCAGGCCGTCTACTGGTGCAGCTCCTTGGCGGTTGCACAGGCGCCGGATGTCCGGCCTTTGGCCCGGATGTCCGGCCGCTGTAGCTTCATCAGCTCCGTCTTCTTTCGTCGTCGCTTCCAGGCTTCCCTCGCGGATGGTGTAGTCGTTCCATGGCGCTTGCACTCCTCCTTGACATCCGAGAAGCTCCGACAATACCTATGCATGCATGGGGGGGGGGGGGGAAGTGTCAAGTAGTATAGCATCCTCGAAGGGGTCAAGTGAGCACGTTTAAAGGAGAAGATTCACCTCTGTGTATGTGAAGAAGAGGTCGCACGTGTCACTTGCCAAACGGACTCTTGACATGGTGATGACCGTAGGATGCTCCGCATCACAAAACAAATGTATCCAATTTAGGCAGCATCATATTCTCATGAACATTAGAATCATTACCAAGAAACGAAAGTACCTGGTAATTTAATTGGCGCTCGCGAGCTCTAGTAATTGGTCCAGTATATGTAACAGTAGGGGCTGTGGGTGTAACAATGGTATTGATGTCCTCATCAGTCGGAGTAGATGATGAAGCACGCGGTGATAGAGGCGAGGGTGTCCCGATCTTTCGATGAGATGATAACTATCGATTTGGTGGAGACGACTTTGACGATCCGACTACAAACGTGCACGACGTTGCGCCTTAGCAATCGCTAAACCAACTCCGAGAAGTTATTGACCACGCTGGAGCACGATCAACCTGACCACGAAGGTCTATTCCTGCAAGCAATCGAAGAACAAGCAAGAATATGATAAAGCAATCTGAATATTGCGAATATATATGAAGTATTGATAATGGTGGGGATCCGGAAGCGGTCTTGGTCTGGTCGTTGGACACAAACAAAGTACACGAAGTTGCAATGGCTAACTTTTAACTAAACAAATCCCCCAGGAAAAAGCTACTAGATGGATCTACTTATATAGGAGCAAGGGCTGGCGGCTAAGGAGGTGGGAGGACGTCCCAAGGCAGCCTAAAACTAACCCTAGGTCGTACAAGGCCAATGGGCCCAAGCGGAGGTGACGTAACACCTTTGGACTTGTAGTTTGACTCGGATTCTGCTGCAGCATCAGATTGTTTCGTCTATAACTCAACGCTCCGGACGGATTTTAAGGTGATTCCAATTGGGTTGGAAAATGCACGAAATCTATTTTCCAACAAAAAAAAGAATCAACCAATTTGGAGTCAGTATGAAAAAGTTATAGACGTTTTGAGTCAGGTATGTTTGTGCAGTCCGAATCTGAGTCCAGAACGTGAGAGACTTGGACTCTATCTTCTCTTGGGCCAAAAGTGACGTGAGAGAACTTTTTGAACAGCAGGTAAACATCTCTTTCTCCCTTATCTTCATATGTGGATTGTACAAATGTCCCATACACCTGCAATTAGACAAAACACAAAAGTATGTGAAGTATTTTTGTTCTGGATAACATAAATATATTATTGAATAGTTTGCACTAGAAATCACCTGAGAAATATGCATGTATGCAATATTTTTGGTCTCATCCAAGGTAGTCATGTCCTCATCATCAGATAAGCAAACATGCAATGAGTCATTCGACACAGAATCATCACCAAGATTAGAGGTCGTATCAAAATGATTAAACATTGATTCTTTTGCATCAATAGTTAATTCAATGGGTGCTCTCAAAATTGTTGGTATTTCAGTTGTTTGATCACATGGCAAAGTCAAATTATCAATATAATCCTCTAAAATAGGTGGTGTGATCAAAGTAGTGGGTAGCTCAACACATGATGTATTCAAGTTAACTAGGCATGCATCATTCTCATGTAAAAGTGGAAAATCTGTACCTTTGTCATTACCTCTTATAGTCAACTCAGATGATGCAGCACTCTCGATGGTGATGTGTCACATGGTGGAGATGATGTAGTCCTCGCAACAACGGATGTGGTTGTCATAGTACGCCTAGTAGTTGAATAAACATCTGTATCAACAGTTGGAATGTGCACCGTGCGCTTGTTCTCCTTGTGGGCAACACGTCGTTTTATTTCCTGTTCAGCTTTGCAAGCAAGACGAAACAAATGGTCCATAGGATAACACTCTTCATGAATTAGTATCTCCTGAATATTATGGTTTAATCCTCCCCAAAATCTATCCATAAAATCTTCTTCACTTTCTTCTAAAATGAGTGCAACAAGGTAGTTTGTAAATCATCATAATATTTTGTTATGGTGTCACTACCTTGTTTTAAATGTTCTAGTTTTTAATCATGCCACGAGTATAATAAACATCGATTTAATCTATCTCTCATGACATGTTTTAAATCATCCCAAGTATTAGGTACATAATCAGGGTGTAACCGACAATATTCACTCCACCAAACTAGAGCATAACCAGTGAAAGAACCAACCGCAACCATAACTTTTTTACGTTCATCAAAATTATGGGAAGCAAATATATTATTTATATCTAACTCCCATTCAATATATAAAGGAGGTCTAAAACGGCCACTAAATGGTGGTATAGAAACATGAACCTGATCATGTGCATTTGGATGTTTGTGCACCATCATCATCGCCTTGCCATCTACCACCATTGCTTTTCCGCCACCGCTCTGAATCCGTATCCATCTACCACCACCAATCCCTTGATAGAGGCGAGGGTGTCCCGATCTTTCGATGAGATGATAACTATCGATTTGGTGGAGACGACTTTGACGATCCGACTACAAACGTGCACGACGTTGCGCCTTAGCAATCGCTAAACCAACTCCGAGAAGTTATTGACCACGCTGGAGCACGATCAACCTGACCACGAAGGTCTATTCCTGCAAGCAATCGAAGAACAAGCAAGAATATGATAAAGCAATCTGAATATTGCGAATATATATGAAGTATTGATAATGGTGGGGATCCGGAAGCGGTCTTGGTCTGGTCGTTGGACACAAACAAAGTACACGGTTGCAATGGCTAACTTTTAACTAAACAAATCCCCCAGGAAAAAGCTACTAGATGGATCTACTTATATAGGAGCAAGGGCTGGCGGCTAAGGAGGTGGGAGGATGTCCCAAGGCAGCCTAAAACTAACCCTAGGTCGTACAAGGCCAATGGGCCCAAGCGGAGGTGACGTAACACCTTTGGACTTGTAGTTTGACTCGGATTCTGCTGCAGCATCAGATTGTTTCGTCTATAACTCAACGCTCCGGACGGATTTTAAGGTGATTCCAATTGGGTTGGAAAATGCACGAAATCTATTTTCCAACAAAAAAAGAATCAACCAATTTGGAGTCAGTATGAAAAAGTTATAGACGTTTTGAGTCAGGTATGTTTGTGCAGTCCGAATCTGAGTCCAGAACGTGAGAGACTTGGACTCTATCTTCTCTTGGGCCAAAAGTGACGTGAGAGAACTTTTTGAACAGCAGGTAAACATCTCTTTCTCCCTTATCTTCATATGTGGATTGTACAAATGTCCCATACACCTGCAATTAGACAAAACACAAAAGTATGTGAAGTATTTTTGTTCTGGATAACATAAATATATTATTGAATAGTTTGCACTAGAAATCACCTGAGAAATATGCATGTATGCAATATTTTTGGTCTCATCCAAGGTAGTCATGTCCTCATCACGCGGCTTGAAGTTGCTTGTAGTAGGAGGAGGACGACTTGAACTTGTCGAATTTCTCTTGTAACTCGACTTGTCGTCGTTGTTTGTAGAAGGTTTGGTTGATGTAGATGTTGGAGGAGGTGTTGAAGCTTGGTTGTTGGAGAAGCCGTAGGTCTTGGACGAGTACTTGGCGTACTTGAAGTCATCTTGCACTTGACGTTCCGCCTTTGTAGCTTGATGCACGAGCTCAATGAGGGTGGAGTAGGGTAGGAAGTCTGCGATCTTCTTGATGGGATGATTGAGTCCATTCAATAAACATGCCATAGTTTGCTCATCATCTTCTTTCACATTGGCTCGAATCATGGCTATCTCCATTTCCTTGTAGTATTCTTCAACACTCTTTGTTCCTTGCTTGAGGAGTTGGAGTTTCTTGAAGAGATCGCGGTTGTAGTAGGTTGGCACAAAACGTGCTCGCATGACATCCTTCATTTGAGCCCAAGTGGTGATTGGAGGTTCATCTCTTGCTTGTCGCCTCTCAAGGATTTGTTCCCACCATATGAGCACATAGTCTTGGAACTCAAGTGATGCCATAGCGATTATCTTCTCTTCATCGTAGTTGTGTAAACGAAAGATTTTGTCGACCTTCAATGCCCACGAGAGGTACTCTTCGGGGTCATTGCTTCCATTGAACTTGGGCATGGTGAATTTGAGTTTTCCATATCGTTGCTCTTCATTGTGTTGTTGGCGATGGTGATGATGACGCCCTTGACGTGGATTGCAATCATTTTCATGTTGCTCTTGGCGTGGAGGAATACCATGATCAACTTGCTCTTGTTGAACTTGAGGTTGAGGTGGAACTTGACGAACTTGTGGAGGAGCTTGAGGGACTTGACGTTGTACATGGGGTTGGTAGTTCCTTTCTTCTCAAAGGGCTTCCTCTTGATTGCGCCGTTCGCGGTTGCGGTTGGCGAATGCTCGACTTGATTCTTGAAGGGCACGTTGCGCCTCAAGAGCTTGCGCTTCTTGTTGTTGTTGTTGAAGACGTTGAGCCTTGGCGTCTTGTTCGTCTTGGTGTAGACGCGCTCGTTCTTCCTCTTGGCGCCGTAGTCGTTGTCGTTCCTGAGCTTGGGCAAAAGCGGCTTGGTTTGATTGAGGACGAGGGACTTGCTCATCGACTTGCTCTTGTGAATGCTTCTCATGTAGCGGGTTGCGAGATGCATGACGGTCTTGACGCGCGGCTCGTCGAAGAGTGTTCGAAGTAGGTGTACTTGAGTCGTAGAAGGTGTCGTCGGAGTGTCGACTCGAGCGGCTCCGTCTTGAGGATGAAGAAATGGAATGATGCCGGTTTCTCGTCAAGGCGCGGATCTCGTCCATTCTTGCATCATTCTCTTGCTTGTGAGCGTCGAACTTGTTGTCGAAGTAGTCTCTTGTACGTTCCTGGAGAGTCGCAAGTCGGTGGCGAGGTTGTCGATGTGGTCGCTCATTGCTTGTTGCTCTTGGTGCAATGCTCGTTGTGCACCAAAGAGGTGGCTCTTGGTGATGTATGATGACATGTCGTCGTCTTGCTCGAGGAAGAGTGGGTTGGTAGAAGTACTTGGCCTATCCATCATTCCAAGCAAAATATGTGAGTGGTAGAAGGAGAAGAACTTATACCAATGTACCTTTGACCGATGTTGATGATGAATCAAGTTCACTCAAATGCAGACAATGAAATAGCACTATTGGTACCAATCCTTGTCGGTTCTCACACCTACACAAATAAAAGCTTATGGTGGAGCTTGGTGAGGATGGTGGCACAAAATTTGATGCAATTGTAAGTGAGTGTCAATAATGTTGGAAAAGGTACACAAATTTGCAAATGCAAGAAGTAGACCGAGCAAATAATGGTACACGGAAACACACACGCAAATAGATAAGTGGGATTGTGCAAACCAAAAGTGAGCCAAAATGTGGAATCCACGAAAATGCTCTTGTTGCACAATACTAGAGAGACGCTAGCACGATTGCACAATAGGCGGATACGAAACTTGTGCACAACCTACTAGGCAAAAATGCAACTATCTCTATCCCACGTATGCTATATGTATGGTATTTCGGTGCTATGATCCAAGATGATCCAATATGACAATCTTAATGTAGTATGATGCTATGGTTCTTGCTCATAAGCTCTTTGCTTATCTTTCCTCTTTGTTTACAAGCTTGGGTGGCTCTTTCACTTTTGAGCTCTTTTCTCATGCAAAACTTCACGAACCAAGATAACAATTGTGTATGCTATGACAACTTTGTGACACACAAATGGATCCCAAGATATGCACCACGGTGGTATGGTATGTATGCTATGGAGTATGATCACTAATGTGCACAAGTCACGTTGCCGGCAATACTCAATGGCTAGTCTCGATGGGTAAGCTACGCAAAAATAAGGCCATGTGGGTATCAATGCAATTGCAAGGTATGACAAAGATGTCGATGATGTTACCGTCCTTGGCGATGATGTGACCCTTGCGAAGATGAGTCGAGGTGAAGATGAAGTCGAACCGTACCTAGATAGCCGAAACACAATAGGACACGGGAACCACAACTCAAAATCTCAAGGACCAAAATGTGGCAAAATCGTCATAGGATGTATTGGGGAGGATGGTGGTGTATGTGGTTTTGGAAGATGTGGTGGAAGGTGGGGTGGTGGTGATGGTTAAACTAAAGAATTTCAGTTTTGTCAGGGTTTCACGGACGTCCGGTGTTTTCCGGTCGTCCGGCCGTTCCTGGGGCTCCGGACGTCCGTAAATCGTCGGTCGTCCGGCGAGGTCGGGGTCAACGCGAGTTGTGCCTAGGCGATTTCGAGGTGGTGAGGTCAAAATTGAGCGAATTGATGGATGGAAAAGGGCGGGGAGGGTGGGAAAAGCTAGATCCACACGTGGAAACTCAAATCCATGGACCAAATCCAACAAAATCTCAACTCACCAACAAATTACAAAAAAATTTGGGGCTATTTTTGGTGGGGAATTTTCGGATTTAGGACAAAAACAACAAAATCAAGCTAGAAAACAAAGGGTAGGGGCTCCTAAAACATGATCAACGTGGCTCATGATACCAAGATGATGTAGGGCGGAAACCTAATCGGAGATCTTTCACATTTGGAGGGGATCCTACGAGGGAAACATGATGAACAAGCGGAAGAACACGGGGAAACACACACACAAGAGGAACACTAAACCGACAAGTTTCGATTACACAAGGGCTAGATCACCGAACACATAAGGTAGCACAAGATTCAAAATCAACAAAGGAAAGATACACGAGTAGCCGTTATTCTCCGAGAGGAGGTCTTGATGGGGTCCACCCTAGAAGGGGGTCTTGAATCCGCTTGGGGGATCTTCTCCGTAGAGGTCCTGAGCTCCGAGGAGAAGTAACCAAGTGGACGAGCTAGGCTCTCACACAAACATGAGCTAAACCAATGCTAACCCTAGAAAGGTGGGGAAGAAATAGTATATATAGTCTAGGGGGCGAAGGGGTACAAGGGCTACGGCCCCAATCAAAGTCAACACATAGGTGTCGGACGTCCGGAGGACACCGGTCGTCCGGAGGCTCGAGAGGGTCCGGACGTCCGGAGGCCTTCGGACGTCCGAAGATTCGGCTCGGGCGCACATCGGTCGGTCGTCCGGAGGATTTCAGACGTCCGTAGATTCGGTTCGGGTGTGCATCGGTCGGACGTCCGGAGGCTGTCGGACGTCCGTAGATTCCATTCGGGAGCCCAGCTGCCGAACGTCCGGAGGGCATCGGTCGTCCGTGGCCTGGGGAGTCGCCGGACGTCCGGACTTGTTCGGACGTCCGAAGCCTGTAGCTTTGGCAGCCTTTCTTCTTCTTCTTCTTCAACATGCTTGGAGTCCTCGTCGTCTTGGCTCTTGGAAGTAGTTGTTCCTTGGCTTATCTCCATGTACCTGATTACACATAGAGTTTCCGAATGAGGTAGTAGCCATGTCTCATGAGTAGGAGGAGGGAGTTCGGAGAGGAGCGAGTTCACCTTATCTTCGATAGCCTTAGCTCGGGCTCGAGTCATGGGTCCATGTGGTGTTGAGGAAGATGTAGGTGCGTCCATGGGGATGAGTGAGGGATGCTCCGCATCAATGTATGAGGAAACTATGGGGGTCTCCTCATGAGCAATATCGGAAATATCATATGGAGAAAATGGACAACATCCAAAACAATGCATATCCGAAGCTAGGTGGTCATGGCATGGCATATGAGATAAATGATGCAAAGGGAGCATATCAATATCAACACAAGTAAAACAAATGCCAATAACCATGGGCTTGTCATCTATGCCATAAGTGCAAATTGGGTTTATTTTAATGGCATATGCATAGTCACTATGAAGAGATTGCAAATAAGACATATGGTGTATCTCATGCATAGCATATGACAAGTCAAGCGGATTATCAAACATGATGTGATCTAAAGAATTGTCACAAGAAATCCTATGTAACATGGCATCACAACTAATAGACTCCACATGAGAATCATCATATTCATCATAAATGGGCAAATCATCGCATGGTGAAATCATACTAGCATGAAGCATGTCAATAGGGGTATCAACATCATGCAAGCAATCAATGTCAAGAATGTCCACTAGTGGGACTAGAGCATCACCTTCACCTATGTTACCTAGTTCATTCCATGCAGGTGGTGTAGGTGAGGTGTGAAAGACCAAATGGTGGTCATCTTCATCTCGATGGAACCATGTGGGGGGTGCATCATATTCCACCATGGCCATCGTCTTGTCCAAAGGGAGGACGAAGTCATCGCGAATCGGCCCGTCATCATATATGGGACCTAGCACCAAATGAGAAGACACAATAGAGGTAGAGGTCAAGTTGTTAGAAATGCAAATAGCCTCATGAGACCTATCAACTATCTCACTCTCTCTATGTGGTGGTTCACACACTCCCTCAAAATAGGTGCACTCAATCTCACGTATGGTGGAGTCACTCATCGCACACAAGTGGTGGGGGTTGTTGCTCTCCTCACATGGGAATTGGGGAAACTCATCATATATGGGGCTAGTGGTGAAGTCACTCTCACTCTCAATATGGTGGCTAAAATCACTCAAGTCATCATACGTCGCCGTGGTCTAAGGGAAAATCCCATGCTCAATCATCTCGTAGTCGTCGCCGTGGATGAAGGCTGAAGATGGCACATCATCGCTCTCCTCCATGACCGAAGGGAAAATCCCATGCTCGATCATCTCGTCACCGTCGCCGTGGATGAAGGCCGAAGATGGCACATCATCACTCTCGCCTCCTAAGATGGAAGCATCATCCTTGCTCGCCACCTTGTCGCTTGCCTCCAAAGCTTGGTCCTTGAAGGTCTCCGTAGTCGTACTTGTCGCCGCACCATCTTGAAAAAGAGTCAAGGTAGACTCGTCATCATCAATGCCACAAAGAGGGATGGCGGTGAAGTCGCACTTGGGAGCATCGTCTTGGCGCTTGTCGGGCTTGGACATCGTGGTGGTACTAGCCTCTTGCTTGTCGTAGAGAATGGTCGCCACGAAGTTTGCTTGGGGTGGAGAAGCCTTGGCCTTCATGAGTTCTTGTTCCGCCATGAGAGCACCAATGTAGTAGTCGTCGATGGACTTGTAGTTCTCGAGGAAGATAGTCTTGGAGATGTTGTTGTTCAATCCCATCATGAAGTGGAACTTCATCGAAATGGGGTCCTCCACGTCGGCTCGTCGCAAGGCAATCTTCATCTCCTTGAAGTACGCGTCGATGGACTTGGATCCTTGGATGGTGTTCTCCAATTTGCGTCGAAGTTGTTCCATGTAGGTTGGAGGCACAAGCTCTCACCGCAAAGCTCTCTTCGTCTTGGGCCAACTCATGTCGTAGTACTCCGAATGTGTGTGAAGCCAGCATGCCGATGCGTAGTCATGGAAGTTTCTTGTGGCGCACTTCACGTGATCTTCGGAAGGGACTTGATGTAGCTTGAGGTAGTCGTCCATCAAACGCTCCCACTCGAGGTACTCCTCGGGTTCGTGAGTCCTATAGAAAGGAATCGCATGGTCGATGTCGAGGTCGTAGTAGCTCGTGGAAGTCGCGGACTTGAGCTTGGGGAGCTTCTCTTGAGCGTAGTCTTGAGGTGCTTGTTGGCAAAGATGCCCAATATCTGAAGGCAAAGATGCCTTGAAATCACTTGGCGAAGATGCCAAGGGAGATGGTGAAGTCGTTGAGCGGTTGTTGGTGTTGAGCTCTTGACCTTCACATTCTTGTTGATGATGGTGTCGATGCCGATGTGATCTTGCCGGGGATGGTAGCTCGGAAGGATGTGCTCTTGGGCGTCTTCTCAAAGATGAGGAAGATCTCCTGTAGGACTTGATGAGGGCTTTGATATCCTCCATTTGAGCTTGCATCTTGGCATCGTTGGAGTTGTTCGTGGCATCGAACTTGTCGTTGTTGTTGTAGACCGAAGGTGAAATGCCTTGCCTATCCATCACAAGACTCGCGTAGAGGTGAGTAGGTAATGAGATAAACAATACCAAGTTACCTTTTCCCAAAGTTGAGGATGTATCCCGATTCACTCGATGTGAGATGAAAGAATAGTGGAATTGGTACTGGACTTGTTCACTCACACCTATCCAGTAAAGCTTATGGTAGAGCTCGGTTGATATAGGCGAGGGTGTCCCGATCTTTCGATGAGATGATAACTATCGATTTGATGGAGACGACTTTGACGATCCGACTACAAACGTGCACGACGTTGCGCCTTAGCAATCGCTAAACCAACTCCGAGAGGTTATTGACCACGCTGGAGCACGATCAACCTGACCACGAAGGTCTATTCCTGCAAGCAATCGAAGAACAAGCAAGAATATGATAAAGCAATCTGAATATTGCGAATATATATGAAGT
Organism: Aegilops longissima; assembly: GCA_021605205.1. Classification (NCBI taxonomy): domain Eukaryota; kingdom Viridiplantae; phylum Streptophyta; class Magnoliopsida; order Poales; family Poaceae; genus Aegilops; species Aegilops longissima. The sequence goes on from CM038679.1 coordinate 260,580,339, forward strand.
ATTGATAATGGTGGGGATCCGTAAGCGGTCTTGGTCTGGTCGTTAGACACAAACAAAGTACACGAAGTTGCAATGGCTAACTTTTAACTAAACAAATCCCCCAGGAAAAAGCTACTAGATGGATCTACTTATATAGGAGCAAGGGGTGGCGGCCAAGGAGGTGGGAGGACGTCCCAAGGCAGCCTAAAACTAACCCTAGGTCGTACAAGGCCAATGGGCCCAAGCGGAGGTGACGTAACACCTTTGGACTTGTAGTTTGACTCGGATTCTGCTGCAGCATCAAATTGTTTCGTCTATAACTCAACGCTCCGGACGGATTTTAAGGTGATTCCAATTGGGTTGGAAAATGCACGAAATCTATTTTCCAACAAAAAGAATCAACCAATTTGGAGTCCGTATGAAAAGTTATAGACGTTTTGAGTCAGGTATGTCTGTGCAGTCCGAATCTGAGTCCAGAACGTGAGAGACTTGGACTCTATCTTCTCTTGGGCCAAAAGTGACGTGAGAGAACTTTTGAACAGCAGGTAAACATCTCTTTCTCCTTATCTTCATATGTGGATTGTACAAATGTCCCATACACCTGCAATTAGACATGGCACAAAAGTTTGTGAAGTATTTTGTCTGGATAACATAAATATATTATTGAATAGTTTGCACTAGAAATCACCTGAGAAATATGCATGTATGCAATATTTTTGGTCTCATCCAAGGTAGTCATGTCCTCATCATCGGTGAGTATAGTGGCACAAAATTTTAATGCAAAATGTTAGCAAGAGTCAATAATGTTGAAAGAGATTCACAAATTCACAAGCGAAACAAGTAGACCAACAGCAATATGTGGCACACGGGAACACATACACGGGTAGATAAATGGGGTCGTGCAACCAAGGAATGAGCACAAAATGTGGAATCCACGGAAAACGCTCGTGTTGCACAACTCAAGAGAGACGCTAGCACGATTGCTCAAAAGGAAGATACGACCCTTGTGCACAACCTATAAGATGCAAAATGGATAAACTTTCTATCCCAAGTATGCTATATATGTATGGCTCCCGGTGTTTCTCACACAATGATCCAAGATGATCAAGAATGATACCATAAGATATATTTTGATGCTATGGCTATTGCTTACAAGCTCTTTACTCTCTTTTGCTTAAAAGCTTATTCTCTCTTCTTCTTCTTTTTTGTATGGCCACTTTTGCACAATGTACAAACCAAGATAGTAATTGTGTATATGCGGGAACAATCTTGTGACACAAAGGATGATATGATGATACCAAGATGATATGGTATGTATGCTATGGGAAGTATGATCACTAATGTGCACAAGTCGCATTGCGGGCAATACTCAAATTGCTAGTCTCGATAGGCAAGTTACGCAAAATAGGCTAGGGGTTATCAATGCAATTTGCAAGGGGAATGTACAATGGTGTCGTCGAGGTTACCGTCCTTTGCGATGATGAGTGGCGGTGTTCTTGATGTAGATACCAAGATGATGGAGACTTGTCCCTAAGTAGCCGAAACACCTTAGGAAACGGAAAAACCGCGAACTCAAAATCTCAAATGACAAATGTCAAATGGTGGTAGCGGGAATGCGGTGCTGGTTGCGGAAGTATTGGTGGAAACCCGGTCAAAATGGGTTAGGTTGCGATGGCGGAAGTGTATGGTGGTCAAGCCTATGCGGAAGGTAAGGTGGTGGTTGATGAAGAATAAATCATCCCTAAGTAGCCTAAACACCTTAGGAGACTCGAATCGCAACTCAAACAAGCTCTAATGCTATGGGGAACAAATTGGGTTAGGTTGCGGAATGCTATGGTGGTTTTGTGGAAGTTATGGTGGAGGGCCTAGGCAAACTTTCTAAATTTTGAAAATTTTGATGGAGTCAAATGGTGTTGGAACCTATCTAGATGGATGGGGGATGTCAATAGCTACTCAACGAGCTAAAGAACGCGAAAATCGGACTCGGGAAGCGAAAGTTATGGCCGAAATGGTGAAACTAGGAACGTTGAAACTGGGAGGGGCGGAAGTACCACTCGGGAGGGCGGTAGTACCGCTTGTAAACGGTAGTACCGCCTGGAATTGGCGGTAGTACCGCTCGTGTCGGGTTTTTTCGCAAAATCTAGCTCTGGGAGGGGAGGTAGTGCCGCTTGGAAGGGCGGTAGTACCGCTTGGAGGTGCTAAGCTGTAGTACCGCTAGGGATGAGCGGTAGTACCGCTCGTGTCGGGATTTTTCACTAAATCTGGATCGGGGCGCGATTTTGGGGCGGAAATGGATGATTTCGGGGTCAAAATTGGAGAGATTTCGTGGATGGAAGGTGGGAAAACTTGGGGAGATGCTAGATCCACTCGAAACCAAGCAAATCCATGGATCAAAATCAACAAAACATCATCAAACCAACAAATCACAAAAAAAATTTGGAGCTATTTTTGGTGTGGATTTTCGGATTTAGGACGAAATCAACAAAATCAAGCTAGAAAACAAAGGTTGGGGCTCCAAAAATGTAATCAACGTGGCTCATGATACCATATGATACGGGGCTAACCCGGTGTAGGCCAATCTTCCACGTTTGGAGTGGGATCCCTCGAAGAACACGATGAACGCGGGGAAGAACGGAGAGAAATCACAAGGGGAAACACTCAAGAACTAGTCTAATCACACATCCACTAGACAATCAAACACACAAGATCACAAGGTACATGAACAACAAAGGGAAAGATACAAGGTAAGGTTCATCTCCAAGAGTAGGTCTTGATGATATCCTAGGCGGATCTTCCCACGAGGGGGTCTTGATGATATCCTACAGGATCTTCTCCAAGATGGAGGTCTTGGCCTCCAATGGAGTAGTGGTCTCTCTCTCTCTCAAGAGTAGAGATAGGTAGGAGCAAAGCTCACATACAAATGTGCTATAATATTTGCTAACCCTAGAAATGAGGTGGAGGTGGTCTATTTATAGTCTAAGTGATGTAGGGTAGAACCCTAGGAGGGATCTTTTCACACTTGGAGGGAGAAATGGAGAGAAACAACAATAACACAACAAGAACACAAAGAGGAAATCACTCCAACAATTCCCGATTACACATCCACTAGAGTAACAACACAAGATCCACAAGTCACAAACACAATCAAAGGAAAGATACAATGGCAAAGTTCATCCCAAATCCAAAGGAGATGGGGTCTTGGAGATAGTCTACTCCTTGAGGAGGTCTTGAAATCCACAAGGATTCTTCCCTAGGGGGTCTTGATTCCACAAGGGAAGGTAGAAAGGAGCAAAGCTCACAAATATCTCATCTAATACTTTGCTAACCCTAAACAAGGTCTTTGGTACGGAATATATAGCCTAGGGGTCCAAGGAGACAAAGTGGAGTCGAAGAAGTCATCTCAGCCGGCCATCCTGGGAGGCCCGTGCACACGGGGTAAGTTGGGCCCGTGCGCACGGGGTGCTCCAGCGCCAACTCCCTGAGTAGCCCGTGGGCACGGGGTCTCGGGGGCCCGTGCGCACGGGGTCGCCTAGAGCTTCCTGTGCAGCTGTTGTAGACCTTCTTCTTGGTTCACGTGGCCTCGGGGTGGTCCTCCCTCTCCTTGGTGATGCTCCTGAGTGTCTTGGTGATGTTCCTCTTCATACCTCGGTTTCCAAAGCACGTGCTCTTGCTCTTGTGATCGGTCCACGTGGGGCTTGATGTGTTGGTGTAGAGTCCATGGGGATGATAAAAGGATGCTCCGCATCATCTCCCCTCCCTTAGGAGAGATCTGACTTCGGATCAAAATCTTCATCTCCATGGTATGGCGTGACATCTTTGACATTGAAGATGTCGCTCACATTGTAGTTGTCTCGAGGTAGGTCGATCTTGTAGGCGTTGTCGTTGTAGCGTGCTAGCACCTTGAAAGGTTCATCGGCTCGAGGTAGAAGCTTGGACTTGCGTTCGTTGGGGAAGCGGTCCTTGCGAAGGTGTAGCCACACAAGATCACCAATTTTGAAGACCATGGGTCGCTTGTCGATGTTGAGCTTGGTCGCTAGTCGTTGTATTTGGCGCTCGATGGCGTGCCTTGTATCCTCATGCATCTTCTTGATGTAGTTGGCTCGTGCACTTGCATCCATATTGGTGCGCTCTTGTAGAGGAAGAGGTAGGATGTCCAATGGGGACAACGGGTTGAAGCCGTAGACGACCTCGAAGGGGGACTTGCCGGTAGTCGAATGTCTTGCACGATTGTAGGCGTACTCGGCGATGGGTAGACACTCCTCCCACTCCTTGATGTTCTTCTTAATCAACAAGCGAAGTAGAGTGGATAGTGTCCAGTTTGTCACCTCCGTTTGGCCGTCGGCTTGAGGATGGTATGCGGATGAGAACAAGAGCTTGATTCCGAGCTTGGCGCATAGGGTGTTCCAAAAGTAACTCAAGAACTTGACGTCACGATCGGAGACGATTGCCTTTGGTACTCCATGTGATGAGGACATGACTACCTTGGATACGACCAAAAATATTGCATACATGTATATTTGTGAGGTGATTTCTAATGCAAACTATGCAATAATTTATTTATGTCATCCAGGACAAAAATACTTCACAAACTTTTATGCCATGTCTAATTGCAGGTGTATGGGATATTTGTACAATCCACATATGAAGATAAGGGAGAAAGAGGAATTTACTTGCTGTTCAAAAAGTTCTCTCACGTCACTTTTGGCCCAAGAGAAGATAGAGTCCAAGTCTCTCACGTTCTGGACTCAGATTCGGACTGCACAAACATACCTGACTCAAAACGTCAATAACTTTTTCATCCGAACTTCAAATTGGATGATTCTTTTTTTGTTGGAAAATAGATTTCGTGCATTTCCCAACCCAATTGGATTCACCTTCAAATTCATCCGGAGCGTTGAGTTATGGACGAAACAATCTGATGCTGCAGCAGAATCCGAGTCAAACTACAAGTCCAATGGTGTTACGTCACCTCCACTTGGGCCCATTGGCCTTGTACGACCTAGGGTTAGTTTTAGGCTGGCTTGGGACGTCCTCTCACCTCCTTCGCCGCCACCCCTTGCTCCTATATAAGTAGATCCATCTAGTAGCTTTTCGCTTGGGGTTTTGTTTAGATTAAAAGTTCGCCATAGCTGCAACTTCGCGTACTTCATTTGTGTCCAACGACCAGACCAAGACCGCTTACGGATCCCCACCTTTATAAATACTTCATCTATATTCACAATATTCAGATTGCATTATCATATTCTTGCTTGTTCTTCGATTGCGTGCAGGAATAGACCTTCGTGGTCAGGCTGATTGTGCTTCCAGCATCGTCAATAACCTCGGGAGATTGGTTTAGCGATTGCTAAGGCGCAACGTCGTGCATGTTTGTAGTCGGATCGTCAAAGTCGGCTCCACCAAATCGATAGTTATCATCTCATCGAAAGATCGGGACACCCTCGCCTCTATCAAGTGGTATCAGTTTTCAGGTTGCTCGATGAGAATTTCCAATTATCCCTAGATTAGATATATTTTCTTACCTATTGTCCAAGAAAAAGCCACAAAAAAGTTAGATCTATTCATCCTTTGTCCAAGCCAGTCTGAGCCTTTGCAGTTTTCTTTTCATTGTTTGCATTATTGAATTATCGGTTGCATCATCGTGTTGAGTTGCTGGTCTTAGTGTCTAGTTCGTTTAGAGTTTCGAGTTCTGTTCACATTAGTCACGCCGCCGCTGCATCGTTATCCCTTCCGTTGACAACCATCCATTCATCAATTTCCACCACGTGCTACCCACCATTCATTGTCATAATCATAGTTGAGATGGTTCACATCTTCACTTGAGCCAATCTGCATCTTATCTAGTTTGTTTGGAAAGAGGAGAGAGAAAAAAAGAGAGAAAAAAAGTAAAAAAAAGTTAGAGAAAAAAAAGAGAAAGAAAAAGGAAAAATAGTGTGATAAAAAAAATAGAGAAGAAAAAAAAACAAAGTTCGGATCTATCTAGACTCAATCTCGTAGCTGAATTTGGATTGGAATCTGTTTTGTGCACTGTTCAGTAAAACAGGCATAACTTCCTCCTACGAAGTCCGTTTTGGCTCCGCGAGTACTCAAATTAAAGATAGAGACAAGCCGCATCTAAATAGTTGCAAAAGCTTGTTCAATATTTGGCACCTCAAAATCGGCTTCTGAATAGGTCTTTTTGCCCTCTGAAGTTCGTGAACACAGCTTATTCCAGTTTTTCAAACCAGTTTTAGAATGTTTTGGCTCCTCATATCAACTCGGAATTGAGTGATTCTTTTTGCATTGGAAAGCTTGAGTTAGTAGCATTCTTTGAAAAAAGTTATCAGAAAATTGGCTCAAACTTTTCAAGAGGAAAATTGGAGAGAGAATTGTTGTATATCCCCTTGGCGCTTGTTTTCATCATTATCTTTACTGCCGTTGTGATCTTCACTATCTTGCTGTCCAGAGCTACTTATTATCCTTCATTGATGCTAGTTGTGCTACGCCGTGACCTCATTAGTGTTCTAGGCTCGCGTCTCTAGTCCGGTCTAGCCTAGGACCAGCACAGTACCGTCGTTGAGCGTTTATTCAATATTGCATCTCTGAATTGATTATTGCTAATCTTTTGCTACCATATATAGCCAACGCAGCTCCACATATTTCTACACCGTGTATACGTACGTTCCCCTGGCAATTGGTAAGAACTTGTAAGATATTGATATTTGCTATACTGTGAGCGTTTTACCACCACATGCTAGTAGTTCATAGGAACATTATTCTCGAATTTTGTTTCTTGTTTCTACTAATCATGACAGGTTCCAGAGATAGAAGTTCTTGGATGACGGACACATCTCCGCCATCACGAGAGTTGGGACAACACACACAAGCACATGGTCAGGTTATCTCTTTACCGTCATTTGAGGGTAGATTTAATCCTGCTATTTATCTAGCTTGGGAGCTTGAATTAGAAGAAGTTTTTAGCCACCATGATTTTTCTGAACTTGAGAGAGTACGAGCTACCACTAGAGCATTTACTGGTTTTGCTTCTGTTTGGTGGAGTGTACATTTTAAGAAAAACATTGATAACCAACCCACAACTTGGAAAGTTTTGAAAGCTGTAATGAGACAACAATTTTTTCCTCCTTACTATAAATGGTGAATTGCTTCGCAAATTGGAACAATTAAAACAAGGCAGTAACACTGTTCATGCTTACTACCAAGAGTTCAAATCTTATATGCATCATTGTTGATGAGGACATCAATACCATTGTTACACCCACAGCCCCTGCTGCTATACATACTGGACCAATTACTCGAGCTCGCGCACGCCAATTGAATTATCAGGTACTTTCGTTTCTGGGTAACGATTCTAATGTTCATGAGAATATGATGCTGCCTAAATTGGATACATTTGTTTTGCTTACAAATGAAGGGCCTACCATGGACAAGAAAGATGAACCTTGGAGCAAGTTCAAGCATGGAGATGTTGGCATGCGCAAGGGGAACAAGAACGGAGTTACAAGTGATGATTCCAGGACTTTGAAGCCACCCTAATGAGTGCATGAGGCCTTGGACGAAATATACAAGATGCCACTTCATAATATTCGTCCATAGTCTATTCTAGGTGCTGCGTCACCTTATTATTGGGCCAGGCCCATGTAATTTCGAAATACTTAAGTATAGGCTGTTTTAGAGTCCGTATGTGTGGGAAACAAGAGTTAGGGTTGATTTGGACCCCTCCACCAAGGGCCACGAAATTCCCCCTCTTCCTCCATATATACAGCCCTTAGGGCCCCGTTTAGACCTGGGGTTTTGTTTAGATTAAAAGTTCGCCATAGCTGCAACTTCGCATTTCGTTTGTGTTCAACGACCGCACAAAGGCGTCCACAGAACCCCACCTTGATCAATAAAGCTTTCATCTTATATTCGCAATATCCAGATTGCAATCTCAGTTTCTTGCTTGTTCTTCGTTTGCTCGCAGGAAACAGGCCCTCGTGGTCAGGTTGATCGTGCTCCGGCGTGGTCAATAACCCTCGGAAGTTGGTTTAGCGATTGCTAAGGCGCGACGTCTCACACGTTCGTAGTCGGATCGTCAAGGTCGACTCCCACAGAAACGATAGCCACCATCTCATCGAAACATCGGGACACCTTTGCCTCTATCAAGTGGTATCAGATTTTCAGGTTGCTCGGTGAGATTTTCCGTTTTAAGTAGATTAGATCGAGTCTGTTCTTCATACCTAAAGTCCACGAAAAAGCCACAAAAAAATTAGGGTTAGTTCATCATATCCGAACCAATCTGAGCCATTGCATAATCTTTTTAGGGTTTTTGCTTTGTTGAATTTGCGGTTGCATCGTCGTGTCAAGTTGCTGGTCTTAGAGTCTAGTCTTTTAGAGTTTCGAGTTCTGGTCATAAGTTGTCACGCCGCCGCCGCACCATCATCATCGCCTTGCCATCTACCACCATTGCTTATCCGCCACCGCTCTGAATCCGTATCCATATACCACCACCAATCCGTATCCATATACCACCACCGCTACCATATATCACCACCGCTGCCATATACCACCACCATATATCCACCACCAATCCGAAGTTCTTCTCATATTAGGTTTGTTTTCGAGATCCATCTAGTTTCGATTCGTGTTTCCTTGCTGCGTAGGTTTCGAAAAAAAAAAGTCTGAAACCACCCTCCGTTTAGGCGCAAAATTTTCGGAAAACGACTTGTCGAAATATTTTCGGCTATCCTATTTTAGGTGTTTCTAAGTGTATTGAGACGATCGCCGTTATAGAAAGTTTTTTGACCCGTTTCAGTTTTTGGGTCCGCAATCGAACAAAAAAAATTTTTGGTCGAAAAATTTCGTGCCCATCTGTCGGTTTGACACAGGAAGAGTTTTGAGACACTCGCCATTATAGTGATTTTTCGCAAAAAAAAAAAAAAAAAAGCAGCGCAAAAAAAGCAGCAAAAAAAAAAGGAGCGAAAAAAAATTCCAGTGTGCTTTTCCGTTGTTTCCGTGCAGCGCCGTGATTTTGTTAGTGTTCTAGGCTCGTGTCTCTAGCACGGTCTAGCCTAGGACCAACCTGATCTGACTGTCGTTGAGCGTTTATTCAACTTTGCATCTCTGAATTGATTATTGTTGACCCTTTTGCTACCATATTCTAAGCCTTCCCAGCTCCACATACATCTACATCGTGTGTTTGACTCTCCCAGTAATCGCTCTATCCAAGCTTTGAGAGTTTTGACTACATCGGTTGCCGATCACCGCTTTCTTCTGGGTAAGAACTGGTAAGAATTTGAGATTTGCTTGACGGTTTTGTGATCGTCCACCACACCACCACCACCACTTCCTAGTAGTCTGTCAATCATATTCTTGTGTGTTTCTATTGCTGCTAACCATGGCAGGATCACAAGCCGACGAGACCGACCGGGAGAACATGACAAACAAAGCGCTACATGATAAGTTTCAACAAATGATGAGTGGGCAGGTGGACGATGTGCTAAATAGATTTGAAGAGGCCCTGGAGAAGATAGATGGCATTGAGAAGGCGTTCGAAACAAAGCTCGATAACAAGTTTAATGAATTGCTCGCGCGTCTACCACCACCACCACCGGCTGCACCTAACGCACTCTACTACACCAACATGGACTACCTCCACATCGCGAAACAGCCCTCCGCCGAGCTTCCCGTGTCCCTCTTCACTGGCCAAGCTGCTTTGGTGCTCTTTGTTGATACTACATGGCTCCTGCTGCTGCGGCGGGGAGGATGATTATGTGAGAGCTTACGAGGATGAGGTTGATCAACATCGAACTCGTGCAACCACCAGCACCACAACCACCAGGTCGTCCACATGCAAACAATGGCAATGTTCGGCTCCCCTTCAGTACGAGATCATGACCATCTCCCTAAACTGAAATTGAATATTCCACCATTTGAGGGTAGATATGTTCTGATATATATCTTACTTGGGAGTTAGAAACTGAACAACGATTTACATGTTTACAATATCCCGAGGAGAGACGTGTTCTGCTGCTGTTTGTGCTTTCACTAGCTTTGCATGTGTTTGGTGGTCGAACATTGTAGATTATATCCTGTTCCAGCTACTTGGGCTGCTTTGAAAACTGCTATGCGTACTCGTTGGGTTCCACCATATTATCAGCGTGAATTACTTCAAAAATTGCAGCGCTTAAGACAAGGAAAAATTCGGTGAAGAATATTATCGAATTACAAACTCGCTTGATTAGATGTGGTATTGTTGAGGAGAATGAAGCTATGCTTGCACGTTTTACGGGTGGATTAAATAGAGATTCAGACCATTCTAGACTACAAGGATTATAATAATATCACTCGATTATTCCATCTTGCTTGTAAAGCTGAGCGTGAAGTGCAGGATCGACGGCCTTGGCGCGGACTAACTTTTCTGCAGGTCGACCTTCATCATGGACACCACGTGCATCATCTACTTCCACACGTTCTACTACACCGGCACCTCCGTCGGCTGCCACCTCCAACCGTGATACAAGAAAGCAGCACAACCACCACTATCGCCAAGAGTACACTGCTGGGCCTACAGAGCTCTTCTTCTTCCATGGCGTCAACAGGGCACACAAGTGATATTATTTGTCGTCGTTGTAAGGGAAGAGGACATTTTATGAGAGAATGCCAATCTCAGCGTGTGATGATTGCTACGAGGATGGTGGGTATGAGTCTGCTAGTGACAATGATGAAGAGACTTTGGCTCTTATTACACATGAAGAACACGGTGGAGATGATTACGATCTTGAGGCGCAATACATGGCTGCTTGAAGATCTTGCCGACAGTATCAATGTTTAGTTGCTCAACGTGTTTTGAGTGTGCAGGTTACACAAGCTGAGCAAAATCAGAGGCATAACTTGTTCCATACAAAGGGAGTTGTGAAGGAACGTTCTATTCAGCGTCATCATAGATGGAGGGAGCTGCAACAACTTGGCTAGCATGGATATGGTGGAGAAGCTTTCTCTCACCACAAGACCACATCCACATCCTTACTACATCCAATGGTTCAACAACAGCGGCAAGGTTAAGGTAACACGTCTTGTTCGTGTGCATTTTAGTATCTCTACATATGCTGATTATGTTGATTGTGATGTGGTACCTATGCAAGCATGTTCCTTATTACTTGGTAGACCATGGCAATTTGATAAAATTCTGTACACCATGGTAGAAACAATCAGTATACTCTTGTTCACAAGGATAAAATATTACTTTGCTTCCTATGACTCCTGATTCCATTTTGAAAGATGATATTAATAGAGCTAATAAAGCAAAACAGGAGAAAAATAAGAGTGAAAATCAGATTGTGGCAAAAGAATTTGAGCAACAAATGAAGCCTAATAATAAACCATCTAATGTTGCTTCTGAAATTAAACTGAAAAGTGCATGTTTATTTGCCACCAAATCTGATATTGATGAGCTAGATTCTAGCAAATCTGTTTGCTATGCTTTTGTGTGCAAAGAGGCATTATTTTCATTCGAGGACGTGCCTTCCTCTTTGCCCCTGCTGTCACTAACATTTTGCAGAGTTCGGCGTCTTTCCACAAGGCGTGCCACCGGATTACCACCTATTCGAGGGATTGAGCATCAAATTGACTTAATTCCCGGTGCATCACTACCCAACCGCGCACCATACCGTACCAATCCGGAGGAGACGAAGGAGATTATCGTCAAGTACAGGAGCTACTCGACAAAGGTTATATCTGCGAATCTCTTAGTCCTTGTGCTGTTCCTATTATACTAGTGCCTAAAAAGGATGGTACGTCGGCGTATGTGTGTTGATTGTAGAGGCATTAATAATATTACTATTCGTTATCGTCATCCTATTCCTAGGCTAGATGATATGCTTGATGAATTGAGTGGCTCTACAATATTCTCCAAAGTTGATTTGCGTAGTGGATACCATCAAATTCGTATGAAATTGGGAGATGAATGGAAAACAGCATTTAAAACTAAGTTTGGATTATATGAGTGGTTAGTCATGCCTTTTGGGTTAACTAATGCACCTAGTACTTTCATGAGATTAATGAACGAAGTTTTACGTGCTTTCATTGGACGATTTGTGGTAGTTTACTTTGATGATATACTGATTTATAGCAAATCTTTGGAAGAACATTTGGAACATTTACGTGCTGTTTTTAATGCTCTCGTGATGCATGTTTGTTTGGTAACCTTGGGAAGTGCACCTTTTGCATCGACCGAGTATCTTTTCTTGGCTATGTTGTTACTCCACAGGGAATTGAAGTTGATAAAGCCAAGATTAAAGCTATTGAGAGTTGGCCGCAGCCCAAAACGGTCACACAAGTGAGGAGTTTTCTTGGACTCGCTAGTTTCTATAGGCGTTTTGTGAGAGACTTTAGCACCATTGCTGCACCTCTCAATGAGCTTACAAAGAAGGATGTGCCTTTCGTTTGGGGTACCGCATGGAAGAAGCCTTCACGGTATTGAAAGATAAGTTGACACATGCTCCTTTACTCCAACTTCCCGACTTTAATAAGACTTTTGAGCTTGAATGTGATGCTAGTGGAATTGGATTAGGAGGTGTGTTATTACAAGATGGCAAACCTGTTGCATACTTTTACGAAAAATTGAGTGGGCCTAGTCTGAACTATTCTACTTATGACAAAGAATTATATGCTCTTGTTCGGACTTTAGAGACATGGCAACATTATTTATGGCCCAAAGAATTTGTTATACATTCGATCATGAATCTTTGAAACATATTAAAAGTCAAGCTAAACTGAATCATAGACATGCTAAATGGGTTGAATTCATTGAGACTTTCCCTTATGTCATTAAACACAAGAAGGGTAAAGAAAATGTTATTGCTGATGCTTTGTCTCGTCGATATACTATGCTTTCACAACTTGACTTCAAAATATTTGGTTTGGAGACCATCAAAGATCAATATGTGCATGATGCTGATTTTAAAGATGTAATGCAGAATTGTAAAGAGGGAAGAACATGGAACAAGTTCGTTATTAATGATGGTTTTGTGTTCGTGCTAACAAGCTATGCATTCCTGCTAGCTCTGTTAAGTCTTTTGTTGTTGCAGAGGCGCATGGAGGAGGATTAATGGGACACTTTGGCGTGAAGAAGACGGAGGATATACTTGCTACACATTTCTTTTGGCCAAAGATGAGACGGGATGTTGAGCGTTTGTAGCTCGCTGCACTACATGTCAAAAAGCTAAGTCACGACTCAATCCTCATGGTTTATATATGCCTTTGCTGTGCCTAGTGTTCCTTGGGAGGATATATCTATGGACTTTGTTTTAGGTTTACCTCGAACAAAGAAGGGAGGATAGCATATTTGTTGTCGTGGATAGATTCTCGAAAATGGCACACTTTATACCATGTCATAAAAGCGATGATCTTTTTAATGTTGCTGATTTGTTCTTTCGTGAAATTATTCGCTTGCATGGTGTGCCAAATACTATTGTTTCAGATCGTGATACTAAATTTCTTAGCCACTTTTGGAGATGTTTATGGGCTAAGTTGGGGACTAAACTGCTTTTTAGTACTACTTGTCACCCCCAAACTGATGGACAAACTGAAGTAGTCAATAGAACATTGTCTACTATGCTTAGGGCTGTTTTGAAGAATAATAAGAAAATGTGGGAAGAATGCTTACCTCATATTGAATTTGCTTATAATCGTTCATTGCATTCTACTACTAAGATGTGCCCTTTTGAAATTGTGTATGGCTTCTTTCCTCGTGCACCTATTGATTTGTTGCCTCTTCCATCTTGGAGAAGGTTAATTTTGATGCTAAAGAACGTGCTGAATTGATTTTAAAATGCATGAGTTAACTAAGGAAAACATTGAGCGTATGAATGCTAAATATAAACTTCTTTGGAGATAAGGGTAGAAAACATGTTGTCTTTGCACCGGAGATCTTGTTTGGTTACATTTGCGTGAGGATAGGTTTCCTAATTTGCAAATCAAAGCTAATGCCACGTCTTGATGGTCCATTTAAGGTGTTAGAGAAATAAATGATAATGCATATAAACTTGAGTTGCCCGCAGATTTTGGGGTTAGTCCCACTTTTAATATTGCAGATTTGAAGCCTTATTTGGGTGAGGAAGATGAGTTTCCGTCGAGGACGACTTCATTTCAAGAAGGGGAGGATGATGAGGACATCAATACCATTGTTACACCCACAGCCCCTGCTGCTATACATCTTGGACCAATTACTCGAGCTCACATGCGCCAATTGAATTATCGGTACTTTCGCTTCGGGTAACGATTCTAATGTTCATGAGAATATGATGCTGCCTAAATTGGATACATTTGTTTTGCTTACAAATGAAGGGCCTACCATGGACAAGAAAGATGAACCTTGGAGCAAGTTCAAGCATGGAGATGTTGGCATGCAAGGGGAACAAGAACGGAGTTACAAGTGATGATTCCAGGACTTTGAAGCCACCCTAATGAGTGCATGAGGCCTTGGACGAAATATACAAGATGCCACTTCATAATATTCGTCCATAGTCTATTCTAGGTGCTGCGTCACCTTATTATTGGGCCAGGCCCATGTAATTTCGAAATACTTAAGTATAGGCTGTTTTAGAGTCCGTATGTGTGGGAAACAAGAGTTAGGGTTGATTTGGACCCCTCCACCAAGGGCCACGAAATTCCCCCTCTTCCTCCATATATACAGCCCTTAGGGCCCGTTTAGACCTGGGGTTTTGTTTAGATTAAAAGTTCGCCATAGCTGCAACTTCGCGTGCCGTTTGTGTTCAACGACTGACAAAGCGTCACAGAACCCCACCTTGATCAATAAAGCTTTCATCTTATATTCGCAATATCCAGATTGCAATCTCAGTTTCTTGCTTGTTCTTCGTTTGCTCGCAGGAAACAGGCCCTCGTGGTCAGTTGATCGTGCTCCGCGTGGTCAATAACCCTCGGAAGTTGGTTTAGCGATTGCTAAGGCGCGACGTCTCGCGACGTTCAGTAGTCGGATCGTCAAGGTCGACTCCCACAGAAACGATAGCCACCATCTCATCGAAACATCGGGACACCTTTGCCTCTATCAATTGTGACATAGAAGAATCTGAGGATGATAAAATGAATAGATTTTTTGGTGGTTTGAACCATGATATCCGTACAAGATTTCACTATATTCCTCATTGCATTACGGTATGTATGTTCGCTTGTACCTTTGAGAGACAGATCAGGGAGGATGCATTGGGTGACTAAAACAACTACTATTCCAGTTCATGCTCACCACCGCGGTTGGTTCCTCCACCGTTGCACCTACTAGAGCAGCCCCACCTCGATTGTGAGTGCGACATCATCTCAAGTGTATGGTGCATTGTCAACGCCCGCACCTACATCAGCTCGTCTTTGCGACAAGGTAACAATAAAGGTATTAATGATATAACTTCACATGAGAATGATGCATCCCTAGTTAACTTGAGTGCATCATGTGTTGAGTTACACAGTGATTTGAGCACATCACCTATTTTAGGGAATCTTGATCTTTATCATGAATGCGTCATGTGATCAAACAACTGAAATACCAACAATTTTGAGTGCACCCATTGAATTAACTATTGATGCAAAAGAATTAATGTTTAATCATTTTGATATGACCTCTAATCTTGGTGATGATTCTGTGTCGAATGACTTATTGCATGTTTGCTTATTTAAGCATGTTGTAGCATGTAAATTTGATGCAAGTAATATTCATTCACCAATGTTGGGATGGTTTAATGATGAACATTGTCAATCTTTTGAAATGAATAAGAGCTTCACTTATATGTGCAAACTAAGTTGCAATATTTTCATGCCTTCTACTTCTTGTGATAATATTTTGGATTTAGATTTTATGAACTATGCAAGTTACTCATCTATTCATGTGTCATATGTGCAAAAATCAAGGGAAGTAAAAATGGATGACATATACATATACAACATGTACGCCTTGTCTCTTTTGTTAGCCACATTTCAGACTAAGCAACGCCGAGGACGTCTTTGTTTTCAAGAAGTGGAGGATGATGAGGACATGACTACCTTGGATACGACCAAAACTATTGCATACATGTATATTTGTGAGGTGATTTCTAATGCAAACTATGCAATAATTTATTTATGTCATCCAGGACAAAAATACTTCAGAAACTTTTATGCCATGTCTAATTGCAGGTGTATGGGACATTTGTACAATCCACATATGAAGATAAGGGAGAAAGAGGAATTTACTTGCTGTTCAAAAGTTCTCTCCGTCACTTTTGGCCCAAGAGAAGATAGAGTCCAAGTCTCTCACGTTACGGACTCAGATTCGGACTGCAGACATACGACTCAAAACATCAATAACTTTCTCATCCGAACTCCAAATTGGATGATTCTTTTTGTTGGAAAATAGATTTCGTGCACTTTCCAACCCAATTGGATTCACCTTCAAATTCATCTGGGCGTTGAATTATGGACGAAACAATCGATCTTTGCAGAGAATCCGAGTCAAACTACAAGTCCAATGGTGTTACGTCACCTCCACTTGGGCCCATTGGCCTTGTACGACCTAGGGTTAGTTTTAGGCTGCCTTGGGACGTCCTCCCACCTCCTTGGCCGCCACCCTTGCTCCTATATAAGTAGATCCATCTAGTAGCTTTTAAGCAGGATTTGTTTAGTTAAAGTTAGCCATTGCAACCGTGTGCGTTTATGTCCAACGACTGCACCAAGACCGCTTACGGATCCCCACATTTATCAATACTTCATCTATATTCGCAATATTCAGATTGCATTATCATATTCTTGCTTGTTCTTCGATTGCGTGCAGGAATAGACCTTCGTGGTCAGGCTGATTGTGCTTCCAGCATCGTCAGTAACCTCGGGAGATTGGTTTAGCGATTGCTAAGGCACAACGTCGTGCATGTTTGTAGTCGGATCGTCAAAGTCGGCTCCACCAAATTGATAGTTATCATCTCATCGAAAGATCGGGACACCTCGCCTCTATCACCATGGAGGCGCAAGATTTCCCTACAAAAGAGATTTGCAACATGTGAAGCATCGTCTATCTTGTTGCTAGGAATGAAATGTGCCATCTTAGAAAATCTATCCACAACAACAAACACGGAATCCTTTCCATTTTGAGTTCTAGGCAAACCAAGTATAAAATCCATGCTAATGTCTTCCCAAGGTTGATAGGGAATATGGAGACGCATGTAAAGACCATGAGATTGAGCTTTAGACTTAGCTTTGCGACATGTAGAGCATCGGTGGGTGAAGCATTGGACGTCGCGGAACATCTTGGGCCAAAAGTAGTTCTTGGAGAGCATGGTGAACGTCTTGTCGCGTCCAAAGTGTGCCATGAGTCAGCCTCCATGAGCCTCTTGCAAAAGGAGCAAACGAAGAGAAGACTCGGGAATGCATAGTTTGTTAGCTCTCATAAGATAACCATCCTTAATGTAATAGTGTTCCCAAGATGTATGCACCAAACATTTAGGATAAGGAGTCGCAAAAGATGAATCATTAGCATACAAGTCTTTTATGTGCTCAAAGCCAATAACATTCAACTCAAGTGTGGTGACAAGCGTGCATATGCGTGAAAGTGCATCGGCAACTACATTTTCCTTACCCTTAATGTACTTGATCACATATGGGAAAGATTCAATGAATTCACTCCATTTGGCATGACGCTAGTTCAACTTAGTTTGGCCTTTTAAGTACTTAAGTGTTTCATGATCGGTATGGATGACAAACTCATGAGGTCTAAGATAATGTTCTCAAGCTTGTAGCACACGCACTAATGCATACAATTCTTTATCATAGATGGGATAGTTAAGTTGAGAACCGGAGAATTTTTCACTAAAGTAAGAAATTGCTCGTTTTTCTTGCATCAAAACTCCGCCAATTTCGGTACCACTTGCACCACAATGAACCTCAAAAGTTTTCTCAAAATTGGGCAAAGCAAGAATTGGAGCATGAGTATGCAAAGACTTGAGATCATCAAAAGCGGTTTGCAAAGATCCCCAAACAAAAGGATTATTCTTCTTGCTCAAAGCATGCAAAGGAGCGGCAATAGTGCTAAAATCTTTCACAAAGCGACGATAAAAACCCGGAAGACCAAGAAAGCTACGTACTTGTTGCAAATTGGTGGGTTGGGGCCAAGTTTAGATTGCTTCAATTTTAGCTTCATCAACATGGACACCATGACCGTTGTCGATGAGTTGTTGTACTTGACGTTGAATGTCCTTAGTTTCTTCGGGGTTGACACGGTACGGAGCTTTGTTTGGAAGTGGCGCTCCAGGGATGAGGTTGATTCGGTGCTCAATGCCTCATAGAGGAGGTAGACCCGGAGGTAGCTCATCGAGGAAGACATCTTGGAATTCCTGCAAAAGAGATTGAAACACTAAAGGTAGCTCATGAGAGGTGTTAGTTTTTGGTGCTCCATCCTTGCACACAAGGACAAAGTGCATCACACTTGATGGGTTCTCACACACTTCTCTCATCTCACTTTTTGTGGCAAATAGGATTAGGTTTTTCTCTCTAGGCGAAGAGGTGCTCAAGTTTGGCTTGTGGCTCCCACTCACTTTTTGGTGGATCACTTTCTCACTCTTCTCTCCATGATGGGTGGCTTGCTTGTCGGCTATCACTTGACTAGGAGACATAGGTCGTAGCACATACTCCTTCCCTTTCATCTTGAGGCTATAGTGATTGGTACGCCCATTGTGGATGACACCGCGGTCGAATTGCCATGGTCGACCAAGAAGGAGGTGGCACACGGTCATTGGAACCACATCACACTCCAGAGTGTCCTCATATGCACCGATTTGGAAGGAGACTTGGACCGTATGCTCGATTCGTATAGTGCCGGAGTCACTTATCCATTGAACCTTGTAGGGGTGCGGGTGCTTCCTCTTGACCAATTGAAGCTTGGAGCAAAGTTCTTCACTTGCCAAGTTGTGGCAACTACCTCCATCGATGATGACCTTGACGGACCTTCCATTGATGTCGGCCTTTGTATGGAAGATGTGGCATCGTTGGTCTTCGTCTTGTTGATGTTGAAGAGTCAAGACCTTGGAGACAACAAGAGCGGGACTTGAATCTTCATCACAAAAGACTTGATCATCTTCGTCGTCGTTGTTCACTTGTCGGTGCATGGCCACTTGCTCAAGGGCTTCAATTTCTCCTTCACTCATGGAGTCATGGGTGTCGTCGTTGTTGAAGATCATGGTGCGCTTGTTTGTGCACTCAGAGGACTTGTGGCCTCGGCCGCCGCAAGTGAAACACTTGAAGGAGCTTGTCTTGACGGTCTCATCGGTCGGAGTAGAGGACGAAGCACGCGTCTTGAAGTTGCTTGAAGTAGGAGGAGGACGACTTGAACTTGTCGAAGTTTTCTTGTAGCTTGACTTGTCGCCGGTACTTAGTGAGGCCATAGTTGATGTAGGAGTTGCCGGAGTCGCAGGAGCTTGATAAGAGGAGTTGTAGGTCTTGGACGAGTACTTGGCGTATTTGAAGTCATCTTGGACTTGTCGCTCGGCCTTGGTCGCTTGATGAACTAGCTCGAGAAGGTTTGAGTATGGTTGGAAGTCGGCAATCCGCTTGATTGGATGGTTGAGGCCGTTCAAGAAGCGTGCCATTGTTTGCTCGTCGTCTTCCTTGACATTGGCTCGTATCATGGCAATCTCCATTTCATGGTAGTATTCTTCCACCGTCTTCATGCCTTGTTTGAGAAGTTGCAACTTCTTGAAAAGATCACGATTGTAGTGAGTAGGCACGAATCGAGCTCGCCTCTTGTACGTCGTCGCTCAATCACTTGTTCCCACCAAATGAGAACGTAGTCTTGGAACTCGAGTGATGCCATAGCGATCTTCTTCTCTTCATCGTAGTTGTGCAACCGGAAGATTTTGTCGACCTTCAATGCCCATGAGAGGTACTCTTCTGGGTCATTGCTTCCGTTGAACTTGGGCATGGTGAACTTTAGCTTGCCGTAGCGGACTTCTTTGTCGAAGTAGCGGTTTTGATGTCTCTCTTGTCGTGGAGGATGATCCTCAAATGCTCGTTCCTCGAGATGTCGCTCTTGGCGTGGAGGAAGTCCATGATCCAGTTGCTCTTGTTGAACTGGAGGTTGAGGAGGAGCTTGTCGAGCTTGTGGAGTAGCTTGAGGAACCTGACGTTGCACGCGTGGTTGGTAGTTCCTCTCGTGGATTTCTTCTCGAAGGGCTTCCTCTTGATTGCGCCGTTCGCGATTGCGGTTGGCGATGGCTCGACTTGATTCTTGAAGGGCACGTTGCGCCTCAAGAGCTTGCGCTTCTCGTTGTTGTATTTGAAGACGTTGAGCCTCAGCGTCTTGTTCTTCTTGGTGTAGTCGCGCTCGTTCTTCCTCTTGGCGCCGTAGTCGTTGTCGTTCTTGAGCTTGAGCAAAAGCGTCCTGGTTTGAACTCGGACGAGGAACTTGTTCATCGACTTGCTCGTGTGAATGCTTGGCGTGAAGTGGACGGTCTTGACGCGCTTCTCGATGAAGAGTGTTCGATGATGGTGTACCTGAGCCGGAGAAGGTGTCGTCGGAGTGTCGACTTGAGTGGCTCCGTCTTGAGTAGGAAGAAGTTGAAGGAGGCCGGTTGACCAACAACGAACGGATCTCGTCCATTCTTGCATCATTCTCTTGCTTGTGCGCGTCGAGCTTGTTGTCGAAGTAGTCTCGTGTATGTTGCTCGGAGAGTCGCAAGTCGGTGGCGAGGTTGTCGATGCGGTCGTTCATGGCTTGTTTCTCTTGATGTAGCGCCCGTTGTGCACCAAAGAGGTGGCTCTTGGTGACGAATGATGACATGTCGTCGTCTTGCTCGATGAAGAGTGGGTTGGTAGAGGTACTTGGCCCATCCATCATATGAAAGTGGTGGTGAGTAGGACAAATGAGAGAACAAAACCAAACTTACCTTTTCCAAAGATTGTGGATGCATCAAGTACGATCCAACGTGATGTTACAATAGGGGAATTGGTACCGGGAAATGTTTCTCACACCTACAAGTAAATGGTCTATGGAGGAGCTCGGTTAGTGATGTAGGGCGGAACCCAATGGTGACGATCTTTCACGTTTGGAGAGGATCCCTACGAGGAACACGAAGAACGAGCGGAAGAACACGAAGGAAATCACGGGGAAAACACAGGAGAATCACTCAAACCAACAAGATCAATCACACATGTGCTAGATCGATGAACACAAAGGGAGATACATGATTCAAGGTCAACAAAGGACGATATAAATGGTAGCCGTTCTTCTCCGTGAGGAGGTCTTGATGGGGGCCACCCAAGAGGGGGTCTTGAATCCAAGGTGGATCTTCTCCGAAGAGGGGCTGCGGTCTCTCTCGTGGAGTAGATCCGGTATGGATGAGCGAAGCTCTATCTAACAATGAGCTAAATCAACGCTAACCCTAGAAAGTTGGGGAAGAATGAGTATAAATAGTCTAGGGGCGAAGGGGTACAAGGGCTGCGGCCCAAACGAAGTCAACACACAGGCGTCGGACGTGCAGAAGGCGTCGGACGTCCGCGGGACGGTCCGGACGTCCGGACGGGATCGGGCGTCCGTAGAATCAGTTCTGTCGTGGCCGCGTCGGACGTACGGAGAGGGTCGGTCGTCCGGAGCTTCGTGACGGTCCGGACGTCCGGAAGTTGTCGTTCGTCCGTAGATTCGGTTCGTGCGTGCGTCGGTCGGACGTCCGGAGGCTTCATCGTCCGTAGTTTTGGTTCGGTGGCAAAGTGCGGACGTCCGAGAGTCCGATCGTCCGGGTCTGGGACTCGCGGACGTCCGGAAGCGTCGATCGTCCGGTGCTGTGCCTTCAGAGATCTCTTCTTCTTCTTCAATATGCTTGGAGTCCTTGCCATCTTGGCTCTCGCAAGTATTTGATCCTTGGCTCACCTCCATGTACCTGATTACACATAAAGTCTCCGAATGAGGTAGTAGCCATGTCTCTTGAGTAGGAAGAGGGAGTTCGGAGAGGAGCGAATTCACCTTATCTTCGATAGCTTTAGCTCGGGCTCGTGTCATGGGTACGAGTGGTGTTGGGGGAGATGTAGGCACGTCCATGGGGATGAGTGAGGGATGCTCCACATCATCTCCCCTCCCTTGGGAGAGATCCGACCTCTGATTAAAAGCTTCATCTCCATGGTAAGGTGCGAGGTCCTTGACATTGAAGATGTCGCTCACATTGTACTTGTCTCGAGGTAGGTCGATCTTGTAGGCGTTGTCGTTATAGTGTGCTAGCACCTTGAAAGGTCCATTGGCTCTAGGAAGTAGCTTGGACTTGCGTTCTTTGGGGAAGCGGTCCTTGCGAAGGTGTAGCCACACTAGATCACCAATGTTGAAGACCATGGGTTGCTTGTTGACGTTGAGCTTGGTCGATAGTCGTTGTACTTGGCGCTCGATGGTTTGTCTTGTATCCTCATGCATCTTCTTGATGTAGCTTGCCCGTGCACTCGCATCCATGTTGGTGCGCTCTTGTAGAGGAAGAGGTAGAATGTCCAATCGGGACAACGGGTTGAAGCCGTAGACGACCTCGAAGGGGGACTTGTCGGTAGTCGAATGTCTTGCACGGTTGTAGGCGTACTCGGCGATGGGTAGACATGCTTCCCACTCCTTGATGTTCTTCTTGATCAAGACACGAAGTAGAGTGGATAGTGTGCGGTTCGTCACCTCCGTTTGGCCGTCGGTTTGAGGATGGTATGCCGATGAGAACAAGAGCTTGATTCGAGCTTGGCGCATAGGGTCTTCAAAAGTAACTCAAGAACTTGGCGTCACGATCGGAGACGATTGTCTTTGGTACTCCATGGAGTCGCAAGATTTCCCTACAAAGAGATTTGCAACATGTGAAGCATCGTCTATCTTGTTGCAAGGAATGAAATGTGCCATCTTAGAAAATCTATCCACAACAACAAACACGGAATCCTTTCCATTTTGAGTTCTAGGCAAACCAAGTACAAAGTCCATGCTAATGTCTTCCCAAGGTTGATAAGGAATAGGAAGGGGCATGTAAAGACCGTGGGATTGAGCTTTAGACTTAGCTTTGCGGCATGTAGAGCAGCGGTTGGTGAAGCGTGAGACGTCGCGGAACATCTTGGGCCAAAAGTAGTTGTTGGAGAGCGTGGCGAATGTCTTGTCACGTCCAAAGTGACCGATGAGTCCGCCTCCATGAGCCTCTTGCAAAAGGAGCAAACGAAGAGAAGACTCGGGAATGCATAGCTTGTTAGCTCTCATAAGATAATCATCCTTGATGTAATATTGTTCCCAAGAAGTATGCGTCGAACACTTACCATAAGGAATAGCAAAAGATGGATCATTAGCATACAAGTGTTTGATGTGCTCAAACCCAATAACATTCAACTCAAGTTGAGTGACAAGCATGCATATGCGTGAAAGTGCATCGGCAACTACATTTTCCTTACCCTTAATGTACTTGATGACATATGGGAAAGATTCAATAAATTCACTCCATTTGGCATGACGCTTGTTCAACTTAGTTTGACCTTTGAGGTACTTAAGCGTTTCATGATCGGTATGGATGACAAATTCATGAGGTCTAAGGTAATGTTCCCAAACATGTAGCACACGCACTAAAGCATACAATTCTTTGTCATAGATGGGATAATTAAGTTGAGCAACGGAGAGTTTTCACTAAAATAAGCAATGGCTCGTTTTCTTGCATCAAAACTCCGCCAATTCGGTACCACTTGCATCACAATGAACCTCAAAAGTTTTGTCAAAATTGGGCAAAGCAAGAATCGGAGCATGAGTAAGCAAAGACTTGAGCTCATCAAAAGCGGTTGATTGCAAAGTTCCCCAAACAAGGGGAGTATTCTTCTTACTCAAGGCATGCAAAGGAGCGGCAATTGTGCTAAAATCTTTCACAAAGCGATGATAAAAACCCGCAAGACCAAGAAAGCTACGCACTTGTTGCAAATTGGTGGGTTGGGGCCAAGTTTTAATTGCTTCAATTTTAGATTCATCAACATGGACACCCTTTGAGGATACTACAAAACCCAAGAAAACCACTTTGTCAACACCAAATGCGCATTTTTTCATGTTTGCATTAAGACTTTCCTTGCGAAGGGTTTGCAAAACAGCCCTAACATGATTAAGATGTTCGTTCATGGTTTTGCTAACACAAGAATGTCGTCGAAGTAAACCACAACAAAGACTCCAATATAAGCACGAAGCACATGATGCATAAGACGTACGAAAGTACCGGGATCCTCCTATAGACCCATAGGCATCACTAACCACTCATATAAACCAAATTTGGTTTTGAAAGCAGTTTTCCATTCATCACCCTCTTGTATGCGGATTTGATAATTGCCACTTTTAAGGTCAATTTTTGAGAAAAAGTTGGCTCCACTAAGTTCATCAAGCATATCATCTAAGCGAGGAATGGGATGCCTATGGCGAACGGTAATAGCATTTATAGGTCTACAATCGGAACACAAGCGGAAACTTCCATCAGGCTTAGGCACAAGTATAACGGGAACGGCACAAGGGCTTAGGCTTTCACGTACATGACCGTTGTCGATGAGTTGTTGTACTTGCCGTTGAATCTCCCTGGTTTTTCAGGATTGACTCGGTATGGAGATTTGTTTGGTAGAGGTGCTCCGGGGATGAGGTCGATTCGATGCTCAATGCCTCGAAGAGGAGGTAGACCCGGAGGTAGCTCATCGGGGAAAATATCTTGGAATTCCTGCAAAAGAGATTTAAACACTAAAGGTAGCTCATGAGAGGTGTTAGTTGTTGGGTCTCCATCCATGCACACAAGGACAAAGTGCATCACACTAGATGGGTTCTCAAACACTTCTCTCATCTCACTTTTGGTGGCAAATAGGATGAGGTTTTTCTCTCTAGGCGAAGAGGCGCTCAAGTTTGGCTTGTGGCTCTCACTCACTTTTTGGTGGATCACTTTCTCACTCTTGTCTCTATGATGGGTGGCTTGCTTTTCGGCTATCACTTGAGTAGGAGATATAGGTCGTAGCACATATTCCTTCCCTTTCATCTTGAAGCTATAGTGATTGGTGTGCCCATTGTGGATGACACCACGGTCGAATTGCCATGGTCGACCTAGAAGTAGGTGGCAAACGGTCATTGGGACCACATCACACTCCAACGTGTCTTCATAAGCACCAATTTTGAAGGAGACTTGGACCGTATGCTTGACTCGTATAGTGCCGGAGTCACTTAGCCATTGAACCTTGTAGGGGTGCTGGTGCTTCCTCTTGACCAATTGAAGTTTGGAACATAGTTCTTCACTTGCCAAGTTGTGGCAACTACCTCCATCAATGATGACCTTGACGGATCTTCCGTTGATGCCGGCTTTTGTGTGGAAGATGTGGCATCTTTGGTCGTCTTCTTGTTGATGTTAAAGAGTCAAGACCTTAGAGACAACGAGAGCGGGGCTTAAATCCTCATCGCAAAAGACTTGATCATCTTCATCTTCGTTCCCTCGCCGGTGCATGGCCACTTGCTCAAGGGCTTCCCTCTCCTCATCACTCATTAAGTCATATGTGCCATCGTCGTTGAGGATCATGGTGCGCTTGTTGGTGCATTCGTAGGACTTGTGGCCTCGGCCGCCGCAAGTAAAACACTCGAAGGAGCTTGTTTTGATGGTCTCATCGGTCGGAGTAGATGATGAAGCACGCGGCTTGAGTTTGCTTGTAGTAGGAGGAGGACGACTTGAACTTGTCGAATTTCTCTTGTAACTCGACTTGTCGTCGTTGTTTGTAGAAGGTTTGGTTGATGTAGATGTTGGAGGAAGTGTTGAAGCTTGGTTGTTGGAGAAGCCGTAGGTCTTGGATGAGTACTTGGCGTACTTGAAGTCATCTTGCACTTGACGTTCCGCCTTTGTAGCTTAATGTACGAGCTCAATGAGGGTGGAGTATGGTTGGAAGTTGGCGATCTTCTAGATGGGATGATTGAGTCCATTCAAGGAACATGCCATAGTTTGCTCATCATCTTCCTTGACATTGGCTCGAATCATGGCTATCTCCATTTCCTTGTAGTATTCTTCAACACTCTTTGTTCCTTGCTTGAGGAGTTGGAGTTTCTTGAAGAGGTCGCGGTTGTAGTAGGTTGGCACAAAACGTGCTCGCATGACATCCTTCATTTGAACCCAAGTGGTGATTGGAGGTTCACCTCTTGCTTGTCGTTACTCAATGATTTGTTCCCACCATATGAGCACATAGTCTTGGAACTCAAGTGATGCCATAGCGATTTTCTTCGCTTCATCGTAGTTGTGCAACCGGAAGATTTTGTCAACCTTCAATGCCCATGAGAGGTAGTCTTCGGGGTCATTGCTTCCATTGAACTTGGGCATGTTGAATTTTAACTTTCCATAGCATTGCTCTTCATTGTGTTGTTGGCGATGTTGATGATGACGCCCTTGACGTGGATTGCAATCGTCTTCATGTTACTCTTGGCGTGGAGGAAGACCATGATGAACTTGCTCTTGTTGAACTTGAGGTTGAGGTGGAGCTTGACGAGCTTGTGGAGGAGCTTGAGGAACTTGACGTTGTCCATGAGGTTGGTAGTTCCTCTCTTGGATTTCTTCTCGAAGGGCTTCCTCTTGGTTGCGCCGTTCGCGATTGCGGTTGGCGAAGGCTCGACTTGATTCTCGAAGGGCACGTTGCGCCTCAAGAGCTTGCGCTTCACGTTGTTGTTGTTGAAGACATTGAGCCTTGGCGTCTTGTTCGT
Source organism: Aegilops longissima (assembly GCA_021605205.1). Lineage (NCBI taxonomy): Eukaryota > Viridiplantae > Streptophyta > Magnoliopsida > Poales > Poaceae > Aegilops > Aegilops longissima. The sequence goes on from CM038679.1 coordinate 260,606,998, forward strand.
CTTGTTGTAGACGCGCTCGTTCTTCCTCTTGGCGCCGTAGTCGTTGTCGTTCTTGAGCTTGAGCAAAAGCGTCTTGGTTTGATTGAGGACGAGGGACTTGCTCATCGACTTGCTCTTGTGAATGCTTGTCATGTAGCGGGTTGCGAGATGCATGACGGTCTTGACGTGCGGTACGACGAAGAGTGTTCGAAGTAGGTGTACTTGAGTCGTAGAAGGTGTCGTCGGATTGTCGACTCGAGCGGCTCCGTTTTGAGGATGAAGATGTGGAATGGTGTCGGTTTCTCATCAAGGCGCGTATCTCGTCCATTCTTGCATCATTCTCTTGCTTGTGAGCGTCGAATTTGTTGTCAAAGTAGTCTCTTGTACATTGCTCGGAGAGTCGCAAGTCGGTGGCGAGGTTGTCGATGCGGTCGCTCATTGCTTGTTGTTCTTGGTGCAACGCTCGTTGTGCACCAAAGAGGTGGTTCTTGGTGACGTATGATGACATGTCGTCGTCTTGTTCGATAAAGAGTGGGTTGGTAGAAGTACTTGGCCTATCCATCATTCCAAGAAAAAATGTGAGTGGTAAAAGGAGAAGAACTTATACCAATGTACCTTTGACCGATGTTGATGATGAATCAAGTTCACTCAAATGCGGACAATGAAATAGCACTATTGGTACCAATCCTTGTCGGTTCTCACACCTACACAAATAAAAGCTTATGGTGGAGCTTGGTGAGGATGGTGGCACAAAATTTGATGCAATTGTAAGTGAGCGTCAATAATGTTGGAAAAGGTACACAAATTTGCAAATGCAACAAGTAGACCAAGCAACTAGTGGTACACGGAAACACACACGCAAATAGATAAGTGGGATTGTGCAAACCAAAAGTGAGCCAAAATGTGGATTCCACAAAAATGCTCTTGTTGCACAATACTAGAGAGACGCTAGCACGATTGCACAATAGGCAGATACGGAACTTGTGCACAACCTATGATGCAAAAATGCAACTATCTCTATCCCACGTATGCTATATGTATGGTATTTTGGTGCTATGATCCAAGATGATCCAATATGACAATCTTAATGTAGTATGATGCTATGGTTCTTGCTCATAAGCTCTTTGCTTATCTTTCCTCTTTGCTTAAAAGCTTGGGTGGCTCTTTCACTTTTGAGCTCTTTTCTCATGCAAAACTTCACGAACCAAGATAGCAATTGTGTATGCTATGACAACTTTGTGACACACAAATGGACCCCAAAATATGCACCACGGTGGTATGTTATGTATGCTATGGAGTATGATCACTAATGTGCACAAGTCACGTTGCCTGCAATACTCAACGGCTAGTCTCGATGGGTAAGCTATGCAAAAGTAGGGACAATGTGGGTATCAATGCAAATGCTATGTTTGACAAAGATGTCGTCGAAGTTACCGTCCTTGGCGATGATGAGACCCTTACGAAGTTGAGCTATGGTGATGATGAAATCGAACCGCACCTAGATAGCCGAAACAAAAGAGGATACGGAAGCCACAACTCAAAATCTCAAGGACCAGAATGTGGTAAAATCGTCGTAGGATGTATTAGGGAGGATGGTGGTGTATGTGGTTTTGGAAGATGTGGTGGAAGGTGGGGCTGAGATGGTGGCGAACTGACAAAGTTTAGGTTCGTCAGGGTTTTACGGACGTCCGGGCATTTACGGTCGTCCGCACCTCGTCGGACGTCCGACCGTTTCCGGTCGTTCGGAGACTGTGCAAAAATCGGGCTCGGGAAGAACTGCGAGATTTCGGGGAAGAAGGAAATTGTGAGGTCGAAATCGAGTGATTTGGTGGATGGAAAAGGGTGGGGAGGGTGGGGAAAGCTAGATCCACACGTAGCAACTCAAATCCATGGACCAAATCCAACAAAATCTCAACTCACAAACAAATCACAAAAAAAATTTGGGGCTATTTTTGTTGGGGAATTTTCGGAATTAGGACGAAAACAACAAAATCAAGCTAGAAAAAGAGGGGTAGGGGCTCCAAAACGTGATCAACGTGGCTCATGATACCAAGATGATGTAGGGCGGAACCCTATGGTGACGATCTTTCACGTTTGGAGACGATCCCTACGAGGAACACGAAGAACGAGCGGAAGAACACGAGGGAAATCACGGGGAAAACACAAGAGAATCACTCAAACCAACAAGATCAATCACACATGTGCTAGATCGATGAACACAAAGGGAGATACATGATTCAAGGTCAACAAAGGACGATACAAACGGTAGCCGTTCTTCTCCGTGAGGAGGTCTTGATGGGGGCCACCCAAGAGGGGGTCTTGAATCCAAGGTGGATCTTCTCCGAAGAGGGGCCGCGGTCTCTCTCGTGGAGTAGATCCGGTATGGATGAGCGAAGCTCTATCTAACAATGAGCTAAATCAACGGTAACCCTAGAAAGTTGGGGAAGAAGGAGTATAAATAGTCTAGGGGGCGAAGGGGTACAAGGGCTGCGGCCCAAACGAAGTCAACACACAGGCGTCGGACGTCCGGAAGGCGTCGGACGTCCGGAGGCTCGGGACGGTCCGGACGTCCGGACGGGCTCGGGCGTCCGTAGAATCAGTTCTGTCGTGGCCGCGTCGGACGTCCGGAGAGGGTCGGTCGTCCGGAGCTTCGTGACGGTCCGGACGTCCGGAAGTTGTCGGTCGTCCGTAGATTCGATTCAAGGCGTCGCCGGTCGGACGTCCGAGGCGTCGGTCGTCCGTAGTTTTGGTTCGGGTGGCAAAGTGCTGGATGTCCGGGAGTCCGGCCGTCCGGTCTTAGGACTCGCCGGACGTCCGGAAGGCGTCGGTCGTCCGGTGCTCATGCCTTCAGCATCTCTTCTTCTTCTTCAATATGCTTGGAGTCCTCGCCGTCTTGGCTCTCGCAAGTAGTTGATCCTTGGCTCACCTCCATGTACCTGATTACACATAGAGTCTCCGAATGAGGTAGTAGCCATGTCTCGTGAGTAGGAAGAGGGAGTTCGGAGAGGAGCGAATTCACCTTATCTTCGATAGCCTTAACTCGGGCTCGTGTCATGGGTCCGAGTGGTGTTGAGGGAGATGTAGGCACGTCCATGGGGATGAGTGAGGGATGCTCCGCATCAGTTAGGATGGTGGCAAAAATTTCAAGCAAATGTTAGTCAAGATATCGATAAAGTTGGGAAGATTCACAAATGGCAAGTAATACAAATAGATCAAACCCAATGATATCACTAGGAACACACACACGAAAGATAAATGGGATCCGCACAACGAAGGGGTGAGCTCAAATGTGCAACCACAGAAAATGCTCTTGTTGTGCGAATACTAGAGAGATGCTAGCTCGATTGCACTAATGGGTTAGATACGCTAGTGCACCAACCAAATAGAGAAACCGCTCGTCTCACTATCCCAAGTATGCTTATGTATGTAATGACCAAGATGATGCACGTATGCTAAGAGGCTCGATGCGATTGCTTATAAGCTCTTTGCTTGTCTTCTCTTTTGCTTAAAAGCTTTTTTTTCTGACTATGCCACGAAGCTTGATATGCGAGCCACACAATGAGGTAACAGGTAGTAAATGCACGGAATGGACGGAACACTAAATGGTGCACTAAGGCGTGGCCCGACAATACTCAACAAGCTAGTCTCGATGGGTAAGCTACGCAAAAGGGCTCGAAGCTATCAAGTTAATGGCAAGGTGTACAAGGTGTCGTCGAGGTTACCGTCCTTGCTTGCGGTGGTGGTGGAGATGTGTTGTCCGAGTCGATGATTGCTTGGCGGTGATGATGATGTCCCAAATGCGCCTAAGTAGCCGAAACACCTTAGGACACAAGAGAAACCACAGTCCGAAACTCAAAAAAACACGTGGAGTGGTGCGGAAGGACACAAGAGTGGTGGGGAAACTGAAAAGATGAAAAACAGAAACTGGCCGAACCAGCCTGGATAGCCCGTGCGCACGGGGTAAGTGAGGCCCGTGTGCACAGTGTCTCGAGGGCCCATGTGCACGTGGTGTTCTGGGAGCGTAAGAACAGCTCGGGATCCGGAGGTATTTTCAAACTTGAGGTCAAATTCGTGGGTTTGGTGGGTGGGGAAGATGGTGGGGGTAGATCCACTTGCCAAACACCAAATTCGTGGAACAAAACAACCAAATCTCACAAGATCAAACAAATTGCAAGAAAAATTTTGGGGCTATTTTTGGTGGGGATTATCGGATTAGGACGAAAAACAACGAAATCAAGCAAGAGAGTGGAAGGTAGGGACTCCAAGATGTGAATCAACGTGGCTCATGATACCAAGATGATGTAGGGTAGAACCCTAGGAGGGATCTTTTCACACTTGGAGGGGGAAAAGGAGAGAAACAACAAGAACACAACAAGAACACAACAAGAACACAAAGAGGAAATCACTCCAACAATTCCCGATTACACATCCACTAGAGTAACAACACAAGATCCACAAGTCACAAACACAATCAAAGGAAAGATACAATGGCAAAATTCATCCCAAATCCAAAGGAGATGGGGTCTTGGAGATAGTCTACTCCTTGAGGAGGTCTTGAAATCCACAAGGATTCTTCCCTAGGGGGTCTTGATTCCACAAGGGAAGGTAGAAAGGAGCAAAGCTCACAAATATCTCATCTAATACTTTGCTAACCCTAAACAAGGTCTTCGGTACGGAATATATAGCCTAGGGGTCGAAGGAGACGAAGTGGAGTCGAATAAGCCATCTCAGCCGGCCATCCTGGGAGGCCCGTGCGCACGCGGTAAGTTGGGCCCGTGCGCACGGGGGCCCCGTGCGCATGGTACAAGCCCGTGCGCATGGGGTGCTCCAGCGCCAACTCCCTGAGTAGCCCGTGGGCACGGGGTCTCGGGGCCCGTCTTGCGCACGGGGCGCTGAGCTTCCTATCATTCTTGTAGCCCTTCTTCTTGGTTCGCGTGGCCTCGGGGTGGTCCTCCCTCTCCTTGGTGATGCTCCTTAGTGTCTTGGTGATGTTCCTCTTCATACCTCGGTTTCCAAAGCACGTGCTCTTGCTCTTGTGATCGGTCCACGTGGGGCTTGATGTGTTGGTGTAGAGTCCATGGGGATGATGGAAGGATGCTCGGCATCACTAAGCCACGAAGGGGCAAGTGGGAGAGGGATACAAGGCCAATGGCCCGTGGCTGCACACAGGCAGGGCGGTAGTACCGGACACATGAGCGGTAGTACCGCTTGGAGGGTCTGAGCGGTAGTACCGCTTGCTTTGGGCGGTAGTACCGCCCTTTCTGGACTACGCAGGTCCTTCTTCTTCCATCTTCGCTTCCAGGCTTCCCTCGCGGATGGTGTAGTGGTTCCTTGGCGCTTGCACTCCTCCTCGACATCTGTGAAGCTCCAACAATACCTATGCATGCACATGGGAGAAGTGTCAAGTAGTATACCATCCTCGAAGGGGTCAAGTGAACACGTGTAAAGGAGAAGATTCGCCTTTATGTATGAGAAGTAGAGGTCGCACGTGTCACTTGCCAAACGGACTCTTGAGATGGTGATGACCGTAGGATACTCCGCATCAGTGTTCCTTGTATCTTCATGCATCTTCTTGAGGAAGTTGACTCGGGCACTCGCGTCCATGTTTGTGCGCTCTTGTAGCGGTAGAGGTAGAATGTCAAATGGTGACAATCGATTGAAGCCGTAGACGACCTCGAAGGGGGACCTGCCGGTAGTCGAATGTCTTGCACAGTTGTAGGCATACTCGGCGATAGGTAGGCACTCCTCCCACTCCTTGATGTTCTTCCTTATCAACACGCGTAGTAGAGTGGAGAGCGTGCGGTTCGTCACCTCCGTTTGGCCGTCAATTTGTGAATGGTATGCCGAAGAGAACAAAAGCTTGATTCCGAGCTTGGCGCACAAGGTCTTCCAAAAGTAACTCAAGAACTTGACGTCGCGGTCCGAGAGAATCGTCTTTGGCACTCCATGAAGGCGCAATATTTCCCTACAAAACAAATTTGCAACATGTGAAGCATCGTCTATCTTGTTGCAAGGAATGAAATGAGCCATTTTGGAGAATCGGTCCACAACAACAAAAACGAAATCCTTGACATTTCTAGTTCTAGGCAAACCAAGCACAAAATCCATTCTAATATCTTCCCATGGTTGATATGGAATTGAAAGTGGCATGTAAAGGCCATGAGATTGGGCTTTAGACTTAGCTTTGCGACATGTAGGGCATCGGTTGGTGAAGCGATAGACATCGCGAAACATCTTGGGCCAAAAGTAGTTCTTGGAGAGCGTAGAAAAGGTCTTGTTGCATCCAAAGTGTCCCATGAGTCCGCCTCCATGAGATTCCTGCAAAAGCAACAAGCGAAGAGAGGACTCAGGGATGCAAAGTTTGTTAGCTCTCATAAGATATCCATCTTTGATGTAGTATCGATCCCAAGAAGTATGCGTAAAACACTTGACATAAGGAATAGCAAATGTAGGATCATGCTCATACAAGTCTTTTATGTGCTCAAAACCAATGACATTCAATTCAAGTTGAGTAACAAGCGTGCATATACGGGAAAGTGCATCCGCCACAACATTTTCCTTACCTTTAATATACTTGATGACATAAGGAAAGGACTCAATAAATTCACTCCACTTAGCATGACGCTTGTTCAACTTAGTTTGACCCTTAAGATATTTAAGCGTTGCATGATCGGTGTGGATGATGAACTCATGAGGACGGAGGTAATGTTCCCATTCACGCAAGACTCGCACTAAAGTATATAGTTCTTTGTCATAGATGGGTTAATTGAGTTGCGCTCCGGAGAGTTTCTCACTAAAGTATGCAATGGGGCGCTTCTCTTGCGTTAACACACCTCCTATGCCATTACCACTAGCATCGCAATGAATTTCAAAAGGTTTGTCAAAGTTGGGTAATGCAAGCTAGGGAGCATGAGTAAGAAAATTCTTAACCTCATTGAAAGTGATATCTTGGGATGTTCCCCAAACAAACGGTGCATTTTTCTTACTCAAAGCATGCAAAGGTGAAGCAATGGTGCTAAAATCCTTCACAAATCGACGGTAGAAACCGGCTAAACCAAGAAAACTACGCACTTGTTGCAAATTTGTTGGTTGGGGCCAAGTTTTAATAGCATTGATCTTAGATTCACCAACATGAACACCCTTATAAGATACTACGAAAGCCAAGAAAACAAGCTTATCAACACCAAAGAGGCATTTTTCCATATTAGCATAAAGTTGCTCTTTTCGAAGAGTTTGTAGCACGGTGCAAAGGTGGGTGACATGCTCTTTGAGAGATTTGCTAAACACAAGGATATCATCAAAGTAGACAACAACAAATTCACCAATGTAAAGGCGAAACACATAATGCATAAGACGCATGAAAGTACCAGGTGCTTCCGATAAACCCATAGGCATGACTAACCACTCATATAGACCAAACTTTGTTTTGAAAGCGGTTTTCCATTCATCACCCTCTTGTATGCAGATTTGATAGTAACCACTTTTAAGATCGATTTTGGAAAAGATAGTGGCACCGCTAAGTTCATCAAGCATATCATCAAGGCGTGGAATGGGGTACCTATATCGAATGGTGATAGCATTGATAGGTCTACAATCGGAACACATGCGAAAGCTACTGTCTCGTTTTGGCAGAAGAATGACCGGTACGGCACAAGGACTCAAACTTTCACGCACATGTCAATGGTCTATGAGATGCTTTACTTGCCTTTGTATTTCTTTGGTTTCTTCAGGGTTGACGCGGTAGGGAGCTTTGTTAGGTAGAGGTGCTCCAGGGATGAGGTCAATTTGGTGCTCAATGCCTCGTAGTGGAGGTAGACCCGGAGGTAGCTCATGGGGGAAAACATCTTGGAATTCCTGCAATAAAGAAGATAACACTAGAGGAAGATCGTGAGAGGTGTTAGATTTTGATGCCTCGTCCTTGCACAATAGGACATAGTGTAGGACACTTGATGGGTTCTCGCACACTTCTCTCATCTCACGTTTGGTGGCAAAGAGAACTAAGTTTTTCTTGTCACTCATCGTGGAGGCACTCAATTTGGGCTTGTGGCACTCACTCTCTTTTTGGTGGTTCGCTCTCTCACTATTCTGTCCACGATAGGTGTTTTGTTTGTCGGCGAGCACTTGACTTGGAGACATAGGACGTAGCAGAAACTCCTTCCCTTTCATCTTGAAACTATAGTGATTTGTACGCCCATTGCGGATGACACCAAGATCATCAAGTTCTGCAAGGTTCAGTGGAGTCACCACACCGAGGAGGAAGCCACTTGGGAACGAGAGGAAGATCTTAGACAAGACCATCCACACCTTTTTGCTGGCCAACCCGAATCTCGAGGACGAGATTCATCTTAAGGGGGGTAGGTTTGTAACATCCCAATTTTAATTAAATTTGGATGTTAATAGAATCATTCAATGCATATCATATTTCTTTGCATTTTGGAGTTTTTTAAAATATTCAAATAATATTTTTCCACTCGAGAAAAACAAAGGAGAGGGGATAAGATGACTTCCTCAAAATATAAAAGAGTGGGAAATTTTATTATGAATATTATTTGAAGTTTTGGAGTTTATTGGTATTTGGTTTTTTGCAAAAAGTGCATTAATTGCATTAGGAAAATATTTTAAAAATGTTTTGTGCTTAAGTTAATGTTCATTAGGTTCTAAATATTGTATAGTTATTTTAGAAATTATTGTGGTATTTTTATTAATTCTTTTGAATTGTTTAGGGCCCCTTTAGTCTTCGTTTAAAAAACGCACGCACTCACCGCAGCCTGGACCGAAACTGGGTTCGGCCCAGGAGCGCCCCAACCCGCCCAGCTGGCCATTTCGGCCCAAGGCCGCCCGCACGCCCGAAACCTCCCGCACCGGTCGACCGCTGCGCGCCCGCCCTCGCTCGCTACCGCCGCCATCGATGGTGGGCCCGCTCCACCTCATCTCCCCAACCTCCCGCTTGCCCGCTCGGATGAGCTCGCCAGGCGCCTCCAGAACCGCCGGCGAAGCCCTCGCGGATAACGCTTATCCGCTGCACCGAGCCCTCCGCCCTCGCCTATATAAAGGCCAGACCCCTCTTCCATCCTCGCCGTCCCGCTTCTTCCCACGCCGCTCCTACCGCCCTTGATCGCCGCTTGATCTCGCCGGCGAACGGACCTCGCCGAGCATTCGCTGCCAGTAAACCACCCCAAGCCCTTGTTCCTCGTCAATCGTACCGACGTGATCTTGCGCATCTTTTTGACACCTTTTCCTCGCCTAGGCCCCGCCGGAGACGACGCCCGACCTCGCCAGAGCCCGCGGAGCGCCGCCGCCTTCGCCTCGCCGACCCGGCGTCCCCGAGGAGCCCAGCGCCACCTTCGCGACGCCCTCGACGCGCCGCACCTCCCTGTCTTCTTCCCCGACGCCGAGGACCGCCGTAGCCGCCGCCCCCTCCGTCACCGACGTCATGTCGCCGTCTTCATCGTCGCCGGCCACCACCACCACTTACTGTGAGCCACCACCCCACCCTCGCCCATTCGATCTGATGAGGACATCAATACCATTGTTACACCCACAGCCCCTACTGCTACATATACTGGACCAATTACTAGAGCTCGCGCACGCCAATTAAATTGTCAGGTACTTTCGTTTCTTGGTAATGATTCTAATGTTCATGAGAATATGATGCTGCCTAAATTTGATACATTTGTTTTGCTTACAAATGAAGGCCCTAGCTTGGAGAAGGATGGACATTGGAGCAAGAACAAGCATGGAGATAATGCCATGCGCAAGGGGAACAAGAACGGAGTTACAAGTGATGATTTCAGGACTTTGAAGCCACCATAATGGGTGCATGAAGCCTTGGACGAAATATACAAGATGCTACTTCATAAATGTCGTCCCGAGGCTATTCTAGGTGCTGCGTCACCTTATTAGTGGGCCAGGCCCATGTAATTTCGAAATACTTAAGTATAGGCTGTTTTAGAGTCCGTATGTGTGGGGAAACAAGAGTTAGGGTTGATTTGGACCCCTCCACCAAGGGCCACGAAATTCCCCCTCTTCCTCCATATATACAGCCCTTAGGGCACCGTTTAGACCTTGGGTTTTGTTTAGATTAAAAGTTCGCCATAGCTGCAATTTCGCGTGCCGTTTGTGTTCAACGACTGCACAAAGGCGTCCACAGAACCCCACCTTGATCAATAAAGCTTTCATCTTATATTCGCAATATCCAGATTGCAATCTCAGTTTCTTGCTTGTTCTTCGTTTGCTCGCAGGAAATGACCCTCGTGGTCGTTGATTGTGCTCCGGCGTGGTCAATAACCTCTCGGAGTTGGTTTAGCGATTGCTAAGGCGCGACGTCCTCGCACGTTCGTAGTCGGATCGTCAAAGTCGACTTCCTCCAAAGCGAAAACCAACATCTCATCGAAAGACGGGACACCTTTGCCTCTATCACGATCTAGCATGGACGGCCCAGATTAGATTAGGTTCGTTTTTTTTTATTTTGCGAAGAGGTACGCGGTTAACCGCGGTTCCCTTAGACCGTGCGGTTTATTTAAACCGAGCGTCGGTTTTTCTTTAGTTAGCCACGAGCCGCCACGTGGCCAGGGACTTGGATTAGTCCCTGAGCTTAGATTAGTCCCTGAGCTTAGTCCCTTTTCTTCACTGTTTAGCCCCTTTTATCACAGATTAGTCCCTGAGCTTAGATTAGCCATAACTTTTTAACCGTAGATCCAAACTCGATGAAACCAGCGGCAAATTCTTCGTATTGTTTAGATCTATCCAAAGGTATCCTTTTGCAAACTTTTGTCGATTCAAATTTGAATTTATTCAGATTTGAATTCAAACTTCAAATGGCCATATCTCTCAAACCGTAGCTCCGATTAAGTTGATTCTTTTTGCACTTTGTCACAGTAGACAAACCCTATCACCTGGAACTTTGTCACAATAATTTTCACACAGTAGAATCTGCCTGTTAATATTTTACTAGTATGCACTATAGTTCACATCACTTCTTGAACCATGTGCCTATGTTGTTTTGCACCTAGAAAATTTTCATGCTAGTTAAGTGTGATGTTTTTTCATTTGGTTTTTTTCCGAGACTTTTACTTTGCATGTTCTTTCTGGTTCTCTAGAATGTTTGCTTATGTTTGTTTATCTTCTTTGCGGTAGATTGCCCGGAGTGCGAAGCAGAATATTATCAGTCTTTAGAATTCAACCAGCAGTACCAAGGCAAGTTGCATCTTGATCATATTTCATTACCTATGTTTTTATTATGCACGTAGTTCTTTGCAGTAGGACTGCATGATAGAAATTGATGCCGCATGACTATGCTTTTCACCCAGTAGTTCATTGAGGTAGGTCTGAACCTTATAACATTGTCGCCATCGTTTTACATTATGTTGCTTCGCTAAGTAGACGTGGATTGGGGAGTGATCATTGTAAAGTATGAGTGACAATGTAGTAAATAGGACCTAAGATAACTAATGAACTACCTGGGCGGAAACTTGTTGGAATGGTGGCGAAATGCGATGGGGCACGCATGGGAAATCCATGGTGGTGCACCACTAGTGGACCGTCCTTCAGCTCAAAGAGATCAATCGTATTCTCATGTCTAGAAGCTTACGTGTGCAGCCACAAGCCAATATGGGCTCTGGCTTAGTTGAGCAGTTAGTGTGACCCCTTCCGGGATGGGCTAGCAGATGTAGAGTGATGTAGGTGTACCGGCCTATCCGTGGGTTAAGGGGGAACATTTTCGAAAGACTATGTCTCGATCTTCCGATCATGGAGGTGGTCGAGTCTTGTGGGGAAAAGTGCGCAAACCTCTGCAGAGTGTTAAAACCTAATCAATTAGCCGTGTCCCCCGTTACGGACAAGTTGAGCATCTAGTAGTGAAAATGCCGGGAGATCTCCTCACCTTTAATTAAACAGTTGGGATTCAAATGAAACTTGGGAACGGATGGAGTTGGGTTTTTCCAACTCATCCTATGCAAATGGGTAGTAGTAGAATAACATCTTTTCTAATAGGGAAAAACTAGCTTCATGCAAAAACTAAACTTAGAGCTTTCCACCAGCCAAATTGCATGTACAATTAGGTTCTTTACACTTATGATGTGACTTGCCAGTACATTCAATGTACTGACCTATATGGCTGCAACTTATCACGTTGCAGATATATCCGACGAAGATTAAGGTGCGATAGGTCGATGTTCTACACTCAACCTTGCTCGTGGAGTTGGACTCATTTACTATTTTGCTTCCGCAGATTTGTTTATTGGCTCTATGCCCTATTTTGTAATAAATGTATTGCTCTGGATTATCGATGTAATAAAGAGATGTGTGTTATTTCTGTTATTTCATCGAGTCTCGTGTGCTAGCAAGTCGATCCAGGACTAGCACGGTAAGCACAGAGACTTTGACTCTTACCGAGTCGGGTCGCTACAAGATGGTATCGAGCACAGGTTGATCAGAGGACGCGACCCTAGAAAATGGAAAGGCCATAGGATAAAAACTTTATTTTCACTTTCCCTATATATCCTTTGGTCTCATCGCCTTTACTTCAGACTAATTTCTTCCCTCTTTCAAAATGTAGATGTCGTCCGCCATTGTCGAGTTCGAGCAGCCCGATGAGACCATGCCCTTTGGACGGCAGTGATGAAGATCGTGAAGCACCAAGATTGGGCTTCCCACCTTCTATCGGAACCTTCACCGCCACCTTGCCCGAGGAGACACGTTGGAGGATCGATGCCCATATCCCCGGACGCATCCTCGAAAACCGCACTAAGCCCATTGATTTCCATGTGGATCTGCAACATGGGGCTTGGGCAGGGCATCGCTGCTCACATTGCTCTCGGACGCATTCGGGAGGAGTATGACGAAGACCTCAAGAGGACCTCCTTCGTGATGTCACGGACGCCACGACGCAAATGGAGATGTGGTGCGTACCACGGAGGACGAGACGATAGCATCCCATATCCAGGACATGGAGGATCACATTCAGATGATGGAGCTGGAGTTGTCGACAACATGATCGTCATCAAGAACCTCATGACCCATAAGGCCGATCTCGAGGAGGAACTCCGGGGCGCCAGCATCGAGCATGAGGGAGAGCTGGACGACCGCAGAGAAGATCGACGACCAAGCTTGAGCTTGAGGAGGCCGAGGAGAAGCTGGATGAGGAGAAAACATCCGGAGGATCACTCTTATGGAGATTACATCAGCTAGGACAAGGACCAGGATGATGAGCTTGGAGATGACGACACAGACAGTGATGCAAGGACACCTGATGTCAACATGGTTGACTAGTCCTCATCCGATGAGAGTTAGATTTTATACCACCATGAGAGTTAGAAATTCGATTTCGTTATCCGATTAGTTTTATCTCATTTGTGAGACCTTGTCAAATCTTGTGACATGGCTTACCTTAGGTTTGATTGTTCTTGTGGACCTCTTGATTGAAATTGAATTGGAGTGATTTGAAGTTTTATTGCTATCATGTGCATATGGGTAGTGTGATTTTACTCACTAGGCCTTATTCTATTCTAACTTCTCATCCACTCTAAACCCATCAGATGCCTCCAAGACGTGACCCCGGGCTCAACTTTCCGCCGGAGCTCACGCAATTGATCCAACAGCAGAATGCTCTTATGCAGATGCTCATTCAGAACCAGAACCAGAACCAGAACAACCACAACAACCCACCGCCGCCACCCCCAGTTGACAGTCTTACCCGTTTTCTGAGGCTGAACCCACCCGTGTTCTCCAAAGAAGACGGAGCCGATCGTCGCAGATGGTAGCTCCGCAAGATAGGAAGGAGCTAGCCACGGCAGGATGCAATGATCTTTGAGAAGGTGAAGTTTGCCGCCCATCACCGGATGGCCCGGCCGCTGCTTGGTGGGAGAACTACACCACCACGTACCCCTTGGAGAGTGTGACTTGGACTCAGTTCCAGCAGGCGTTCCGCACTGCTCATGTCTCAGCTGGAGCCATGAGTCTAAAGAAGAAGGAGTTCCGCAGCTTGCGCCAGGGAGGACGCATGGTATCTCAGTATGTTGATGAGTTTAGTAAGTTGGCCCGTTATGCCCCAGAGGACGTGGCCACTGATGCAGCCAAGCAGGAGAAGTTTCTGGAGGGACTGAACGATGAGTTGGGAGTTCAGTTGACTATGGCGACCTTTGCGAACTATCAGGAGTTGGTTGATAAGGCTACCATTCTCGAAGGCAAGCACCAGCAGATGGAGAATCGTAAGAGGAAGTACGGTCATGGGAAGTATAACTCTGGAGTTCAACAGAAACCCCGCTACAGCCCGTACTCAGGAAGTTCTGGATCAGGCACTAGCAAGTTTGGAGGGAATCATCATAACCATGGAGGTCACATTCGGCATGGAGGAAATGGACACAAGCATGGCAATGGCAATGGCAATGGAGGGAATGGCAATCAGCAGCATTTCAACTCTTCTACACCAATGAAGAAAGATCTGAGTCACATCACTTGCTTAAAATGCAAGAAGACAGGGCACTACTCCAATGAGTGTCCCGAGCAGCAGAATGGGAATGGAAATGGGAATTCTGGAGGCAAGAAACCTAATCCTTTCACTAAGGGGCATGTGAATCATGTCAATGTGGAAGAGGTCTATGAGCAGCCTGACGCAGTGATTGGTAAGTTCTTGGTTAATTCATTTCCAACACTCATTCTTTTTGACACTGGTGCATCACATTCATTCATATCAAGGGGATTCGTGGATAAACATAAGTTGCCTACTGTAGCTCTTAAGTCACCCATTCTAGTGAGTTCCCCAGGAGCCGAGTCTATGGCTAGTCAGGGATGTTTCGAGTTGCCTTTGAACATAGGGGGACATATTTTTCCCACGGATATGATCATACTAGAGTCACAAGGGTTGGATGTAATCCTAGGGATGGATTGGATGTCCAAGTATGAGGGAAACATTGATTGTGCTAGTAGATCGATTTTTCCCACCACCCCAGAGAAGAAGAGGATCAAGTATGTATCCAGGCTTAAGCCTAAGAGGACTCAGGTGAACTCTCTTACGGGAGTTGTCGAGGAAGAAGTACCAGTGGTGAAGGATTATCCCGATGTATTTCCGGAGGAGTTACCGGGTATGCCGCCAGATCGGGAGATTGATTTTTTGATTGAGTTGCTGCCAGGTACAGGACCTATCTCCAAGAGGCCGTATCGGATGCCCGCTAATGATTTGGAGGAAGTCAAGAAACAGATTAAGGAGTTGCTAGAGAAAGAGTATATTCGCCCGAGTTCATCACCTTGGGGAGCCCCAAGACTTTAGTGGAGAAGAAGGATGGAACCTTGAGGATGTGTGTGGATTACCGCTCTTTGAGCGAGGTGACCATCAAGAACAAGTATCCCTACCGATGATCAATGACTTGTTTGACCAGCTAGAAGGAGCTAGTGTTTTCTCCAAGATCGATCTCCGGTCGGGTTATCACCAATTGAAGATCCGTGAGAAGGATATACCCAAGACCGCTTTTACCACAAGGTATGGGCTTTATGAGTATACAGTCATGTCCTTTGGTTTGACTAATGCCCCTGCCTATTTTATGAGCATGATGAACAAGGTGTTCATGGAGTTCTTGGATAAGTTCGTTGTGGTATTAATTGATGACATATTGGTTTTCTCCAAGGATGAGGAGGAACACGCTGAACATCTGCGCTTGGTTTTGGAGAAGCTCAGAGAACATCAACTTTATGCCAAGTTCAGCAAGTGTGAGTTTTGGCTCAAGGAAGTCGGATTCCTTGGACATGTTGTGTCGTCAAGGATTGCGATGGACCCTACCAAGGTAGAGTCATCCACGAATGGAATGCACCCACCACAATCGGCGAGATTCGCAGCTTTCCTTGGACTTGCTGGATATTACGGAGATTTATTGAAAATTTCTCCAAGATTGCAAGGCCCATGACAGCGTTGTTGAAGAAGGACACCAGGTTCGTTTGGACTGAAGAGTGTGAAACCAGCTTTCAAGAGTTGAAGAAGCGTTTGGTTACAGCCCAAGATGCTAATCCTGCCTGACGTACACAAGGACTTTCAGGTGTATTGTGATGCTTCACGTCAGGGACTTGGAGGTGTTCTTATGCAGGAGGGAAAAGTTGTAGCTTATGCTTCACGACAGCTTCGACCTCATGAGTTGAACTATGCCACGCATGATTTGGAGTTAGCAGCCATAGTGCATGCACTCAAGACATGGAGACACTATCTTATTGGGAGTCGTTGTGATGTTTACACGGATCACAAGAGTTTGAAGTACATTTTCACGCAGAAGGAGTTGAATCTCAGGCAAAGGAGATGGTTGGAACTTATAAAGGATTATGACATGAGTCTGCATTATCATCCAGGAAAAGCCAATGTTGTGGCGAATGCTTTGAGCCGTAAGAGTTATGTTAATACCCTTACAGCAGGAGGTTTACCTCAGGAGTTATGTGATGAGCTTAGAGACCTTGAGCTTGGAAATAGTTCCAAGAGGTTATGTTGCAAGACTCGAGGTACAGTCCACCTTGTTGGGAAGAATCGGAGAAGCCGAAGTTGGACCAAGGTATTGCTGAGATAAAGGAAATGATGAGCAAAGGGAAAGCGTATGATTCCGTGAGGATGAAAATGGAACCATATGGTTTGAGCAACTGATTTGTGTACCCAATGATCCGTAGATCGGAAGTTGATTCTTCAGGAGGCTCATGACTCACCATATTCAATACACCCAGGCAACACCAAGATGTATTTGGACTTGAAGGAAAGTTTTTGGTGGGCCGGTATGAAGAGAGAGATTGCCGAGTATGTGGCAATATGTGATGTATGTCAGAGAGTAAAGGCGGATCATCAGAAACCAGCATGTTTACTTCAGCCGTTGCCGATACCTGATTGGAAATGGGATAAACTTGGTATGGACTTTATCACGGGGTTACCCAGGACCCGTTCAGGTTATGATTCCATTTGGGTGATAGTGGATCGTTTGACCAAGGTTGCTCACTTCATTCCAGTGAAGACCACCTATACAAGTGCTAAGCTGTCAAAGATATATATGACCAGGATCGTATGTCTGCATGGAGTTCCGAGGAGCATCATATCGATAGAGGAACGCAGTTTACCTCAAAGTTTTGGAAGCGATTACGAAACTTTGGGTACCGTGCTAGAGTTCAAGATACCTTCCATCCATGGATGATGGGCGCATGAGAGAGTCAATCAGATTACGGAGGACATGTTGAGAGCTTGTGCGCTAGACTATGGGTCTAGTTGGTATGATAACTTACCCTCGCAGAGTTTTCGTACAACAACAGCTATCAAGCCGGTTTGCGATGGCCCTTCGAGGCATTGTATGGAAGGAAATGCAGGACACCTTTGATGTGGAATGGAGTTGGAGATCGCAAATTGTTTGGGCCTGATTTGATCGAGGATTACGAGGAGAAGGTCAAGTTGATTCGTGATGGACTTAAGATAGCTCGGTCAAGGCGTAAGAGTTATGCCGATGCTAAACGCAAGGAAGTGATCTATGAAGTGGGAGATAGAGCATATATTCGAGTGTCTCCACTTGAGGTATTAAGAGATTTGGAGTCAAAGGAAAGTTAGCACCACGATTTGTGGGACCATCTGAGTTCGGAATGTAGAGGAGAGGTTGCATACCAGCTGGAATTACCAGAGGCTTTGTCGGAGTTCATGATGTGTTTCATGTTTCCCACCAAGAAGTGTCATGCGAGAGATGGCAGATATTCCTTTGAGAGATCTGATGCCACTCGAGGCAATTCAGTTGGAGAGCGATCGACTTATGAGGAGGAGCCTATTAAGATTCTTGAGACCGCAGAGAGAATCACTCGTACCAAGATCATCAAGTTCTGCAAGGTTCAGTGGAGCACCACACCGAGGAGGAAGCCACTTGGGAACGAGAGGAAGATCTTAGACAAGACCATCCACACCTTTTTGCTGGCCAACCCAAATCTCGAGGACGAGATTCATCTTAAGGGGGGTAGGTTTGTAACATCCCAATTTTTATTAAATTTGGATGTTAATAGAATCATTCAATGCATATCATATTTCTTTGCATTTTGGAGTTTTTTAAAATAAACAAATAATATTTTTCCACTCGAGAAAAACAAAGGAGAGGGGATAAGATGACTTCCTCAAAATATAAAAGAGTGGGAAATTTTATTTTGAATATTATTTGAAGTTTTGGAGTTTATTGGTATTTGGTTTATTTGCAAAAGTGCATTAATTGCATTAGGAAAATATTTTAAAATGTTCGTGCTTAAGTTAATGTTCATTAGGTTCTAAATATTGTATAGTTATTTTAGAAATTATTGTGGTATTTTTATTAATTCTTTTGAATTGTTTAGGGCCCTTTAGTCTTCGTTTAAAAAACGCATGCACTCACCGCAGCCTGGACCGAAACTGGGTTCGGCCCAGAGCGCCTAACCCGCCTGGGCCATTTCGCCCAAGGCCGCCAAGACGCTCGAAACACCCCTCAAGATCGGCCGCTGCGCGCGCCCTCGCTTCGCCGCTACCGCCGCCATCGATCGGTGGGCCCGCTCCACCTCATCTCCCCCAACCTCCCGCTTGCCCCGCTCGGATGAGCTCGCCGCGGCGCTCCAGCAACCGCCGGGCGAAGCCCTCGCGGATAACGCTTATCCGCGGCACCCGAGCCCTCCGCCCTCGCCTATATAAAGGCCAGGACCCCCTCTTCCATCCTCGTCGTCCCGCTTCTTCCCACGCTGCTCCTACCGCCCGCAGTCGCCGCTTGGATCTCGCCGGCCGAACGGACCTCGCCGGAGCATTCCGCTGCCAGTAAACCACCCCGAGCCCTTGTTCCTTCGTCAATCGTACCGACGTGATCTTGCGCATCTTTTTGGCACCTTTTCCTCGCCTAGGTCCCGCCAGAGACGACGCCCGACCTCGCCGGAGCCCGCGGAGCGCCGCCGCCTTCGCCTCGCCGACCCCGACGTCCCTGAGGAGCCCCGACGCCACCTTCGCGACGCCCTCGACGCGCCGCACCTCCCCGTCTTCTTCCCCGACACTGAGGACCGCCGTAGCCGCCGCCCCCTCCGTCACCGACGCCGCGCCGCCGTCTTCATCGTCGCCAGCCACCACCACATCGCACTGTGAGCCACCACCCCACCCTCGCCCGTTCGATCTAGCATGGACGGCCCAGATTAGATTAGGTTCGTTTTTTTTTATTTTGCGAAGAGGTACGCGGTTAACCGCGGTTCCCTTAGACCGTGCGGTTTATTTAAACTGAGCGTCGGTTTTTCTTTAGTTAGCCACGAGCCGCCACGTGGCCTGGGACTTGGTTGCGATAGTTTTCTTCACCATTTAGCCTCTTTTATCACAGATTAGTCCCTGAGCTTAGATTAGCCATAACTTTTTAACCGTAGATCCAAACTCGATGAAACCAGCGGCAAATTCTTCGTATTGTTTAGATCTATCCAGTGGTATCCTTTTTGCAAACTTTTGTCAGATTCAAATTTGAATTTATTCAGATTTGAATTCAAACTTCAAATGGCCATATCTCTCAAACCGTAGCTCCGATTAAGTTGATTCTTTTTGCACTTTGTCACAGTAGACAAACCCTATCACCTGGAACTTTGTCACAATAATTTTCACACACTAGAATCTGCCTGTTAATATTTTACTAGTATGCATAGTATGCACTATAGTTCACATCACTTCTTGAACCATGTGCCTATGTTGTTTTGCACCTAGAAAATTTTCATGCTAGTTAAGTGTGATGTTTTTTCATTTGGTTTTTTTCCGAGACTTTTACTTTGCATGTTCTTTCTGGTTCTCTAGAATGTTTGCTTATGTTTGTTTATCTTCTTTGCGGTAAATTGCCCGAAGTGCGAAGCAGAATATTATCAGTCTTTAGAATTCGACCAGCAGTACCAAGGCAAGTTGCATCTTGATCATATTTCATTACCTATGTTTTTATTATGCACGTAGTTCTTTGCAGTAGGACTGCATAATAGAAATTGATGCCGCATGACTATGCTTTTCACCCAGTAGTTCATTGAGGTAGGTCTGAACCTTATAACATTGTCGCCATCGTTTTACATTATGTTGCTTCGCTAAGTAGGCGTGGATTGGGGAGTGATCATTGTAAAGTATGAGTGACAATGTAGTAAATAGGACCTAAGATAACTAATGAACTACAAGCGGAAACTTGTTGGAATGGTGGCGAAATGCGATTAGAACGCATGGGAAATCCATGGTGGTGCACCACTAGTGGACCGTCCGCCAGCTCAAAGAGATCAATCGTATTCTCATGTCTAGAAGCTTACGTGTGCAGCCACAAGCCAATATGGGCTCTGGCTTAGTTGAGCGATTAGTGTGACCCCTCCGGGATGGGCTAGCGATGTAGAGTGATGCAGGTGTACCGCCTATCCGTGGGTTAAGGGGAACATTTTGAAAGACTATGTCTCGATCTTCCGATCATGGAGGTGGTCGAGTCTTGTGGGGAAAAGTGCGCAAACCTCTGCAGAGTGTTAAAACCTAATCGATTAGCCGTGTCCCCGGTTACGGACAAGTTGAGCCTCTAGTAGTGGAAATGCCGGGAGATCTCCTCACCTTTAATTGAACAATTGGGATTCAAATGAAACTTGGGAACGGATGGAGTTGGGTTTTTCCAACTCATCCTATGCAAATGTGTAGTAGTAGAATAACACTTTTCTAATAGGGAAAAACTAGCTTTATGCAAAAACTAAACTTAGAGCTTTCCACCAGCCAAATTGCATGTACAATTAGGTTCTTTACACTTATGATGTGACTTGCCAGTACATTCAATGTACTGACCTATATGGCTGCAACTTATCACGTTGCAGATATATCCGACGAAGATTAAGGTGCGATAGGTTGATGTTCTACACTCAACCTTGCTCGTGGAGTTGGACTCATTTACTATTTTGCTTCCGCAGTATTTGTTTATTGGCTCTATGCCCTATTTTGTAATAAATGTATTGCTCCTGGATTATCGATGTAATAAAGAGATGTGTGTTATTTCTGTTATTTCATCGAGTACTGTGTGTGCTAGCAAGTCGATCCAGGGACTAGCACGGTAAGCACAGAGACTTCGACTCTTACCGAGTCGGGTCGCTACACATAAGGTCCGTCGTCGTTGAGGATCATGGTGCGCTTGTTTGTGCACTCGAAGGACTTGTGGCCTCGACCTCCGCATATGAAGCATTTGAAGGAACTCGTCTTGATGGTCTCATCGGTTGCGGTAGATGATGATGAAGCTTTCTTGAAGTTGCTTGTAGTAGGAGGACGACTTGAGCTTGTCGAAGCTTTCTTGTAACTTGACTTGTTGCCGTTGCTTGTAGATGGCTTGGTTGAGGTATAAGGTGTTGGAGTCGTCGAAGCTTGATTGTTGGAGAGGCCATAGGACTTGGATTAGAACTTGGCATACTTGAAGTCGTCTTGTACTTGCCGTTCCGCTTTGGTAGCTTGATGCACTAGCTCGATGATGTTCAAGTATGGTTGGAAGTCGGCAATCTTCTTGACAGGGTGATTGAGTCCATTCAAGAAACGTGCCATAGTTTGCTCATCATCTTCTTTGACATTGGATCGTATCATGGCAATCTCCATTTCCTTGTAGTACTCTTCAACGCTCTTGGTTCCTTGCTTGAGTTGTTGGAGTTTCTTGAAGAGGTCGCGGTTGTAGTAGTTTGGTACGAATCGTGCTCTCATGTGATGTAGGGTGAAACCCTAGGGGGAGATCTTTCACGAATTGGAGGGGGAATCCCCGAGAACAAGATGAACACAAGAGGGAAAACAAGAGAAACACTCAAGAACAAGTCCAATCACACATCCACTAGACCAACAAACACACAAGATCCACAAGGTACATGAACAACAAAAGGAAAATAAGATACATGGTAGAGTTCATCCCAAATCCTATGAAGGAGATGTGGGCTTGTTGATCCTATGGTTGGGATCCTTCCCCAAGGAGGAGGTCTTGATGTTTGGTCACTCCAAGAGGAGGTCTTGATCTCCTAGTGGAGTGGATCCATGGAGCAAAGCTCACAAATGTGTATCAACTACTTTTCTTACCCTAACAAATGACCTAGGGACGAATTATATAGGTGGCTGGAGGTTAGGGACGAGTGGAGGGGCAAAAGGGGCAACTCCCGGCCAACTCGCAGGCAGGCCCATGCGCACGGGCTAAGTCAACCCCGTGGGCACGGGGGTCCCGTGCGCACGGGGTCTTTAGGGCCCGTCTTGCACGGGTATCCAAACTCTCTGGATAGGCCGTGCGCACGGGTCCACAAACCCGTCTTGCACGGGTCCTCTGAGCCGTGCTTCTTCTTCCATCTTCTCGCCTCCGTCTTCCTTCTTGTGGCCTTGTGGTCCTTCTCCCACTCCTTTGGGGTGTTCCTCACCAGCTTGTGGTCGTCGGTCTTCGTATCTAAGGACTCACAGAGCTCTTCGGTGAGGTATCAAGCAAGTCCAATGGATATTCATGATATTCTCGAAGAAGAGCGGGTTCACCTTAAGTCCGGTAGGTCCACTTGGGGCTTGATGTGTCGGTGTAGAGTCCATGGGGATGATGGAAGGATGCTCCGCATCATCTCCCCCTTGGGAGAGATCCGTCCACGGACCGTGATCTTCATCACCATGGTACTTGGCCAAGTCTTTGACTTTGAATGTGTCGCCCACATTGTACTTGTCCCGGTTGGAGATGCCAAACTCGATGTCATGGCATGAGTGGGGGTGCGAAGGTGCATCCAATAAGTCCAAACGCTCCTCAATGTGAAGGTCCATAGAGCCAATCCTCAATGTCGGTCCTCCATCCAATATATGCATCATGTAGACAAGAAGAAGGAAACAACAATGAAAGTATGGCCCATCCAATATGCATAGTTGAAGATGGCTCAAAGGGAAGGATTTCACCTTTAGGAGATTCTCACAAATGTTGGTGTTGCACATCATGTACGCCTTCACATAACCAAAATGTCTCTTTATGGAACCGCCTTGTGAATCCTTCAAAATGAGAGAACATGACAGACACTTGGAAAAACAAATGAGGTTAGTGCAAATGCAAGACCTATCGTTCGAGGGGCGAGATACCCAACAAGTGTTGTCATCATTCTTATCATAAGAAAGGACAAGGTGTGGTATGGTATGAAAGCATATGATGCAACTACAACCGAAGACAATAGTCTTAAACAAGCAAGCATGAACATATATGTCATCAACCCAAGAAAGCATGTAATAGTGGAACATGGGTGATGCAACATAGCAAGCAATCATAGCGATCAAGTCAAGCATGCTAGTAGATGCTAGTAGTGCGAAGATGCAACATACTAGAAAGAATCATGGCAAGCATGTCGTGTGTGCAAATAGTGGGCATGGATAATGCACATGACACAACACAAGCATAAAAGCAGGATATGAGTAGAATGGCATGAATGTATTGGCGAGAGACCATATGTAAATAGCAATGGGGCATCATGACTCTCCCAACACAACAAGTATCAATAGCATGGGTGATAGAGGCAAAGGTGTCCCGTCTTTCGATGAGATGATGGATATCGCTTTGGTGGAAATCGACTGACGATCCGACTACGAACGTGCGAGGACGTCGCGCCTTAGCAATCGCTAAACCAACTCCGAGAGGTTATTGACCACGCTGGAGCACGATCAACCTGACCACAAGGGTCTGTTTCCTGCGAGCAAACGAAGAACAAGCAAGAAACTGAGATTGCAATCTAGATATTGCGAATAAAAGATGAAAGCTTTATTGATCAAGGTGGGGTTCTATGACGCCTTTGTCTGGTCGTTGAACACAAATGAAGTACGCAAAGTTGCAGCTATGTCGAACTTTTAATCTAAACAAAACCCAATGTCTAAACGACGCCCTAAGGGCTGTATATATGGAGGAAGAGGGGGGAATTTCGTGGCCCTTGGGCAAAGGGTCCGAAACCAACCCTATCTCTTGTTTCCCCACACATACGAACTCTAAAAACAGCCTATACTTAAGTATTTCGAAAATACATGGGCCTGGCCCAATAATAAGGTGACGCAACACCTAGAATAGCCTCTGGACGGAAGTTATGAAGTAGCATCTTGTATATTTCGTCCAATGCTTCATCCACTCATTATGGTGGCTTCAACCTCCTGAAATCATCACTTGTAACTCCGTTCTTGTTCCCCTTGCGCATGCCATCATCTCCATGCTTGTTCTTGCTCCAATGTTCATCCTTCTCCAAGCTAGGCCCTTCATTTGTAAGCAAAACAAATGTATCCAATTTAGGCAACATCATATTCTCATGAACATTAGAATCATTACCAAGAAACGAAAGTACCTGGTAATTTAATTGGCGTGCGCGAGCTCTAGTAATTGGTCCAGTATGTATAGCAGCAGGGGCTGTGGGTGTAACAATGGTATTGATGTCCTCATCAATGGGGCACATGATAAACATGGCAATAGCAATAAGGATCTCCACCAAGCATGTAAATACACATAGGAATATCATAATGGTTCATCATGGGTAAATGCAAGCAAGGGTCACAATTGCATGGCAAAGGCATAGGAGCAAGCATAGCATGCAAAGTGAACACGGTAAAATGAGCATAAGGTGACAAGTGGTAAATAGCCCATAGCCGTGTGAGAGACAAGAAAAAGAGATGCGCATAGTCCTTGAGCAAAAGGAATGGTGTGGATGAAAGTCCACGGGATCCCAAGTCATCGTTGCTCTCAAGAGCTCGTTTCATCAACTCTTGGGATTGAGAGGTTGACGAGTATACGTGAGTACCTACACAAAACAAAGACAAAGGAAAAGTTGTGTCTGTGTGGTAGATGTACGCATCATCCATCATGATGCATATGTGCATGTGTTGGTTAGCACAAAATAGCCTATGCTCAAATAAATGAGATACGTGATATAGAAACATGTCATCCATCATGAGAGGTTCGTTGTTATGTATAGCATAATGGAGACTCAAATTGTGTAATGCACCATGGTAAATATCTAGAGCATTGTTATTCAAGGAATGCATATGGTGCACACAAGTATGGGAATCATGCAAAGTATGGGATGTATCAAAATCTCCTAATATATATGAGGAAACTATGGGGGTCTCCTCATGAGAAATAGTGGAAACATCATATGGAGAATATGAACAATATCCGAAACAATGCATATTCGAAGCTAGGTGGGCATGGCATGGCATATGAGATAAATGAGGCAAAGGTAGCATATCAATATCATCACAAGATAAACAAATGCCAATAACCATGGGCTTGTCATCTATGCCATATGTGCAAATTGGGTTTATTTTAATGGCATATGCATAGTCACTATGAAGAGATTGCAAATAAGACATATGGTTGATCTCATGCATAGCATATGATAAGTCAAGCGGATTAGCAAACATGATGTGACCTAAAGAATTGTCACAAGAAATCCTATGTGATAGAGGCAAAGGTGTCCCGTCTTTCGATGAGATGTTGGTTTTCGCTTTGGAGGAAGTCGACTTTGACGATCCGACTACGAACGTGCGAGGACGTCGCGTCTTAGCAATCGCTAAACCAACTCCGAGAGGTTATTGACCACGCCGAGCACGATCAACGACCACGAGGGTTTCCTGCGAGCAAACGAAGAACAAGCAAGAAACTGAGATTGCAATCTGGATATTGCGAATATAAGATGAAAGCTTTATTGATCAAGGTGGGGTTCTGGACGCCTTTGTGCAGTCGTTGAACACAAACGGCACGCGGTTGCAGCTATGGCGAACTTTAATCTAAACAAAACCCAAGGTCTAAACGGTGCCCTAAGGGCTGTATATATGGAGGAAGAGGGGGATTTCGTGGCCCATGGTGGAGGGTCCAAATCAATCCTATCTCTTGTTTCCCACACATCGGACTCTAAAAATAGCCTATACTTGTGTATTTCGAAATTACAAGGGCCTGACCCACTAATAAGGTGACGCGGCACCTAGAATAGCCTCGGGACGACATTTATGAAGTAGCATCTTGTATATTTCGTCCAAGGCTTCATGCATCCATTATGGTGGCTTCAAAGTCCTAAAATCATCACTTGTAACTCAGTTCTTGTTCCCCTTGCGCATGGCATTATCTCCATGCTTGTTCTTGCTCCAATGTCCATCCTTCTCCAAGCTAGGGCCTTCATTTGTAAGCAAAACAAATGTATCCAATTTAGGCAGCATCATATTCTCATGAACATTAGAATCATTACCAAGAAACGATAGTACCTGATAATTTAATTGGCGTGCGCGAGCTCTAGTAATTGGTCCAGTATATGTAGCAGTAGGGGCTGTGGGTGTAACAATGGTATTGATGTCCTCATCACTATGTAACATGGCATCACAACTAGGCAATTCAACATGCTCATCATCATATTCATCATAGAATGGTAA
Organism: Aegilops longissima; assembly: GCA_021605205.1. Classification (NCBI taxonomy): domain Eukaryota; kingdom Viridiplantae; phylum Streptophyta; class Magnoliopsida; order Poales; family Poaceae; genus Aegilops; species Aegilops longissima. The sequence goes on from CM038679.1 coordinate 260,633,327, forward strand.
GTCATGACATGAGGAAGTCGCACTAGGATGAAGCATGGGAATAGGTGGATCAACATCATGCATGCAATCAATGTCAAGAACGTCCACTAGTAGGACAAGAGCATCACCCTCACCTATGTTACCTTGCTAATTCCACTCAAGTGGTGTAGGTGAGGTGGTAAAGACCAAATCGTGTTCATCTTCATCGTGATGGAACCATGTGGGGGGTGCATCATATTCCACCATGGCCATCGTCTTGTCAAAAGGGAGGACGTAGTCGTCGCGAATCGGCGCGTCATCATATATGGGACCTAGCACCAAATGAGAAGACACAATAGAGGTAGAGGTTAAGTTGTTAGAAAGTGAAATGGCCTCATATGCGTCATCAACTACCTCACTCTCTCTATGTGGTGGTGGCTCACTCACTCCCTCAAGGTAGGTGCACTCAATGTCGCATATGGTGGAGCCACTCAAATCACTCAAGTGGTGGTGGTGGTGGCTCTCCTCACATGGGAATTGGGGCAGCTCATCATGTATGGGGTTAGTGGTGAAGTCACTCTCACTCTCAATATGGTGGCAAAAGTCACTCAAGTCATCGGACATCGCCATGGTCGAAGGGAAAATCCCATGCTCAACCGTCTCGTAGTCGTTGCCGTGGATGAAGGCCGAAGATGGCACATCACCACTATCGTCATGGATGAAGGCCGAAGATGGCACAACATCACTCTCGTCTCCTAAGATTGAAGTATCATCCTTGCTCGCCACCTTGTCGCTCGCCTCCAAAGCTTGGTTCTTGAAGGTCTCCATAGTCGAACTCGTCGCCGCTCCATCTTGAAAAAGAGTCATGGAGGACTCGGCATCATCAATGCCATAAAGAGGGATGGCTGTGAAGTCGCACCTGGGACCATTGTCTTGGAGCTTGTCGGGCTTGGACATCGTGGTGGTACTAGCCTCATTCTTGTCGTAGAGCTTGGTCGCCGCGAAGTTAGCTTGGGGTGGATAATCCTTGGCCTTCATGAGTTCTTGTTCCGCCTTGAGAGCACCAATGTAGTTGTCGTCGAGGGACTTGTAGTTCTCGAGGAAGATAGTCTTGGAGATGTCGTTGTTCAATCCCATCATGAAGTGGAACTTCATTGACATGGGGTCGTCCACGCTGGCACGTCGCAAGGCATGCTTCATCTCCTTGAAGTACTCGTTGATGGACTTGGATCCTTGGATGGTGTTCTCCAATTGGCGTAGAAGTTGTTCCGTGTACGCTGGAGGCACGAACTCTCATCGCAAAGCTTTCTTCGTCTTGGGCCAACTCATGTCGTAGGTCTCCGAAGGTGTGTGAAGCCACCATGTGGACGCGTAGTCGTGGAAGTTCCTTGTGGCGCACTTCACTTGATCTTCGGAAGGGACTTGATGTAGCTTGAGGTAGTCGTCCATCAAACGCTCCCACTCGAGGTACTCCTCGGGTTCTGGTGTCCCATAGAAAGGAATCTTGTGGTCGGTGTCGTGGTTGTAGTATCTCGAGGGAGTAGTGGACTTGAGCTCGTGGAGTAGGCGAAGATGCCGTACGTCCGAAGGCGAAGATGCCTTGTAGTCACTTGGCGAAGATGCCATCGGTGTTGATTAAGCGGAAGCCTTGTGCTTGATGTCGCGGCTCTGTATAGCCCGTGCGCACGGGGTTGCAGGAGGCCGTGTGCACGGGGTCCCGTGTGCATGGGGGTCGAAGGCCCGTGGTGATGCGGAACATCCCTCGCTCATCCCCATGGACGCACCTACATCTTCCTCAACACCACGTGGACCCATGACTCGAGCTCGAGCTAAGGCTATTTGATGTAGGGCGGAACCCTTGTCAAAGATCTTTCACGTTTGGAGGGGATCCTAAGGGGAGAACACGACGAACGAGCGGAAGAACACAAGGAAAAACACGCAAGAGAAACACTAAACCGACAAGTATCGATCACACAAGGCTAGATCACCGAACACATAAGGTAGCACAAGATTCAAAATCAACAAAGGAAAGATACACGAGTAGTCGTTCTTCTCCGTGAGGACGTCTTGATGGGGGCCACCCTAGAGGGGGTCTTGAATCCGCTTGGGGGATCTTCTCTGAAGAGGTCCTGAGCTCCGAGGAGAAGGTAACCAAGTGGATGAGCAAAGCTCTCACATAAACATGAGCTAATCCTTTGCTAACCCTAACTAGGAGGAGTAGGAGGCCTATTTATAGTCTTAGTGCAAATGGGGGCGAAGTGAAGGGGTACAAGGGCTCCAACCGCGGGCGCGGTCACTCAGGGGCCGGACGTCCGGAAGGCGTCGGACGTCCGGAGGCTCAGGACGGTCCGGATGTCCAGGCGGGCTCGGACATCCGTAGATTCAGCTCTGTCGTGGGCGCGTCGGACGTCCGGAGCGGTCCGGTCGTCCGTAGATTCGGCTCTGATCAGGGTGCGTCGGACGTCCAGAGGGGGCCGGTCGTCCGTAGATTTGGCTCTGGATGTCAGGTACCGTACGTCCGGAGAGTTCGGTCGTCCGTGTCCTGGGACTCGTCGGACGTCCGGGCGCAGTCGGTCGTACGACGCCTGTAGCTTTCGCAGCAGCTCTTCTTCTTCTTCATCACGCTTGGGGTCCTCGACGTCTTGGTTCTTGTAGGTAGATGTACCGTGGCTCTCCTCCATGCACCTGATCACACACAGAGTTTCCGAATGAGGTAGTAGCCATGTCTCGTGAGTAGGAAGAGGGATTTCGGAGAGGAGCGAGTTCACCTTATCTTCAATAGCCTTAGCTCGAGCTCGAGTCATGGGTCCACGTGGTGTTGAGGAAGATGTAGGTACGTCCATGGGGATGAGCGAGGGATGCTCCGCATCATCCCCCCCCCCCCTTGAGAGAGATCCGACCTCGGATAAAAAGCTTCATCTCCATGGTATGGCGCGAGGTCCTTGACATTAAAGATGTCGCTCACATTGTACTTGTCTCGAGGTAGGTCGATCTTGTAGGCGTTGTCGTTGTAGCGTGCTAGCACCTTGAAAGGTCCATCGGCTCGAGGGAGAAGCTTGGACTTGCGTTCTTTGGGGAAGCGGTCCTTGCGAAGGTGTAGCCACACTAGATCACTAATGTTGAAGACCATGGGTTGCTTGTTGACGTTGAGCTTGGTCGCTAGTCGTTGTACTTGGCGCTCGATGGTGTGTCTTGTATCCTCATGCATCTTCTTGATGTAGCTTGCCCGTGCACTCGCATCCATGTTGGTGCGCTCTTGTAGAGGAAGAGGTAGAATGTCCAATGGGGACAACGGGTTGAAGCTGTAGACGACCTCGAAGGGGGACTTGCCGGTAGTCGAATGTCTTGCACGATTGTAGGCGTACTCGGCGATGGGTAGACATGCCTCCCACTCCTTGATGTTCTTCTTGATCAAGACGCGAAGTAGAGTGGAGAGTGTGCGGTTCGTCACCTCCGTTTAGCCGTCGGTTTGAGGATGGTATGCGGATGAGAGCAAGAGCTTAATTCCGAGCTTGGCGCATAGGGTCTTCCAAAAGTAACTCAAGAACTTGACGTCACGATCGGAGACGATTGTCTTTGGTACTCCATGTAGTCGCAAGATTTCTCTACAAAAGAGATTTGCAATGTGTGAAGCATCGTCTGTCTTGTTGCAAGGAATGAAATGTGCCATCTTAGAAAATCTATCGACAACAACAAACACGGAATCCTTTCCATTTTGAGTTCTAGGCAAACCAAGTACAAAATCCATGCTAATGTCTTCCCAAGGTTGATAAGGAATAGGAAGAGGCATGTAAAGACCACGAGATTGAGCTTTAGACTTAGCTTTGCGACATGTAGAGCATCGGTTGATGAAGTGTGGCGAATGTCTTATCTCAACCAAAATGTCCCATGAGTCCGCCTCCATGAGCCTCTTGCAAAAGGAGCAAACAAAGAGAAGACTCGGGAATGCATAGTTTGTTAGGTTTCATAAGATAAGCATCCTTGATATAATATTGTTCCCTAGAAGTATGCGTCAAACACTTAGCATAAGGAATAACAAAACATGGGTCATTAGCATACAAGTCTTTGATGTTCTCAAACCCAATAACATTCAACTCAAGTTTAGTGACAAGCGTACATATGTGTGAAAGCGCATCGGCAACTACATTTTCCTTACCCTTAATGTACTTGATCACATAGGGGAAAGATTCAATAAATTCACTCCATTTGGCATGACGCTTGTTTAGCTTAGTTTGACCTTTTAAGTACTTAAGTGTTTCATGATCGGTATGGATGACAAACTCATGAGGTCTAAGATAATGTTCCCAAACATGTAGTACACGCACTAAAGAATACAATTCTTTGTCATAGATGGGATAGTTAAGTTGAGCACCGGAGAGTTTTTCACTAAAATATGCAATGGCTTGTTTTTCTTGCATCAAAACTCCGCCAATTCCGGTACCACTTGCATCACAGTGAACCTCAAAAGTTTTGTCAAAATTGGGCAAAGCAAGAATCGGAGCATGAGTAAGCAAAGACTTGAGCTCATCAAAAGCGGTGGATTGCAAAGTTCCCCAAATAAAAGGAGCATTCTCCTTATTCAAAGCATGCAAAGGAGCGGCAATAGTGCTAAAATCTTTCACAAAGCGACGATAAAAACCTGCAAGACCAAGAAAGCTACGCACTTGTTGCAAATTGGTGGGTTGGGGCCAAGTTTCAATTGCTTCAATCTTAGATTCATCAACATGGACACCCTTTGAGGATACAACAAAACCCAAGAAAACTAACCACTCATATAAGCCAAATTTGGTTTTGAAAGCAGTTTTCCATTCATCACCCTCTTGAATGCGAATTTGATAATAGCCACTTTTAAGATCAATTTTTGAGAAAACCTTGGCTCCACTAAGTTCATCAAGCATATCATCTAAGCGAGGAATGGGATGCCTATAGCGAACGGTAATAGCATTTATAGGTCTACAAGCGGAACACAAGCGGAAATTTCCATCGGGTTTAGGCACAAGTATAACGGGAACGGCACAAGGGCTTAGGCTTTCACGTACATGACCGTTGTCGATGAGTTGTTGTACTTGCCGTTGAATCTCCTTGGTTTCTTCGGGATTGACTCGGTATGGAGCTTTGTTTGGTAGAGGTGCTCCGGGGATGAGGTCGATTCGATGCTCAATGCCTCGAAGAGGAGGTAGGCCCGGAGGTAGCTCATCGGGGAAAACATCTTGGAATTCCTGCAAAAGAGATTGAAACACTAAAGGTAGCTCATGAGAGGTGTTAGTTGTTGGCTCTCTATCCTTGCACACAAGGACAAAGTGCATCACACTAGATGGGTTCTCACACACTTCTCTCATCTCACTTTTGGTGGCAAATAGTATGAGGTTTTTCTCTCTAGGCGAAGAGGCGCTCAAGTTTGGCTTGTGGCTCTCACTCACTTTTTGGTGGATCACTTTGTCACTCTTCTCTCCATGATGGGTGGTTTGCTTGTCAGCTATCACTTGGCTAGGAGACATAGGTCGTAGCACATATTTCTTCCCTTTCATCTTGAAGCTATAGTGATTGGTACGCCCGATGTGGAAGACACCACGGTCGAATTGCCATGGTTGACCAACAAGGAGGTGGCAAACGGTCATTGGGACCACGTCACACTCCAAAGTGTCCTCATATGCACCAATTTTGAAGGAGACTTTGACTTTATGCTCGAATCGTATAGTGCCGGAGTCACTTAGCCATTGAACCTTGTAGGGGTGCGGGTGCTTCCTCTTGACCAATTGAAGCTTGGAGCATAGTTCTTCACTTGCCAAGTTGTGGCAACTACCTCCGTTGATGATGACCTTGATGGACCTTCCATTGATGACGGCCTTTGTGTGGAAGATGTGGCATCTTTGGTCCTCTTCTTGTTGATGTTGAAGAGTCAAGACCTTGGAAACGATGAGAGCGGGGCTCGAATCCTCATCACAAAAGACTTGATCATCTTCATCCTCGTTCACTCGCCGGTGCATGGCCACTTGCTCAATAGCTTCCATCTCGTCATCACTCATTGAGTCATAGGTGCCATCGTCGTTGAGGATCATGGTGCGATTGTTGGTGCATTTGTAGGACTTGTGGCCTCGGTCGCCGCAAGTGAAACACTTGAAGGATCTTGTCTTGACGGTCTCATCGGTCGAAGTAGATGACGAAGCACGCTGCTTGAAGTTGCTTGTAGTAGGAGGAGGACGACTTGAACTTGTCGAAGTTTTCTTGTAACTTGACTTGTCGTCGTTGCTTGTAGAAGGTTTGGTTGATGTAGATGTTGGAGGAGTCGTTGAAGGTTGGTTGTCGTAGGTCTTGGACGAGTACTTGGCGTACTTGAAGTCATCTTGCACTTGACATTCCGCCTTTGTAGCTCGATGCACGAGCTCAATGAGGTTGGAGTAGGGTTGGAAGTCGGTGATCTTCTTGATGGGATGATTTAGTCCATTCAAGAAACGTGCCATTGTTTGCTCATCATCTTCCTTCACATTGGCCCGAATCATGGCTATCTCCATTTCCTTGTAGTATTCTTCAACACTCTTTGTTCCTTGCTTGAGTAGTTGGAGTTTCTTGAAGAGGTCGCGGTTGTAGTAGGTGGGCACAAAACGTGCTCGCATGACATCTTTCATTTGAGCCCAAGTGGTGATTGGAGGTTCACCTCTTGCTTGTCGCCACTCAAGGAGTTGTTCCCACCATATGAGCACATAGTCTTGGAACTCAAGTGATGCCATAGCGATCTTCTTCTCTTCCTCTTAGTTGTGCAAACGAAAGATTTTGTCGACCTTCAATGCCCATGAGAGGTACTCTTCGGGGTCATTGCTTCCATTGAAATTGAGCATGGTGAATTTGAGCTTTCCATAGCGTTGCTCTTCATTGTGTTGTTGGCGATGGTGATGATGACGCCCTTGACGTGGATGACAATCATCTTCATGTTGCTCTTGGCGTGGAGGAAGTCCATGATCAACTTGCTCTTCGTTGAACTTGAGGTTGAGGTGGAGCTTGACGAGCTTGTGGAGGAGCTTGAGGAACTTGACGTTGCACATGGGGTTGGTAGTTCCTCTCTTGGATTTCTTCTCGAAGGGCTTCTTCTTGATTGCGCCGTTCGCGGTTGCGGTTGGCGATAACTCGACTTGATTCTTGAAGGGTACGTTGCGCCTCAAGAGCTTGCGCTTCTTGTTGTTGTTGTTGAAGACCGTGCGCCTCGGCGTCTTGTTCTTCTTGGTGTAGACGCGCTCGTTCTTCCTCTTGGTGCCGTAGTCATTGTCGTTCTTGATCTTGGGCAAAAGCGGCTTGGTTTGATTGAGGACGAGGGACTTGCTCATCGACTTGCTCTTGTGAATGCTTGTCATGTAGCGGGTTGCGAGATGCATGATGGTCTTGACGCGCGGCTCGTCGAAGAGTGTTCGATGATAGTGTACTTGAGTCGTAGAAGGTGTCATCGGAGTGTCGACTCGAGCGGCTCTGTATTGAGGATGAAGAAGTGGAATGATGCCGTTTCCTCATCAAGGCGCGGATCTCGTCCATTCTTGAATCATTCTCTTTCTTGTGAGCGTCGAACTTGTTATTGAAGTAGTCCCTTGTACGTTGCTCGGAGAGTCGCAAGTCGGTGGCGAGGTTGTCGATGTGGTCGCTCATTGCTTGTTGCTCTTGGTGCAACGCTCGTTGTGCACCAAAGAGGTGGCTCTTGGTGACGTATGATGACATGTCGTCGTCTTGCTCAAGGAAGAGTGGGTTGGTATAAGTACTTGGCCTATCCATCATTCCAAGCAAAAATGTGAGTGGTAGAAGGAGAAGAACTTATACCAATGTAACTTTGACCGATGTTGATGATGAATAAGGTTCACTCAAATGCGGACAATGAAATAGCACTATTGGTACCAATCCTTGTCGGTTCTCACACCTACACAACTAAAAGCTTATGGTGGAGCTTGGTGAGGATGGTGGCACAAAATTTGATGCAATTGTAAGTGAGCGTCAATAATGTTGGAAAAGGTTCACAAATTTGCAAATGCAACAAGTAGACCAAGCAAATAATGGTACACGGAAACACACACGCAAATAGATAAGTGGGATTGTGCAAACCAAAAGTCAGCCAAAATGTGGAATCCACGAAAATGCTCTTGTTGCACAATCCTAGAGAGACGCTAGCACGATTGCACAATAGGCGGATACGGAACTTGTGCACAACCTACTAGGCAAAAATGCAACTATCTCTATCCCACGTATGCTATATGTATGGTATTTCGGTGCTATGATCCAAGATGATCCAATATGACAATCTTAATATGGTATGATGCTATCGTTGCCTTGGTGCATCTTGTATTTCTATGTCATCCATGATATATGAGCTTGTGCATTTCCTTAGCAAATTTGTTGTGATCTTTCTTGATGGCATATTCATACAGCGTGATCATAATGCCTACCATCAATTGCATGATAACATAATCATATTGAGCATCCATTGCCATATTGATGAGGACATCAATACCATTGTTACACCCACAGCCCCTACTGCTACATATACTGGACCAATTACTAGAGCTCGGGCACGCCAATTAAATTATCAGGTACTTTCGTTTTTTGGTAATGATTCTAATGTTCATGAGAATATGATGCTGCCTAAATTGGATACATTTGTTTTGCTTACAAATGAAGGCCCTAGCTTGGAGAAGGATGGACATTGGAGCAACAACAAGCATGGAGATAATGCCATGCATAAGGGGAACAAGAACGGAGTTACAAGTGATGATTTACGGACTTTGAAGCCACCATAATGGATGCATGAAGCCTTGGACGAAATATACAAGATGCTACTTCATAAATGTCGTCCCCGAGGCTATTCTAGGTGCTGCGTCACCTTATTAGTGGGCCAGGCCCATGTAATTTCGAAATACTTAAGTATAGGCTGTTTTAGAGTCCGTATGTGTGGGAAACAAGAGTTAGGGTTGATTTCGGACCCCTCCACCAAGGGCCACGAAAATCCCCTCTTCCTCCATATATACAGCCCTTAGGGCACCGTTTAGACCTTGGGTTTTGTTTAGATTAAAAGTTCGCCATAGCTGCAACTTCGCGTGCCGTTTGTGTTCAACGACCGCACAAAGGCGTCCACAGAACCCCACCTTGATCAATAAAGCTTTCATCTTATATTCGCAATATCCAGATTGCAATCTCAGTTTCTTGCTTGTTCTTCGCTTGCTCGCAGGAAACAGGCCCTCGTGGTCGTTGATCGTGCTCGGCGTGGTCAATAACCCTCGGAAGTTGGTTTAGCGATTGCTAAGGCGCGACGTCTCGCACGTTCGTAGTCGGATCGTCAAGGTCGACTCCCACAGAAACGATAGCCACCATCTCATCGAAACATCGGGACACCTTTGCCTCTATCACATATTCATGCTATTGATAAACCGTCTCACTATGACATCATTTTGCACCGTGGTTGCAATGGTCATATTTACAACACATTTGTGTGCACAATGATTGCATTTCCTCCCATGAATGCTTTGCATCTCATTCTAGATCATCTTGATAAGCTTCATGCGCTTTGTCACGACCAATCTTGCCGCACGGACTCATTCTTACATGATGGACACTTTGTGTGCGCTAACCATTGTATTCCCGAGTGTTGCTTGTGTTTGCTCTTTTTGCATGTCTATCTCTCCGGCGACACCTTAGACTACTTGGATTGCGCCATGTCTTCAACTTCGTCCAACTACAAGTCCATCTACGACAACCGTTTCCATGGTGATGAGGATCACGATCCGAGGTCGGATCTTTCCCAAGGGAGGGGATATGATGCGGAGCATCCCACGTTCATCCCCATGTACACTCCGACTACTCTCCAAGCCCCAAGAGGACATACGACGAGACCTCGACCATACGCCATAGGGCACAAGGTGTACTCACTCCTCTTTGAACCGTCACTTTCCTCATGTAAGACATGGCTACAACCTCATGCATGGACCTTGCATACACTCAGGTACAACCGAGACGACCATGGAGGATCCAAGGACCAAGGCCAAGCATAGAAGAGGAGAAGGAAGAAGAAGCAGGGACAAGCTTCTGGAAAGCCCGGACCTTCCGGCCTGCCCGGAACTTCCGGCCCCCGGACCTTCCGGCCTGCCCGGAACTTCCGGCCCCCGGAGTCTAGACCAGCCCCGAGCACGCCAACTCTCTGGTGAGCCCGGAACCCGACCGGAACCAGCCTGGAACTTCCGGAGCCCGGAACTTCCGGCCTGTCTGCGCACAGTGTATTGGGTCGAGCCCATGTATCCCTTCGCCCTCACTTACCCCTTCATGGGCTAGCACTATATATACTCCCCCACCTCCTCCTAGTTAGGGTTAGCAAAGGATTAGCTCATGTTTGTGTGAGAGCTTTGCTCATCCACTTGGTTACCTTCTCCTCGGAGACGTGCCTCCATCGGAGAAGATCCCCCAAGCGGATTCAAGACCCCTTCAAGGGAAGACAATCAAGACCTCCTCACGGAGAAGAATCGGTTACCTGTTGTATCGTCCTTTGTTGATCGTGGATCGTGTATCTCTCCTTGTGTTCATCGATCTAGCGCATGTGTAATCCAATCTTGTTGGTTTGAGTGATTCTCTTGTGTTTTCCCCCGTGATTTCCCTCGTCCTCTTCCGCTCGTTCTTCGTGTTTCCCCGTAGGATCCACTCCAAACGTGAAAGATCTCCACATAGGGTTCCACCCTACATCATGTAGATACCAAGATGATGGAGAGTCGTCCCTAAGTAGCCGAAACACCTTAGGAAATGGAAAAAACCACAACGTAAAATCTCAAGGACAAATGTCAAATGGTGGTAGAGGGAATGGTGGTTTGCACTTGGCAATGTGGAAGTGAAATGATGGGCTATACACGTGTCGGAGTTGAAGTTGTCGTCCCTAAGTAGCCGAAACACCTTAGGAGACACAAATGATTTTTGGGGCTCCGGACTAATTTCCTGGGGCTCCGGACGTCCGTAAAACGCCGGTCGTCCGGTGGGTCGGGGTCAACGCGAGATGCGAGTTCGGGGGCGCGATTTTGGGCGGAAAATGGGGATTTTGGGGTCAAAATTGACGAAATTTCATGGATGAAAGATGGGGAAACTTGGAGAAATGCTAGATCCACTCGAAACCAAGCAAATCCATGGATGAAAATCAACAAAACATCATCAAACCAACAAATCACAAAAAAAATTTGGGGCTATTTTTGGTGGGGATTTTCGAAATTTAGGACAAAATCAACAAAATCAAGCTAGGAAAGTGGTGTAGGGGCTCCAAAAACGTGATCAACGTGGCTCATGATACCATATGATACGGGGCTAACCCGGTGTAGGCCGATCTTTCACGTTTGGAGTGGGATCCCTCGAAGAGCACGAAGAACACGGGGAAGAACGGGGAGAAATCACAAGGGGAAACACTCAAGAACAAGTCCAATCACACATCCACTAGACAATCAAACACACAAGATCACAAGGTACGTGAACAACAAAAGGAAAGATACAAGGTAAAGTTCATCTCCATGAGGAGGTCTTGAAGGGGGTCCACCCGTGAGGGGGTCTGGATGATATCCCGCAGGATCTTCTCCTAGATGGAGGTCTTGTCCTCCAATGGAGTAGTGGTCTCTCTCTCTCTCTCAAGAGTAGAGGTAGGAGCAAAGCTCACCTAAGAATGAGCTATCATATTTGCTAACTGTAAGTGCATCTAGTGCCACCCCTAGTTGGTTTTGGAGTACTGACGACAAATGTGGTTGAGGGACTAATGCGTTTGTGAGAATTGCATGATAATGCAGGTAGTCTCCCTCATTGATTCGGTTTACCTACCGGAGTCGACCCCTAAAAATGTATGAAGACATTGACGACAATGGTGGTATGTGAAGATATTCACATTGAAGACTATGACATGAGAAGACATTGAGTGAAGACTATGGAGCTTGAAGATCGTGTTGTTTCGTTGTTTCCTTTTCTTCTTTGTTGAGTCGTAGGAACCACCGTATTGTTAAGTGGGGTCCAAGTGATCATAGTCGAATGGTCAAGTGATGCTCAACCCAAATCATATGTCTTGACGAAGACAATGAGAGCAAAACTTATCCAGAGCTGGATGAGTCGACTTTGCTTGTAGCCCAAGTAAAGTTGCCGTGTGTGTTTGAAATCGACCGTTGGAACACGTGTCGGTTCCTTAGTGACCGTGGTCATTTTGGACATAACAGGTCGGGTTGCCTAGTGGCTATAAATAGCCCACCCCTACACCATAAATTGGTGGCTGCTCGAGTTAGTGTCGGCTTTTATCGTTTGAGAGCAACCCACCTCGAAGCCTTTCAGAGAGAGAAATCCTTGCGAGGACAAAGCCCAAACACCCGAGCCAAAGAGTGTTAGGCATCACTGAAGTTTTCCTGTCTATGTGACCTGAAGACTTATTACACTTGAGGACTGTGAATCCTCCGGCCGGTTAGGCGTCGCGTTCGAGCATCCAAGAGTCATTGTGGATTGCCGGTGAGCGTCGTCTGTGAAGGTTGGAAGTCTACCTTGAAGACTTACCAGAGTGATTGGGCGAGGACTGTGTGTCCTTAGCTCAAGGGAATAAGGTGAAGACGCGGTCTTCTAAGTTGAATCTCAGCCTCCCTAACGGATGTCACAGTTGCCACAAAGAATCGGAACTGGTCCAACAAATCTGTGTCTTCAACAAGTGACTGGTTCTATCCCTTCCCTCCTTTACCTTGAGTTTGTCTTCGTGAAGTCATTGCTTATATGTCTTATCTGGTTGACTTCATTGCTTGACTTCTATCGTTGTTTGGCTTCATACTATCTTCCATCCTGATCCTTGCTACATAGCTGCTATTAGTCTTGTCCGTTCACATTATTGCATACCTGACTATGGCTTGCTTGTTGTAGTTTATCTTCCGCTGCATATCAATTAGGTCATTTCTATTGTTTGTCTTCAAAACATTCGTGTATTGAAGACTTCCCTAAAAATCGCCTATTCACCCCCCCCCTCTAGTCGATAACTAGCACTTTCAATTGGTATCAGAGCAAGGTACTCCCTTGTTCTGTGTGATTCGGTTTAACCACCTGGAGTTTTAGCTATGTCGACTACAGGGATAATCAAAGTCTCCGCTGCTTGCCCCGTGTTTGATGGAACTGACTATCCCTGCTCGAAGAATAAACTATTGAAGCCATTGATATCGACCTCTGGTATGTCGTCAAGAACGGCGTTCCCAAGTCTGGTGAAGGTGTCACCCCTGCTGATGTCAAGAAGTTCATTCAACTGGACTCAACTGCAAAGAACATCATCTGTGGTCATCTGACCAAAGGACAGTATGGCCGTGTGAGTGCTCTGAAACGTCGAAGCTAGTGTGGGATCTGGCTATCCAAGGTCGTGAAGGCGTCTCAACCCGAGAGATCAAAGGATCGGTGTTCTTCGCAACCTTTTCAACCGCTTCAAGAGAAACGAGCGGTGAAAATGTCCAGCTCACGTTCGATCGCCTCATTGACATCACAAATGAGCTTCATGCTCTCGGCGCCACCGAGATCACCAAGCATGAAATCGTCAAGACACTCTCGAGATCACTTGACAGCTCTTTTGACACCCTTGCCCTCATGATACAAGAACGTCCGACTTCAAGACACTCGATCCATCGATATATACTTGAGAGGCTCAACACACATGAGTTCCACTTTACGAGAAAAGAGATATCTATGGCCCCAACTATGGCGAACTCGCTTTGAAGGCAAAAGTTGTTTCCTCATCGAAGAAGAATCATTGCGGTTTTGATGATCCTGAAGACATTGGAAAGGAACTTGCTATGCTTGTGAAGAAGTTCCAGAAGTTCACTAGGAAGAAAGGCTTCAGAAAGTCTTCACGATCAAGCTCAAGAGATGATGAAGCTTCCACTCATGACTACAAGAAGAGAACCTGTCACAAGTGCAAGAAAACTGGACACTATATCTCTGAGTGTCCACAGTGGGACAATGAGAAGAAGAAGAAGAAGAAGAGCAAGGAATATGATTCTGATGACAAGAAAAAGAAGAAATCTTCAAAGTTGTAACATCCCAATTTTCCTAAATTAGGATGTTAATAGATCATTTGCATGCATATCATATTTTTATTGCATCATTTGCTTTTCTCAAATATTCAAATCATTATGCAACAAAAGGCAATTTATTGGAGTGGAGATAACATGACTTCTCCCCTGTTTTTAAAAATGTTCATAATGTGCAGAATATTATTTCCAGTTCATCTGTTATGTTCTGGTAATTTTTGTGATCTTCAAAATATTTTATTTGTTTGTTTTATTGCTGTTTGAGTGGCCTATTGCATCAAAATGAATTTCTAAAATTGCATTAGTGTTGGAACTAGTGTTCCTGTAGTTTATAGCTGTAGAGCTATTTTTACTGTGTGTCTAGGTATTTTTATTTAGATTTTATATTGTGTATTTTATTTTGTTTATTTTTATTTTTGCTGCTATAGTTTTTGTTTTAAAAAAAGAGAAGGGCAGCGAGCCGGCCAGCCAGCCGGCCCAACAGTCGCGGCCCAGCTCCGCTCAACACCACACCGCTGCGGCCCACCTAGCCGCTTGCGCTGGCGCGCATGCGCGCATGACGCCTGAACCCGACCACTTTGACCGTCCCCTACCCCGAGCCGGACACTGCAGCCGCCCCACACAGATGCCGAGGCGAACCTGACTCGGCGCTGGCCCTGGTCCACCTCGGCGCTCCCGAGTCGCCGTGTGCAAGCGAAGACCTGGGGACCCGCATCCTCCTCGTTCTTCCTCGTTGCCGCACGCGCCGGTTAGGGCGAACGGATCTCGCCGGAGAGCTCGAGACCGCCGCCGTTCGCCGGTCGTTGCCGCCGCCGTAAGGACGCCCGGCCGCCCCACTTGTCACCGTTCGAACCCCCTCTCGACGCCGCACTCTTTTGACACCTCGAAGTACCCTGCAGCCCACCGGAGGAGCGCCGCCACCGACGCCCGACTTCGCCGGACCCGCCGTGTTCAGGTCTTCGCCACCGCCTCTCGAGGGAGCCCCGTCGCCGTTAGACGTCACCGCCGCCTCCGCCGCTCGACACCGCACCCGCCCGTCACTTCCCCATCGCCGGAGAGTCGCCGGAGGAGCGCCACCACCGACGCCCGAGCCGCCGCCGTCGTCTTCCTCTGTTCTGGTGAGCACACGCGCCCGCCAATCAACAACCGCCACGTGGCAGTTCGCTACAGGACACACACAAGAGTTGCCACAGTGCCCAGGGGATTTCTGTTTCTTTTTGTTTTCACTGATTTTCATCCAAAAATTCAACTAGCTATATCTCTTAGTATATTTGTCCAAATTAGGTAATTCTTTTTCCTGTGATCTCAGAAAAACCAGCACATTATCGCAGTACCGACTTTGCACATGTTTGCTCTGTTCAAATTTGAATTCGTTTGAATTTGAATTAAACCTTCCGGAGGCCATAACTCTCAAACCGTTTATCGGATTCGAGTGATTCTTTTTGTGTTGTGACCGTAGTGAAATTTAGGTGCTGTTAAGCTTCTGTTGTTGAGTTTTAAAATTGATTTTCTTGCTGTTGGTTTTGTTTTGATTCTATTCGTTTTCCGGTGATTGATTTGTTGAATTGTGTGAAACGTGTAGATTGTCCGGAGTGCGACGCAAACTATTGTCAGGAGTGCGACTTTCTGAATCAGAACCAAGGCAAGTTACATGTTGATCATCCTTTACCTATTGTTTTCTATGCATTGTAGTGTATATCACACTATAACTTTATGCATTATAGGATTGTTATATTTTGAGCTATGCTGTTGAGCTATCTTCCCGTCTTTTCAAACCGTGAAAGTTGTAGTTGCTATGCTTTGTAGACGGGGGTGGTTCGTGTATTCATTGAGTTAATGTGAGGATTATATATATATAACAATTGAGTAGTAACTCAGGATTTAACTCACCTCTGGGCGGAAGTGGTATTGCTTGGTGTTGAGGGAAGGCATCATGGGGTCTTGCACCTTTTCTAAGGCCATGCGCTCATGAGAGTGCACCCTAAGTGGAATGCCGCCCAGGTTCACAAAGATCAGACAGACTTAGTGACTAGTAACTTCCATGTGCGGCCACTGGCTATATGGGCTCGCTTAGTTGATCGGTTGTTGGAACCTGGCCCGATAAAGGTGTAAACGGATGTAGCATATGTAGGTGGGATGTGGCCGTCGGTGGTTAAGGGAACCTCTTCAAAGACTTTGTCTCAATCTTGGATTGGGTCCGGGTAAAGCGTACAAAACTCTGCAGTACTAAAACTAATCATGATTAGCCGTGCCCCGGTTATGGGTAAATTTGAGCCACTATGCCATTATAGTTGTTGGATGATCTTGACGGATGTGACACTTAATAATATTTGTGGGCAACTTAATAATGGGTAGGTTGGAGTTGATTTTGCCAACTCAACCTTGTTCATTTAATTGTAGTAATAAAGAACTAAATAAAATTTGACTATTAGGTAGTTATGAGGATAAAATCAGCTTTCGCAAAATTAAACCCTCGAGCCTTCCTTTGTTGTACTATGCATATACATGTAGGTCTGCTTTATTATTACTCCTGTGTAATTTGCCAATACATTCCAAGTATTGACCTATATGGCTGCAACGTCTCATGTTGCAGGATATTGAACGAAGAGTAAGGTACCGTTAGGGTCGCGATGCACACTCGGCATCGCCATGGGCTATGATGGGACTCATCATTATTTTCTGCTACTTTCATTGTTTGATTTAATAAAGCTAGCCAAGTGCTATGCAGATTGTTTTATTTTATACATTCGGATCATACGTTGTAATAAATGATGCACTTGCTATTACGGTATTCATCTATCTTGTGTGTGCTAGCGAGTTCGATCCGAGGACTAGCACGGTAAGCACAGAGACTCAAATCCTTCGAGGTTTGGTCGTTACAGATGGTATCAGAGCCAGGTTGTTGACTGTAGGATGTGACCCTAGAAAATGGATTAGAAAAGCCATAGGACTGAAAATTATTTTATAAACTAGCTATACTTCTTACTGTTTATTAGTTAACCCCCTCAAGTATCTTGAACAGTTAAGTAGGAACTAGTGCTGAGACCACCATTCATGTTTGTTTTATATTGCAACGTTATCGTGTTAGCGTATCTGATTATGCCCACTTTAGTGGTATGAAGATACTAGATTGTTTGCTTGAGTGGTAGTTGTTTGTTAAATTGCTTAGTGTCGAAATTATTTGACTATATATATATATAATATTATCATATTGTTTGTTGTTTGTTGTTGTTTGTTTCTTGGTGTTATTCGTTGTTGTGTTTTGTTGGCTTGATCATATTATGCATATGGGTAGAATATATTTATATATGCATAGTTTTTGGCCCTATTATATCTATAAATCTTCTATGCTTGCCCACCAGATGCCGCCGAGGCGTGATAATAGGCGTAATGCTGCAGGAGGAGACAACAATGGCAATGATGTACCACCATACATGCAGCAGCTTGCTTGAGGACAGGCTCGATTGATCCGGTTGCTTGTCCGAACTGAACAACAACAATAACAACAACAATCCACCGCCACCTCCACGGTGGATATGCTTACGAGTGTTCTTGAGGTTGAATCCTCGGAGGTTCTCCAGCCCCTGAACCTATTGTGGCTGATGACCGGCTCATCCCAATCAATAGGAACTTGAGACGGCTGGATGCACAGATCTGAGAGGGTGAGGTTTGCCTCACATTTGTTGGAGGGTCCTGCTGCAGCTTGGTGGGACAATTACTTGGTCACTTATCCCATTGCTACTATCACATGGCCTCGGTTTGGGATGCTTTCCGTGCTGCACATGTGTCTGCTGGTGCTATGAGTCCGAAAAGAAGGAATTTCGCGCTTTGCGCCAGGAGGTCGCACGCTTAATGCTTATGTGGAGGAATTTAATAATCTTGCACGTTATGCTCCTAATGATGTTAACACTGATGCAGCTAGGTAGGAGAAATTCTTGGAGGGCCTAAATGATGAATTGAGCCTTCAGTTGACAGTGGCCACTTTTAGGAATTGTCAGGACCTGATTGATAAGGCTATTGTCTTTGGAGGAAAGCAACAGCCATAGAAAATCGCAAGAGGAAGTACAACAACAATAACAGGTATAATTCAGGACCATAGCGAAGCCACGCACTTCATATCATGGTAATGGAGGTAATGGACATAATCATCATGGAGGTAATGATCATAATCATCATGGAGGGAATGGCCACAACCATAATGGCCACCATCATCATAATGGGAACAAGAGTAACAATGGCAATGGCAAAGGTAATGGTAATGGTAATGGCAATGGAGGAACAATAACCGAACCACCGGGTTACACGTGCGCCAAGGATTTGAGTCGGTGCGATGCTTGGTGTAAGGCTATGGGGCACTATGCCACGACGTTGCGGGGCGAAGAACTCGAGGATCCACAAGCCAAACCCTTCCAAAAGGGTCATGTAAATCATGTTAATGTGGAGGAGGTTTACAATGAACCCGATGCGTTGATTGGTAAGTTCTTGATTAACTCAAGACCAGCTTTTGTTCTTTTTGATACCGTGCATCGCATTCATTCATTTCGAGGGTATTTGTTGATAAACATGGATTGCCAACCAAAACACTTAGCATGCCTATTAGAGTGAGTTCCCGGGAGCTGAGATGATAGCAGGTGTTGGTTGCCATCGATTGACTTTGTCTATTGGGAAGCATGATTTTCCTACGGTTTGATTATATTGAAGTCACAAGGTCTGGATATTATTTTGGGTATGGATTGGTTGCGTTATATAAAGGTCGTATTGATTGTGCCATCGATCTATTACTCTCGAAAGGCACCAGAGGGAAGAGAATCAAATATCGTGTAAGTATAAGGTAATCAGTGCATGTGAACTCTCTTAAGGGGTAGCCCGGAAGAGGTGCCATTGTGAGGATTATCGGATGTGTTTCGGAGGAGTTGCGGGTATGCCACGGATAGAGATATTGATTTTCTCATTGATTTAATACGGACAATCGGACCTATTGCAAAGAGACCGATAGAATGCCTCCTCAAGAGTTGGAGGAATTGAAGAAGCGGATAAGAGAATTGCGAGCACAAGGATTTATTCGCCCAAGTTCATCACCTTGGGGAGCTCCAGCTTTTGTTTGTGGAGAAGAAGGATGGAACCTTGAGGATGTGTGTTGATTATCGTTCTCTGAATGAGGTAACCATTAAGAATAAGTATCCTTTGCCTATGATAAATGATCTGTTTGACCAGTTGGAAGGAGCTACTGTTTTCTAAGATTGATCTTCGTTCGGTTATCATCAATTAAAGATTCGTGAGCAAGATATTCCAAAGACTGCTTTTACTATGAGGTATGGGTTGTATGAATATCTTGTTATGTCATTTGGATTGACTAATGCTCCTGCATACTTCATGAATATGATGAACAAGGTGTTTATGGAATTCTTGGATAAATTTGTGGTTGTTTTCATTGATGATATATTGGTGTTCTCCAAGAATAAGCAAGAGCATGAGGTGCATCTGCGTTTGGTATTGGAGAAATTGAGGAACATCGTTGTATGCCAAGTTCAGCAAATGTGAGTTTTAGCTGGATGAGGTGGCATTCCTTGGACATGTTGTGTCGTAATGGAGTTGCAGTTGATCCATCTAAGGTTGCTGCGATTCTGAGTGGGAGACACCCACGACGCTTGGGGAGATTCGCAGCTTTTGGGCCTTGCGAGGTTATTACAGGAGGTTTATTGAGAACTTTTCAAAATTGCAAAGCCTATGACTGAATTGTTGAAGAAGGAGAAGAAGTTTGTTTGGACCGATGAATGTGAAGCCATCTTTCAGAATTGAAGCAGCGTTTGGTTCAAGACACAGTTTTAACTCGCTGGACATACATAAGGACTTCGGTATATTGTGATGCTTCTCGTCAAGGACTTGGGAGTGTTTTGATGCAGGAAGGTAAAGTTGTTTCTTATGCTTCACGTCAGCTTAAGAATCATGAGCATAATTATCCCACACATGATTTGGAGTTAGCCTCGGTTGTGCATGCATTGAAAACTTGGAGGCCATATCTTATTGGTAATCATTGTGATATATTTACCGATCATAAGAGCTTGAAGTATATTTTTACTCGGGATTTGAACCTCGGCAGAGGAGATGGTTGGAGCTTATTAAGGATTATGATTTGAATGTGCAGTATCATCCTGGTAAGGCTAATGTTGTTGCTGATGCATTGAGTCGTAGGAGCCATGCTAATGCAATTAATATTGATAATATGCCACCCGAGTTATGTGAACAGTTTAGGAATCTCAGATTGGAGATGGTTCCTAAGGGATATTTGGCAACACTTGAGGTAAAGCCTACTTTGCTTGACAGGATCAGAGAAGCTCAAAAGGATGATAAGGAGATTGCAGAGATAAAAGTGAATATGGCTAAAGGTAAGGCAGAAGGTTTCCATGAGGATGAACATGGAGCCATATGGTTTGAGAAGCGTATTTGTGTACCTCAAGATGCAGATATCAGGAAGTTGATTCTTCAGGAGGCGCATGATTCACCTTATTCTATTCACCCGGTAATACTAAGATGTATTTGGATTTGAGGAAAGATTTTGGTGGCCTAGCTTGAAGAGGAAATTGCGGGTATATTGGAACATGTGATGTGTGCCGAGAGTTAAAGCGAACATCGAGACCAGCAGGTTTGTTACAGCCATTGCCTATCCCGGATTGGAAGTGGGATGAGATTGGTATGGATTTCATTACAGGTCTACCGGGACACGGTCAGTTATGATTCTATTTGGGTAGTTGTTGATCGTTTGACTAAAGTTGCTCACTTCATCCCGGTAAAGACTACTTATACCAAAGCTCACTAGCAAAGATTTATATGTCTAAAATTGTTTGTCTGCATGGAGTTCCAAGGAAGGTAGTGTCCGATAGAGGTACTCAGTTCACATCAAGTTTTGGCGCCAGATTGCATGAATCCTTGGGCACCGGTCGGAGTTCATACAGCTTTCCATCCACGACAGATGGGCGATGAGAGGGTAAATCAGATTTTGGAGGATATGTTGAGAGCTTGTGCTTTGGACTATGGGTCCAGTTGGGATGATAATTTACCTTATGCAGAGTTCTCATATAATAACAGTTATCAGGCTAGTCTAAAGATGGCACCATTTGAGGTATTGTATGGCAGGAAGTGCAGGACACCGTTGATGTGGGATGAGGTTGGAGAGCGTCAGTTCTTTGGACCAGACTTGATTAGAGATGCTGAGGGGAAGGTCAAATTGATTCGTGACAGGCTGAAGATAGCACAGTCCAGACAGAAGAGTTATGCAGATGCAAAACGTAAGGAGGTGACATATGAGGTAGGAGACCGTGCATACCTTCGAGTTTCACCACTTCGTGGAATTAAGAGGTTTGGAATCAAGGGTAAGTTAGCACCACGTATTATGGGACCTTACAAGATCTTGGAGCATAGAGGAGAGGTAGCTTATCAGCTGGAGTTGCCAGAATCCTTGTCAGGAGTTCATGATGTGTTTCATGCATCTCAGTTGAAGAAGTGCCATGCAGAGATGATGGATGTTCCATTGAGGGACACGGTGCCGCTTGAGGCAATTCAGTTGGAGAGTGATTTGACATATGAGGAGAAGCCTATTAAGATTCTGGAGACAGCAGAGAGAGTTACTCGCACCAAGACAATCAAGTTATGCAAGGTTCAGCGGGATCATCATACAGAGGAGGAAGCTACACAGGAGCGAGAGGAAGATCTCGAGCAGGATCACCGCACCTATTTGCTAGCCAGCCCGAATCTCGAGGGCGAGATTCATCTCAAGGGGGGTAGGTTTGTAACATCCCAATTTTCCTAAATTAGGATGTTAATAGATCATTCACATGCATATCATATTTTTATTGCATTATTTGCTTTTCTCAAATATTCAAATCATTATGCAACAAAAGGCAATTTATTGGAGTGGAGATAACATGACTTCTCCCCTGTTTTTAAAAATGTTCATAATGTGCAGAATATTATTTCCAGTTCATCTGTTATGTTCTGGTAATTTTTGTGATCTTCAAAATATTTTATTTGTTTGTTTTATTGCTGTTTGAGTGGCCTATTGCATCAAAATGAATTTCTCAAATTGCATTAGTGTTGGAACTAGTGTTCCTGTAGTTTATAGCTGTAGAGCTATTTTTACTGTGTGTCTAGGTATTTTTATTTAGATTTTATATTGTGTATTTTATTTTGTTTATTTTTATTTTTGCTGCTGCTGTTTTTGTTTTTAAAAAAAAGAGAAGGGCAGCGAGCCGGCCAGCCAGCCGGCCCAACAGTCGCGGCCCAGCTCCGCTCAACACCACACCGCTGCGGCCCACCTAGCCGCTTCTGGCAAGCGCACGCGCCCATGACGCTGAACCCGACCACTTTGACCCGTCCCCTACCCGAGACGGACCTTTGCAGCCGCCCAGCAAGACGCCGAGGCCGAACCCAACTCGACGCCGCGTCCTGGTCCGCCTCGAGCGCTCCCGAGTCGCCGTGTGCAAGCAGAAGACCCAGGGCGACCCCGCATCCACTCCTCGTTCTTCCTCGTTGCCGCACACATCGGTTAGGGCGAAACAGATCTCGCCGGAGGAGCTCGAGACCGCCGCCGTTCGCCGGTCGTTGCCGCCGCCGTAAGGACGCCCGGCCGCCCCACTTGTCACCGTTCGAACCCCCTCTCGACACCGCACTCTTTTGACACCTCGAAGTACCCTGCAGCCCACCGGAGGAGCGCCGCCACCGACGCCCGACTTCGCCGGACCCGCCGCGTTCAGGTCTTCGCCACCGCCGCTCGAGGGAGCCCCGTCGCCGTTTGACGTCACCGCCGCCTCCGCCGCTCGACACCGCACCCGCCCGTCACTTCCCCATCGCTGGAGAGTCGCCGGAGGAGCGCCACCGCCGCCGCCCAAGCCGCCGCCGTCGTCTTCCTCTGTTCTGGTGAGCATACGCGCCCGCCAATCAACAACCGCCACGTGGCAGTTCGCTACAGGACACGCACAAGAGTTGCCACAGTGCCCAGGGGATTTCTGTTTCTTTTTGTTTTCACAGATTTTCATCCAAAAATTCAACTTGCTATATCTCTTAGTATATTTGTCCAAATTAGGTAATTCTTTTTCCTGTGATCTCACAAAAACCAGCACAATATCACAGTACTGACTTTGCACATGTTTGCTCTGTTCAAATTTGAATTCGTTTGAATTTGAATTAAACCTTCCGGAGGCCATAACTCTCAAACCGTTTATCGGATTCGAGTGATTCTTTTTGTGTTGTGACCGTAGTGAAATTTAGGTGCTGTTAAGCTTCTGTTGTTGAGTTTTAAAATTGATTTTCTTTTTGTTGGTTTTGTTTTGATTCTTTTCGTGTTCCGGTGATTGATTTGTTGAATTGTGTGAAACGTGTAGATTGTCCGGAGTGCGACGCAAACTATTGTCAGGTGTGTGACTTTCTGAATCAGATCCAAGGCAAGTTACATGTTGATCATCCTTTACCTATTGTTTTCTATGCATTGTAGTATATATCACACTATAAATTTATGCATTATAGGATTGTTATATTTTGAGCTATGCTGTTGAGCTATCTTCCCGTCTTTTGCAAACCGTGATAGTTGTAGTTGCTATGCTTTGTAGACGGGGGTGGTTCGTGTATTCATTGAGTTAATGTGAGGATTATATATATATATAACAATTGAGTAGTAACTCAGGATTTAACTCACCTCTGGGCGGAAGTGGTATTGCTTGGTGTTGAGGAAGGCATCATGGGGTCTTGCACCTTTTCTAAGGCCATGCACTTATGAGAGTGCACCCTAAGTGGAATGCCGCCTGTGTTCACAAAGATCGACAGACTTAGTGACTAGTAACTTCCATGTGCGCCACCGGCTATATGGGCTCGCTTAGTTGATCGCTTGTTGGAACCACGCCCGATAAAGGTCGATGATGTAGCATATGTAGGTGGGATGTGGCCGTCAGGTGGTTAAGGGAACCTCTTCTGAATGACTTTGTCTCAATCTTCGGATTGGGTCCAGTGGGTAAAGCGTACAAAACTCTGCAGAGTACTAAAACTAATCATGATTAGCCGTGCCCCCGGTTATGGGTAAATTTGAGCCACTATGCCATTATAGTTGTTGGGTGATCTTGACAGATGTGACACTTAATAATATTTGTGGGCAACTTAATAATGGGTAGGTTGGAGTTGATTTTGCCAACTCAACCTTGTGCATTTAATTGTAGTAATAAAGAACTAAATAAAAATTTGACTATTAGGTACTTATGAGGATAAAATCAGCTTTCTGCAAAATTAAACCCTCGAGCCTTCCTTTGTTGTACTATGCATATACATGTAGGTCTGCTTTATTATTACTCCTGTGTAATTTGCCAATACATTCCAAGTATTGACCTATATGGCTGCAACGCCTCATGTTGCAGGATATTCAGACGAAGAGTAAGGTACCGTTAGGGTCGCGAGTCTGCACTCAGCATCGCCAGTGGGCTATGATGGGACTCATCGTTATTTTCTGCAACTTTCCGCTGTTTGATTTAATGAAGCTAGCCAAGTGCTATGCAGATTGTTTTATTTTATACATTCTGGATCATACGTTGTAATAAATGATGCACTTGCTATTCTGGTATTCATCTATACTGTGTGTGCTAGCGAGTTCGATCCAGGGACTAGCACGGTAAGCACAGAGACTCAAATCCTTCGAGGTTTGGTCGTTACAAAAGTCTTCTTCCAAGTCTTCATCAAAGTCTTAATCGCATAAGAAGAGCTCATCTGGCAAGGCTCTTGCTTTTGTTGGCAAGGAAATGGATTCAGAGGAGGAGTCTGCTTCTGAGGAGGTGGAGGTGGAGTCTGAAGAGGAGTCCGACCCGGGCGTTGCAAGTCTGGCTTTAGCCACAGCCTATGTTGCCAAGTCCATCTTCAACACTGAAGACAATGACTTCTACACCAACGCTGAAGCTGATGACAAGGACGACCCTGCTCCCACCTACTGCTTCATGGCACGCGGTGCCAAGGTAAAATCACGTGATGCTTACTTTCAAACATCAAGTGAAGATGACTCTGATTGTGAATCCAAGCCCAGCTTCAAAACACTTGCTAAAATTGCAACCGAACAACAAAGAGCTATGGAACATACTCAAAACCTGTTAGACAAAAGCGATGACCTGTTGGACGCGGAAATGACATGTTCACAGTCCTTAGTTGAAGACATTAAAAATCTTCATGCTAAGTACCAAGAACTTGAAAGTCGTCATGAAATGCTCTCAACTACTCATGAAAGGCTCTCCTATCATTATCTTCAAAGGAAGCAAGAGCTTGAGAAATTGAAAGCGGCTCATGAAGATCTTCAAAAAGAGAATGAGTCACTTCGCCAATGATCAGTTCCGCTCAGATGGATTTGAACCACCATGCCTAAAATGCCCGGAGCGTGATATAGCTACCTCTGTTTGAATGTTCAACTGCTGCTCTTGTTGCATTCTCTTCAACTACTAATGTGGTAACTAACCCCTCTCGGAGGATACCATCGCTATTGCTGATGAAAATGCTAGGTTGAAGACATTGCTTGAAACAGGGATGTATAAAAGTCCGAAGGGCATCGACACTTTATGATGTCCTCAAAAGCAGATTCTGAACCGAAACCCTAGGAAAGAGGGTGTTGGGTTGAAAGGAAAATGAATGTTGATGGTTCCTCTTGGAAGCCCGAGCGGTATCCTAAAACCACATGGGTTGTTTGCAAAGGGACCTTCAAAGGATCCATCCACCTTATCCGGCTTTACCTGTGCTAACCCTATTATCATTGATGAATCCTTTGATGCAAACTATAAGCTATTCAAGAATCGAAATGGTGAAGTGTTTGCCGTATATTGGTACTAACTGCAGAATGGACCCCTATGAAGAAGATCTGGGTTCCCAAAGCTGTCTTGAGAATCTTCCAATGAATGTCATCATGACACCACCGAAGAAGACAAACCTGCACCTAAAGCGTCATATGGTCCAAAGGCTTCATACTGACCGAGGACTCACCGAGTCACCCTAACGCCAATGTTTTGCACGGAAACCATACTCAAATTTATGAATATGAGCGTGTGTCTTCAAACCGCTATGTTCATAGAACTAAGAACTTTTCTCGCTTATTCATACAGTATCATTCATCTCCTGCAAGGCTATTTGCTAGGGCTCCAAAGCGAAATTCTCGGATGCTGCACTTAGACTCATTGCTTCTAAGCCACCCTCAAGATGTGGGTGGTCAAGAAGAATTAACTCTCTTTTGCAGAAAGGGTCTCCACCAAGATCAAAGGCGCCTCGATGCTATTGTTGGGGACCTAAAACATCTTGTAGGGCACAAGATCAAATGCCCAAATGGTCTCACTATGTATTTTGTTCCTGAATCGCTTGCCATTCATCCTATCGGTCTTAATCTTGATTTAAGCTTCAATAATCCACTTGCTGTCAAATGTTTATGCTTCAAAATGCTCTTGGTGAAGCCTATCCCCTAACTGCATCAGAGGGTATGACACCTCATGCTTCGTAATGGATTATGGACAGTTGATGCACTAATCATATGATCGGTGATCAAGTCTTCTCATGGACTCAACCTTCGCCCATCGACAAGAGTCATATCACATTTGTTGACAATCGGTAAAAGCAAGGTATTGGGTCTAGGTAGAGTTGCAATCTCAAAGGATCAACACATGGATAAAGTGATGCTTGTTGAATCCCTTGGTTTCAACTTGATGTCTGCCTCAATGCTTTGTGACTTGAACATGATTGTGATATTCGAAAATATCGTTGCCTTGTACTAATGGAATCGACAAGTCTCTAGTCTTTGAAGGGTATAGGAAAGATGATCTATACATGGTAGATTTCTCAAGAGGTCCACACTTGCCGTATGTCTTCTCGCAAAGGCTTCGAATCTTGGCTCGCATCGGAGGTGGGGCATGTTGGCATGAGGAACTTACACACACTCGCCAAGAAGTAGCATGTCATAGGCATCGAAGGTGTCAAGTTCAAGAAGGATCATTTTTGTGGTGCTCATGAAGCCGGAAAGATGACAAGGGCAAAGCACCCTCGAAGACAATCATGACGACATCTCAACCCTTTGAGCTGTTACACATGGATTTGTTTGGCCCTACTCATTACTCTACCCTCACAACAACTGCTCAGATCTATGGCTTCGCCATTGTTGATGACTACTCAAGATACACATGGGTGCACATAATTCTCTACAAGACTGAAGTGCAAGATGTCTTCAGACGCTTCGCCAATCGAGCAATGAACAATTATGGCGCCAAGATCAAGCATATCGAAGTGATAACGACCTCAATTCAAGAACACCGGACTTGATCTTTATCTGGATACTATGGGAATCACTCATGAGTTCTCTGCTCCATACACACCTCAGTAAAATGGCATCGTGGAGCGCAAGAACAGAACCCTCATTGAGATGGCACGAACGATGCTCGACGAGTACAAGACACCAAGAAAGTTCTGGCCTGAAGCCATTGATACAGCTTGTCACGTCATCAACCGTGTTTATATCCATAAGCTTCTGAATAAAACTTCCTATGAGCTCCTTACTGGCAAGCAGCCAAATGTCAGCTACTTCAGAGTATTTGGGGCTAAGTGCTGGATCAAGGATCCCCATCACAAGTCAAAATTTAAACCCAAAGCTCACGAAGGCTTCATGCTCGGTTACGGAAAGGACTCACACTCCTATAGAGTCTTCGAACTTTATCTTTACAAAATCGTCGAAACTGTAGATGTGCGATTTGATGAAACCAATGGTTCACAAAGAGAGTTTCTGCCAAGTACACTAGACGAAGCTCCACCAAATAATCTATCAAGCTGATGGGAACTGGTGAAATCATGCCAAATGAAGCACTTTGCAAGAGGAACTTATCATTTCGCACCTAACCAACTCAAGACAATGCTCAACTCAAGACAATCCTCCCAATGATGACAATGATCAGCATGAGCAAAGTCTTCGTCCGATTCATCCTCGAGTTGCAAATGAAGTACAGATTGAAAAGATAATCGATAGCATCAATGCACTGGTCCGCTTACTCGCTCAAGAGCAACACAGCTAGCAAATTTCGTGGGCACTTTTCATTTGTGTCAATATCGTAACCCAAGAAAGTTGTCAAGCTTTTATGGAACCGAATGGATTCAAGTTATGCAATAAGAACTTCAACAGTTCAAGCTGAATAATGTTTGGGAACTTGTCAAGCGCCCCGACCTCGCAAGCATAACATTATTGGCACCAAATGGATATATCAAAACAAGCAAGATGAGCATGGTCAAGTCGTCATAAACAAAGCAAGGCTTGTGGCTCAAGGATATACTCAAGTTGAAGGAATTGACTTCGATGAAACATTTGCTCTGGTAGCTAGGCTTGAAGCTATTCGCATACTACTAGCCTATGCTAACCACCACAACATCTTGCTCTATCAAATGGATGTGAAGAGTGCATTTCTCAACGGCAAGATTGAAGAAGAAGTATATGTCGCTCAACCACCTGGCTTTGAAGATCCAAAACATCCTGATATGGTGTACAAGCTAAATAAAGCACTGTATGGCCTCAAACAAGCTCCTCGCTACCGGTATGATACAATCAAAGACTTCAAGAGCAAAGGCTTCAAACCTGGATCCCTTGATCCCACACTCTTCACGAAGACATATGATGGTGAACTGTTTGTATGCCAAATATATGTGGATGACATTATCTTCTACCGCACCAACCGAAGTATAGTGATGAATTTGGATACATGATGCAAGAACAATATCGATGTCCATGATGGGAGAGCTCAAGTTCTTCCTTGGTCTTCAAATTCACAACAAAGGAATGGCATCTTTATATCTCAAGAAAAATACCTCCAAGATTGTCTGAAGAAGATTGGAATGCAAGAGTGCAAAGGATACACGACGCCAATGCCAGCCAAACACCATCTGGGTCCCGACGACAATGGTAAAGAGTTCGATCAAAAGGTATACCGCTCCATGATTGGTTCCTTACTTTACCTATGTGCATCTAGGCCAGATATTATGCTTAGTGTTTGCATGTGTGCTCGATTCCAAGCGGCACCAAAGGAATCGCATCACTTAGCTGTGAAGCAAATTCTTCGATATTTGGCTCACACCCCAACACTCGGATTATGGTATCCAAAGGGCTCAAATTTTGACTTAGTTGGATTTTCGAATGCTGATTATGCTGGTGACAAGGTGGATAGCAAGTCTACATCTGGCACATGTCACTTTCTGGGACGATCACTGTCGTCTGTTGGTCTTCAAAGAAGCGTAACTGTGTCACTCTCAACCGCTGAATCTGAATACATTGTCAGCTTTGGATCTTGTTGTGCTCAGCTTCTATGGATGAAGCAAACTCTCAAGGACTATGGCATCAATCGACACAAGTACCTCTCTTCTGCGACAACGAAGCGCCATCAAGATTGCCAACAATCCAGTCCAAAGACTCAAGACAAAGCACATTGAAATTCGTCATCATTTTCTCGTGGATCATGTTATGAAGAAAGATATTGACATCATTCACGCCAACACCAAGAGCAACCGCGATATCTCCACAAAGCCCTTGGATGAGAAAAGATTTTGCAAGTTACGGTGTGAGCTAAATATCTTGGAATCCTCAAATGTTCTGTGATCAAGCACACATCCTAACACTTATGCATGTTGATGACTTGGATGTGCAACACACGAAGTAACGTATATCTTCAATCGCTGAAGACTTACATTCTGTGTGTGAATACATTAACGTGGAATTTGACTTCGGAGCGCCACGATAATTGTGCGCCATGTCTGGGTCTAATACTTCCTATATGGTGGGTAACGCCACCACCAAATTTCTTTGTTTGAAGTGTTTCACTCATGGCGTTATTTCTGCAATATCTTCGCATTTGATTTGTCTTCAACTTCAACTTATCTTCATGATTTTCTTTACTATGTTGATTTGGTTGCTGTATATATATATATATATATATATATATATATATATATATATATATATATATATATATATATATATATATATATATATATATATATATATATATATATATATATATATATATATATATATATATATATATATATTATGTCCTCTACAGCATTCACTTATAGCTATGTCTTCAAGTTGAATCTTTTGAACTAAGTGAATGTGATCGGACCCTAATCTCTCTATTCTTCCTATCTCAAACTCTATCTGTCCAAATCATATGCATTCTATTGAAACTGTCGAATGTCTTCTCTGCGTCCTTGTCAGCAGAAGACACAGAGACAAACTTTAAGTCTGTTTTGAATGATTCATCATTACTGTTGAACTCCGGAGAAGCCGGAACGAACATCCGACAAACTGCGCGGGCGTGGGAACGTGGGACATCTCAGAGTATGTGCATGCTTGCCATGTGCCCCTCAGATGTGAACCGCCAGGGGCACCTGCGTAATTGCGCTGCGCCGCACACCTCGTTATAAATACTTGTCCCCTGCGGTAAAGAAAATCTTCTTCCACCTCTCCACCTCGTTAAAAGCCTAGCGCCACCGCTAGCTCTCGACGACGCCGGCGACGAAGCGCTTAGCTGCCGCGACTTCTCCGACGCCGTCCTCACGCCGGCCTCGAACATCTTCATCTCTGCCGCCGCCGTAGGTGTCCTCCGTCGCCAAGTTAGGGCACGGTGGACTGAACTGCTCGGCCTCCTCTTCTTCCCGTCTAGCAGTTCTTCGAGTGGTAAATATAACTCTATTTTTACCATCTTTTTGATCTTTAAGATTCATCCTACTTGCCAAAATTGGTTTCTGCCCATACTATGTTAGATCTATTCTGCATCGCATCTCAGATCGCCTAGTATATTCACTTAAGCTTCACAACTAGTTAGATTCCTCACTTGTACTTATTCACGGATTCGCATAAACCTGGAACCAACCTCAACAGATAAGTGAATGTCTTCGCATCATGAGGTCAATGTATTCAAACCGATTTATCTTCAAAATCTTCCGAGAATGCATATGACCTCTTCCCTTCCTCGCATCTCTAATGCTCATCACAGTACATGTCCGTGGGAGAATCCCTTGGTTCTCATAGTCCGCATTCGCTTGCGAAATTCTTACAACATCAAACTAACTCTCCCGGCCGCCTCACATCATCCGGCAAACACAAGCCTTTGAAGCCTTTGAACGTGAAGCCATTCAGTTTGAAGCTCATGGCTACTGATAAATCAGTCAGAAGGGCGGCGGACAACGCCGGAGGGAACCTCAAAAGATCTGCTCGATGACCTCGCAGAGCTGTACAAGATGATCCCGAAGAGACTTATAATCAGCGCAAGACGCGAATCCAATGGATTCGACGATATTGGGCTGAACAATGGTTCAAGTACAATTTCGTCACACAGAATATGCCGAGAAGAATGCCATCGAAGCCCTTGGGGTGATATTCTGTTTCGAGGCCTTCCACCCAAGAACATGGCTGAAGCTATTGCACAAGGTTTCTATCCTTGCATGGTCCGTGGACCTCAGCCTGAGAATGCCGACCCAACGTCTTTGCTCTGGTGTCATGATGACAATCACTTCAAGCGCAATTTCCAGCACGCAAAGGCTTCTGCAAAGGAAAACAAGAAGTCATTGGGATTAGACTTCAACCTTGGTCCCTCTGCTCCCCGTGCTGACGGCTCACGTGACGCTGAACCCAATGTCATCGGTCCCTTTTCAAACCTTGATGGCCTCATCACTTACATCTTGGTCCAAGGTGCCAAAGTGGATCATTCTGATGACAATGCTGAGTCTGATGAAGCCCCAGCTCCAGCTCCTGCTCCTGCTCCAAAGCCGCAGAAGCTTAAGAAAGTCAAGGCTCCAAAGTCAGCTGCTCCTCCAAAAGCTTCACGTGTGAATCCATCGCCATCGCACCTCCCGAAGCGATTACACGCCCGAGGATCAATCCGATCTCCAAGAAGACGGAGAAGAGAAAGAAAATTTTCAAGAACACTGAAGTGACACTGACCCCAGCTGCCATTCTGCGTGAAGAGCACATTGATCTGTCAAGTGATGACGATCTTGCAGATGATGCTCTTGAGCAACTTATCAAGAGCAAAGAAGAAGCCGAAATCTTCAACAACTTGCCTCTCTTTGATGTGGCAATCATCCATCACTTCATTGATGAGTGGTTTGACACACCAAACATCAGCTTTGAAGATCTGCAACTTCCTATTGGCCTCAGCATCTCTTTCAACGGCGTCATTGCTTCTGAGCTAGCTCTTGCTCAGCAGATTGTTGAACTAAAGCACAAGATTGACTATGAAAAGGCTCAGTTCAAGAAGCATATGGCTGCACTCTGTGTGCAAGACGTCAAAAACTTCAAGGTCATGCTGCACGACCTCAAAGAAAACTTTGTCAAGAAGCGTGAAGAAGCCAGAGGCTCTCGTGAGCGCATGAAGGCTCTGGCTGACAAGTGCGTGCTTGCCTACAATGAGGCTGAGAAGCGCAAGGCTCTTGGCCGTCCTGGCATTGACCCTAGAATGGCTGCAAAGAGAAAGAAGTCTTCAACTGACCAAGCTGCACCTTCAAGGCAGGAAGAGCCCCGCATAGTCTTCCCAAGCAGCATGACTGGCTCGAAGCCAAAGGTCCGGTCAACCGCTTCTGAACAAAAGAAGACGAAGGCTGCCGAGGCTGAAGCCGTAAAAGGAAAAATCTCGACGCCTCGATGCTGCTCCCTCCAAGAAGAAGCTAAAGACCAAGAAGAATCGGGCTGCTCCCACAGAGCCCTTGATTGTTGAACGATTTCGTGGTTCGCCCCGCGTCGCAACCCAAGAACTGCGATGATCTGTTCATGAGCCTGCCTCCACAGAGGCTCCTCGAAGTGAAGAGATTCCAAAGAATGATCCCATCACTCACCAAGACATTGGTCACCATGACAATGTTGAAGTTCTTCCTCAAATTGAATACAATGTGGTATCATCGCCTGTTCGTAACAGCGGCGAACTCATCAGCATTGGTCGTCCTCTGATGCCAATTGCACAGGATGCTTCATGGGCTGATCGCCCGCAACAACAAGACTCCCCCAGTACTCCCCAACAACAAGCCACTCCCCAACAACAACAACAAGATGAAGAGGAAGATTTTGAGGCCCAGGCAACCCCATCTCCAAAGGCGTCGCCAGCATTCCGCAGGCTTCGCAAAGGTCAAAGGCCTCAAGTGCCTCTCTCGAGCGTTCCAGAAGGAGAAGTGCACCACCAACCTGTTGCACGTCAAGTGTTTTCAGAAGCCACTCCAACTGTGAATGTCTCTGAGTCTGAAGCTAAAGCTGCTGAAGACAATCCGGCTGCATCAGCCGCAGACACCCAAGAAGAAGAAGAACGTGTCCCTACACCCTCAGAATCAAGAAGTCATACACGATATCAACGTGCCAGTGCCCGACCCTCCAGCTCCTCAAGTGGAGGTTGAGAACATTGAGGCTGCCACCTCCAACACCAATGAAGCCAATGACGTGGTCATGGCCGAAGCCAATGTGGAGCCTGTCCCAACTGCTCCTGAAGCCACTGAAGGAAATGCGCCTGAAGCAATGAGGCAAGTGCTCCCGAAGCATCTGCTGAGCAGCCTGAAGCCTCAGTTGCTGCCATTGCTCCAGTTCCGCCACCAAGGCCCTACACAATCGAGCAAGCATACAACTATGGCGAGCTAGTCACGAGAAGATGGCCCGCTCGGTCCCTCCGCCTCATGCCTCTGGGTCCTCGGTTCGACTATCATATTGAGCATAGGCCTCGGTCCGTAAGCCGGGCCAAGATCGCCAAGGTTTCGAGCACCGCCACCTCAACGGGTTCTTTCAATGCGAATGGCTTCAAAGCCCACAACACTTTCTTTGACAGTGCAAAGAACCCCTACACAAGGCCAAGAATCTCATCTGACCGTTTCTGGAGCTATCAGCAAAGAAGCTATTATTCCTGTGTTCTGTATGACCAAGGCCGCATTTTCCCTCATATGGGCCTTGACACTGAAGCCATTACCGGACTGCCGTGCTTAGAAGAAGCACTTGATTGCTTTCATGATGCAGGTCTGCTTGGTTTCGTTATAGACAAAGAACACTGGAATGAAGAATTAGTGCTTCAATTCTATGCTACCCTCCACATCCGCGGCTACAACAGAGACACAAAGACATGGGTTCTCGAGTGGATGACTGGAAATGTTCATCATGAAGCCAAAGCTCTTGACATCATTGAGCTCACAGGCCTACCCACTCCCGGAGAGCTGTTTGAACCTGGATGTCAACTCCACCACGATGCCTTGAGAGCATATTTCATAAGCCGTAACCCGACATGAGTCGATCTTTGAGCATGATGAAGCCATCGCCACACGATCTGAATACCCTCAAGACTTCTTTGTTGATGACCTTGAGTATCCGCCTCGCACTATATATCACATCATCAAAGCGAACTCTATGGCCAATCAAAGGGCATTCATCATCTGCAAAACTGGAAGGAGCAATGAAGACATTGGTCTTCTACATCCTCAATGGCATCAGCTTCAACACGCAAGAATTCTTCATCCGACAACTGGCTGCGTCTGGATCTGATCTGTTTGGTCTGAAGTTCTATACTCCATGGGTCATGCGCCTCATCAAGATGCACTCTGTTATCAACTATCAACCCTCTGCTCGCAATCATCTTATCTTTCTACCAGAGGTTGATATGTCTGTTGAAGCCATATACCATGAGCCTGCCAAAACACCACTAAGTCTTCAGAACGCAGATCACCACAGCTTCTCTCAACCCATGGAAGGCGTCCAAGCGGTATCTCGTGTCTATCCTCTGGCTGGGAACACACGTCGCCTCATCGCACGGATCAAGCCACCGAGAGCACAATTGGCCAAAGGCCTCGGCGCTCTCGAGTCCTCAATGATCGAGAAATTCTTGTGGCGCTGCATCAAAAGCAAGATAAGCATCACCCTGCTCAAGCGTCAAATGCAAAGCCTCTTGGTGGACGCCAATCGATTCAAACCTTGCCACCAAGAATGCTTTTGTCACTCACGAGACTTGTCGGCGATCATGGAAGAGTTTGACCTGCCAAGGTCAAGCAGATCTTCAAGACAATGGCTTCACTGAACGCTTCAAGTTTGACTCCACTCCTCCACCGAATGCAGTCCAACGACGAACTCCATCACTTGAAGACTCTGACTATTCTTCCTCCGCGGCAACTTTCAATGCCAAAGTGATCGATGATGAAGCCGATGCTACTTCACCACCCCCTACTTCTGCACTATTCGACACTGCACCAAGTTCGTCTGCACCGCCAACCAACAACGACAACCCTGCTGCATCATCTACTTCTGAAGAGGACGAGTAGATGCTCTATGTCTTCAAACCGTTTTGGTCCTTACTGACAAAAAGGGGAGAAGCATATGAGTTTGATAGTCTTCAAACGGGTTCATAAGGGCGGGTGCACTATATTTTGCCTAGTGTTTACAACTCTCGCTTTTGATACATTTGGTTCTTTGAGTTGTAACACTTAAAATCGATGGTCGTATGCTACTTATTTGCTTTACTCTGGTGCAATGATAAATTCCGCATGTGCGACGATAACTTCCGCACTTAGATCATCCTGCAGACGTCCATTTATCATTATGCATGTCATTCTCTTAGCTATATCATTTCATGCATGATGAATTATCTTCATAAGTTGAAGAGGATCTCCACAAGTACAACCTGCCATGTGCATTTGCATTCCAAAAGCAAACTACTTATATGCACATCTTCAGGGGGAGCCTTTGCCACTTATGAAGACAATTCCCTATCCTTTACAATTTCACATATAATATCCCCGTTGAAAACTTCAACCAGTTTGTCATCAATCACCAAAAAGGGGGAGATTGTAAGTGCATCTAGTGCCACCCCTAGTTGGTTTTGGAGTATTGACGACAAATGTGGTTGAGGGACTAATGCGTTTGTGAGAATTGTAGGATAACGCAGGTAGTGTCCCTCACTGATTCGGTTTACCTACCGGAGTCGACCCTTAAAAATGTATGAAGACATTGACGACAATGGTGGTATGTTAAGATATTCACATTGAAGACTATGACATGAGAAGACATTGAGTGAAGACTATGGAGCGCGAAGACTGTGTTGTTTCGTTGTTTCCTTTTCTTCTTTGTTGAGTCGTAGGAACCACCGTACTATTAAGTGGGGTCCAAGTGATCATAGTCAGAATGACTGAAGTGATGCTCAACCCAAATCCTATGACTTCGAGCGAAGACAATGAGAGAAAAACTAAGCTGGATGAGTCAGCTTTGCTTGTAGCCCAAGTAAAGTTGCCGTGTGTGTTTGAAATCTGACCGTTGGAACACGTGTCAGTTCCTTAGTGACCCAGGGTCATTTCGGATATAACAGGTCGGGTTGCCTAGTGGCTATAAATAGCCCACCCCCTACACCATAAATTGGTGGCTGCTCAGAGTTAGTGCACGGCTTTTGTCGTTTGAGAGCAACCCACCTCGAAGCCTTTGAGAGAGAGAAATCCTTGCGAGGACAAAGCCCAAACACCCAGAGCCAAAGAGTGTTAGGCATCACTGAAGTTTTCCGTCTCAGTGACTCAAGACTTATTACACTTGAGGATTGTGAATCCACCACCGGTTAGGCGTCGCGTTCTGAGCATCCAAGAGTCATTGTGGATTGCCGGTGAACGTCATCTGTGAAGGTTCGGAAGTCTACCTTGAAGACTTACCAGAGTGATTGGGCGAGGACTGTGTGTCCTTAGCTCAAGGGGAATAAGGTGAAGACGCGGTCTTCTGAGTTGAATCTCAGCCTCCCTAACGGATGTCACAGCTTGTCACAAAGAATCGAACTGGTCCAACAAATCATGTGTCTTCAACAAGTGACTGGTTCTATACCTTCCCTCCTTTACCCTGAGTTTGTCTTCATGATGTCATTGCTTATATGTCTTATCTGGTTGACTTCATTGCTTGACTTCTATCGTTGTTTGGCTTCATACTATCTTCCATCCTGATCCTTGCTACATAGATGCTATTAGTCTTGTCCGTTCACATTATTGCATACTTGACTATGGCTTGCTTGTTGTAGTTTATCTTCCGCTGCATATCAATTAGGTCATTTCTATTGTTTGTCTTCGAAACATTCGTGTTTTGAAGACTTTCCTAAAAATCGCCTATTCACCCCCCCCCCCTCTAGTCGATAACTAGCACTTTCACTAACCCTAGAAAGGAGGTGGAGGTGGTCTATTTATAGTCTAAGCCACGAAGGGGTAAGTGGAAGAGGGATAGAAGGTCAAGGCCAGCTCTTGCCACACAGCGCCGATGTCCGGTGGGGGTCGGACGTCCGAAGCTTCGACGGTCCGGACGTCCGAATACTTCGACTTCAGAATTCTGTTCATCGCCACAAGAATGGTCGTCCGGCCGGTGTCGGCCGTCTGCAAGGCTGGACTTGTCGGACGCCTGACGCTCGCTCGATCGTCCGCCGCCGAAGCTTGTCGGTTGGACTTTTGGGCTGGCTGACCTCCAGCGCCGGACGTCCGGCGTTGTCCGTCGTCCGTGGTCAGAGATCGTAGCAGCTCCGTTTCTTCCGTCTTCTCTTCCATGCCTCCCTTGCGGATGGTGTAGTCGTTCCTTGGCGCTTGCACTCCTCCTTGACATCCGTGAAGCTCCGACAATACCTATGCATGCACACGGGAGAAGTGTCAAGTAGTATACCATCCTCAAAGGGGTCAAGTGAGCACGTGTAAAGGAGAAGATTCACCTTTATGTATGAGAAGTAGAGGTCGCACGTGTCACTTGCCAAACGGACTCTTGACATGGTGATGACCGTAGGATGCTCCGCATCAAAATCCAACAAAATCTCAACTCACAAACAAATCACAAAAAAATTTGGGGCTATTTTTGGTGGGGAATTTTCAGATTTAGGACAAAAACAACAAAATCAAGCTAGAAAACACGGGGTAGGGGCTCCAAAAACGTGATCAACGTGGCTCTGATACCAAGATGATGTAGGGCGGAACCCTAGTCAGAGATCCTTCACGTTTGGTGGGGATCCTACGGGGAGAACACGACGAACGAGCGGAAGAACACAAGGAAAAACACGCAAGAGAAACACTAAACCGACAAGTATCGATCACACAAGGGCTAGATCACCGAACACATAAGGTAGCACAAGATTCAAAATCAACAAAGGAAAGATACACGAGTAGCCGTTCTTCTCTGTGGAGGTCTTGATGGGGCCACCCTAGAGGGGTCTTGAATCCGCTTGGGGATCTTCTCCAAGAGGTCCCGAGCTCCGAGGAGAAGGTAACCAAGTGGATGAGCAAAGCTCTCACACAAACATGAGCTAATCCTTTGCTAACCCTAACTAGGAGGAGGAGGAGGAGGCCTATTTACAGTCTTAGTGCAAATGGGGGCGAAGTGAAGGGGTACAAGGGCTCCAACCATGGGCGCCACTCTCGAGGCCGGACGTTGGAAGGCGCTTGACGTCCGGAGGCTCGGGACGGTCCAGATGTCCGGGCGGGCTCGGAAGTCCGTAGATTCAGCTCTGTCGTGCGCGCGTCTGACGTCCGGAGCGGTTCGGTCGTCTGTAGATTCGGCTTTGATCTAGGTGCGTCGGACGTCCGGAGGGGGCCGGTCGTCCCTAGATTTGGCTCTGGATGTCAGGTACCGGACTCGTCGGACGTCCGGGCGCAGTCAGTCGTCTGACGCCTGTAGCTTTCGCAGCAACTCTTCTTCTTCATCACGCTTGGGGTCCTCGACGTCTTGGTTCTTGTAGGTAGCTGTACCGTGGCTCTCCTCCATGCACCTGATCACGCACAGAGTTTCCGAATGAGGTAGTAGACATGTCTCGTGGGTAGGAAGAGGGAGTTCGGAGAGGAGCGAGTTCACCTTATCTTCAATAGTGATGCGGAGAAGAAGACCGCTATGGCATCACTTGAGTTCCAAGACTATGTGCTCATATGGTGGGAACAACTCCTTGAGCGGCGACAAGAAAGAGGTGAACCTCCAATCACCACTTGGGCTCAAATGAAAGATGTCATGCGCGCACGTTTTGTGCCCACCTACTACAACCGCGACCTCTTCAA
This sequence comes from Aegilops longissima, assembly GCA_021605205.1. Taxonomy (NCBI): domain Eukaryota; kingdom Viridiplantae; phylum Streptophyta; class Magnoliopsida; order Poales; family Poaceae; genus Aegilops; species Aegilops longissima. The sequence continues at coordinate 260,672,341 of CM038679.1, forward strand.
GAAACTCCAAATCCTCAAGCAAGGAACAAAGAGTGTTGAAGAATACTACAAGGAAATGGAGATAGCCATGATTCGAGCCAATGTGAAGGAAGATAATGAGCAAACAATGGCACGTTTCTTGAATGGACTCAATCATCCCATCAAGAAGATCGCCGACTTCCAACCCTGATGAGGACATCAATACCATTGTTACACCCACAGCCCCTGCTGCTATACATACTGGACCAATTACTAGAGCTCGCGCACGCCAATTGAATTATCAGGTACTTTCGTTTCTTGGTAACGATTCCAATGTTCATGAGAATATGATGCTGCCTAAATTGGATACATTTGTTTTGCTTACAAATGAAGGGCCTACCATGGACAAGGAAGAGGAACCTTGGAGCAAGTTCAAGCATGGAGATGTTGGCATGCTAAGGAGAACAAGAACGGAGTTACAAGTGATGATTCCAGACTTTGAAGCCACCCTAATGAGTGCATGAGGCCTTGGACAAAATATACAAGATGCCACTTCATAATATTCGTCCATAGGCTATTCTAGGTGCTGCGTCACCTTATTATTGGGCCAGGCCCATGTAATTTCGAAATACTTAAGTATAGGCTGTTTTAGAGTCCGTATGTGTGGGGAAACAAGAGTTAGGGTTGATTTGGACCCCTCCACCAAGGGCCACGAAATTCCCCCTCTTCCTCCATATATACAGCCCTTAGGGCACCATTTAGACCTTGGGTTTTGTTTAGATTAAAAGTTCGCCATAGCTGCAACTTCGCATTTCGCTTGTGTTCAACGACCGCACAAAGGCGCACAGAACCCCACCTTGATCAATAAAGCTTTCATCTTATATTCGCAATATCCAGATTGCAATCTCAGTTTCTTGCTTGTTCTTCGCTTGCTCGCAGGAAACAGGCCCTCGTGGTCAGGTTGATCGTGCTCGTGTGGTCAATAACCTCTCGGAGTTGGTTTAGCGATTGCTAAGGCGCGACGCCCTCAAGACGTTCAGTAGTCGGATCGTCAAAGTCGACTTCCTCCAAAGCGAAAACCAACATCTCATCGAAAGACGGGACACCTTTGCCCCTATCAAACCCTACTCCAACCTCATTGAGCTCGTGCATCAAGCTAGAAAGGCGGAACGTCAAGTGCAAGATGACGTCAAGTACGCCAAGTACTCGCCCAAGACCTACGGCTTCTCCAACAACCAACCTTCAACAACCCCTCCAACATCGACATCAACCAAACCTTCTCCAAGCAACGACGACAAGTCAAGTTACAAGAAAACATCGACAAATTCAAGTCGTCCTCCTCCTACTACAAGCAACTTCAAGCCGCGTGCTTCGTCATCTACTCCGACCGATGAGACCGTCAAGACAAGCTCCTTCAAGTGTTTCACTTGCGGCGCCGAGGCCACAAGTCCTACGGAATGCACCAACAAGCGCACCATGATCCTCAACGACGACGGCACCTATGACTCAATGAGTGATGAGGAGATGGAAGCTCTTGAGCAAGTGGCCATGCACCGGCGAGTGAACGAGGATGAAGATGATCAAGTCTTTTGTGATGAGGATTCGAGCCCCGCTCTCGTTGATGACACAAAAGCCGGCATCAATGGAAGGTCCGTCAAGGTCATCATCGATGGAGGTAGTTGCCACAACTTGGCAAGTGAAGAATTATGCTCCAAGCTTCAATTGGTCAAGAAGAAGCACCCGCACCCCTACAAGGTTCAATGGCTAAGTGACTCCGGCACTATCCGAGTTGAGCATACGGTCCAAGTCTCCTTCAAAATTGGTGCATATGAGGACAATTTGGAGTGTGATGTGGTCCCAATGACCGTTTGCCACCTCCTTCTTGGTCGACCATGGCAATTCTACCGTGGTGGCTTCCACAACGGGCGTACCAATCACTATAGCTTCAAGATAAAAGGGAAGAAATATGTGCTACGACCTATGTCTCCTAATCAAGTGATAGCCGACAAGCAAGCCACCCATCATGGAGAGAAGAGTGAGAAAGTGATCCACCAAAAAGTGAGTGAGAGCCACAAGCCAAACTTAAGCGCCTCTTCGCCTAGAGAGAAAAACCTCATCCTATTTGCCACCAAAAGTGAGATGAGAGAAGTGTGTGAAAACCCATCTAATGTGATGCACTTTGTCCTTGTGTGCAAGGATGGAGAGCCAACAACTAACACCTCTCATGAGCTACCTTTAGTGTTTCAATCTCTTTTGCAGGAATTCCAAGATGTTTTCCCCGATGAGCTACCTCCGGGCCTACCTCCTCTTCGAGGCATTGAGCATCAAATCGACCTCATCCCCGGAGCGCCTCTCCCAAACAAAGCTCCATACCGAGTCAATCCCGAAGAATCCAAGGAGATTCAACGGCAAGTACAACAACTCATCGACAACGGTCATGTACGTGAAAGCCTAAGCCCTTGTGCCGTTCCCGTTATACTTGTGCCTAAGCCCGATGGAAGTTTCTGCATGTGTTCCGATTGTAGACCTATAAATGCTATTACCGTTCGCTATAGGCATCCCATTCCTCGCTTAGATGATATGCTTGATGAACTTAGTGGAGCCAACTTTTTCTCAAAAATTGATCTTAAAAGTGGCTATTATCAAATCCGCATTCAAGAGGGTGATGAATGGAAAACTACTTTCAAAACCAAATTTGGCTTATATGAGTGGTTAGTCATGCCTATAGGTTTATCGGAAGCTCCCTGTACTTTTGTGCGTCTCATGCATTATGTGCTTCGGCCTTATATTGGAGTCTTTGTTGTGGTTTACTTCGATGATATCTTTGTGTTTAGCAAAACCATGAAAGAACATCTTAATCATGTTAGGGCTGTTTTCCAAACCCTCCGCAAGGAAAGTCTTTATGCAAACATGAAAAAATGCACATTTGGTTTTCTTGGGTTTTGTTGAATGTTATTGGTTTTGAGCACATCAAAGACTTGTATGCTAATGACCCATATTTTTCTATTCCCTATGCTAAGTGTTTGACACATACTTCTTGGGAACAATATTATATCAAGGATGCTTATCTTATAAAAGCTAACAAACTATGCATTCCCGAGTCTTCTCTTCGTTCGCTACTTTTGCAAGAGGCTCATGGAGGCGGACTCATGGGACATTTTGGTCGAGATAAGACATTCGCCACGCTCTCCAAGAACTACTTTTGGCCCAAGATGTTTCGAGACGTCTCACGCTTCACCAACCGATGCTCTACATGTCACAAAGCTAAGTCTAAAGCTCAATCTCATGGTCTTTACATGCCTCTTCCTATTCCTTATCAACCTTGGGAAGAAATTAGCATGGATTTTGTACTTGGTTTGCCTAGAACTCAAAATGGAAAGGATTCCGTGTTTGTTGTTGTGGATAGATTTTCTAAGATGGCACATTTCATTCCTTGCAACAAGATAGATGATGCTTCACACATTTCAAATCTCTTTTTTAGGGAAATCTTGCGACTCCATGGAGTACCAAAGACGATCGTCTCTGATCGTGACGTCAAGTTCTTGAGTTACTTTTGGAAGACCGTATGCGCCAAGCTCGGAATCAAGCTCTTGTTCTCATCCGCATACCATCCTCAAACCTATGGCCAAGCGAAGGTGACGAATCGCACACTCTCCACTCTACCTCGCGTCTCGATCAAGAAGAACATCAAGGAGTGGGAAGCATGTCTACCCATCGCCGAGTACGCCTATAGTCGTGCAAGACATTCGACTACCGGCAAGTCCCCCTTCGAGGTCGTCTACGGCTTCAACCCGTTGTCCCCATTGGACATTCTACCTCTTCCTCTACAAGAGCGCACCAACATGGATGCGAGTGCACGGGCAAGCTACATCAAGAAGATGCATGAGGATACAAGACAAACCATCGAGCCCCAAGTACAACGACTAGCGACCAAGCTCAACGTCAACAAGCAACCCATGGTCTTCAACATTGGCGATCTCGTGTAGCTACACCTTCACAAGGACCGCTTCCCCAACGAACGCAAGTCCAAGCTTCTCCCTCGAGCCGATGGACCTTTCAAGGTGCTAACACGCTACAATGACAACGCCTACAAGATCGACCTACCTCGAGACAAGTACAATATGAGCGACATTTTCAACGTCAAGGACCTCGCGCCATAACATGGAGATGAAGCTTTTGATCCGAGGTCGGATCTCTCCCAAGGGGGGGGGGAGATGATGCGGAGCATCCCTCGCTCATCCCCATGGACGCACCTACGTCTTCCTCAACATCACGTGGACCCTTGACTCGAGCTCGAGCTAAGGCTATTGAAGATAAGGTGAACTCGCTCCTCTCTGAACTCCCTCTTCCTACTCACGAGACATGGCTACTACCTCATTCGGAGATTCTGTGTGATCAGGTGCATGGAGGTGAGCCACGGTACAACTACCTACAAGAACCAAGACGACGAGGACCCGAAGCGTGATGAAGAAGAAGAAGAGCTGCTGCGGAAGCTACATGCGTCGGACGACCGACAGCGCCCGGACGTCCGACGAGTCCCAGGACGCGGACGACCGAAATCTCCGGACGTCCGGTACCTGACATCCAGAGCCAAATCTACGGACGACCGGCCCCCTCCGGACGTCCGACGCACCCAGATCAGAGCCAAATCTACGGACGTCTGAGGTGGACCGGGCGACCGGGCGACAAGCGACCGAACCGAATCTACGGACGACCGGCCTTTTCCTGACGTCCGACGCGTCCACAACAGAGCTGAAGCTACGGACGTCCGAGCCCGGCCGGATGTCAGGACTGTCCCGAGCCTCCGAACGTCCGACGCCTTCCGGACGTCCGGTACCTGAGTGACCGCGCCCGCGGGCTGGAGCCCTTGTACCCCTTCACTTTGACTTCTATTTGCACTACGACTATAAATAGGTCCCTCCCACCTCTTAGCTAGGCTTAGCAAAGGATTAGCTCATGTTTGTGTGAGAGCTTTGCTCATCCACTTGGTTACCTTCTCCTCGGAGCTCAAGACCTCTTCGGAGAAGATCCCCCAAGCGGATTCAAGACCCCCTCTAGGGTGGCCCCCATCAAGACCTCCTCACGGAGAAGAACGACTACTCGTGTATCTTTCCTTTGTTGATTTTGACTCTTGTGCTACCTTATGTGTTCGGTGATCTAGCCCTTGTGTGATCGGTACTTGTCGGTTGAGTGATTCTCTCGTTCCTCCTCGTGTTTTGCCTTGTGTTTTCCGTGCGTTCCTCGTGTTCTCCCCCGTAGGATCCACTCCAAACGTGAAAGATCGACCCCGAGGGTTCCGCCCTACATCACGTGGGCACGGGGGTGGCAGAGAAGCCAACTCTCGTCTAGTAGTGTGCTCTTCGTGGTCTTGTCGATGCCGATGCTTGTGTGTACTTGCCGGAGATGGGAGCACGGAAGTCTTTGCACTTGAGCGTCTTCTCGACGATGAGGAAGACCGCTTGCGGTTCTTGATGAGGGCCTTGAGCTCCTCCCATTGCTTGTCCATCTTGGCGTCGTTGGAGTTGTTCGTGGCATCGTACTCGTTGTTGTTGTTGTAGACCGAGGGTGAAATGCCTTGCCTATCCATCACAAGGCTCGAGTAGAGGTGAGTAGGAAATGAGATAAACAATACCAAGTTACCTTTTCTAATGTAGGGTGGGACCCTAATCGGAGATCTTTCACGTTTGGAGGGGATCCTACGGGGAAAACGCGATGAACGGGCGGAAGAACACAAGGAAACACACACAAGAGGAACACTAATCCGACAAGTTTCGATTACACAAGGGCTAGATCACCGAACACATAAGGTAGCACAAGATTCAAAATCAACAAAGGAAAGATACACGAGTAGCCGATCTTCTCCGTGAGGAGGTCTTGATGGGGTCCACCCTTGAGGGGGTCTTGAATCCACTTGGGGGATCTCCTCCGAAGAGGTCGTGAACTCCGAGGAGAAGTACCAAGTGGATGAGCAAGGGCTCTCACACCAAAGATGAGCTAAACCAATGCTAACCCTAACTAGGAGGAGGTGGGAGAGTATTTATAATTTACGGGATGAAAGGGTACACGGGCCTCGGCCCAAGTGGCTGCACGCAGGCAGGGCCGGAAGTTCCGGGCTAGGCCGGAAGTTCCGGGCGCCGGAAGGTCCGGGCAGGGTCCAGCCTATGCCGAGAGTTGGCGCGGGTGGAGCTGGGCTGGCTTCCTGATAGAGGCAAAGGTGTCCCGATGTTTCGATGAGATGGTGGCTATCGTTTCTGTGGGAGTCGACCTTGACGATCCGACTACGATCGTGCGAGACGTCGCGCCTTAGCAATCGCTAAACCAACTTCCGAGGGTTATTGACCACGCCGGAGCACGATCAACCTGACCACGAGGGCATGTTTCCTGCGAGCAAACGAAGAACAAGCAAGAAACTGAGATTGCAATCTGGATATTGCGAATATAAGATGAAAGCTTTATTGATCAAGGTGGGGTTCTGTGACGCCTTTGTCTGGTCGTTGAACACAAACGAAGCACGCGAAGTTGCAGCTATGGCGAACTTTTAATCTAAACAAAACCCAAGGTCTAAACGGTGCCCTAAGGGCTGTATATATGGAGGAAGAGGGGGGAATTTCGTGGCCCTTGGTGGAGGGGTCCAAATCAACCCTAACTCTTGTTTCCCCACACATACGGACTCTAAAACAGCCTATACTTAAGTATTTCGAAATTACATGGGCCTGGCCCAATAATAAGGTGACGAGCACCTAGAATAGCCTATGGACGAATATTATGAAGTGGCATCTTGTATATTTCGTCCAAGGCCTCATGCACTCATTAGGGTGGCTTCAAAGTCCTGAATCATCACTTGTAACTCCGTTTGTTCCCCTTAGCATGCCAACATCTCCATGCTTGAACTTGCTCCAAGGTTCATCTTTCTTGTCCATGGTAGGCCCTTCATTTGTAAGCAAAACAAATGTATCCAATTTAGGCAGCATCATATTCTCATGAACATTAGAATCGTTACCCGAAACGAAAGTACCGATAATTCAATTGGCGTCTTGCGAGCTCGAGTAATTGGTCCAAGATGTATAGCAGCAGGGGCTGTGGGTGTAACAATGGTATTGATGTCCTCATCATCCTCCCTTCTTGAAATGAAGTCGCCCTCGACGGAAACTCATCTTCCTCACCCAAATAAGGCTTCAAATCTGCAATATTAAAAGTGGGACTAACCCCAAAATCTGCGGGCAACTCAAGTTTATATGCATTATCATTTATTTTCTCTAACACCTTAAATGGACCATCAAGACGTGGCATTAGCTTTGATTTGCGCAAATTAGGAAACCTATCCTTACGCAAATGTAACCAAACAAGATCTCCAGTGCAAAGACAACATGTTTTCTACCCTTATCTCCAAAAAGTTTATATTTAGCATTCATACGCTCAATGTTTTCCTTAGTTAACTCATGCATTTTTAAAATCAATTCAGCACGTTCTTTAGCATCAAAATTAACCTTCTCCGAAGATGGAAGAGGCAACAAATCAATAGGTGCACGAGGAAGGAAGCCATACACAATTTCAAAAGGGCACATCTTAGTAGTAGAATGCAATGAACGATTATAAGCAAATTCAATATGAGGCAAGCATTCTTCCCACATTTTCTTATTATTCTTCAAAACAGCCCTAAGCATAGTAGACAATGTTCTATTGACTACTTCAGTTTGTCCATCGGTTTGGGGGTGACAAGTAGTACTAAAAAGCAGTTTAGTCCCCAACTTAGCCCATAAACATCTCCAAAAGTGGCTAAGAAATTTAGTATCACGATCTGAAACAATAGTATTTGGCACACCATGCAAGCGAATAATTTCACGAAAGAACAAATCAGCAACATTAACAAAGATCATCGCTTTTATGACATGGTATAAAGTGTGCCATTTTCGAGAATCTATCCACGACAACAAATATGCTATCCCTCCCCTTCTTTGTTCGAGGTAAACCTAAAACAAAGTCCATAGATATATCCTCCCAAGGAACACTAGGCACAGGCAAAGGCATATATAAACCATGAGGATTGAGTCGTGACTTAGCTTTTTGACATGTAGTGCAGCGAGCTACAAAACGCTCAACATCCCGTCTCATCTTTGGCCAAAAGAAATGTGTAGCAAGTATATCCTCCGTCTTCTTCACGCCAAAGTGTCCCATTAATCCTCCTCCATGCGCCTCCTGCAACAACAAAAGACGAACAGAGCTAGCAGGAATGCATAGCTTGTTAGCACGGAACACAAAACCATCATTAATAACGAACTTGTTCCATGTTCTTCCCTCTTTACAATTCTGCATTACATCTTTAAAATCAGCATCATGCACATATTGATCTTTGATGGTCTCCAAACCAAATATTTTGAAGTCAAGTTGTGAAAGCATAGTATATCGACGAGACAAAGCATCAAGAATAACATTTTCTTTACCCTTCTTGTGTTTAATGACATAAGGGAAAGTCTCAATGAATTCAACCCATTTAGCATGTCTACGATTCAGTTTAGCTTGACTTTTAATATGTTTCAAAGATTCATGATCGAATGTATAACAAATTCTTTGGGCCATAAATAATGTTGCCATGTCTCTAAAGTCCTAACAAGAGCATATAATTCTTTGTCATAAGTAGAATAGTTCAGACTAGGCCCACTCAATTTTTCGTAAAAGTATGCAACAGGTTTGCCATCTTGTAATAACACACCTCCTAATCCAATTCCACTAGCATCACATTCAAGCTCAAAAGTCTTATTAAAGTCGGGAAGTTGGAGTAAAGGAGCATGTGTCAACTTATCTTTCAATACCGTGAAGGCTTCTTCCTGTGCGGTACCCCAAACAAAAGGCACATCCTTCTTTGTAAGCTCATTGAGAGGTGCAGCAATGGTGCTAAAGTCTCTCACAAAACGCCTATAGAAACCAGCGAGTCCAAGAAAACTCCTCACTTGTGTGACCGCTTTTGGGCTGCGGCCAACTCTCAATAGCTTCAATCTTGGCTTTATCAACTTCAATTCCTGTGGAGTAACAACATAGCCAAGAAAAGATACTCGGTCGGTGCAAAAGGTGCACTTCCCAAGGTTACCAAACAAACGTGCATCACGTAGAGCATTAAAAACAGCACGTAAATGTTCCAAATGTTCTTCCAAAGATTTGCTATAAATCAGTATATCATCAAAGTAAACTACCACAAATCGTCCAATGAAAGCACGTAAAACTTCGTTCATTAATCTCATGAAAGTACTAGGTGGATTAGTTAACCCAAAAGGCATGACTAACCACTCATATAATCCAAACTTAGTTTTAAATGCTGTTTTCCATTCATCTCCCAATTTCATACGAATTTGATGGTATCCACTACGCAAATCAACTTTGGAGAATATTGTAGAGCCACTCAATTCAGCAAGCATATCATCTAGCCTAGGAATAGGATGACGATAACGAATAGTATTATTATTAATGCCTCTACAATCAACACACATACGCCGACGTACCATCCTTTTTAGGCACTAGTATAATAGGAACAAGACAAGGACTAAGAGATTCGCGATATAACCTTTGTCGAGCAGCTCCTGTACTTGACGATAATCTCCTTCGTCTCCTCCGGATTGGTACGGTATGGTGCGCGGTTGGGTAGCGATGCACCGGAATTAAGTCAATTTGATGCTCAATCCCTCGAATAGGTGGTAATCCCGGTGGCACGCCTTGTGGGAAGACGCCGTGAACTCCCCAAAATGTTAGTGACAGCGAGGGGCAAAGAGGAAGGCACGTCCTCGAATGAAAATAATGCCTCTTTGCACACAAAAGCATAGCAAACAGATTTGCTAGAATCTAGCTCATCAATATCAGATTTGGTGGCAAATAAACATGCACTTTTCAGTTTAATTTCAGAAGCAACATTAGATGGTTTATTATTAGGCTTCATTTGTTGCTCAAATTCTTTTGCCACAATCTGATTTTCACTCTTATTTTTCTCCTGTTTTGCTTTATTAGCTCTATTAATATCATCTTTCAAAATGGAATCAGGAGTCATAGGAAGCAAAGTAATATTTTTATCCTTGTGAACAAGAGTTGATAGAGGCAAAGGTGTCCCGATGTTTCGATGAGATGGTGGCTATCGTTTCTGTGGGAGTCGACCTTGACGATCCGACTACTGAACGTCTTGAGACGTCGCGCTTAGCAATCGCTAAACCAACTTCCGAGGGTTATTGACCACGCCGAGCACGATCAACCTGACCACGAGGGCCTGCTTTCCTGCGAGCAAACGAAGAACAAGCAAGAAACTGAGATTGCAATCTGGATATTGCGAATATAAGATGAAAGCTTTATTGATCAAGGTGGGGTTCTGTGGCGCTTTGTCCGGTCGTTGAACACAAACGGCACGCGGTTGCAGCTATGGCGAACTTTTAATCTAAACAAAACCCTAGGTCTAAACGGTGCCCTAAGGGCGTATATATGGAGGAAGAGGGGAATTTCGTGGCCCTTGGTGGAGGGGTCCAAATCAACCCTAACTCTTGTTTCCCCACACATACGGACTCTAAAACAGCCTATACTTAAGTATTTCGAAATTACATGGGCCTGGCCCAATAATAAGGTGACGCAGCACCTAGAATAGCCTATGGACGAATATTATGAAGTGTCATCTTGTATATTTCGTCCAAGGCCTCATGCACTCATTAGGGTGGCTTCAAAGTCCTGAATCATCACTTGTAACTCCGTTTTGTTCCCCTTGCGCATGCCAACATCTCCATGCTTGAACTTGCTCCAAGGTTCATCTTTCTTGTCCATGGTAGGCCCTTCATTTGTAAGCAAAACAAATGTATCCAATTTAGGCAGCATCATATTCTCATGAACATTGGAATCGTTACCAAGAAACGAAAGTACCGATAATTCAATTGGCGTCGCGAGCTCTAGTAATTGGTCCAAGATGTATAGCAGCAGGGGCTGTGGGTGTAACAATGGGATTGATGTCCTCATCATCCTCCCTTCTTGAAATGAAGTCGTCCTCGACGGAAGCTCATCTTCCTCACCCAAATAAGGCTTCAAATCTGCAATGTTAAAAGTGGGACTAACCCCAAAATCTGCAGCAGCTCAAGTTTATATGCATTATCATTTATTTTCTCTAACACCTTAAATGGACCATCAAGACGTGGCATTAGCTTTGATTTGCGCAAATTAGGAAACCTATCCTCACGCAAATGTAACCAAACAAGATCTCCAGTGCAAAGACAACATGTTTTCTACCCTTATCTCCAACAAGTTTATATTTAGCATTCATACGCTCAATGTTCTCCTTAGTTAACTCATGCATTTTTAAAATCAATTCAGCACGCTCTTTAGCATCAAAATTAACCTTCTCCAAGATGGAAGAGGCAACAAATCAATAGGTGCACGAGGTAGGAAGCCATACACAATTTCAAAAGGGCACATCTTAGTAGTAGAATGCAATGAACGATTATAAGCAAATTCAATATGAGGCAAGCATTCTTCCCACATTTTCTTATTATTCTTCAAAACAGCCCTAAGCATAGTAGACAATGTTCTATTGACTACTTCAGTTTGTCCATCGGTTTGGGGGTGACAAGTAGTACTAAAAAGCAGTTTAGTCCCCAACTTAGCCCATAAACATCTCCAAAAGTGGCTAAGAAATTTAGTATCACGATCTGAAACAATAGTATTTGGCACACCATGCAAGCGAATAATTTCACGAAAGAACAAATCAGCAACATTAACAGATCATCGCTTTTATGACATGGTATAAAGTGTGCCATTTTCGAGAATCTATCCACGACAACAAATATGCTATCCTCCCTTCTTTGTTCGAGGTAAACCTAAAACAAAGTCCATAGATATATCCTCCCAAGGAACACTAGGCACAGCAAAGGCATATATAAACCATGAGGATTGAGTCGTGACTTAGCTTTTTGACATGTAGTGCAGCGAGCTACAAAACGCTCAACATCCCGTCTCATCTTTGGCCAAAAGAAATGTGTAGCAAGTATATCCTCCGTCTTCTTCACGCCAAAGTGTCCCATTAATCCTCCTCCATGCGCCTCCTGCAACAACAAAAGACGAACAGAGCTAGCAGGAATGCATAGCTTGTTAGCACGAACACAAAACCATCATTAATAACGAACTTGTTCCATGTTCTTCCCTCTTTACAATTCTGCATTACATCTTTAAAATCAGCATCATGCACATATTGATCTTTGATGGTCTCCAAACCAAATATTTTGAAGTCAAGTTGTGAAAGCATAGTATATCGACGAGACAAAGCATCAAGAATAACATTTTCTTTACCCTTCTTGTGTTTAATGACATAAGGGAAAGTCTCAATGAATTCAACCCATTTAGCATGTCTACGATTCAGTTTAGCTTGACTTTTAATATGTTTCAAAGATTCATGATCGAAATGTATAACAAATTCTTTGGGCCATAAATAATGTTGCCATGTCTCTAAAGTCCTAACAAGAGCATATAATTCTTTGTCATAAGTAGAATAGTTCAGACTAGGCCCACTCAATTTTTCGTAAAAGTATGCAACAGGTTTGCCATCTTGTAATAACACACCTCCTAATCCAATTCCACTAGCATCACATTCAAGCTCAAAAGTCTTATTAAAGTCGAAGTTGGAGTAAAGGAGCATGTGTCAACTTATCTTTCAATACCGTGAAGGCTTCTTCCTCATGCGGTACCCCAAACAAAAGGCACATCCTTCTTTGTAAGCTCATTGAGAGGTGCAGCAATGGTGCTAAAGTCTCTCACAAAACGCCTATAGAAACCAGCGAGTCCAAGAAAACTCCTCACTTGTGTGACCGCTTTGGCTGCGCCAACTCTCAATAGCTTCAATCTTGGCTTTATCAACTTCAATTCCTGTGGAGTAACAACATAGCCAAGAAAAGATACTCGGTCGGTGCAAAAGGTGCACTTCCCAAGGTTACCAAACAAACGTGCATCACGTAGAGCATTAAAAACAGCACGTAAATGTTCCAAATGTTCTTCCAAAGATTTGCTATAAATCAGTATATCATCAAAGTAAACTACCACAAATCGTCCAATGAAAGCACGTAAAACTTCGCTCATTAATCTCATGAAAGTACTAGGTGCATTAGTTAACCCAAAAGGCATGACTAACCACTCATATAATCCAAACTTAGTTTTAAATGCTGTTTTCCATTCATCTCCCAATTTCATACGAATTTGATGGTATCCACTACGCAAATCAACTTTGGAGAATATTGTAGAGCCACTCAATTCATCAAGCATATCATCTAGCCTAGGAATAGGATGACGATAACGAATAGTAATATTATTAATGCCTCTACAATCAACACACATACGCCGACGTACCATCCTTTTTAGGCACTAGTATAATAGGAACAGCACAAGGACTAAGAGATTCGCGATATAACCTTTGTCGAGCAGCTCCTGTACTTGACGATAATCTCCTTCGTCTCCTCCGGATTGGTACGGTATGGTGCACGGTTGGGTAGCGATGCACCGGAATTAAGTCAATTTGATGCTCAATCCCTCGAATAGGTGGTAATCCGGTGGCACGTCTTGTGGGAAGACGTCGTGAACTCCCAAAAAAATGTTAGTGACAGCGAGGGGCAAAGAGGAAGGCACGTCCTCGAATGAAAATAATGCCTCTTTGCACACAAAAGCATAGCAAACAGATTTGCTAGAATCTAGCTCATCAATATCAGATTTGGTGGCAAATAAACATGCACTTTTCAGTTTAATTTCGAAGCAACATTAGATGGTTTATTATTAGGCTTCATTTGTTGCTCAAATTCTTTTGCCACAATCTGATTTTCACTCTTATTTTTCTCTGTTTTGCTTTATTAGCTCTATTAATATCATCTTTCAAAATGGAATCAGAGTCATAGGAAGCAAAGTAATATTTTTATCCTTGTGAACAAGAGTATACTGATTGTTTCTACCATGGTGTACAGAATTTTTATCAAATTGCCATGGTCTACCAAGTAATAAGGAACATGCTTGCATAGGTACCACATCACAATCAACATAATCAGCATATGTAGAGATACTAAAATGCACACTAACAGACGTGTTACCTTAACCTTGCCGCTGTTGTTGAACCATTGGATGTAGTAAGGATGTGGATGTGGTCTTGTGGTGAGAGAAAGCTTCTCCACCATATCCATGCTAGCCAAGTTGTTGCAGCTCCTCCATCTATGATGACGCTGAATAGAACGTTCCTTCACAACTCCCTTTGTATGGAACAAGTTATGCCTCTGATTTTGCTCAGCTTGTGTAACCTGCACACTCAAAACACGTTGAGCAACTAAACATTCATACCTGTCGGCATCTTCACAGCCATGTATTGCGTCTCAAGATCGAATCATCTCCACCGTGTTCTTCATGTGTAATAAGAGCCAAAGTCTCTTCATCATAGTCACTAGCGACTCATACCCACCATCCTCAAGAGCAATCATCACACGCTGAGATTGGCATTCTCTCAAAATGTCCTCTTCCCTTACAACGACGACAAATAATATCACTTGTGTGCCCTGTTGACGCCATGGAAGAAGAAGAGCTCTGTAGGCCCAGCAGGTGTACTCTTGGCGAGATAGTGGTGGTTGTGCCTGCTTTCTTGTATCACGGTTGGAGGTGGCAGCCGACGGAGGTGCCGGTGTAGTAGAACGTGTGGAAGTAGATGATGCACGGTGTCCATGATGAAGGTCGACCTGCGAAAAAGTTAGTCCGCGCCAAGGCACATCGATCCTGCACTTCACGCTCAGCTTTACAAGCAAGATGGAATAATCGAGTGATATTATTATAATCCTTGTAGTCTAGAATGGTCTGAATCTCTATTTAATCCACCCGAAAACGTGCAAGCATAGCTTCATTCTCCTCAACAATACCACATCTAATCAAGCCAGTTTGTAACTCCTGATAATATTCTTCACCGAATTTTTCCTTGTCTTAAGCGCTGCAATTTTTGAAGTAATTCACGCTGATAATATGGTGGAACCCAACGAGTACGCATAGCAGTTTTCAAAGCAGCCCAAGTAGCTGGAACAGGATATAATCTACAATGTTCGACCACCAAACACATGCAAAGCTAGTGAAAGCACAAACAGCAGCAGAACACGTCTCTCCTCGGGATATTGTAAACATGTAAATCGTTGTTCAGTTTCTAACTCCCAAGTAAGATATATATCAGGAACATATCTACCCTCAAATGGTGGAATATTCAATTTCAGTTTAGGGAGATGGTCATGATCTCGTACTGAAGGGGAGCCCAACATTGCCATTATTTGCATGTGGACGACACGGTGGTTGTGGTGCTGGTGGTTGCACGTAGTTCGATGTTGATCAACCTCATCCTCGTAAGCTCTCACATAATCATCCTCCCCACCGCAGCAGCAGGAGCCACGAAGTATCAACAAAGCACCAGCAGCTTGGCGGTGAAGAGGGACACGGAAGCTCGGCGGAGGGCTGTTTCGCGATGTGCGGTAGTCCGTGTTGTTGTAGTAGAGGTGCGTTAGGTGCAGCCGGTGGTGGTGGTGGTAGACGCACGAGCAATTCATTAAACTTGATATCGAGCTTTGTTTGAACGCCTTCTCAATGCCATCTATCTTCTCCATGGCCTCTTCAAATCTATTTAGCACATCGTCCACCTGCCCACTCATCATTTGTTGAAACTTATCATGTAGCGCTTTGTTTGTCATGTTCTCCCACCAGTCTCGCCGGCTTGTGATCCTGCCATGGTTAGCAGCAATAGAAACACACAAGAATATGATTCGACGGACTACTAGGAAGTGGTGGTGGTGGTGTGGTGGGCGATCACAAATCCGTCAAGCAAATCTCAAATTCTTACCAGCTTACCCAAGAAGAAAGCGGTGATCGGCAACCGATGTAGTCAAAACTCTCAAAGCTTGGATAGAGCGATTACTGTGGAGAGTCAAGCGCACGATGTAGATGTATGTGGAGCTGGGAAGGCTTATAATATGGTAGCAAAAGGGTCAAGAATAATCAATTCAGAGATGCAAAGTTGAATAAACGCTCAACGACGGATCTTGTCTGGTCCTAGGCTAGACCGTGCTAGAGACGCGAGCCTAGAACACTAATAAAATCACGGCGCTGCACGCGAAACAACGGAAAAGCACACTCTGGATTTTTTTTTCGCTCTTTTTTTTTTTTTTTTTGCTGCTTTTTTTTTTTTTTTGAAAAATCACTATAATGGCGAGTGTCTCAAAACTCTTCCCAGTCAAACCGACAGATGGGCACGAAATCTTTTCGACCAAAAAAAATTTTTTTTATTTGCGCCTTGACCCAAAAACTGAAACGGGTCAAAAAACTTTCTATAACGGCGATCGTCTCAATCCACTTAGAAACACCTAAAATAGGATAGCCGAAAAATTTTTGACAAGTACGTTTTGGAAAATTTTGGGCCTAAGCGGAGGGTGGTTTCGAAACCTACTCCGCAAGGAAACACGAATCGGAAACTAGATGGATCTCAAAACAACCCTAATATGCAAGGAACTCGGATTGGTGGTGGATATATGGTGGTGGTATATGACAATGGTGGTGGTAGCGGTGGTAGTATATGGATATGGATCGGTGGTGGTATATGGACACGGATTGGTGGTGGTATATGGATACGGATTCAAGCGGGATGGTAGGTGGCGGGGTGATGATGATGGTGCGGTGGCGGCGTGACAACTTATGACCGAACTCAAACTCTAAAAGACTAGACGCTAAGACCAGCAACTAGACACGACGATGCAACCGCAAATTCAACAAAGCAAAACCCTAAAAAGATTATGCAAAGGCTCGATTGGTTCGGATATGATGAACTAACCTAATTTTTTTTGTGGTTTTTTCGTGGACTTTAGGTATGAAGAATGACTCGATCTAATCTACTTAAAAACTGTAAAATCTCACCGAGCAACCTGAAAATCTGATACCACTTGATAGAGGCAAAGGTGTCCCGATGTTTCGATGAGATGGTGGCTATCGTTTCGTGGGAGTCGACCTTGACGATCCGACTACGATCGTCTGAGACGTCGGCGCCTTAGCAATCGCTAAACCAACTTCCGAGGGTTATTGACCACGCCGGAGCACGATCAACCTGACCACGAGGGCCTGTTTCCTGCGAGCAAACGAAGAACAAGCAAGAAACTGAGATTGCAATCTGGATATTGCGAATATAAGATGAAAGCTTTATTGATCAAGGTGGGGTTCTGTGACGCTTTTGTCTGGTCGTTGAACACAAACGAAGTACGCGAAGTTGCAGCTATGGCGAACTTTTAATCTAAACAAAACCCAAGGTCTAAACGGTGCCCTAAGGGCTGTATATATGGAGGAAGAGGGGGAATTTCGTGGCCCTTGGTGGAGGGTCCAAATCAACCCTAACTCTTGTTTCCCCACACATACGGACTCTAAAACAGCCTATACTTAAGTATTTCGAAATTACATGGGCCTGGCCCAATAATAAGGTGACGCAGCACCTAGAATAGCCTATGGACGAATATTATGAAGTGGCATCTTGTATATTTCGTCCAAGGCCTCATGCACTCATTAGGGTGGCTTCAAAGTCCTGGAATCATCACTTGTAACTCCGTTCTTGTTCCCCTTGCGCATGCCAACATCTCCATGCTTGAACTTGCTCCAAGGTTCATCTTTCTTGTCCATGGTAGGCCCTTCATTTGTAAGCAAAACAAATGTATCCAATTTAGGCAGCATCATATTCTCATGAACATTAGAATCGTTACCCAGAAACGAAAGTACCTGATAATTCAATTGGCGTGCGCGAGCTCGAGTAATTGGTCCAGTATGTATAGCAGCAGGGGCTGTGGGTGTAACAATGGTATTGATGTCCTCATCACTTCCGGGGGCCGGTATGTCCGGGCAGGGTCCGGCCTAAGCCGAGAGTTGGCGCGGTTGGAGCTGGGCTGGCTTCCGGGGGCCGGAAGGTCCGGGCGGGCCGGAAGTTCCGGGGCGGGTTTCCGGGCTGGTTCCGGGCTAACCAGAAAGTTGGCACGCCTGGGTTGGTCGAAGTCATCGGAGGCCGGAAGCTCCGGGCGGGCCAGAAGTTCCGGGGGCCAGAAGTTCCGGGCTGTGGCCAGAAGTTCCGGGCTGTCCAGAGAGTTGACGCATGTCGTTTCTTCTTCAGCTCCTGGTTCCTTGGCTTGAACGTTGTACCTGATCACGCATAGTGTCTCAGACTTAGGTAGTAGCCATTTCTCACTGGAAGGAAAAGGGAAATCGAATAGGAGTGATCGGATTGAATAGCACGAGCTCTTGCTCTTGTCATGGGTCCACTTGGAGCTTGGATAGGTGATGGAAGGTCCATGGGGATGACCGAAGGATGCTCCGCATCATTTTCCCGCAGTTGAGGATGTATCCGGTTTCACTCAATGTGAGATGAAAGAATAGTGGAATTGGTACCGGACTTGTTCACTAACACCTATCAAGTAAAGCTTATGGAGTGGCTCGGTGAGGATAGTGGCACAAAAATTTAATGCAAGATGTTAGCAAGAGTCAATAATGTTGAAAGAGATTCACAAATTCGCAAGTGAAACAAGTGGACTAATAGCAACATGGCACACGGAAACACACACACGGATAGATAAATGGGGTCGTGCAACCAAGGAGTGAGCTCAAAATGTGGAATCCACCAAAACGCTCGCGTTGCACAACTCAAGAGAGACGCTAGCACGATTGCTCAATAGGCTGATACGACACTTGTGCACAACCTATAAGATGCAAAATGGATAAACTTCTATCCCAAGTATGCTATGTATATATGGTTCCCAGTGTTCTTCTCAAGATGATCCAAGATGATCGGATATGACAATCTTATGTGCAATGTGGTATGATGCTATGGCACTTGCTTACAAGCTCTTTGCTCTTTTTCTTTTGCTTAAAAGCTTATTCTTTTTTTTGTATGGCCAATTTGCACAATGCACAAACCAAGATAGCAATTGTGTATATGCGGGAATAATCTTCTGACACAGGAGATGATATGATGATACCAATATGATATGGTATGTATGCAATGGAAGGGTGGATCACTAATGTGCACAATTAACGTTGCCGGCAATACTCAATTGGCTAGTCTCGATAGGCAAGTGACGCAAAATGGGCTAGGGGTTATCAATGCAATTGCAGGGGGAATGTACAATGGTGTCGTCGAGGTTACTGTCCTTTGCGATGATGAGTGGCGATGTTCTTGATGTAGATACCAAGATGATGTAGACTTGTCCCTAATTAGCCGAAACACCTTAGGAAACGGAAAAACCGAGAACTCAAAATCTCAAGGACAATAGTGAAATGGTGGTAGCGGAGATGGCAATGTGGAAGTGGTGGTGGTGGTTGATGAAGAAGCAATCGTCCCTAAATATCTGAAACACCTTAGGAGACTCACGTCACCATTCAACAATCACAAATGCTAAATGGAGCAAAATGGGTTAGGTTGCGGAAGGCTATGGTGGTTTTGCGGACGATATGGTGGAAGGCCTAGGCAAAAATGCCAAAATGTCAAAATTTTGGTGGAGTCAAATGGTGTTGGAGCCTATCTAGGTGGATGGGGGATGTCAATAGCTACTCAACGAGCTAAAGAACGTGAAAATCGGACTTCGGATATGGAAGTTATGGCCGAAACGGTGAAGTACTCGTGGTTGTCCTGGGGGGGTTGTGCGCGGGGTAGGAGCCCATGGGCACGGGGTCCCGTGCAAGCACGGTACAAGCCCGTGACACACGGGTGTCCAGAGACTTTTCGGGGGCCCGTGCGCACGGGGTCCGGGGTCCGTGGGCACGGGGTAGGCGGAAAACTCGCGATTTCGGGGCGGAAATTGAAGATTTCTTGGGCAAAATTGGGGATATTTTGGGGATGGATGGTGGGGAAAAGATGGGGGAAGGCTAGATCCACTTGAAACCAAGCAAATCCATGGATCAAATCCAACAAAACATCACCAAACCAACAAATCACAAAAAAAATTGGGGCTATTTTTGTTGGGGAATTTTCGAATTTAGGACGAAATCAACAAAACAAGGCTAGAAAACAAAGAGGGGGGGGCTGCAATTTCGTGAGAAACCATGGCTCATGATACCAAGATGATGTAGGGTAAAACCCTAGGGGGAGATCTTTCACGAATTGGAGGGGAAATCCCCAAGAACAAGATGAACACAAGAGGGAAAACAAGAGGAACACTCAAGAACAAGTCCAATCACACATCCACTAGACCAACAAACACACAAGATCCACAAGGTACATGAACAACAAAGGGAAATAAGATACATGGTAGAGTTCATCCCAAATCCTATGAAGGAGATGAGGGCTTGTTGATCCTATGGTTGGGATCCTTCCCCAAGGAGGAGGTCTTGATGTTTGGTCACTCCAAGAGGAGGTCTTGATCTCCTAGTGGAGTGGATCCATGGAGCAAAGCTCACAAATGTGTATCAACTACTTTGCTTACCATAACAAATGACCTAGGGACGAATTATATAGGTGGCTGGAGGTTAGGGACGAGTGGAGGGGCAAAAGGGGCAACTCCCGGCCAACTCGCAGGCAGGCCCGTGCGATGCGGAGCATCCTACGGTCATCACCATGTCAAGAGTCCGTTTGGCAAGTGACACGTGCGACCTCTTCTTCTCATATATAAAGGTGAATCTTCTCCTTTACACGTGTTCACTTGACCCCTTCGAGGATGGTATACTACTTGACACTTCTCCCGTGTGCATGCATAGGCATTGTCGGAGCTTCACAGATGTCGAGGAGGAGTGCAAGCGCCAAGGAACACCTACACCGTCCGCGAGGGAAGCATGGAAGAGAAGACGGAAGAAGAAGGAGCTGCGGAGTCTACAGCGACCGGACGATCGGAAGCCACCGGACGTCCGACCCTCTACAGCGCCCGGACGACCTGCGCCCACCGGACATCCGCTACCTGACACAACCCAGACGGCCAGCCGACGAAAGCTACAGCGGCCGGACGTCCGTCCAAGACCGGACGACCGGCAACCAGACGACCGCCATCTCCGGACGACCGGTGCAACTTCATCCGAGACGAATTTGCGGAAGTCCGAGCCCTTCCGGACGTCCGGACCTCCGCGAGCGACCGGACGACCGGTAAGGACCGGACGTCCGCTGCCTGTGTGTGCAGCCGGGCCTTTTGGCCTTGTATCTCTCTCCCACTTACCCCTTCGTGGCTTAGACTATAAATAGACCTCCCCCTCGTCCTTTCTCGGGTTAGCAAAGTGATAGCTCATTTGTATGTGAGCTTTGCTCCTACCTTCCTCTACTCTTGAGAGAGAGAGAGAGAGAGACCACTACTCCATTGGAGGCCAAGACCTCAATCTAGGAGAAGATCCTGTGGGATATATCATCAAGACCCCCTCTTGGGCGGACCCCTTCAAGACCTCCTCAGGGAGATGAACTTTACCTTGTATCTTTCCCTTTGTTGTTCATGTACCTTGTGGATCTTGTGTGTTTGATTGTCTAGTGGATGTGTGATTAGACTTGTTCTTGAGTGTTTCCCCTTGTGATTTCTCTCCGTTCTTCCCCGCGTTCATCGTGTTCTTCGAGGGATCCCACTCCAAACGTGAAAGATCGGCCAACACCGGGTTAGCCCCGTATCACCGTGCGCACGGGCTAAGTCAGCCCCGTGGGCACGGGGGTCCCGTGCGCACGGGGTCTTTTTGGGTCCGTGCGCACGAGGTATCCAGAAACTCTCTGGATAGGCCGTGCGCACGGGGTCCACAAGGCCCGTGCGCACGGGGTCCTCTGAGTCGTGCTTCTTCTTCCATCTTCTCATCTCCGTCTTCCTTCTTGTGGCCTTTTGGTCCTTCTCCCACTCCTTTGGGGTGTTCCTCACCAGCTTGTGGTCGTCGGTCTTCGTATCTAATGACACATAGATCTCTTCGGTGAGGTAGCAAGCAAGTCCAATAGATATTCATGATATTCTCGAAGAAGAGCGGGTTCACCTTAAGTCCGGTAGGTCCACTTGGGGCTTGATGTGTCGGTGTAGAGTCCATGGGGATGATGGAAGGATGCTCCGCATCATCATGACATCCTTCATTTGTGCCCAAGTGGTGATGGGTGGTTCACCTCTTGCCGCTCGGTGCTCAATGACTTGTTCCCACCAAATGAGGACGTAGTCTTGGAATTCAAGGGATGCCATTGCGATCTTCTTCTCTTCTTCGTAGTTGTGCAAGCGGAAGATTTTGTCAACCTTCAATGCCCATGATATGTACTCTTCGGGGTCATTGCTTCCGGTAAACTTGGGCATGGTGAACTTTAGCTTGCCATATCATTGCTCTTCAATGAGTTGGGTTCAGGGATGATGACGCCCATGCCATTGAGGATTGACAATCTCATGTTGATCTTGGCGAGGAGGGTTGTCTTCCTCATGTTGCTCTTGGCGAGGAGGGTTGTCGACCTCATGTTGCTCTTGGTGAGGAGGGGGCCCATTGTCTTCTTGCTCTCGATGGACTTGACATTCTTGTCTCGCTTGAGGAGTAGCTTGTCGATCATGACGAGGAGCTTGTCGATGCATACGTGCTTGGTAAATCCTTTCTTGAGCTTCGTCGTGAAGTGCTTCTTGATGTAGACGAGCTTGTCGACCTCAATTGGCTACGGAACGACTTGAATCTTAAAGGGCACGTTGCGCCTCAAGTGCTAGAGCTTCACGTAGTTGTTGTTCTTGACGTTGTGCCTCGGTGTCTTGTGCATCTTGATGTTGTCGCGCTCGCTCCTCTTGTTCTTGTTGTCGTTGGCGTTGCCGTTCTTGTGCTTGTGCGAAAGAAACTTGGTTTTGACGATGTCGATGCTCTTGAGAGTCGGTGTCGTGTAGAGGATTGCGGTTTGCTTGACGGTCTTGACGCGCAACACAACGAAGAGTATTCCATATTGGTGTACTTGAACCGGAGAGGGTGTCGTCGGAGTGATGACTTGAGTGGCTCCGTCTTGAAGAGGACGAAGTTGTAGAAGAGCGAACCATCATGGTCCGGATATCTTCTTTGAGGGAACTCATGGATGTGTCGAAGTAGTCTCTTGTACGTTGCTTGGATTGTCATAGGTCGGTGGCGAGATTGTCGATGCGGTCGCCCAAAGCAAGTTGTTCTTGATGCAAAGCTCGATGTGCACCAAATAGTTCAGTCTTGGTGACGTAGGATGACATGTCATCGTCTTGCTCCAAGAAGAGTGGGTTGGTAGAAGTACTTGGCCTATCCATCATTCCAAACAAAGATATGTGAGTGGGAGAAAAAAGAAGAACCAATACCAAATGTACCTTGACCGATGTTGAAAATGGATCAAAGATCACTCTAATGTGTAGCAAGGAAATAGCACAATTGGTACCAATTCTTGTCGGTTTCTCACACCTACATAAGTAAAAGCTTATGGTGGACCTTGGTTAGGATGGTGGCACAAAATTTGATGCAATTGTAAGTGAGACTCAATAATGTTGGAAAAGATTCGCAAATTTGCAAATGCAACAAGTAGACCAATAGCAAGATATGGTACACGGAAACACACACACAAATAGATAATGTGGGGTTGTGCAACCAATGAGGAGCCAAAATGTGAATCCACCAAGATGCTCTTGTTGCACAACAATAGAGAGACGCTAGCACGATTGCACAATAGGCGGATACGAACTTGTGCACAACCTACTAAGCAAAAATGCAACGACTTCTATCCTAAGTATGCTATATGTATGATGTTCCTATGCTTTGATCCAAGATGATCGAGTATGACAATATTAATGTTGTATGATGCTATGGTTCTTGCTTATAAGCTATTTGCTTATCTTTCCTCTTTTGCTTAAAAGCTTGTTTGGCTCTTTGTTGTTTGAAATCTTTTCTCATGCAATGCTTCACGAACCAAGATAGCAATTGTGTATGCGAAGACAACTTTGTGACACAAGAGATGATACCAACATATGCAACATGATGATGGTATGTATGCTATGGGAAGTATGATCACTAATGTGCACAAGTCACGTTGCCGGCAATACTCGAAGGCTAGTCTCGATGGGTAAGCTACGGGAAAGTAAGGCTATGGGCTTATCAATGCAAGAGAATATGATGACATCATGATACCAAAGTGATACCAAGGTGAGGTTGATACCACAATTGTGATGTAGCCATTCGTAGTAGTCCTTGGCGAAGATGAGCGATGGTGATGTTGATGTCGAACCGTACCTAGATAGCCGAAACACAATAGGACACGGAAACCACAACTCAAATTCTCAAAGCAAAACGGGTCAAAATTGTCGGAGTTGGTAGCGGGAAAAGCTATGGTGGTGCTATGCGGAAGTGGTGGTGGTATGCGGAAGTGTATGTGGGCACCGGGACAAAATTTGGCGAGAGTTAGGCGGGAAACGGAGTGGAGGATGGAAGTGATGCTGTCATGGGCCGGATGTCCGGGCTGATGGCCGGATGTCCGGGTCGGGCTGGATGTCCGGGCGGTCGGGCCGGATGTCCGGGATCGGGATCCATGGACGAACTCGAAGAACACCGCATGGAGCGTTCAAATCCGGGGCAAATTCGGAAGATTTTGTGGATGGAATTTCGGGAAAATATGGGGAAAAGCTAGATCTACCTGCAACACACGAAATCCGCGGATCAAATCCAACAAAACTTCATCACCCCAAGAAATCACAAAAAAAATTGAGGCTATTTTTGTGGGGCTATTTCCGGATTAGGACGAAAAACAAAAAAATCAAGCTAGAAATCAAAGAGAGGGGGCTCCGAAATCATGATCAACGTGGCTCATGATACCAAGATGATGTAGGGTGGAACCCTAGATGGCCGATCTTTCACGAAAGGAGCGGATCCCTACGAAGAACACGATGAACACGAGGGGCAACACAAGGGAAACACGAGAGAAATCACTCAACCAACAAGAATAGATCACACATGCACTAGATCGATGAACACAAAGGTGAGATACAAGATCCAAGTCCAACAAAGGACGATACAAAGGTAACCGATTCTTCTCCGTAAGGAGGTCTTGATGGGGGCCACCCAAGAGGGGGTCTTGAATCCAAGGTGATCTTCTCCGTAGAGGGGCCGCGGTCCCTCTCGTGGAGTAGATCCGTAATGGATGAGCAATGTTCTATCTCACATATGAGCTAAACCAATTGATGCGGAGCATCCTACGTTCATCCCCATGTACACTTCGACTACGCCCCAAGCCCCAAGAGGACATACGATGAGACCTCGACCATACGCCATTGGACACAAGGTGAACTCACTCCTCTTCGAACTGTCACTTTCCACATATGAGACATGGTTACTACCTCATGCATGGACCTTGCATATACTCAGGTATAACCGAGACGACCATGGAGGATCCAAGGACCAAGGCCAAGCATGGAAGATGAGAAGGGAGAAGAAGCAGGAACAAGCTTCTGGAAAGCTCGGAACTTCCGGCCCCTGGACCCTCCGGCCTGCCCGGAACCTCCGGCCCCCGGAGTCCAGACCAGCCCCGAGCGCGCCAACACTCTGGATAGCCCGGAACCTGCCCGGAACTTCCGGAGCCCGGAACTTCCGGCCATGCCCGGAACTTCCGGCCTGCCTACGTGCAAAGACTCGGGCTGAAGCCCATGTAACCCTTTCCCACTTACCCCTTCATGGCTTAGACTATAAATAGACCACCCTCTCCTCCTAGTTAGGGTTAGCATTGTGATAGCTCATTAGAGATAGAGCTTTGCTCATCCATATCGGATCTACTCCACGAGAGAGACCGCGACCCTTCTACGGAGACGATCCTCTTGGATTCAAGACCTCCTTTACGGACAAGACCCCCATCAAGACCTCCTCTCGGAGAAGAACCCGGTTACCTCTTGTATCGTCCTTTGTTGACTTTGGATCTTGTATCTCTCTTTTGTGTTCATCGATCTAGCGCATGTGTGATCTATTCTTGTTGGTTGAGTGTTTCTTTTGTTTTCCCCCGTGATTTCCCTCGTGTTCTTCCGCTCGTTCTTCGTGTTCCTCGTAGGGATCCTCTTCAAACATGAAAGATCGGCCGTACGGAGTTCCACTCCACATCATCTTGGTATCATGAGCCACGTCGATCACGTTTTTGGAGCCCCTACCCTTTGTTTTCAAGCTTGATTTTGTTGATTCGTCCTAAATCCGAAAATCCCCACCAAAAATAGCCCCCAAATTTTTTTCTGATTTGTTGGTTTTGATGATGTTTTGTTGATTTTGATCCATGGATTCGTTGTGTTTCAAGTGGATCTAGCTTTCCCACATCTTTTTCCCCCTTTCCATCCACGAAATCTCCCCAATTTTGACCTTGGAAATCGAGTTTTTCCGCCCCCGTTCTCAGATCTGGAATTTAGGGTTCGTCCCGGAAGAAATTCCACGACCCCCGGAACTTCCGGCCTCCCCCGGAACTTCCGTCCTTAATCCGGAACTTCCGGGCTAAACAGAAAGTTTACCCAAAATCCCCCGGCTTCCCCGAGACTTTTTCCGCGACCCCCGTAACTTCCGGCCACCCCCTGGAACTTCCAGAGCCCGGAACTTCCGGCCCTAACCCCGGAACTTCCGGACTCCCCCGGAAATTCCGGCCCTAACCCCGGAACTTCCGGCCTAACCCGAAACATTGCACAGAATTTCAGCATCAGCCTTCTTCACCGTTTTCATCATAACTTTTCACTCCGAACTCCGATTTGAGTGTTCTTTGGCTCGTTTTGAAGGTATCGACATGCCCGAGGTCCTCAAGTTGGTTTTACAACCTTTTGACTCCATCAAATTTTTGAAACTTTGGCATCTTTGCCTAGGCCTTCCACCATATCATCCGCATAACCACCATAGCGTTCCACAACCTAACCCATTTTGTTCCCCATAGCATTTGAGGTTGTTTGACTAGTGACTTGAGCCTCCTAAGGTGTTTCGGCTACTTCATCAACCACCACCATAACTTTCAACTTTCAACACGGGACGGTTGCTTCTTCATCAACCACCACCATAACTTTCGCATAGGCTTGCACACCATACACTTCCGCCACCCCAACTTAACCCAATTTTGTTGTGTTGAGAGTTGCGTCTCCTAAGGTGTTTCGGCTACTTAGGGACGTGCTTTCAACTTTGACTCCGTGTATAGCCCATCATACGCTTCCACCACCATAACCCAGTCAACTTCGGCTACTCGGGTTTCCACCAATACTTCCGCAACCACCACCGCATTCCCGCTACCACCATTTGACTTTTGTCCTTGAGATTTTGAGTTGTGGCTTTTCCGTTTCCTAAGGTGTTTCGGATACTTAGGGACGAGTCTCCATCATCTTGGTATCTACATCAAGAACACCGCCACTCATCATCGAACCGGACGCTAACCTCGACGACATCGTTGTATATTCCCCTTGCAATTGCATTGATAACCCCTAGCCCATTTTGCGTCACTTGCCTATCGATACTAGCCATTGAGTATTGCCGGCAACGTTACTTGTGCACATTAGTGATCATTGGTCTACACCTCCCATTGCATACATACCATATCAAATTGGTATCATATCATCTCGTGTGCCAAAAGTTTGTTCCTGCATATACACAATTGCTATCTTGGTTTGTGCATTCCGCAAAGTGGCCATACAAAAAAAAAGAAAGCAAAGAAGCTTGTAAGCAAGAGCCATAGCATCATAACACATTGCATAAGATTGTCATATCCGATCATCTTGGATCAAACACCGGGAACCATATATACATAGCATGCTTGGGATAGAAAGTTTATTCATTTTGCATCTTATAGGTTGTGCACAAGTGTCGTATCCGCCTATTGAGCAATTGTGCTAGCGTCTCTCTTGAGTTGTGCAACACGAGCATTCTGGCGGATTCCACATTTTGAGCTCATTCCTTGGTTGCACGGCCCCATTTATCTATCCGTGTGTGCGTTTCCGTGTGCCATTCATTGCTATTGGTCTACTTGTTTCACTTGCGAATTTGTGAATCTCTTTCAACATTATTGACTCTTGCTAACATTTTGCATCAAATCTTTGTGCCACTATCCTCACCGAGCTCCACCATAAGCCTTACTTGTGTAGTTGTGAGAAACCGACAAGAATTGGTACCAATTGTGCTATTTCCTTGTTACACATTGAGTGATCATTGATCCATCTTCAACATCGGTCAAGGTACATTTGGTATAAGTTCTTCTCTTTCTCCCACTCATATTTGCTCGAGTCTTGTGATGGATAGGCAAGGCATTTCATCTCCGGTCTTCGACAACAACGACGGCGTGAACAACTACATCACCAAAGCGTCCATCTTCAATCTACAACGACAAATGCAAGGCGCACAATCAAGATTGCAAAAGCGCATCGAGAACCTCTCCATTGACATTCATCACTCCGAAGCAAGGAAAAGGGACTACATCGACAAGAAGCTTTCTGCACAAAAGGAGGAGCAAGATGCAAGGATGGAGGAGATTCGGGCCTTGATCAAGTCTACTTCCCCTTCATCATCCTCAAGGCGGCGGCGTTCAAGTCACAAGTCTTCGGAGCGCAAACAAGATGCTAGCGCAAGTCGTCCACGTCCACATCTCCATGGCGACCACAATCACGTTCGTCATCCACATCAACATGAAGGGCAAGTCACCTCCAAGCATCATGTGCACAACGACGACGAACGACATCTACATCGAGCTCAAGTGCGAGAACGACTCCATCGACATGAAGATGCTCCACAAGCGCAAACATACAAGTCCGAACAAGCCCTACTTCACGCCAAGTCCAAGCTTCATGAGCATAAGAGAAGACCGCGAGACGAGCACCACCACGACGGAGCTACGGCTACACCAACCACTTCGGCATCTTCGCCAAGTACAATCAAGGCATCTTCTCCTTTGGACGTACGACACCTTCGCCTACTTCCCGTGAGTTCGCCTACATTGACATCTTCAACAACAAGGTGACCACCTACGAGCGAGAGCGACACTTCCATCTTTGGAAGCCCCTCAAGGAAGATGGCCGAGCATGGAAGTTCCCTTCGGTCATGGAGACAAGCTACGAGGTGCCACATCATATGGGCCTCCAACCACAAGACTGTGACAAGAAGGTTGAGCACGGGACTATCCCTTCAACCAAGGCGGCGATAGGAGTTGAGCATGGAGACATTTGCACCAACATCTCTCCGACACCCACATATCATGAGATGACCCAATTGCCATGTGAGGAGAGCCACCAACCCATGAGTGAGATGAGTGACTCCATCCTATATGACATTGAGTGCATTTCCTTTGAGAGGATGAGTGTGACCACCACTAGCCCCACACATGAGAGCATGCCACACATCCTATGTGAGGTTGAGCGC
Source organism: Aegilops longissima (assembly GCA_021605205.1). Taxonomy (NCBI): domain Eukaryota; kingdom Viridiplantae; phylum Streptophyta; class Magnoliopsida; order Poales; family Poaceae; genus Aegilops; species Aegilops longissima. The sequence continues at coordinate 260,701,588 of CM038679.1, forward strand.
CATTTGAGTGACTACACCAACCATATGAGTGAGAGCATCTTACGGGGAGTGAGTGAGCCACAACACTTAGTGATTGAGGTAGTTGACACGGCATGTCAGGCCACTTTGATTTCTAACGACTTAACCTCTACTCCTAGTGTGTTTTCTTCTTTGGTGCTAGGTCTCCTACATGACGACATACCTATCCTCGACGAGTCCATCCCTCCAATGGAGACGACGATGGCCATGGTGGACAATGATGCACCCCCCACATGGTTCCATCAAAACGAATATGACAACGAGTGGATCTTCGACACCTCACCTACAACACATGAGCAACGCTCCAAAGGTAACATAGGTGACGGTGCTTCTCTTGTCCCACTAGTGGACGCTCTTGACATTGATTGCTCCCATGATGTTGACCCACCTATTCCCATGCTTCATGCTAGTGAGACTTCTTCATGCCTTGACTTACCTATTTATGATGAATATGATGATGAGCATGTTGAGTTGCCTAGTTGTGATGCTATGCTCCATAGGATATCATGTGAATTTTTTTGGTCACATCATGTTTGACAATCCATTGAAACTGTCATATGCTATGAGTGAGATCTCGCATATTGCATCATTTCAATCTCAACATAGTAACTATGCATGCCCCATTAAGATAAATCCCATTTGCACTTACGGCATAGATGACGAGATGATGGTCATTGGCTTTTGCTTCTCTTGTGGTGATATTGCCATGCTTCCTTTACATGATTTGCGCAATTCATCTACTATTCCATGCCATGATCACATTGTTCCAAATATGCATTGTTTTGGATGTTGTCAATATTCTCCATGTGATGTTTCCACTAATGCTCATGAGGAGACCCCATAGTTTCCTCAAACATATTAGGAGATTTTGATGCGTCTCATACTTTGCATGATTCCCATAATTGCGTGCACCATATGCATTCCATGAATAAAAATGCTCTAGATATTTCCCATGATGCATTACATAATTTGGGTCTCCATTATGTTTTACATAATAACAAACCTCTCATGATGGATGACATGTTTCTATATCACACATCTCATTTATTTGAGCATTGGATATTTTGTGCTAACCGACACATGCATGTGCTCATCATGATGGATGATGTGTACATATATCACGCACACACAAATTTTCCTTTATCTTTGTCTTGTGTAGGTACTCACGTATACTCGTCAACCTCTCAATCCCAAGAGTTCACGAAACGAGCTCTTGAGAGCAACGATGACTCGGGATCCCATGGACTATCCTTACCACCGTTCCCTTCGCGCACAGACTACGCGCATCTCTTCTACTTGGCTCTCACATGGCTATGGGCTATTTACCACTTGTCACCTTATGCCCATACTATTGTGTTCACTTTGCATGTTATGCTTGCTCCTATGCCTTTGTTATGCAATTGTGACCCTTGTTTGCATCTACCCATGATTCACCATTATGCTACTTCTATGTGTATTTGCATGCTTGGTGGAGATACTTGTTGCTATTGCCATGTTTACCATGTGTTCCATACTATTGATGTTTGTTGTGCTGGGAGAGTCATGATGCCCCATTGCTATTTACATATGGCCTCTCACCAATACATTCATGCCATTCTACCCATATCTTGCTTTCATGCTTGTGATATGTCATGTCCATTATTCATGCCCACTATTTGCACACATGACATGCTTGCCATGATTCCCTCTAGTATGTTGCATCTTCGCACTACTATCTTGATTGACTTGATTGCTATGATTGCTTGCTATGTTGCATCACCCATGTTCCACTATTACTCGCTTTCTTGGGTTGATGACATATATGCTCATGCCTCTCACATGATATATCTTGATCATTGTCTCTTGTGTCCATTAGTTGCCTCTTTCATATCCACTTGTATTGAGTGCAACCATACTATGCTTATTGATCTTGGAGACTTTGACACCTTACTTGTGATGCATGCTTGTTTACTTGAGCCTCTTGTGTTTGGTTATTCTTGCATCATATGCCTCCATACTATGAAATGCTCCCTTGTACCTTCTTATGATGAGCATGATGCATACACTTGTTGGGTATTTTACCACACGAATGATAGGTGTTGCATTTGCACTAACCTCATTTGTTTTTCCGAGTGGTTGTCATGTTCTTTCATTTTGAAGGATTCACAAGGCGGTACCTTCATGAGACATATTGGTTATGTAAAGGCATACACGATGTGCAAGTCCAACACTCTTGAGAAACTCCTAAAGGTGAATTCCTTCCTTTTGAGCCATCCTCAATTATGCATATTGGATGGGTCAGTCTTTCATTGTTGTTTCCTTCTTGTTGTCTACATGATAGATCTCGCGAACGGAGGAGCGACATTGAAGATTGGCTCTATGGACCTTCACATTGAGGAGCGCTCGGACTTCTTGGATGCACCTTCGAACCTCCACTCATGCCACGACTTCGAGCATTCGTACATCAACACTCCTTTGACACATTGCACCAACACATACATATTTGTTGATTGTGCTTCCTCATGTCATGCTCGATGGACATATCATACTCACCACAAGTTTGCACCCTATGCATGGATTGACACCGATTATGCTTGTCTTGTTACACCTATTTCCATGTCATCCATGATATATGAGCTTGTGAATTTCCTTAGCAAATTTGTTGTGATCTTTCTTGATGGCATATTCATACATAATGAGCACATTGCCTACCATCAATTGCATGATAACATAATCATATTGAGCATTCATTGCCATATTCACGCTATTGATAAACCATCCCTCTATGACATCATTTTGCACAATGGTAGAATTTGTCGCTTTGTGCACCATGCTAATTATCCCATGAATGCTTTGCATATCATTCTATATCATCTTGATAAGCTTCATGCGCTTTGTCACGCACTATCCCTTCGCACGGACTCACGCTTAATTGATGGACATTTTGTGTGCGCTAACCATTGTATTTCCGAGTGTCGCTTGTGTTTGCTCATTTTGCATGTACCACATACCGGAGACACCTTGGAGTACTTGGATTGCGTCATGCCTTCAACTCCGTCCAACTACAAGTCCGTCCACGACAACCGTTTCCATGGTGATGAGGATCACGATCCGAGGTCGGATCTTTCCCAAGGGAGGGGAGATGATGCAGAGCATCCTACGGTCATCCGAATGTACACTTCGACTACTCCCCAAGCCTCAAGAGGACATACGATGAGACCTCGACCATACTCCATTGGACACAAGGTGAACTCACTCCTCTTCGAACTGTCACTTTCCAAATATGAGACATGGTTACTACCTCATGCATGGACCTTGCATATACTCAGGCACAACCGAGACGACCATGGAGGATCCAAGGACCAAGGCCAAGCATGGAAGAGGAGAAGGAAGAAGAAGCAGGAACAAGCTTCTGGAAAGCCCGGAACTTCCGGCCTCTGCCCGGACCCTCCGGCCCCCTGAGTCCAGACCAGCCCCGAGCGCGCCAACACTCTAGATAGCACGGAACCCGGCCGGAACCTACGCGAAACTTCCGGAGCCCGGAACTTCTGGCCTGCTTGCGTGCAAAGATTCGGGACGAAGCCCATGTAACCCTTTCCCACTTACCCCTTCGTGGCTTAGACTATAAATAGACCACCCCCTCCTCCTAGTTAGGGTTAGAATTGTGATAGCTCATTAGAGATAGAGCTTTGCTCATCCATATCGGATCTACTCCACGAGAGAGACCGCGGCCCCTCTACGGAGACGATCCTCTTGGATTGAAGACCTCCTTTACGGAGAAGACCCCCATCAAGACCTCCTCTCGGAGAAGAACCCGGTTACCTCTTGTATCGTCCTTTGTTGACTTTGGATCTTGTATCTCTTTTTTGTGTTCATCGATCTAGCGCATGTGTGATCTATTCTTGTTGGTTGAGTGTTTCTTTTGTTTTCCCCCGTGATTTCCCTCGTGTTCTTCCGCTCGTTCTTCGTGTTCCTCGTAGGGATCCTCTCCAAACGTGAAAGATCGACCGTACGGAGTTCCACTCCACATCACCAATGCTTACCCTAGAAAGAGGAAGGGGATGGAGTATATATAGTCTAGGGGGGCGAAGAGGTACATGGGTCTCGGCCCTTTACTGTGCGTAGACAGGCGGGGCCGGATGTCCGGGCGTCGGGCCGGATGTCCCGGGCTTCGGGAGGGGCCGGATGTCCGGGCTGACGGCGATAGCTTCAGAGGTTTCAGTGCGTGGCGCGGTTTCGAACTTCGGCGGATGTCCGGCCTCAGACGTGGGCGGCAGGGCTTCTGCTGATGTGGTTGCTCCAGGGGCCGAAAGTCCGGGGCCTTGGCCGGATGTCCGGGGCCTGGAAGGTGAACTTGCCTTCTTCCGTTGGTTCTCTTCATCCATGGACTTGGCGGCTTGTCCTTCTTCACGTGCATCTTTGGGAGAGTCCTCTTGACACCTGATCATGCATAGCATATCGGACTTAGGTAGTAGCCATGTCTCGAGTGGATCATATATGATATCACTAAGGAAGGAAGTCTCCTCGTTCTCGAGAGCTCTAGCTCGTCCTCTTGTCATGGGTCATCTTGGCTCTTGATGAGACGATGGTAGGTCCATGGGGATGGTCGTAGGATGATCTGCATCATATTGATAGTCTTCGAGACTTTCGCTTCAAACAATCGGCGTAAAAGGGCTTTCCGTAACCTCGCTGAAGTCTTCCAAGTCGCAGCAATAAACCCCTGGAACGACATGGCCATAACTTTCAATGCCAGTGACGAACCAAAATTCTGGACAGTCCGAGCACCAGCCGCCTTGCTCCTCAATCTAATTGTGGACGGCTTTCGGCACACCAGAGTGCTCATGGACGGCGGCAACGGATTAAACCTCATCTATGAGGATACGCTCAATAAAATGGAAATAGACAGGAGCCGCATCGAGCAAAGTAGCACGACCTTTCGGGGAATCATTCCCCGTCGGGAGGCGCGATCTTGAGGAAAATCACGCCGACGGCGTATTATTGACGCCGGAGAATTATCGGTCCGAAGAGATAACCTTCCAAGTGGCCCCTTTCAACAGCGGATATCAGGCCCTATTGGGGCGAGATGCGGCACGCCGGAGAATTATCGGTCCGAAGAGATAACCTTCCAAGTGGCCCCTTTCAACATCGGATATCAGGCCCTATTGGGGCGAGATGCATTTACACGCTTCCAAGCTATACCTCATTACGGGTACATGAAGCTCAAGATGCCCGGGCCCAACGGTGTCATCACTCTTGCCAGTGATCCGAACATAGCACTCTGTGCTGAAAACAAAACCGCATCCCTGGCCCTCGAGGCACTGTCTGAAGCCCTCGCGGCCGAAGAGCTAACCACGCTGCGCTCCACCATGGATAGGGATGACGTAATCTTAGACAAGCGACCCAAATCCACCTCCTTTAAACCAGCAGATGAAATAGTCAAATTTCAAGTCCACCCGACGGACCCCAAGAAGACAGCATCCATCGGGGCACAACTCGACCCAACGGTCGACGCTGCGCTACGAGAGTTTCTACGCGAGAACTGGGACATATTCACCTGGCACCCTTCTGATATGCCAGGAATCCTACACAGGTTAGCCGAACACAACCTCAATATATTGAAGGGATATAAACCGGTCAAGCAAACACTGCGGCGTTTTTCCGAACCCAAACGACAAGCTATGGGAGAGGAGCTAGCCAAGTTACTCGAGGCCGGATTCATCAGAGAAATAAAACACCCGAACTGGCTAGCAAACCTGGTAATGGTACCAAAGAAGGATAAACACTGGCACCTATGCGTCAATTTCAAAGACCTCAACAAGGCCTGCCCTAAGGATCCCTTCCCCCTCCCTCACATCGATCAGATTATTGATGCAACCGCAGGACACGACTGATAGAGGCTAAGGTGTCCCGATGTTTCGATGAGATGGTGGCTATCGTTTCTGTGGGAGTCGACCTTGACGATCCGACTACGATCGTGCGAGACGTCGCGCCTTAGCAATCGCTAAACCAACTTCCGAGGGTTATTGACCACGCCGGAGCACGATCAACCTGACCACGAGGGCCTGTTTCCTGCGAGCAAACGAAGAACAAGCAAGAAACTGAGATTGCAATCTGGATATCGCGAATATAAGATGAAAGCTTTATTGATCAAGGTGGGGTTCTGTGACGCCTTTGTGCAGTCGTTGAACACAAACGCGAACGCGAAGTTGCAGCTATGGCGAACTTTTAATCTAAACAAAACCCAAGGTCTAAACGGTGCCCTAAGGGCTGTATATATGGAGAAAGAGGGGAATTTCGTGGCCCTTGGTGGAGGGGTCCAAATCAACCCTAACTCTTGTTTCCCCACACATACGGACTCTAAAAACAGCCTATACTTAAGTATTTCGAAATTACATGGGCCTGGCCCAATAATAAGGTGACGCAGCACCTAGAATAGCCTCGGACGACATTTATGAAGTAGCATCTTGTATATTTCGTCCAAGGCTTCATGCACCCATTATGGTGGCTTCAAAGTCCTGAAATCATCACTTGTAACTCCGTTCTTGTTCCCTTTGCATGGCATTATCTCCATGCTTGTTCTTGCTCCAATGTCCATCCTTCTCCAAGCTAGGGCCTTCATTTGTAAGCAAAACAAATGTATCCAATTTAGGCAGCATCATATTCTCATGAACATTAGAATCATTACCAAGAAACGAAAGTACCGATAATTTAATTGGCGTCATGCGAGCTCTAGTAATTGGTCCAAGATATGTAGCAGAGGGGCTGTGGGTGTAACAATGGTATTGATGTCCTCATCATCCTCCCTTCTTGAAATGAAGTCGTCCTCGACGGAAGCTCATATTCCTCACCCAAATAAGGCTTCAAATCTGCAATGTTAAAAGTGGGACTAACCCCAAAATCTGCAGCAGCTCAAGTTTATATGCATTATCATTTATTTTCTCTAACACCTTAAATGGACCATCAACACGTGGCATTAGCTTTGATTTGCGCAAATTAGGAAACCTATCCTTACGCAAATGTAACCAAACAAGATCTCCAGGTGCAAAGACAACATGTTTTCTACCCTTATCTCCAGCAAGTTTATATTTAGCATTCATACGCTCAATGTTTTCCTTAGTTATCTCATGCACTTTTAAAATCAATTCAGCACGTTCTTTAGCATCAAAATTAACCTTCTCCGAAGATGGAAGAGGCAACAAATCAATAGGTGCACGAGGTAGGAAGCCATACACAATTTCAAAAGGGCACATCTTAGTAGTAGAATGCAATGAACGATTATAAGCAAATTCAATATGAGGCAAGCATTCTTCCCACATTTTCTTATTATTCTTCAAAACAGCCCTAAGCATAGTAGACAATGTTCTATTGACTACTTCAGTTTATCCATCAGTTTGGGGTGACAAGTAGTACTAAAAAGCAGTTTAGTCCCCAACTTAGCCCATAAACATCTCCAAAAGTGGCTAAGAAATTTAGTATCACGATCTGAAACAATAGTATTTGGCACACCATGCAAGCGAATAATTTCACGAAAGAACAAATCAGCAACATTAACAAAGATCATCGCTTTTATGACATGGTATAAAGTGTGCCATTTTCGAGAATCTATCCACGACAACAAATATGCTATCCTCCCTTCTTTGTTCGAGGTAAACCTAAAACAAAGTCCATAGATATATCCTCCCAAGGAACACTAGGCACAGCAAAGGCATATATAAACCATGAGGATTGAGTCGTGACTTAGCTTTTTGACATGTAGTGCAGCGAGCAACAAAACGCTCAACATCCGTCTCATCTTTGGCCAAAAGAAATGTGTAGCAAGTATATCCTCCGTCTTCTTCACGCCAAAGTGTCCCATTAATCCTCCTCCATCGCCTCTTGCAACAACAAAAGACTAACAGAGCTAGCAGGAATGCATAGCTTGTTAGCACGAACACAAAACCATCATTAATAACGAACTTGTTCCATGTTCTTCCCTCTTTACAATTCTGCATTACATCTTTAAAATCAGCATCATGCACATATTGATCTTTGATGGTCTCCAAACCAAATATTTTGAAGTCAAGTTGTGAAAGCATAGTATATCGATTTAGACAAAGCATCAAGAATAACATTTTCTTTACCCTTCTTGTGTTTAATGACATAAGGAAAGTCTCAATGAATTCAACCCATTTAGCATGTCTACGATTCAGTTTAGCTTGACTTTTAATATGTTTCAAAGATTCATGATCAGAATGTATAACAAATTCTTTGGGCCATAAATAATGTTGCCATGTCTCTAAAGTCCTAACAAGAGCATATAATTCTTTGTCATAAGTAGAATAGTTCAGACTAGGCCCACTCAATTTTTCAGAAAAGTATGCAACAGGTTTGCCATCTTGTAATAACACACCTCCTAATCCAATTCCACTAGCATCACATTCAAGCTCAAAAGTCTTATTAAAGTCAGGAAGTTGGAGTAAAGGAGCATGTGTCAACTTATCTTTCAATACCGTGAAGGCTTCTTCCTGTGCGGTACCCAAACAAAAGGCACATCCTTCTTTGTAAGCTCATTGAGAGGTGCAGCAATGGTGCTAAAGTCTCTCACAAAACGCCTATAGAAACCAGCTAGTCCAAGAAAACTCCTCACTTGTGTGACCGTTTTGGGCTGCGGCCAACTCTCAATAGCTTCAATCTTGGCTTTATCAACTTCAATTCCCTGTGGAGTAACAACATAGCCAAGAAAAGATACTCGGTCGGTGCAAAAGGTGCACTTCCCAAGGTTACCAAACAAACGTGCATCACGTAGAGCATTAAAAACAGCACGTAAATGTTCCAAATGTTCTTCCAAAGATTTGCTATAAATCAGTATATCATCAAAGTAAACTACCACAAATCGTCCAATGAAAGCACGTAAAACTTCGTTCATTAATCTCATGAAAGTACTAGGTGCATTAGTTAACCCAAAAGGCATGACTAACCACTCATATAATCCAAACTTAGTTTTAAATGCTGTTTTCCATTCATCTCCCAATTTCATACGAATTTGATGGTATCCACTACATAAATCAACTTTGGAGAATATTGTAGAGCCACTTAATTCATCAAGCATATCATCTAGCCTAGGAATAGGATGACGATAACGAATAGTAATATTATTAATGCCTCTACAATCAACACACATACGCCGACGTACCATCCTTTTTAGGCACTAGTATAATAGGAACAGCACAAGGACTAAGAGATTCGCGATATAACCTTTGTCGAGCAGCTCCTGTATTTGACGATAATCTCCTTCGTCTCCTCTGGATTGGTACGGTATGGTGCGCGGTTGGTAGCGATGCACCGAATTAAGTCAATTTGATGCTCAATCCCTCGAATAGGTGGTAATCCGGTGGCACGCCTTGTGGGAAGACATCAGCGAACTCCTGCAAAATGTTAGTGACAGCAGGGGGCAAAGAGGAAGGCACGTCCTCGAATGAAAATAATGCCTCTTTGCACACAAAAGCATAGCAAACAGATTTGCTAGAATCTAGCTCATCAATATCAGATTTGGTGGCAAATAAACATGCACTTTTCAGTTTAATTTCAGAAGCAACATTAGATGGTTTATTATTAGGCTTCATTTGTTGCTCAAATTCTTTTGCCACAATCTGATTTTCACTCTTATTTTCTCCTGTTTTGCTTTATTAGCTCTATTAATATCATCTTTCAAAATGGAATCAGAGTCATAGGAAGCAAAGTAATATTTTATCCTTGTGAACAAGAGTATACTGATTGTTTCTACCATGGTGTACAGAATTTTATCAAATTGCCATGGTCTACCAAGTAATAAGGAACATGCTTGCATAGGTACCACATCACAATCAACATAATCAGCATATGTAGAGATACTAAAATGCACACGAACAATGACGTGTTACCTTAACCTTGCCGCTGTTGTTGAACCATTGGATGTAGTAAGGATGTGGATGTGGTCTTGTGGTGAGAGAAAGCTTCTCCACCATATCCATGCTAGCCAAGTTGTTGCAGCTCCTCCATCTATGATGACGCTGAATAGAACGTTCCTTCACAACTCCCTTTGTATGGAACAAGTTATGCCTCTGATTTTGCTCAGCTTGTGTAACCTGCACACTCAAAACACGTTGAGCAACTAAACATTCATACCACAAGATCTTCAAGAGCCATGTATTGCGTCTCAGGATCGTAATCATCTCCACCGTGTTCTTCATGTGTAATAAGAGCCAAAGTCTCTTCATCATAGTCACTAGCGGACTCATACCCACCATCCTCGGTAGCAATCATCACACGCTGAGATTGGCATTCTCTCAAAAATGTCCTCTTCCCTTACAACGACGACAAATAATATCACTTGTGTGCCCTGTTGACGCCATGGAAGAAGAAGAGCTCTGTAGGCCCAAAGCAGTGTGCTCTTGGCGATAGTGGTGGTTGTGCCTTTCTTGTATCACGGTTGGAGGTGGCAGCCGACGGAGGTGCCGGTGTAGTAGAACGTGTGGAAGTAGATGATGCACGTGGTGTCCATGATGAAGGTCGACCTGCAGAAAAGTTAGTCCGCGCCAACGCTCTGCCGATCCTGCACTTCACGCTCAGCTTTACAAGCAAGATGGAATAATCGAGTGATATTATTATAATCCTTGTAGTCTAGAATGGTTTGAATCTCTATTTAATCCACCCGAAAACGTGCAAGCATAGCTTCATTCTCCTCAACAATACCACATCTAATCAAGCCAGTTTGTAATTCCTGATAATATTCTTCTACGAATTTTTCCTTGTCTTAAGCGCTGCAATTTTGAAGTAATTCACGTTGATAATATGGAGGAACCCAACGAGTACGCATAGCAGTTTTCAAAGCAGCCCAAGTAGCTGGAACAGGATATAATCTACAATGTTCGCACCACCAAACACATGCAAAGCTAGTGAAAGCACAAACAGCAGCAGGAACACGTCTCTCCTCGGGATATTGTAAACATGTAAATCGTTGTTCAGTTTCTAATTCCCAAGTAAGATATATATCAGAACATATCTACCCTCAAATGGTGGAATATTCAATTTCAGTTTAGGAGATGGTCATGATCTCGTACTGAAGGGGAGCCCTAACATCGCCATTATTTGCATGTGGACGACCGGTGGTTGTGGTGCTGGTGGTTGCACGTAGTTCGATGTTGATCAACCTCATCCTCGTAAGCTCTCACATAATCATCCTCCCCGCCGCAGCAGCAGGAGCCACGAAGTATCAACAGCAGCACCAAAGAGCTTGGCCAGTGAAGAGGGACACGGAAGCTCGGCGGAGGGCTGTTTCGCGATGTGGAGGTAGTCCGTGTTGTTGTAGTAGAGGTGCGTTAGGTGCAGCCGGTGGTGGTGGTGGTAGACGCATGAGCAATTCATTAAACTTGATATCGAGCTTTGTTTGAACGCCTTCTCAATGCCATCTATCTTCTCCATGGCCTCTTCAAATCTATTTAGCACATCGTCCACCTGCCCACTCATCATTTGTTGAAACTTATCATGTAGCGCTTTGTTTGTCATGTTCTCCCGGTCGGTCTAAATCGGCTTGTGATCCTGCCATGGTTAGCAGCAATAGAAACACACAAGAATATGATTCACAGACTACTAGGAAGTGGTGGTGGTGGTGGGAATTTCGTGGCCCTTGGTGGAGGGGTCCAAATCAACCCTAACTCTTGTTTCCCCACACATACGGACTCTAAAAACAGCCTATACTTAAGTATTTCGAAATTACATGGGCCTGGCCCAATAATAAGGTGACGAGCACCTAGAATAGCCTATGGACGAATATTATGAAGTGGCATCTTGTATATTTCGTCCAAGGCCTCATGCACTCATTATGGTGGCTTCAAAGTCCTGAATCATCACTTGTAACTCCGTTTGTTCCTTTGCGCATGCCATTATCTCCATGCTTGAACTTGCTCCAATGTTCATCCTTCTTGTCCATGGTAGGCCCTTCATTTGTAAGCAAAACAAATGTATCCAATTTAGGCAGCATCATATTCTCATGAACATTAGAATCATTACCAAGAAACGAAAGTACCGATAATTTAATTGGCGCATGCGAGCTCTAGTAATTGGTCCAAGATATGTAGCAAGAGGGGCTGTGGGTGTAACAATGGTATTGATGTCCTCATCATCCTCCCTTCTTGAAATGAAGTCGCCCTCGACGGAAGCTCATCTTCCTCACCCAAATAAGGCTTCAAATCTGCAATGTTAAAAGTGGACTAACCCCAAAATCTGCAGCAGCTCAAGTTTATATGCATTATCATTTATTTTCTAACACCTTAAATGGACCATCAAGACGTGGTATTAGCTTTGATTTGCGCAAATTAGGAAACCTATCTCACGCAAATGTAACCAAACAAGATCTCCAGTGCAAAGACAACATGTTTTCTACCCTTATCTCCAACAAGTTTATATTTAGCATTCATACGCTCAATGTTTTCCTTAGTTAACTCATGCATTTTTAAAATCAATTCAGCACGCTCTTTAGCATCAAAATTAACCTTCTCCAAGATGGAAGAGGCAACAAATCAATAGGTGCACGAGGTAGGAAGCCATACACAATTTCAAAAGGGCACATCTTAGTAGTAGAATGCAATGAACGATTATAAGCAAATTCAATATGAGGCAAGCATTCTTCCCACATTTTCTTATTATTCTTCAAAACAGCCCTAAGCATAGTAGACAATGTTCTATTGACTACTTCAGTTTGTCCATCAGTTTGGGGTGACAAGTAGTACTAAAAAGCAGTTTAGTCCCCAACTTAGCCCATAAACATCTCCAAAAGTGGCTAAGAAATTTAGTATCACGATCTGAAACAATAGTATTTGGCACACCATGCAAGCTTAATAATTTCACGAAAGAACAAATCAGCAACATTAACAAAGATCATCGCTTTTATGACATGGTATAAAGTGTGCCATTTTCGAGAATCTATCCACGACAACAAATATGTTATCCTCCCTTCTTTGTTCGAGGTAAACCTAAAACAAAGTCCATAGATATATCCTCCCAAGGAACACTAGGCACAGCAAAGGCATATATAAACCATGAGGATTGAGTCGTGACTTAGCTTTTTGACATGTAGTGCAGCGAGCAACAAAACGCCAACATCCCGCCTCATCTTTGGCCAAAAGAAATGTGTAGCAAGTATATCCTCCGCCTTCTTGACGCCAAAGTGTCCCATTAATCCTCCTCCATGCGCCTCCGCAACAACAAAGACTAACAGAGCTAGCAGGAATGCATAGCTTGTTAGCACGAACACAAAACCATCATTAATAACGAACTTGTTCCATGTTCTTCCTTCTTTACAATTCTGCATTACATCTTTAAAATCAGCATCATGCACATATTGATCTTTGATGGTCTCCAAACCAAATATTTTGAAGTCAAGTTGTGAAAGCATAGTATAGCGATTTAGACAAAGCATCAAGAATAACATTTTCTTTACCCTTCTTGTGTTTAATGACATAAGGAAAGTCTCAATGAATTCAACCCATTTAGCATGTCTACGATTCAGTTTAGCTTGACTTTTAATATGTTTCAAAGATTCATGATCGAATGTATAACAAATTCTTTGGGCCATAAATAATGTTGCCATGTCTCTAAAGTCCTAACAAGAGCATATAATTCTTTGTCATAAGTAGAATAGTTCAGACTAGGCCCACTCAATTTTTCGTAAAAGTATGCAACAGGTTTGCCATCTTGTAATAACACACCTCCTAATCCAATTCCACTAGCATCACATTCAAGCTCAAAAGTCTTATTAAAGTCGAAGTTGGAGTAAAGGAGCATGTGTCAACTTATCTTTCAATACCGTGAAGGCTTCTTCCCGTATGCAAGACCCCAAACAAAAGGCACATCCTTCTTTGTAAGCTCATTGAGAGGTGCAGCAATGGTGCTAAAGTCTCTCACAAAACGCCTATAGAAACCAGCGAGTCCAAGAAAACTCCTCACTTGTGTGACTGCTTTGGGCTGCGCGCCAACTCTCAATAGCTTCAATCTTGGCTTTATCAACTTCAATTCCCTCGTGGAGTAACAACATAGCCAAGAAAAGATACTCGGTCGGTGCAAAAGGTGCACTTCCCAAGGTTACCAAACAAACGCATCACGAGAGCATTAAAACAGCACGAATGTTCCAAATGTTCTTCCAAAGATTTGCTATAAATCAGTATATCATCAAAGTAAACTACCACAAATCGTCCAATGAAAGCACGAAAACTTCGCTCATTAATCTCATGAAAGTACTAGGTGCATTAGTTAACCCAAAAGGCATGACTAACCACTCATATAATCCAAACTTAGTTTTAAATGCTGTTTTCCATTCATCTCCCAATTTCATACGAATTTGATGGTATCCACTACGCAAATCAACTTTGGAGAATATTGTAGAGCCACTTAATTCATCAAGCATATCATCTAGCCTAGGAATAGGATGACGATAACTAATAGTAATATTATTAATGCCTCTACAATCAACACACATACGCCGACGCACCATCCTTTTTAGGCACTAGTATAATAGGAACAGCACAAGGACTAAGAGATTCGCAGATATAACCTTTGTCGAGCAGCTCCTGTACTTGACGATAATCTCCTTCATCTCCTCCTCCGGATTGGTACGGTATGGTGCGCGGTTGGTAGCGGCGCACCGGAATTAAGTCAATTTGATGCTCAATCCTCTAATAGGTGGTAATCCTGTGGCACGCCTTGTGGGAAGACGCCAAATAACTCCTACAAAATGTTAGTGACAGCAGGGGCAAAGAGGAAGGCACGCCCTCTAATGAAAATAATGCCTCTTTGCACACAAAAGCATAGCAAACAGATTTGCTAGAATCTAGCTCATCAATATCAGATTTGGTGGCAAATAAACATGCACTTTTCAGTTTAATTTCGAAGCAACATTAGATGGTTTATTATTAGGCTTCATTTGTTGCTCAAATTCTTTTGCCACAATCTGATTTTCACTCTTATTTTTCTCCTGTTTTGCTTTATTAGCTCTATTAATATCATCTTTCAAAATGGAATCAGGAGTCATAGGAAGCAAAGTAATATTTTTATCCTTGTGAACAAGAGTATACTGATTGTTTCTACCATGGTGTACAGAATTTTTATCAAATTGCCATGGTCTACCAAGTAATAAGGAACATGCTTGCATAGGTACCACATCACAATCAACATAATCAGCATATGTAGAGATACTAAAATGCACACTAACAAAGACGTGTTACCTTAACCTTGCCGCTGTTGTTGAACCATTGGATGTAGTAAGGATGTGGATGTGGTCTTGTGGTGAGAGAAAGCTTCCACCATATCCATGCTAGCCAAGTTGTTGCAGCTCCTCCATCTATGATGACGCTAATAGAACGCTCCTTCACAACTCCCTTTGTATGGAACAAGTTATGCCTCTGATTTTGCTCAGCTTGTGTAACCTGCACACTCAAAACACGTTGAGCAACTAAACATTCATACCGCAAAGATCTTCAAAGAGCCATGTATTGCGCCTCATGATCGTAATCATCTCCACCGTGTTCTTCATGTGTAATAAGAGCCAAAGTCTCTTCATCATAGTCACTAGCGCACTCATACCCACCATCCTCGTGAGCAATCATCACACGCTGAGATTGGCATTCTTCAAAATGTCCTCTTCCCTTACAACGACGACAAATAATATCACTTGTGTGCCCTGCTGACGCCATGGAAGAAGAAGAGCTCTGTAGGCCCAAAGAGTGTACTCTTGGCGATAGTGGTGGTTGTGCCTGCTTTCTTGTATCACGGTTGAGGTGGCAGCCACGGAGGTGCCGTGTAGTAGAACGTGGAAGTAGATGATGCACGTGGTGTCCATGATGAAGGTCGACCTGCAGAAAAGTTAGTCCGCCGCCAAGGCCTCGCCGATCCTGCACTTCACGCTCAGCTTTACAAGCAAGATGGAATAATCGAGTGATATTATTATAATCCTTGTAGTCTAGAATGGTCTGAATCTCTCTATTTAATCCACCCAGAAAACGTGCAAGCATAGCTTCATTCTCCTCAACAATACCACATCTAATCAAGCCAGTTTGTAATTCCTGATAATATTCTTCACCGAATTTTTCCTTGTCTTAAGCGCTGCAATTTTTGAAGTAATTCACGCTGATAATATGGTGGAACCCAACGAGCACGCATAGCAGTTTTCAAAGCAGCCCAAGTAGCTGGAACAGGATATAATCTACAATGTTCAGACCACCAAACACATGCAAAGCTAGTGAAAGCACAAACAGCAGCAGGAACACGCCTCTCCTCGTGATATTGTAAACATGTAAATCGTTGTTCAGTTTCTAATTCCCAAGTAAGATATATATCGTGAACATATCTACCTCAAATGGTGGAATATTCAATTTCAGAGGTGATGGTCATGATCTCGCATGGGGAGCCCTAAACATTGCCATTATTTGCATGTGGACGACCTGGTGGTTGTAATTTTCTCGATTTGATGTCATCCTCGATAGAGGCAAAGGTGTCCCGATGTTTCGATGAGATGGTGGCTATCGCTTCGTGGGGAGTCGACTTTGACGATCCGACCACGAACGCATGCGAGACGCCGCGCTTTAGCAATCGCTAAACCAACTTCCGAGGGTTATTGACCACGCCGAGCACGATCAACCTGACCACGAGGGCCTGCTTTCCTCGCGAGCAAACGAAGAACAAGCAAGAAACTGAGATTGCAATCTGGATATTGCGAATATAAGATGAAAGCTTTATTGATCAAGGTGGGGTTCTGTGACGCTTTGTCCGGTCGTTGAACACAAACGGCACGCCAAGTTGCAGCTATGGCTAACTTTTAATCTAAACAAAACCCAAGGTCTAAACGGTGCCCTAAGGGCTGTATATATGGAGGAAGAGGGGGAATTTCGTGGCCCTTGGTGGAGGGGTCCAAATCAACCCTAACTCTTGTTTCCCCACACATACGGACTCTAAAAACAGCCTATACTTAAGTATTTCGAAATTACATGGGCCTGGCCCAATAATAAGGTGACGAGCACCTAGAATAGCCTATGGACGAATATTATGAAGTGGCATCTTGTATATTTCGTCCAAGGCCTCATGCACTCATTAGGGTGGCTTCAAAGTCCTGAAATCATCACTTGTAACTCCGTTTGTTCCCTTTGCATGCCAACATCTCCATGCTTGAACTTGCTCCAAGGTTCATCTTTCTTGTCCATGGTAGGCCCTTCATTTGTAAGCAAAACAAATGTATCCAATTTAGGCAGCATCATATTCTCATGAACATTAGAATCATTACCAAGAAACGAAAGTACTGATAATTCAATTGGCGCATGCGAGCTCTAGTAATTGGTCCAAGATGTATAGCAGCAGGGGCTGTGGGTGTAACAATGGTATTGATGTCCTCATCATCCTCCCTTCTTGAAATGAAGTCGCCCTCGACGGAAGCTCATCTTCCTCACCCAAATAAGGCTTCAAATCTGCAATGTTAAAAGTGGACTAACCCCAAAATCTGCAGGCAGCTCAAGTTTATATGCATTATCATTTATTTTCTAACACCTTAAATGGACCATCAGACGTGGTATTAGCTTTGATTTATGCAAATTAGGAAACCTATCTCACGCAAATGTAACCAAACAAGATCTCCAGTGCAAAGACAACATGTTTTCTACCCTTATCTCCAAAGAAGTTTATATTTAGCATTCATACGCCAATGTTTTCCTTAGTTAACTCATGCATTTTTAAAATCAATTCAGCACGCTTTTTAGCATCAAAATTAACCTTCTCCAAGATGGAAGAGGCAACAAATCAATAGGTGCACGAGGTAGGAAGCCATACACAATTTCAAAAGGGCACATCTTAGTAGTAGAATGCAATGAACGATTATAAGCAAATTCAATATGAGGCAAGCATTCTTCCCACATTTTCTTATTATTCTTCAAAACAGCCCTAAGCATAGTAGACAATGTTCTATTGACTACTTCAGTTTGTCCATCAGTTTGGGGTGACAAGTAGTACTAAAAGCAGTTTAGTCCCCAACTTAGCCCATAAACATCTCCAAAAGTGGCTAAGAAATTTAGTATCACGATCTGAAACAATAGTATTTGGCACACCATGCAAGCTTAATAATTTCACGAAAAGAACAAATCAGCAACATTAACAAAGATCATCGCTTTTATGACATGGTATAAAGTGTGCCATTTTCGAGAATCTATCCACGACAACAAATATGCTATCCTCCCTTCTTTGTTCGAGGTAAACCTAAAACAAAGTCCATAGATATATCCTCCCAAGGAACACTAGGCACAGCAAAGGCATATATAAACCATGAGGATTGAGTCGTGACTTAGCTTTTTGACATGTAGTGCAATGAGCAACAAAACGCTCAACATCCCGCCTCATCTTTGGCCAAAAGAAATGTGTAGCAAGTATATCCTCCGCCTTCTTCACGCCAAAGTGTCCCATTAATCCTCCTCCATGCGCCTCCTGCAACAACAAAAGACTAACAGAGCTAGCAGGAATGCATAGCTTGTTAGCACGGAACACAAAACCATCATTAATAACGAACTTGTTCCATGTTCTTCCTTCTTTACAATTCTGCATTACATCTTTAAAATCAGCATCATGCACATATTGATCTTTGATGGTCTCCAAACCAAATATTTTGAAGTCAAGTTGTGAAAGCATAGTATATCGATTTAGACAAAGCATCAAGAATAACATTTTCTTTACCCTTCTTGTGTTTAATGACATAAGGAAAGTCTCAATGAATTCAACCCATTTAGCATGTCTACGATTCAGTTTAGCTTGACTTTTAATATGTTTCAAAGATTCATGATCGAATGTATAACAAATTCTTTGGGCCATAAATAATGTTGCCATGTCTCTAAAGTCCTAACAAGAGCATATAATTCTTTGTCATAAGTAGAATAGTTCAGACTAGGCCCACTCAATTTTTCGTAAAAGTATGCAACAGGTTTGCCATCTTGTAATAACACACCTCCTAATCCAATTCCACTAGCATCACATTCAAGCTCAAAAGTCTTATTAAAGTCGAAGTTGGAGTAAAGGAGCATGTGTCAACTTATCTTTCAATACCGTGAAGGCTTCTTCCCAAAGCGTACCCCAAACAAAAGGCACATCCTTCTTTGTAAGCTCATTGAGAGGTGCAGCAATGGTGCTAAAGTCTCTCACAAAACGCCTATAGAAACCAGCGAGTCCAAGAAAACTCCTCACTTGTGTGACTGCTTTGGCTGCGCCAACTCTCAATAGCTTCAATCTTGGCTTTATCAACTTCAATTCCCTGTGGAGTAACAACATAGCCAAGAAAAGATACTCGGTCGGTGCAAAAGGTGCACTTCCTAAGGTTACCAAACAAACGCATCACGAGAGCATTAAAAACAGCACGAATGTTCCAAATGTTCTTCCAAAGATTTGCTATAAATCAGTATATCATCAAAGTAAACTACCACAAATCGTCCAATGAAAGCACGAAACTTCGCTCATTAATCTCATGAAAGTACTAGGTGCATTAGTTAACCCAAAAGGCATGACTAACCACTCATATAATCCAAACTTAGTTTTAAATGCTGTTTTCCATTCATCTCCCAATTTCATACGAATTTGATGGTATCCACTACGCAAATCAACTTTGGAGAATATTGTAGAGCCACTCAATTCATCAAGCATATCATCTAGCCTAGGAATAGGATGACGATAACTAATAGTAATATTATTAATGCCTCTACAATCAACACACATACGCCGACGCACCATCCTTTTTAGGCACTAGTATAATAGGAACAGCACAAGGACTAAGAGATTCGCAGATATAACCTTTGTCGAGCAGCTCCCGTATTTGACGATAATCTCCTTCGCCTCCTCCGGATTGGTACGGTATGGTGCGCGTTTGGTAGCGATGCACCGGAATTAAGTCAATTTGATGCTCAATCCTCTAATAGGTGGTAATCCTGTGGCACGCCTTGTGGGAAGACGCCAACTAACTCCCGCAAAATGTTAGTGACAAAGCAGGGGCAAAGAGGAAGGCACGCCCTCGAATGAAAATAATGCCTCTTTGCACACAAAAGCATAGCAAACAGATTTGCTAGAATCTAGCTCATCAATATCAGATTTGGTGGCAAATAAACATGCACTTTTCAGTTTAATTTCGAAGCAACATTAGATGGTTTATTATTAGGCTTCATTTGTTGCTCAAATTCTTTTGCCACAATCTGATTTTCACTCTTATTTTCTCCTGTTTTGCTTTATTAGCTCTATTAATATCATCTTTCAAAATGGAATCAGAGTCATAGGAAGCAAAGTAATATTTTTATCCTTGTGAACAAGAGTATACTGATTGTTTCTACCATGGTGTACAGAATTTTATCAAATTGCCATGGTCTACCAAGTAATAAGGAACATGCTTGCATAGGTACCACATCACAATCAACATAATCAGATATGTAGAGATACTAAAATGCACACTAACAAAGACGTGTTACCTTAACCTTGCCGCTGTTGTTGAACCATTGGATGTAGTAAGGATGTGGATGTGGTCTTGTGGTGAGAGAAAGCTTCCACCATATCCATGCTAGCCAAGTTGTTGCAGCTCCTCCATCTATGATGACGC
The DNA here is from genome assembly GCA_021605205.1 of Aegilops longissima. Lineage (NCBI taxonomy): Eukaryota > Viridiplantae > Streptophyta > Magnoliopsida > Poales > Poaceae > Aegilops > Aegilops longissima. The sequence goes on from CM038679.1 coordinate 260,722,202, forward strand.
TAATAGAACGCTCCTTCACAACTCCCTTTGTATGGAACAAGTTATGCCTCTGATTTTGCTCAGCTTGTGTAACCTGCACACTCAAAACACGTTGAGCAACTAAACATTCATACCACCAAGATCTTCAAAGAGCCATGTATTGCGCCTCAAGATCGTAATCATCTCCACCGTGTTCTTCATGTGTAATAAGAGCCAAAGTCTCTTCATCATAGTCACTAGCGACTCATACCCACCATCCTCGTGAGCAATCATCACACGCTGAGATTGGCATTCTCTCAAAAATGTCCTCTTCCTTACAACGATTTACAAATAATATCACTTGTGTGCCCTGCTGACGCCATGGAAGAAGAAGAGCCTGTAGGCCCAAAGCAGTGTACTCTTGGCGATAGTGGTGGTTGTGCCTGCTTTCTTGTATCACGGTTGAGGTGGCAGCCACGGAGGTGCCGTGTAGTAGAACGTGGAAGTAGATGATGCACGTGGTGTCCATGATGAAGGTCGACCTGCAGAAAAGTTAGTCCGCGCCAAGGCCTCGCCGATCCTGCACTTCACGCTCAGCTTTACAAGCAAGATGGAATAATCGAGTGATATTATTATAATCCTTGTAGTCTAGAATGGTCTGAATCTCTATTTAATCCACCCGTAAAACGTGCAAGCATAGCTTCATTCTCCTCAACAATACCACATCTAATCAAGCCAGTTTGTAATTCCTGATAATATTCTTCACCGAATTTTTCCTTGTCTTAAGCGCTGCAATTTTGAAGTAATTCACGCTGATAATATGGTGGAACCCAACGAGTACGCATAGCAGTTTTCAAAGCAGCCCAAGTAGCTGAACAGGATATAATCTACAATGTTCGCACCACCAAACACATGCAAAGCTAGTGAAAGCACAAACAGCAGGAACACGCCTCTCCTCGTGATATTGTAAACATGTAAATCGTTGTTCAGTTTCTAACTCCCAAGTAAGATATATATCAGAACATATCTACCTCAAATGGTGGAATATTCAATTTCAGTTTAGGGAGATGGTCATGATCTCGCACTCAAGGGGAGCCCAACATTGCCATTATTTGCATGTGGACGACCTGGTGGTTGTGGTGCTGGTGGTTGCACGTAGTTCGATGTTGATCAACCTCATCCTCGTAAGCTCACATAATCATCCTCCCCACCGCAGCAGCAGGAGCCACGTATATCAACAAAGAGCACCAAAGAGCTTGGCCAGCTCAAGAGGGACACGGAAGCTCATGGAGGGCTGTTTCACATGTGGAGGTAGTCCGTGTTGTTGTAGTAGAGGTGCGTTAGGTGCAGCCGTGGTGGTGGTGGTAGACGCGCGAGCAATTCATTAAACTTGTTATCGAGCTTTGTTTCAACGCCTTCTCAATGCCATCTATCTTCTCCATGGCCTCTTCAAATCTATTTAGCACATCGTCCACCTGCCCACTCATCATTTGTTGAAACTTATCATGTAGCGCTTTGTTTGTCATGTTCTCCCAAATACCTCGCTGGCTTGTGATCCTGCCATGGTTAGCAGCAATAGAAACACACAAGAATATGATTCGACAGACTACTAGGAAGTGGTGGTGGTGGTGTGGTGGATAAATACAACCGTCAAGCAAATCTCAAATTCTTACCAGTTCTACCCAAAGAAGAAAGGTGATCGCAACCGATGTAGTCAAAACTCTCAAAGCTTGATAGAGCGATTACTGTGGAGAGTCAAACGCACGATGTAGATGTATGTGGAGCTGGGAAGGCTTATAATATGGTAGCAAAAAAGGTTAGCAATAATCAATTCAGAGATGCAAAGTTGAATAAACGCCAACGACGGATTGTGGTTGGTCCTAGGCTAGACCGTATAGAGACGCGAGCCTAGAACACTAACAAAATCACGGCGCTGCACGGAAACAACGGAAAAGCACACTGAAATTTTTTTTTTCGCTTTTTTTTTTTTTTTTTTTTTTTTGCGCTTTTTTTTTTTTTTTTTTATGAAAAATCACTATAATGGCGAAGTGTCTCAAAACTCTTCCTGTGTCAAACCGACAGATGGGCACGAAATTTTTTCGACCAAAAAATTTTTTTTTTTTCGAACGCCTGACCCAAAAACTGAAACGGGTCAAAAAACTTTCTATAACGGCGATCGCCTCAATACACTTAGAAACACCTAAAATAGGATAGCCAGAATTTTTTGACAAGTAAACGCTGAAAATTTTGGGCCTAAATCGAAACTAGATGGATCTCAAAACAAACCTAATATGCAGAAAACTCGGTGGATGGTTTCATAGGATACGCTTGGTGGTGGACTTTTTTTTTGGCAAGGCGATTGATGAAAGCGGCAAGCAAGCGAAACCTACCGTAACCGCAAGGAAACACGAATCGAAACTAGATGGATCTCAAAAAGCAACCCTAATATGCAAGAAGAACTCGGATTGGTGGTGGATATATGGTGGTGGATATATGGCAAACCGTGGTGGTATATGGATACCACTTGATAGAGGCAAAGGTGTCCCGCCTTTCGATGAGATGTTGGTTTTCGCTTTGGAGGAAGTCGACTTTGACGATCCGACTACGAACGCGGCGAGACGCCGCGCTTTAGCAATCGCTAAACCAACTCCGAGAGGTTATTGACCACGCCGAGCACGATCAACTCGACCACGAGGGTCTGCTTCGCGAGCAAACGAAGAACAAGCAAGAAACTGAGATTGCAATCTGGATATTGCGAATATAAGATGAAAGCTTTATTGATCAAGGTGGGGTTCTGTGACGCTTTGTCCGGTCGTTGAACACAAACGGCACGCCAAGTTGCAGCTATGGCGAACTTTAATCTAAACAAAACCCAAGGTCTAAACGGTGCCCTAAGGGCTGTATATATGGAGGAAGAGGGGGAATTTCGTGGCCCTTGGTGGAGGGGTCCAAATCAACCCTAACTCTTGTTTCCCCACACATACGGACTCTAAAAACAGCCTATACTTAAGTATTTCGAAATTACATGGGCCTGGCCCAATAATAAGGTGACGCAGCACCTAGAATAGCCTATGGACGAATTTATGAAGTAGCATCTTGTATATTTCGTCCAAGGCTTCATGCACTCATTATGGTGGCTTCAAAGTCCTGAAATCATCACTTGTAACTCCGTTTGTTCTCTTTGCATGGCATTATCTCCATGCTTGTTCTTGCTCCAATGTCCATCCTTCTCCAAGCTAGGGCCTTCATTTGTAAGCAAAACAAATGTATCCAATTTAGGCAGCATCATATTCTCATGAACATTAGAATCATTACCAAGAAACGAAAGTACCGATAATTTAATTGGCGCATGAGCTCTAGTAATTGGTCCAAGATATGTAGCAAGAGGGGCTGTGGGTGTAACAATGGTATTGATGTCCTCATCATCCTCCCTTCTTGAAATGAAGTCGCCCTCGACGGAAGCTCATATTCCTCACCCAAATAAGGCTTCAAATCTGCAATGTTAAAAGTGGACTAACCCCAAAATCTGCAGCAGCTCAAGTTTATATGCATTATCATTTATTTTCTAACACCTTAAATGGACCATCAAGACGTGGCATTAGCTTTGATTTGCGCAAATTAGGAAACCTATCTCACGCAAATGTAACCAAACAAGATCTCCAGTGCAAAGACAACATGTTTTCTACCCTTATCTCCAAAGAAGTTTATATTTAGCATTCATACGCTCAATGTTTTCCTTAGTTATCTCATGCATTTTAAAATCAATTCAGCACGCTTTTTAGCATCAAAATTAACCTTCTCCAAGATGGAAGAGGCAACAAATCAATAGGTGCACGAGGTAGGAAGCCATACACAATTTCAAAAGGGCACATCTTAGTAGTAGAATGCAATGAACGATTATAAGCAAATTCAATATGAGGCAAGCATTCTTCCCACATTTTCTTATTATTCTTCAAAACAGCCCTAAGCATAGTAGACAATGTTCTATTGACTACTTCAGTTTGTCCATCAGTTTGGGGTGACAAGTAGTACTAAAAGCAGTTTAGTCCCCAACTTAGCCCATAAACATCTCCAAAAGTGGCTAAGAAATTTAGTATCACGATCTGAAACAATAGTATTTGGCACACCATGCAAGCTTAATAATTTCACGAAAGAACAAATCAGCAACATTAACAAAGATCATCGCTTTTATGACATGGTATAAAGTGTGCCATTTTCGAGAATCTATCCACGACAACAAATATGCTATCCTCCCTTCTTTGTTCGAGGTAAACCTAAAACAAAGTCCATAGATATATCCTCCCAAGGAACACTAGGCACAGTGCAAAGGCATATATAAACCATGAGGATTGAGTCGTGACTTAGCTTTTTGACATGTAGTGCAGCGAGCAACAAAACGCCAACATCCCGCCTCATCTTTGGCCAAAAGAAATGTGTAGCAAGTATATCCTCCGCCTTCTTGACGCCAAAGTGTCCCATTAATCCTCCTCCATGCGCCTCCCGCAACAACAAAAGACTAACAGAGCTAGCAGGAATGCATAGCTTGTTAGCACGGAACACAAAACCATCATTAATAACGAACTTGTTCCATGTTCTTCCTTCTTTACAATTCTGCATTACATCTTTAAAATCAGCATCATGCACATATTGATCTTTGATGGTCTCCAAACCAAATATTTTGAAGTCAAGTTGTGAAAGCATAGTATAGCGATTTAGACAAAGCATCAAGAATAACATTTTCTTTACCCTTCTTGTGTTTAATGACATAAGGGAAAGTCTCAATGAATTCAACCCATTTAGCATGTCTACGATTCAGTTTAGCTTGACTTTTAATATGTTTCAAAGATTCATGATCGAATGTATAACAAATTCTTTGGGCCATAAATAATGTTGCCATGTCTCTAAAGTCCTAACAAGAGCATATAATTCTTTGTCATAAGTAGAATAGTTCAGACTAGGCCCACTCAATTTTTCGTAAAAGTATGCAACAGGTTTGCCATCTTGTAATAACACACCTCCTAATCCAATTCCACTAGCATCACATTCAAGCTCAAAAGTCTTATTAAAGTCGAAGTTGGAGTAAAGGAGCATGTGTCAACTTATCTTTCAATACCGTGAAGGCTTCTTCCCGTATGGTACCCCAAACAAAAGGCACATCCTTCTTTGTAAGCTCATTGAGAGGTGCAGCAATGGTGCTAAAGTCTCTCACAAAACGCCTATAGAAACCAGCGAGTCCAAGAAAACTCCTCACTTGTGTGACTGCTTTGGCTGCGCCAACTCTCAATAGCTTCAATCTTGGCTTTATCAACTTCAATTCCCGTGGAGTAACAACATAGCCAAGAAAAGATACTCGGTCGGTGCAAAAGGTGCACTTCCCAAGGTTACCAAACAAACGTGCATCACGAGAGCATTAAAAACAGCACGAAATGTTCCAAATGTTCTTCCAAAGATTTGCTATAAATCAGTATATCATCAAAGTAAACTACCACAAATCGTCCAATGAAAGCACGAAAACTTCGCTCATTAATCTCATGAAAGTACTAGGTGCATTAGTTAACCCAAAAGGCATGACTAACCACTCATATAATCCAAACTTAGTTTTAAATGCTGTTTTCCATTCATCTCCCAATTTCATACGAATTTGATGGTATCCACTACGCAAATCAACTTTGGAGAATATTGTAGAGCCACTCAATTCATCAAGCATATCATCTAGCCTAGGAATAGGATGACGATAACTAATAGTAATATTATTAATGCCTCTACAATCAACACACATACGCCGACGCACCATCCTTTTTAGGCACTAGTATAATAGGAACAGACAAGGACTAAGAGATTCGCAGATATAACCTTTGTCGAGCAGCTCCTCGTATTTGACGATAATCTCCTTCGCCTCCTCCGGATTGGTACGGTATGGTGCGCGGTTGGTAGCGATGCACCGGAATTAAGTCAATTTGATGCTCAATCCTCGAATAGGTGGTAATCCTGTGGCACGCCTTGTGGGAAGACGCCAAATAACTCCCCGCAAAATGTTAGTGACAAGCAGGGGCAAAGAGGAAGGCACGCCTCTAATGAAAATAATGCCTCTTTGCACACAAAAGCATAGCAAACAGATTTGCTAGAATCTAGCTCATCAATATCAGATTTGGTGGCAAATAAACATGCACTTTTCAGTTTAATTTCAGAAGCAACATTAGATGGTTTATTATTAGGCTTCATTTGTTGCTCAAATTCTTTTGCCACAATCTGATTTTCACTCTTATTTTTCTCCTGTTTTGCTTTATTAGCTCTATTAATATCATCTTTCAAAATGGAATCAGGAGTCATAGGAAGCAAAGTAATATTTTTATCCTTGTGAACAAGAGTATACTGATTGTTTCTACCATGGTGTACAGAATTTTATCAAATTGCCATGGTCTACCAAGTAATAAGGAACATGCTTGCATAGGTACCACATCACAATCAACATAATCAGCATATGTAGAGATACTAAAATGCACACTAACAAAGACGTGTTACCTTAACCTTGCCGCTGTTGTTGAACCATTGGATGTAGTAAGGATGTGGATGTGGTCTTGTGGTGAGAGAAAGCTTCCACCATATCCATGCTAGCCAAGTTGTTGCAGCTCCTCCATCTATGATGACGCTAATAGAACGCTCCTTCACAACTCCCTTTGTATGGAACAAGTTATGCCTCTGATTTTGCTCAGCTTGTGTAACCTGCACACTCAAAACACGTTGAGCAACTAAACATTCATACCTGTCAAAGATCTTCAAAGAGCCATGTATTGCGCCTCATGATCGTAATCATCTCCACCGTGTTCTTCATGTGTAATAAGAGCCAAAGTCTCTTCATCATAGTCACTAGCGGACTCATACCCACCATCCTCAAGAGCAATCATCACACGCTGAGATTGGCATTCTCTCAAGAAATGTCCTCTTCCTTACAACGACGACAAATAATATCACTTGTGTGCCCTGCTGACGCCATGGAAGAAGAAGAGCTCTGTAGGCCCAAGCAGTGTGCTCTTGGCGATAGTGGTGGTTGTGCCTGCTTTCTTGTATCACGGTTGAGGTGGCAGCCACGGAGGTGCCGTGTAGTAGAACGTGGAAGTAGATGATGCACGTGGTGTCCATGATGAAGGTCGACCTGCAGAAAAGTTAGTCCGCCCCAAGGCCTGTCGATCCTGCACTTCACGCTCAGCTTTACAAGCAAGATGGAATAATCGAGTGATATTATTATAATCCTTGTAGTCTAGAATGGTCTGAATCTCTATTTAATCCACCCGTAAAACGTGCAAGCATAGCTTCATTCTCCTCAACAATACCACATCTAATCAAGCCAGTTTGTAATTCCCGATAATATTCTTCACCGAATTTTTTCCTTGTCTTAAGCGCTGCAATTTTTGAAGTAATTCACGCTGATAATATGGTGGAACCCAACGAGCACGCATAGCAGTTTTCAAAGCAGCCCAAGTAGCTGGAACAGGATATAATCTACAATGTTCGACCACCAAACACATGCAAAGCTAGTGAAAGCACAAACAGCAGCAGAACACGCCTCTCCTCGTGATATTGTAAACATGTAAATCGTTGTTCAGTTTCTAACTCCCAAGTAAGATATATATCAGAACATATCTACCCTCAAATGGTGGAATATTCAATTTCAGTTTAGGGAGATGGTCATGATCTCGCACTCAAGGGGAGCCCAACATTGCCATTATGATAGAGGCAAAGGTGTCCCGCCTTTCGATGAGATGGTGGCTATCGCTTCGTGGAAGTCGACTTTGACGATCCGACTACGAACGTAGCGAGGACGCCGCGCTTTAGCAATCGCTAAACCAACTTCCGAGGGTTATTGACCACGCCGAGCACGATCAACCTGACCACGAGGGTCTGCTTCTCGCGAGCAAACGAAGAACAAGCAAGAAACTGAGATTGCAATCTGGATATTGCGAATATAAGATGAAAGCTTTATTGATCAAGGTGGGGTTCTGTGGACGCTTTGTCCGGTCGTTGAACACAAACGGCACGCCAAGTTGCAGCTATGGCGAACTTTTAATCTAAACAAAACCCAAGGTCTAAACGGTGCCCTAAGGGCTGTATATATGGAGGAAGAGGGGGAATTTCGTGGCCCTTGGTGGAGGGGTCCAAATCAACCCTAACTCTTGTTTCCCCACACATACGGACTCTAAAAACAGCCTATACTTAAGTATTTCGAAATTACATGGGCTGGCCCAATAATAAGGTGACGCAGCACCTAGAATAGCCTATGGACGAATATTATGAAGTGGCATCTTGTATATTTCGTCCAAGGCCTCATGCACTCATTAGGGTGGCTTCAAAGTCCTGAATCATCACTTGTAACTCCGTTTGTTCTCCTTGCGCATGGCATTATCTCCATGCTTGTTCTTGCTCCAATGTTCATCCTTCTCCCATGGTAGGCCCTTCATTTGTAAGCAAAACAAATGTATCCAATTTAGGCAGCATCATATTCTCATGAACATTAGAATCATTACCAAGAAACGAAAGTACCGATAATTTAATTGGCGCATGAGCTCTAGTAATTGGTCCAAGATATGTAGCAAAGAGGGGCTGTGGGTGTAACAATGGTATTGATGTCCTCATCATCCTCCCTTCTTGAAATGAAGTCGCCCTCGACGGAAGCTCATCTTCCTCACCCAAATAAGGCTTCAAATCTGCAATGTTAAAAGTGGACTAACCCCAAAATCTGCAGCAGCTCAAGTTTATATGCATTATCATTTATTTTCTAACACCTTAAATGGACCATCAAGACGTGGCATTAGCTTTGATTTGCGCAAATTAGGAAACCTATCCTCACGCAAATGTAACCAAACAAGATCTCCAGTGCAAAGACAACATGTTTTCTACCCTTATCTCCAAAGAAGTTTATATTTAGCATTCATACGCTCAATGTTTTCCTTAGTTATCTCATGCATTTTAAAATCAATTCAGCACGCTTCTTTAGCATCAAAATTAACCTTCTCCAAGATGGAAGAGGCAACAAATCAATAGGTGCACGAGGTAGGAAGCCATACACAATTTCAAAAGGGCACATCTTAGTAGTAGAATGCAATGAACGATTATAAGCAAATTCAATATGAGGCAAGCATTCTTCCCACATTTTCTTATTATTCTTCAAAACAGCCCTAAGCATAGTAGACAATGTTCTATTGACTACTTCAGTTTGTCCATCAGTTTGGGGGTGACAAGTAGTACTAAAAGCAGTTTAGTCCCCAACTTAGCCCATAAACATCTCCAAAAGTGGCTAAGAAATTTAGTATCACGATCTGAAACAATAGTATTTGGCACACCATGCAAGCTTAATAATTTCACGAAAGAACAAATCAGCAACATTAACAAAGATCATCGCTTTTATGACATGGTATAAAGTGTGCCATTTTCGAGAATCTATCCACGACAACAAATATGCTATCCTCCCTTCTTTGTTCGAGGTAAACCTAAAACAAAGTCCATAGATATATCCTCCCAAGGAACACTAGGCACAGTGCAAAGGCATATATAAACCATGAGGATTGAGTCGTGACTTAGCTTTTTGACATGTAGTGCAGCGAGCAACAAAACGCCAACATCCCGCCTCATCTTTGGCCAAAAGAAATGTGTAGCAAGTATATCCTCCGCCTTCTTGACGCCAAAGTGTCCCATTAATCCTCCTCCATGCGCCTCCTGCAACAACAAAGACTAACAGAGCTAGCAGGAATGCATAGCTTGTTAGCACGAACACAAAACCATCATTAATAACGAACTTGTTCCATGTTCTTCCTTCTTTACAATTCTGCATTACATCTTTAAAATCAGCATCATGCACATATTGATCTTTGATGGTCTCCAAACCAAATATTTTGAAGTCAAGTTGTGAAAGCATAGTATATCGACGAGACAAAGCATCAAGAATAACATTTTCTTTACCCTTCTTGTGTTTAATGACATAAGGAAAGTCTCAATGAATTCAACCCATTTAGCATGTCTACGATTCAGTTTAGCTTGACTTTTAATATGTTTCAAAGATTCATGATCGAATGTATAACAAATTCTTTGGGCCATAAATAATGTTGCCATGTCTCTAAAGTCCTAACAAGAGCATATAATTCTTTGTCATAAGTAGAATAGTTCAGACTAGGCCCACTCAATTTTTCGTAAAAGTATGCAACAGGTTTGCCATCTTGTAATAACACACCTCCTAATCCAATTCCACTAGCATCACATTCAAGCTCAAAAGTCTTATTAAAGTCGAAGTTGGAGTAAAGGAGCATGTGTCAACTTATCTTTCAATACCGTGAAGGCTTCTTCCCCAAGCGGTACCCCAAACAAAAGGCACATCCTTCTTTGTAAGCTCATTGAGAGGTGCAGCAATGGTGCTAAAGTCTCTCACAAAACGCCTATAGAAACCAGCGAGTCCAAGAAAACTCCTCACTTGTGTGACTGCTTTGGGCTGCGCCCAACTCTCAATAGCTTCAATCTTGGCTTTATCAACTTCAATTCCCTCGTGGAGTAACAACATAGCCAAGAAAAGATACTCGGTCGGTGCAAAAGGTGCACTTCCCAAGGTTACCAAACAAACGTGCATCACGAGAGCATTAAAAACAGCACGAATGTTCCAAATGTTCTTCCAAAGATTTGCTATAAATCAGTATATCATCAAAGTAAACTACCACAAATCGTCCAATGAAAGCACGAAAACTTCGCTCATTAATCTCATGAAAGTACTAGGTGCATTAGTTAACCCAAAAGGCATGACTAACCACTCATATAATCCAAACTTAGTTTTAAATGCTGTTTTCCATTCATCTCCCAATTTCATACGAATTTGATGGTATCCACTACGCAAATCAACTTTGGAGAATATTGTAGAGCCACTCAATTCATCAAGCATATCATCTAGCCTAGGAATAGGATGACGATAACTAATAGTAATATTATTAATGCCTCTACAATCAACACACATACGCCGACGCACCATCCTTTTTAGGCACTAGTATAATAGGAACAGCACAAGGACTAAGAGATTCGCAGATATAACCTTTGTCGAGCAGCTCCTGTATTTGACGATAATCTCCTTCGCCTCCTCCGGATTGGTACGGTATGGTGCGCGGTTGGTAGCGATGCACCGAATTAAGTCAATTTGATGCTCAATCCTCGAATAGGTGGTAATCCTGTGGCACGCCTTGTGGGAAGACGCCAACTCCTCCCGCAAAATGTTAGTGACAAAGCAGGGGCAAAGAGGAAGGCACGCCCTCGAATGAAAATAATGCCTCTTTGCACACAAAAGCATAGCAAACAGATTTGCTAGAATCTAGCTCATCAATATCAGATTTGGTGGCAAATAAACATGCACTTTTCAGTTTAATTTCGAAGCAACATTAGATGGTTTATTATTAGGCTTCATTTGTTGCTCAAATTCTTTTGCCACAATCTGATTTTCACTCTTATTTTTCTCCTGTTTTGCTTTATTAGCTCTATTAATATCATCTTTCAAAATGGAATCAGGAGTCATAGGAAGCAAAGTAATATTTTTATCCTTGTGAACAAGAGTATACTGATTGTTTCTACCATGGTGTACAGAATTTTATCAAATTGCCATGGTCTACCAAGTAATAAGGAACATGCTTGCATAGGTACCACATCACAATCAACATAATCAGCATATGTAGAGATACTAAAATGCACACGAACAAGACGTGTTACCTTAACCTTGCCGCTGTTGTTGAACCATTGGATGTAGTAAGGATGTGGATGTGGTCTTGTGGTGAGAGAAAGCTTCCCACCATATCCATGCTAGCCAAGTTGTTGCAGCTCCTCCATCTATGATGACGCTAATAGAACGCTCCTTCACAACTCCCTTTGTATGGAACAAGTTATGCCTCTGATTTTGCTCAGCTTGTGTAACCTGCACACTCAAAACACGTTGAGCAACTAAACATTCATACCTGCCAAGATCTTCAAAGAGCCATGTATTGCGCCTCAGATCGTAATCATCTCCACCGTGTTCTTCATGTGTAATAAGAGCCAAAGTCTCTTCATCATAGTCACTAGCGACTCATACCCACCATCCTCGTGAGCAATCATCACACGCTGAGATTGGCATTCTCTCAAGAAATGTCCTCTTCCTTACAACGACGACAAATAATATCACTTGTGTGCCCTGTTGACGCCATGGAAGAAGAAGAGCTCTGTAGGCCCAAAGAGTGTGCTCTTGGCGATAGTGGTGGTTGTGCCTGCTTTCTTGTATCACGGTTGAGGTGGCAGCCGACGGAGGTGCCGTGTAGTAGAACGTGTGGAAGTAGATGATGCACGTGGTGTCCATGATGAAGGTCGACCTGCAGAAAAGTTAGTCCGCCCAAGGCCTCGCCGATCCCAAGACTTCACGCTCAGCTTTACAAGCAAGATGGAATAATCGAGTGATATTATTATAATCCTTGTAGTCTAGAATGGTCTGAATCTCTATTTAATCCACCCGTAAAACGTGCAAGCATAGCTTCATTCTCCTCAACAATACCACATCTAATCAAGCCAGTTTGTAATTCCCGATAATATTCTTCACCGAATTTTTCCTTGTCTTAAGCGCTGCAATTTTTGAAGTAATTCACGCTGATAATATGGTGGAACCCAACGAGCACGCATAGCAGTTTTCAAAGCAGCCCAAGTAGCTGGAACAGGATATAATCTACAATGTTCGACCACCAAACACATGCAAAGCTAGTGAAAGCACAAACAGCAGCAGAAACACGCCTCCTCGTGATATTGTAAACATGTAAATCGTTGTTCAGTTTCTAACTCCCAAGTAAGATATATATCAGAACATATCTACCCTCAAATGGTGGAATATTCAATTTCAGTTTAGGGAGATGGTCATGATCTCGCATCTGAAGGGGAGCCCAACATTGCCATTATGATAGAGGCAAAGGTGTCCCGGTGTTTCGATGAGATGGTGGCTATCGCTTCGCTGGAGCTTTGAGTCGACTTTGACGATCCGACTACGAACGCATGAGACGCCGCGCTTTAGCAATCGCTAAACCAACTCCGAGGGTTATTGACCACGCCGAGCACGATCAACCCGACCACGAGGGTCTGCTTCCTCGCGAGCAAACGAAGAACAAGCAAGAAACTGAGATTGCAATCTGGATATTGCGAATATAAGATGAAAGCTTTATTGATCAAGGTGGGGTTCTGTGACGCTTTGTCCGGTCGTTGAACACAAACGGCACGCCAAGTTGCAGCTATGGCGAACTTTTAATCTAAACAAAACCTAAGGTCTAAACGGTGCCCTAAGGGCTGTATATATGGAGGAAGAGGGGGAATTTCGTGGCCCTTGGTGGAGGGGTCCAAATCAACCCTAACTCTTGTTTCCCCACACATACGGACTCTAAAAACAGCCTATACTTAAGTATTTCGAAATTACATGGGCCTGGCCCAATAATAAGGTGACGCAGCACCTAGAATAGCCTCGGACGACATTTATGAAGTAGCATCTTGTATATTTCGTCCAAGGCTTCATGCACTCATTATGGTGGCTTCAAAGTCCTGAATCATCACTTGTAACTCCGTTTGTTCTCCTTATGCATGGCATTATCTCCATGCTTGTTCTTGCTCCAATGTCCATCCTTCTCCAAGCTAGGGCCTTCATTTGTAAGCAAAACAAATGTATCCAATTTAGGCAGCATCATATTCTCATGAACATTAGAATCATTACCAAGAAACGAAAGTACCGATAATTTAATTGGCGCGCGAGCTCTAGTAATTGGTCCAAGATATGTAGCAAGAGGGGCTGTGGGTGTAACAATGGTATTGATGTCCTCATCATCCTCCCTTCTTGAAATGAAGTCGCCCTCGACGGAAGCTCATATTCCTCACCCAAATAAGGCTTCAAATCTGCAATGTTAAAAGTGGACTAACCCCAAAATCTGCAGCAGCTCAAGTTTATATGCATTATCATTTATTTTCTAACACCTTAAATGGACCATCAAGACGTGGCATTAGCTTTGATTTATGCAAATTAGGAAACCTATCCTCACGCAAATGTAACCAAACAAGATCTCCAGTGCAAAGACAACATGTTTTCTACCCTTATCTCCAAAGAAGTTTATATTTAGCATTCATACGCTCAATGTTTTCCTTAGTTATCTCATGCATTTTAAAATCAATTCAGCACGCTTCTTTAGCATCAAAATTAACCTTCTCCAAGATGGAAGAGGCAACAAATCAATAGGTGCACGAGGTAGGAAGCCATACACAATTTCAAAAGGGCACATCTTAGTAGTAGAATGCAATGAACGATTATAAGCAAATTCAATATGAGGCAAGCATTCTTCCCACATTTTCTTATTATTCTTCAAAACAGCCCTAAGCATAGTAGACAATGTTCTATTGACTACTTCAGTTTGTCCATCAGTTTGGGGTGACAAGTAGTACTAAAAGCAGTTTAGTCCCCAACTTAGCCCATAAACATCTCCAAAAGTGGCTAAGAAATTTAGTATCACGATCTGAAACAATAGTATTTGGCACACCATGCAAGCTTAATAATTTCACGAAAGAACAAATCAGCAACATTAACAAAGATCATCGCTTTTATGACATGGTATAAAGTGTGCCATTTTCGAGAATCTATCCACGACAACAAATATGTTATCCTCCCTTCTTTGTTCGAGGTAAACCTAAAACAAAGTCCATAGATATATCCTCCCAAGGAACACTAGGCACAGTGCAAAGGCATATATAAACCATGAGGATTGAGTCGTGACTTAGCTTTTTGACATGTAGTGCAGCGAGCAACAAAACGCCAACATCCCGCCTCATCTTTGGCCAAAAGAAATGTGTAGCAAGTATATCCTCCGCCTTCTTGACGCCAAAGTGTCCCATTAATCCTCCTCCATGCGCCTCCTGCAACAACAAAAGACTAACAGAGCTAGCAGGAATGCATAGCTTGTTAGCACGGAACACAAAACCATCATTAATAACGAACTTGTTCCATGTTCTTCCTTCTTACAATTCTGCATTACATCTTTAAAATCAGCATCATGCACATATTGATCTTTGATGGTCTCCAAACCAAATATTTTGAAGTCAAGTTGTGAAAGCATAGTATAGCGATTTAGACAAAGCATCAAGAATAACATTTTCTTTACCCTTCTTGTGTTTAATGACATAAGGGAAAGTCTCAATGAATTCAACCCATTTAGCATGTCTACGATTCAGTTTAGCTTGACTTTTAATATGTTTCAAAGATTCATGATCGAATGTATAACAAATTCTTTGGGCCATAAATAATGTTGCCATGTCTCTAAAGTCCTAACAAGAGCATATAATTCTTTGTCATAAGTAGAATAGTTCAGACTAGGCCCACTCAATTTTTCGTAAAAGTATGCAACAGGTTTGCCATCTTGTAATAACACACCTCCTAATCCAATTCCACTAGCATCACATTCAAGCTCAAAAGTCTTATTAAAGTCGAAGTTGGAGTAAAGGAGCATGTGTCAACTTATCTTTCAATACCGTGAAGGCTTCTTCCCGTATGGTACCCCAAACAAAAGGCACATCCTTCTTTGTAAGCTCATTGAGAGGTGCAGCAATGGTGCTAAAGTCTCTCACAAAACGCCTATAGAAACCAGCGAGTCCAAGAAAACTCCTCACTTGTGTGACCGCTTTGGCTGCGCCAACTCTCAATAGCTTCAATCTTGGCTTTATCAACTTCAATTCCCTGTGGAGTAACAACATAGCCAAGAAAAGATACTCGGTCGGTGCAAAAGGTGCACTTCCCAAGGTTACCAAACAAACGCATCACGAGAGCATTAAAACAGCACGAAATGTTCCAAATGTTCTTCCAAAGATTTGCTATAAATCAGTATATCATCAAAGTAAACTACCACAAATCGTCCAATGAAAGCACGAAACTTCGCTCATTAATCTCATGAAAGTACTAGGTGCATTAGTTAACCCAAAAGGCATGACTAACCACTCATATAATCCAAACTTAGTTTTAAATGCTGTTTTCCATTCATCTCCCAATTTCATACGAATTTGATGGTATCCACTACGCAAATCAACTTTGGAGAATATTGTAGAGCCACTCAATTCATCAAGCATATCATCTAGCCTAGGAATAGGATGACGATAACTAATAGTAATATTATTAATGCCTCTACAATCAACACACATACGCCGACGCACCATCCTTTTTAGGCACTAGTATAATAGGAACAGCACAAGGACTAAGAGATTCGCAGATATAACCTTTGTCGAGCAGCTCCTCGTACTTGACGATAATCTCCTTCGCCTCCTCCGGATTGGTACGGTATGGTGCGCGGTTGGTAGCGATGCACCGGAATTAAGTCAATTTGATGCTCAATCCTCTAATAGGTGGTAATCCTGGCACGCCTTGTGGGAAGACGCCAAATAACTCCCCGCAAAATGTTAGTGACAGCAGGGGCAAAGAGGAAGGCACGCCCTCGAATGAAAATAATGCCTCTTTGCACACAAAAGCATAGCAAACAGATTTGCTAGAATCTAGCTCATCAATATCAGATTTGGTGGCAAATAAACATGCACTTTTCAGTTTAATTTCGAAGCAACATTAGATGGTTTATTATTAGGCTTCATTTGTTGCTCAAATTCTTTTGCCACAATCTGATTTTCACTCTTATTTTTCTCCTGTTTTGCTTTATTAGCTCTATTAATATCATCTTTCAAAATGGAATCAGGAGTCATAGGAAGCAAAGTAATATTTTTATCCTTGTGAACAAGAGTATACTGATTGTTTCTACCATGGTGTACAGAATTTTATCAAATTGCCATGGTCTACCAAGTAATAAGGAACATGCTTGCATAGGTACCACATCACAATCAACATAATCAGCATATGTAGAGATACTAAAATGCACACTAACAAGACGTGTTACCTTAACCTTGCCGCTGTTGTTGAACCATTGGATGTAGTAAGGATGTGGATGTGGTCTTGTGGTGAGAGAAAGCTTCCACCATATCCATGCTAGCCAAGTTGTTGCAGCTCCTCCATCTATGATGACGCTAATAGAACGCTCCTTCACAACTCCCTTTGTATGGAACAAGTTATGCCTCTGATTTTGCTCAGCTTGTGTAACCTGCACACTCAAAACACGTTGAGCAACTAAACATTCATACCTGTCAAGATCTTCAAAGAGCCATGTATTGCGCCTCAAGATCGTAATCATCTCCACCGTGTTCTTCATGTGTAATAAGAGCCAAAGTCTCTTCATCATAGTCACTAGCGGACTCATACCCACCATCCTCAAGAGCAATCATCACACGCTGAGATTGGCATTCTCTCAAAAATGTCCTCTTCCTTACAACGACGACAAATAATATCACTTGTGTGCCCTGCTGACGCCATGGAAGAAGAAGAGCTCTGTAGGCCCAAGCAGTGTACTCTTGGCGATAGTGGTGGTTGTGCCTGCTTTCTTGTATCACGGTTGAGGTGGCAGCCACGGAGGTGCCGTGTAGTAGAACGTGTGGAAGTAGATGATGCACGTGGTGTCCATGATGAAGGTCGACCTGCAGAAAAGTTAGTCCGCGCCAAGGCCTGTCGATCCTGACTTCACGCTCAGCTTTACAAGCAAGATGGAATAATCGAGTGATATTATTATAATCCTTGTAGTCTAGAATGGTCTGAATCTCTATTTAATCCACCCGTAAAACGTGCAAGCATAGCTTCATTCTCCTCAACAATACCACATCTAATCAAGCCAGTTTGTAATTCCCGATAATATTCTTCACCGAATTTTTCCTTGTCTTAAGCGCTGCAATTTTTGAAGTAATTCACGCTGATAATATGGTGGAACCCAACGAGTACGCATAGCAGTTTTCAAAGCAGCCCAAGTAGCTGGAACAGGATATAATCTACAATGTTCGCACCACCAAACACATGCAAAGCTAGTGAAAGCACAAACAAAGCAGCAGAACACGCCTCTCCTCGTGATATTGTAAACATGTAAATCGTTGTTCAGTTTCTAACTCCCAAGTAAGATATATATCAGAACATATCTACCCTCAAATGGTGGAATATTCAATTTCAGTTTAGGGAGATGGTCATGATCTCGCACTCAAGGGGAGCCCAACATTGCCATTATTTGCATGTGGACGACCTGGTGGTTGTGGTGCTGGTGGTTGCACGTAGTTCGATGTTGATCAACCTCATCCTCGTAAGCTCTCACATAATCATCCTCCCCACCGCAGCAGCAGGGAGCCACGTATATCAACAAGCAGCACCAAAGAGCTTGGCCAGCTCAAGAGGGACACGGAAGCTCATGGAGGGCTGTTTCATGATGTGGAGGTAGTCCGTGTTGTTGTAGTAGAGGTGCGTTAGGTGCAGCCGGTGGTGGTGGTGGTAGACGCACGAGCAATTCATTAAACTTGTTATCGAGCTTTGTTTCAACGCCTTCTCAATGCCATCTATCTTCTCCATGGCCTCTTCAAATCTATTTAGCACATCGTCCACCTGCCCACTCATCATTTGTTGAAACTTATCATGTAGCGCTTTGTTTGTCATGTTCTCCCAAATAGTCTCGCCGGCTTGTGATCCTGCCATGGTTAGCAGCAATAGAAACACACAAGAATATGATTCGACAGACTACTAGGAAGTGGTGGTGGTGGTGTGGTGGACAATCACAAACCGTCAAGCAAATCTCAAATTCTTACCAGCCTACCCAAAGAAGAAAGCGTGATCGGCAACCGATGTAGTCAAAACTCTCAAAGCTTGATAGAGCGATTACTGTGGAGAGTCAAACGCACGATGTAGATGTATGTGGAGCTGGAAGGCTTATAATATGGTAGCAAAAAGGGTCAGCAATAATCAATTCAGAGATGCAAAGTTGAATAAACGCCAACGACGGATCAGGTCGGTCCTAGGCTAGACCGTGCTAGAGACGCGAGCCTAGAACACTAACAAAATCACGGCGCTGCACGTAAACAACGGAAAAGCACACTGAAAAAAATTTTTTTTTTTTTTTTTTTTTTTTTTTTTTTTTTACGCTTTTTTTTTTTTTTTTTTTTTGAAAAATCACTATAATGGCGAGTGTCTCAAAACTCTTCCGAGGTCAAACCGACAGATGGGCACGAAATTTTTCGACCAAATTTTTTTTTTTTTTTCGCCCGACCCAAAAACTGAAACGGGTCAAAAAACTTTCTATAACGGCGATCGCCTCAATACACTTAGAAACACCTAAAATAGGATAGCCGTAAAATTTTTTGACAAGTGCTTTTTGAAAATTTTGGGCCTAAACGGAGGGTGGTTTCAGACTTTTTTTTTTTTTTCCAAACCTACTCCGCAAGGAAACACGAATCGAAACTAGATGGATCTCAAAACAAACCTAATATGCAAGGAACTCGGATTGGTGGTGGATATATGGTGGTGGTATATGGCAGCGGTGGTGGTATATGGTAGCGGTGGTGGTATATGGATACGGATTGGTGGTGGTATATGGATACGGATTCAGAGCGGTGGCGGATAAGCAATGGTGGTAGATGGCAAGGCGATGATGATGAAAGCGGCAGCAAGCGTGACAACTTATGACCGTAACTCAAACTCTAAAAGACTAGACTCTAAGACCAGCAACTTGACACGACGATGCAACCGCAAATTCAACAAAGCAAAACCCTAAAAAGATTATGCAAAGGCTCGATTGGTTCGGATATGATGAACTAACCCTAATTTTTTTGTGGCTTTTTCGTGGACTTTAGGTATGAAGAACAGACTCGATCTAATCTACGAAAAACTGGAAAATCTCACCGAGCAACCTGAAAATCTGATACCACTTGATAGAGGCAAAGGTGTCCCGCCTTTCGATGAGATGTGGTTTTCGCTTTGGAGGAAGTCGACTTTGACGATCCGACTACGAACGCAGAGACGACGCCGCGCTTTAGCAATCGCTAAACCAACTCCGAGAGGTTATTGACCACGCCGAGCACGATCAACTCGACCACGAGGGTCTGCTTCCGCGAGCAAACGAAGAACAAGCAAGAAACTGAGATTGCAATCTGGATATTGCGAATATAAGATGAAAGCTTTATTGATCAAGGTGGGGTTCTGTGACGCTTTGTCCGGTCGTTGAACACAAACGGCACGCCAAGTTGCAGCTATGGCGAACTTTTAATCTAAACAAAACCTAAGGTCTAAACGGTGCCCTAAGGGCTGTATATATGGAGGAAGAGGGGGAATTTCGTGGCCCTTGGTGGAGGGGTCCAAATCAACCCTAACTCTTGTTTCCCACACATAAAAACAGTGATAGAGGCAAAGGTGTCCCGTCTTTCGATGAGATGTGGTTTTCGCTTTGGAGGTAGTCGATTTTGACGATCCGACTACGAACGTCTGCAGGACGTCGCGCCTTAGCAATCGCTAAACCAACTCCGAGAGGTTATTGACCACGCCGAGCACGATCAACCTGACCACGAGGGTCTGCTTCCTGCGAGCAAACGAAGAACAAGCAAGAAACTGAGATTGCAATCTGGATATTGCGAATATAAGATGAAAGCTTTATTGATCAAGGTGGGGTTCTGTGGACGCTTTGTCCGGTCGTGGAACACAAACGGCACGCTAAGTTGCAGCTATGGCGAACTTTTAATCTAAACAAAACCCAAGGTCTAAACGGTGCCCTAAGGGCTGTATATATGGAGGAAGAGGGGGAATTTCGTGGCCCTTGGTGGAGGGGTCCAAATCAACCCTAACTCTTGTTTCCCCACACATACGGACTCTAAAAACAGCCTATACTTAAGTATTTCGAAATTACATGGGCCTGGCCCAATAATAAGGTGACGCAGCACCTAGAATAGCCTATGGACGAATATTATGAAGTGGCATCTTGTATATTTCGTCCAAGGCCTCATGCACTCATTAGGGTGGCTTCAAAGTCCTGGAATCATCACTTGTAACTCCGTTTGTTCTCCTTGCGCATGGCATTATCTCCATGCTTGTTCTTGCTCCAATGTCCATCCTTCTCCAAGCTAGGGCCTTCATTTGTAAGCAAAACAAATGTATCCAATTTAGGCAGCATCATATTCTCATGAACATTAGAATCATTACCAAGAAACGAAAGTACCGATAATTTAATTGGCGCATGAGCTCTAGTAATTGGTCCAAGATATGTAGCAGAGGGGCTGTGGGTGTAACAATGGTATTGATGTCCTCATCAAAACATCTCCATGCTTGAACTTGCTCCAAGGTTCCTCTTCCTTGTCCATGGTAGGCCCTTCATTTGTAAGCAAAACAAATGTATCCAATTTAGGCAGCATCATATTCTCATGAACATTGGAATCGTTACCAAGAAACGAAAGTACCTGATAATTCAATTGGCGTGCGCGAGCTCTATTAATTGGTCCAGTATGTATAGCAGCAGGGGCTGTGGGTGTAACAATGGTATTGATGTCCTCATCACATTATTTGCATGTGGACGACCTGGTGGTTGTGGTGCTGGTGGTTGCACGTAGTTCTGATGTTGATCAACCTCATCCTCGTAAGCTCTTACATAATCAAATCTATTTAGCACATCGTCCACCTGCTGATGAGGACATGACTACCTTGGATGAGACCAAAAATATTGCATACATGCATATTTCTCAGGTGATTTCTAGTGCAAACTATTCAATAATATATTTATGTTATCCGTAACAAAAATACTTCACATACTTTTGTGTTTTGTCTAATTGCAGTGTATGGGACATCCGTACAATCCACATATGAAGATAAGGGAAAAGGAGAAGTTTAGGTGCTGTTCAAAAAGTCTTCTCACGCCACTTTTGGGCCAAGAGAAGATAGAGTCCAAGTCTCTCACGTTCGGATTCAGATTCGGACTGCATGACATACCTGAATCAAAACGCCAACAACTTTTTTCATACGGACTCGAATTGGGTGATTTTTTGTTGGAAACTAGATTTCATGCTCTTTCCAGCCCAATTGGAATCACCTTAAAATCCATCCGAGCGTTGAGTTATAGACGAAACAATCTGATGCTGCAGCAGAATCCGAGTCAAACTACAAGTCCAAAGGTGTTACGTCACCTCCGCTTGGGCCCATTGGCCTTGTACGACCTAGGTTAGTTTGAGGCTGCCTTGGGACGTCCTCCCACCTCCTTGGCACCACCCTTGCTCCTATATAAGTAGATCCATCTAGTAGCTTTTTCCTTGGGATTTGTTTAGTTAAAAGTTAGCCATTGCAACTTCGTTGTACTTCGTTTGTGTCCAACGACTGACCAAGACCGCTTACGGATCTCCACCATTATCAATACTTCATATATATTCGCAATATTCAGATTGCTTTATCATATTCTTGCTCGTTCTTCGATTGCTTGCAGGAATAGACCTTCGTGGTCGCTGATCGTGCTTCCGGCATCGCCGGTAACCTAAGGAGATTGGTTTAGCGATTGCTAAGGCGCAACGTCGTGGCATCGCTTGTAGTCGGATCGTCAAAGTCGACTCCACCAAATCGAGAGTTATCATCTCATCGAAGATCGGGACACCTCGCCTCTATCAAGTGGTATCAGTTTTCAGGTTGCTCGTGAGAATTTCCAATTATCCCTAGATTAGATTTATTTTCTTACCTATTGTCCAATAAAAAACCACAAAAAAAAGTTAGATCTATTCATCCTTTGTCCAACGACCAGACCAAGACCGCTTATAAAACCCCACTTTTATCAATACTTCATCCATACTTTGATCACACCACCTATTTTAGAGGATTATATTGATAATTTGACTTTGCCATGTGATCAAACAACTGAAATACCAACAATTTTGAGAGCACCCATTGAATTAACTATTGATGCAAAAGAATCAATGTTTAATCATTTTGATACGACCTCTAATCTTGGTGATGATTCTGTCGAATGACTCATTGCATGTTTGCTTCTCTAAGCATGTTGTAGCATGTAAATTTGATTCAAATAAGGTTTATTCACCAATGTTGGGATGGTTTAATGATGAACATTGTCAATCTCTTGAAATAAATAAGAGCTTCACTTATATGTGCAAACTGAGTTGCAGTATTTTCAAGCCTTCTAGTTCTTGTGCTAATTTGTTGGCTTTAGATTTTATGAACTATGCAAGTTACTCATCTATTCATGTGTCATATATGCAAAAATCAAGGAAGTAAAATGGATGACGATACATATACAACATGTACACCTTGTCTCTTTTGTTAGCCACATTTCAGATTAAGCAACGCCGAGGACGGCTTTGTTTTCAAGAAGGGAGGATGATGAGGACATGACTACCTTGGATGAGACCAAAATATTGCATACATGCATATTTCTCGGTGATTTCTAGTGCAAACTATTCAATAATATATTTATGTTATCCGAACAAAATACTTCACATACTTTTGTGTTTTGTCTAATTGCAGGTGTATGGGACATCTGTACAATCCACATATGAAGATAAGGGAAAAGGAGAAGTTTAGGTGCTGTTCAAAAGTCTTCTCACGCCACTTTTGGGCCAAGAGAAGATAGAGTCCAAGTCTCTCACGTTCGGATTCAGATTCGGACTGCATGCATATACCTGACTCAAAACGCCAACAACTTTTTCATACGGACTCGAATTGGGTGATTTTTTTTGTTGGAAACTAGATTTCATGCTCTTTCCAGCCCAATTGGAATCACCTTGAAATCCGTCCGGAGCGTTGAGTTATAGACGAAACAATCTGATGTCTGCAAAGAGAATCCGAGTCAAACTACAAGTCCAAAGGTGTTACGTCACCTCCGCTTGGGCCCATTGGCCTTGTACGACCTAGGGTTAGTTTGAGGCTGCCTTGGGACGTCCTCCCACCTCCTTGGCCGCCACCCTTGCTCCTATATAAGTAGATCCATCTAGTAGCTTTTTCCTTGGGATTTGTTTAGTTAAAGTTAGCCATTGCAACTTCGTACTTCGCTTGTGTCCAACGACCAGACCAAGACCGCTTACGGATCTCCACCATTATCAATACTTCATATATATTCGCAATATTCAGATTGCTTTATCATATTCTTGCTCGTTCTTCGATTGCTTGCAGGAATAGACCTTCGTGGTCGCTGATCGTGCTTCCCAGCATCGCCAAGAACCTAAGGAGATTGGTTTAGCGATTGCTAAGGCGCAACGTCGGCACGCTTGTAGTCGGATCGTCAAAGTCGACTCCACCAAATCGAGAGTTATCATCTCATCGAAAGATCGGGACACCTCGCCTATCACCTGCCCACTCATCATTTGTTGAAACTTATCATGTAGCGCTTTGTTTGTCATGTTCTCCCGATCGGTCTCATCGGCTTGTGATCCTGCCATGGTTAGCAACAATAGAAACACACAAGAATATGATTCGACAGACTACTAGGAAGTGGTGGTGGTGGTGTGGTGGATAGTCAAAATCCGTCAAGCAAATCTCAAATTCTTACCAGTTTTTTTTTTTGTGGCTTTTTCGTGGACTTTAGGTATGAAGAATGACTCGATCTAATCTACGAAAACTGTAAAATCTCACCGAGCAACCTGAAAATCTGATACCACTTGATAGAGGCAAAGGTGTCCTGCCTTTCGATGAGATGTTGGTTTTCGCTTTGGAGGAAGTCGACTTTGACGATCCGACTACTGAACGTCAAGAGGACGCCGCTACTAGCAATCGCTAAACCAACTCCGAGAGGTTATTGACCACGCGAAAGCACGATCAACCTGACCACGAGGGTCTGCTCTCGCGAGCAAACGAAGAACAAGCAAGAAACTGAGATTGCAATCTGGATATTGCGAATATAAGATGAAAGCTTTATTGATCAAGGTGGGGTTCGTGACGCCTTTGTCAGGTCGTTGAACACAAACGGCACGCCAAGTTGCAGCTATGGCTGAACTTTTAATCTAAACAAAACCCAAGGTCTAAACGGTGCCCTAAGGGCTGTATATATGGAGGAAGAGGGGGAATTTCGTGGCCCTTGGTGGAGGGGTCCAAATCAACCCTAACTCTTGTTTCCCCACACATACGGACTCTAAAACAGCCTATACTTAAGTATTTCGAAATTACATGGGCCTGGCCCACTAATAAGGTGACGAAGCACCTAGAATAGCCTCGGGACGACATTTATGAAGTAGCATCTTGTATATTTCGTCCAAGGCTTCATGCATCCATTATGGTGGCTTCAAAGTCCTGAAATCATCACTTGTAACTCCGTTCTTGTTCCCTTTATGCATAGCATTATCTCCATGCTTGTTCTTGCTCCAATGTCCATCCTTCTCCAAGCTAGGGCCTTCATTTGTAAGCAAAACAAATGTATCCAATTTAGGCAACATCATATTCTCATGAACATTAGAATCATTACCAAGAAACGAAAGTACTTGATAATTTAATTGGCGTC
This sequence comes from Aegilops longissima, assembly GCA_021605205.1. Classification (NCBI taxonomy): domain Eukaryota; kingdom Viridiplantae; phylum Streptophyta; class Magnoliopsida; order Poales; family Poaceae; genus Aegilops; species Aegilops longissima. Next base: position 260,747,530 of record CM038679.1, read on the forward strand.
TGCGAGCTCTAGTAATTGGTCCAAGATATGTAGAAGTAGGGGCTGTGGGTGTAACAATGGTATTGATGTCCTCATCACCCCCCCCCTCTCCTCATCCCTTGCCGCCGCCGCCCCCCCGACCCGAGCCAGGCTGAAATCCTCTGCCCGGCCGAGGACGCCGCCCGCCGCCCCTCGCCGTCGCGGAGTCCCTCGCCGCCCCTCCGACCTCCGACCCTCACCGCCTGCCCGAGCCCGGCGAAATGTAGCCGGAGGTAGCACTCGCCGCCCCTGTCCGGTTTTCTTTAGAAAACCCGATCCGTTTTTTTAAAGAAGTTCGGTTTTTTTAAAAAAACCCTAGTTGGTTTTAGTTTTTCGGTTTTCTTATTTAATGAACGCTCACCGAACCTGCTCGTTTCAATGAACGTGTTCATTGGATTAGTTTTGCTAACTAACGTCCGTTATTTACTCCGCTCGCTGCTTTTTTTTAATCGATTTAATCCGTTATTTTTTTCGATTCGATTTCGATCCGATTTTCAAATCTGTTTTATTTCTCGCTCGCTTATCGGAATCAGTGATTCAAGCGCCTAGAGTTTCGTATCGAAACCGCCGTTCCGACTAACCTACTTACACAGAGTTTAGCTACTGTGAAATTTTGACCTAGTTTCAGATTGCTAAACCGAAATCGTTCTTCTCGAAGTTTCGACTTTCGATGTTTTATTTTGATTCGATTCTTTTGCAACCAGGGTTCTTAAGTTGAACTGTCTGTTAGATCTTTTATTCGAGATTTCCCGTGCATTAGATGAGTACTTATTGTATGCTTGTTGTTTGTCTGCGCTAGATCACCCGGAGTGCGCCGCTTGTTATTTCAATCTCTAGGTCTCATGATCATCGCAAAGGCAAGTAACACTTGATCATACCTTTTCTACTACCCAGTTTTTATGCATTAGATCAAACCTCAAACACTTGCATGTTTAGGATCTAATTAAATTGTGGGTTTGGGAAGTAGATTTGAGGTAGTACCTATTACTGCTTACTTATGAAACCTTGGGAGTTACTTCTACGTTTGCTTATTATGCCATGCTATGCTAGTAGACGTGGATTGGGTGAGTGAATATCCATGATGATGTGAGATTGTTAATTAATGGTTTATCTAAGGTGGCAACCTAAACACACATCCGGGTGGATTGAGGCACCTGTTTCCATCAGACTTGCTCAGATTTCTTCGGACCGCCACCCGTGCTCTAAGGGATCATAAGATTATTCAAACCGGAAACTTCCGTGCAGCAGCCACAAGCCAATTATGGGCTCTGGCGTAGTTGATTAAGTTGTGCGAACTCTTACGGGTAGGCTAGCTGATGTAGGGATGTAGGTTGGTACGGCCACTCGATAGAGGCAAAGGTGTCCCGCCTTTCGATGAGATGTTGGTTTTCGCTTTGGAGGAAGTCGACTTTGACGATCCGACTACTTAACGTCTGCGAGGACGTCGCGCCTTAGCAATCGCTAAACCAACTCCGAGGGTTATTGACCACGCCGAGCACGATCAACTCCGACCACGAGGGTCTGCTTTCCGCGAGCAAACGAAGAACAAGCAAGAAACTGAGATTGCAATCTGGATATTGCGAATATAAGATGAAAGCTTTATTGATCAAGGTGGGGTTCTGTGACGCCTTTGTCCGGTCGTGGAACACAAACGGCACGCCAAGTTGCAGCTATGGCGAACTTTTAATCTAAACAAAACCCAAGGTCTAAACGGTGCCCTAAGGGCTGTATATATGGAGGAAGAGGGGAATTTCGTGGCCCTTGGTGGAGGGGTCCAAATCAACCCTAACTCTTGTTTCCCCACACATACGGACTCTAAAACAGCCTATACTTAAGTATTTCGAAATTACATGGGCCTGGCCCAATAATAAGGTGACGCAGCACCTAGAATAGCCTATGGACTAATATTATGAAGTGGCATCTTGTATATTTCGTCCAAGGCCTCATGCACTCATTATGGTGGCTTCAAAGTCCTGAATCATCACTTGTAACTCCGTTTGTTCCCTTTGCGCATGCCAACATCTCCATGCTTGAACTTGCTCCAATGTTCATCTTTCTTGTCCATGGTAGGCCCTTCATTTGTAAGCAAAACAAATGTATCCAATTTAGGCAGCATCATATTCTCATGAACATTAGAATCATTACCAAGAAACGAAAGTACCGATAATTCAATTGGCGTGCTGAGCTCTAGTAATTGGTCCAAGATGTATAGCAGAGGGGCTGTGGGTGTAACAATGGTATTGATGTCCTCATCATCCTCCCTTCTTGAAATGAAGTCGCCCTCGACGGAAGCTCATATTCCTCACCCAAATAAGGCTTCAAATCTGCAATGTTAAAAGTGGACTAACCCCAAAATCTGCAGCAGCTCAAGTTTATATGCATTATCATTTATTTTCTCTAACACCTTAAATGGACCATCAAGACGTGGCATTAGCTTTGATTTGCGCAAATTAGAAACCTATCTCACGCAAATGTAACCAAACAAGATCTCCAGTGCAAAGACAACATGTTTTCTACCCTTATCTCCAAAGAAGTTTATATTTAGCATTCATACGCTCAATGTTTTCCTTAGTTATCTCATGCATTTTAAAATCAATTCAGCACGTTCTTTAGCATCAAAATTAACCTTCTCCAAGATGGAAGAGGCAACAAATCAATAGGTGCACGAGGTAGGAAGCCATACACAATTTCAAAAGGGCACATCTTAGTAGTAGAATGCAATGAACGATTATAAGCAAATTCAATATGAGGCAAGCATTCTTCCCACATTTTCTTATTATTCTTCAAAACAGCCCTAAGCATAGTAGACAATGTTCTATTGACTACTTCAGTTTGTCCATCAGTTTGGGGGTGACAAGTAGTACTAAAAAGCAGTTTAGTCCCCAACTTAGCCCATAAACATCTCCAAAAGTGGCTAAGAAATTTAGTATCACGATCTGAAACAATAGTATTTGGCACACCATGCAAGCGAATAATTTCACGAAAGAACAAATCAGCAACATTAACAAAGATCATCGCTTTTATGACATGGTATAAAGTGTGCCATTTTCGAGAATCTATCCACGACAACAAATATGCTATCCTCCCTTCTTTGTTCGAGGTAAACCTAAAACAAAGTCCATAGATATATCCTCCCAAGGAACACTAGGCACAGTGCAAGGCATATATAAACCATGAGGATTGAGTCGTGACTTAGCTTTTTGACATGTAGTGCAGCGAGCAACAAAACGCTCAACATCCCGCCTCATCTTTGGCCAAAAGAAATGTGTAGCAAGTATATCCTCCGCCTTCTTGACGCCAAAGTGTCCCATTAATCCTCCTCCATGCGCCTCCTGCAACAACAAAAGACAAACAGAGCTAGCAGGAATGCATAGCTTGTTAGCACGGAACACAAAACCATCATTAATAACGAACTTGTTCCATGTTCTTCCTTCTTTACAATTCTGCATTACATCTTTAAAATCAGCATCATGCACATATTGATCTTTGATGGTCTCCAAACCAAATATTTTGAAGTCAAGTTGTGAAAGCATAGTATAGCGACGAGACAAAGCATCAGCAATAACATTTTCTTTACCCTTCTTGTGTTTAATGACATAAGGAAAGTCTCAATGAATTCAACCCATTTAGCATGTCTACGATTCAGTTTAGCTTGACTTTTAATATGTTTCAAAGATTCATGATCGAATGTATAACAAATTCTTTGGGCCATAAATAATGTTGCCATGTCTCTAAAGTCCTAACAAGAGCATATAATTCTTTGTCATAAGTAGAATAGTTCAGACTAGGCCCACTCAATTTTTCGTAAAAGTATGCAACAGGTTTGCCATCTTGTAATAACACACCTCCTAATCCAATTCCACTAGCATCACATTCAAGCTCAAAAGTCTTATTAAAGTCGAAGTTGGAGTAAAGGAGCATGTGTCAACTTATCTTTCAATACCGTGAAGGCTTCTTCCCAAGCGGTACCCCAAACAAAAGGCACATCCTTCTTTGTAAGCTCATTGAGAGGTGCAGCAATGGTGCTAAAGTCTCTCACAAAACGCCTATAGAAACCAGCGAGTCCAAGAAAACTCCTCACTTGTGTGACCGCTTTGGGCTGCGGCCAACTCTCAATAGCTTCAATCTTGGCTTTATCAACTTCAATTCCTCGTGGAGTAACAACATAGCCAAGAAAAGATACTCGGTCGGTGCAAAAGGTGCACTTCCCAAGGTTACCAAACAAACGTGCATCACGAGAGCATTAAAAACAGCACGAAATGTTCCAAATGTTCTTCCAAAGATTTGCTATAAATCAGTATATCATCAAAGTAAACTACCACAAATCGTCCAATGAAAGCACGAAAACTTCGCTCATTAATCTCATGAAAGTACTAGGTGCATTAGTTAACCCAAAAGGCATGACTAACCACTCATATAATCCAAACTTAGTTTTAAATGCTGTTTTCCATTCATCTCCCAATTTCATACGAATTTGATGGTATCCACTACGCAAATCAACTTTGGAGAATATTGTAGAGCCACTCAATTCATCAAGCATATCATCTAGCCTAGGAATAGGATGACGATAACGAATAGTAATATTATTAATGCCTCTACAATCAACACACATACGCCGACGCACCATCCTTTTTAGGCACTAGTATAATAGGAACAGCACAAGGACTAAGAGATTCGCGATATAACCTTTGTCGAGCAGCTCCCAGACTTGACGATAATCTCCTTCGCCTCCTCCGGATTGGTACGGTATGGTGCGCGGTTGGTAGCGATGCACCGGAATTAAGTCAATTTGATGCTCAATCCTCGAATAGGTGGTAATCCGGTGGCACGCCTTGTGGGAAGACGCCAATAACTCCCGCAAAATGTTAGTGATAGCAGGGGCAAAGAGGAAGGCACGCCCTCGAATGAAAATAATGCCTCTTTGCACACAAAAGCATAGCAAACAGATTTGCTAGAATCTAGCTCATCAATATCAGATTTGGTGGCAAATAAACATGCACTTTTCAGTTTAATTTCGAAGCAACATTAGATGGTTTATTATTAGGCTTCATTTGTTGCTCAAATTCTTTTGCCACAATCTGATTTTCACTCTTATTTTCTCTGTTTTGCTTTATTAGCTCTATTAATATCATCTTTCAAAATGGAATCAGGAGTCATAGGAAGCAAAGTAATATTTTTATCCTTGTGAACAAGAGTATACTGATTGTTTCTACCATGGTGTACAGAATTTTATCAAATTGCCATGGTCTACCAAGTAATAAGGAACATGCTTGCATAGGTACCACATCACAATCAACATAATCAGCATATGTAGAGATACTAAAATGCACACTAACAAAGATGCGTGTTACCTTAACCTTGCCGCTGTTGTTGAACCATTGGATGTAGTAAGGATGTGGATGTGGTCTTGTGGTGAGAGAAAGCTTCCCACCATATCCATGCTAGCCAAGTTGTTGCAGCTCCTCCATCTATGATGACGCTAATAGAACGCTCCTTCACAACTCCCTTTGTATGGAACAAGTTATGCCTCTGATTTTGCTCAGCTTGTGTAACCTGCACACTCAAAACACGTTGAGCAACTAAACATTCATACCTGCCAAGATCTTCAAAGAGCCATGTATTGCGCCTCAGATCGTAATCATCTCCACCGTGTTCTTCATGTGTAATAAGAGCCAAAGTCTCTTCATCATAGTCACTAGCGACTCATACCCACCATCCTCGTGAGCAATCATCACACGCTGAGATTGGCATTCTCTCAAAATGTCCTCTTCCCTTACAACGACGACAAATAATATCACTTGTGTGCCCTGTTGACGCCATGGAAGAAGAAGAGCTCTGTAGGCCCAAGCAGTGTACTCTTGGCGATAGTGGTGGTTGTGCCTGCTTTCTTGTATCACGGTTGAGGTGGCAGCCGACGGAGGTGCCGTGTAGTAGAACGTGTGGAAGTAGATGATGCACGTGGTGTCCATGATGAAGGTCGACCTGCGAAAAGTTAGTCCGCCAAGGCCCGCCGATCCTGCACTTCACGCTCAGCTTTACAAGCAAGATGGAATAATCGAGTGATATTATTATAATCCTTGTAGTCTAGAATGGTCTGAATCTCTATTTAATCCACCCGTAAAACGTGCAAGCATAGCTTCATTCTCCTCAACAATACCACATCTAATCAAGCCAGTTTGTAATTCCCGATAATATTCTTCACCGAATTTTTCCTTGTCTTAAGCGCTGCAATTTTGAAGTAATTCACGCTGATAATATGGTGGAACCCAACGAGTACGCATAGCAGTTTTCAAAGCAGCCCAAGTAGCTGGAACAGATATAATCTACAATGTTCGACCACCAAACACATGCAAAGCTAGTGAAAGCACAAACAGCAGCAGAACACGCTCTCCTCGTGATATTGTAAACATGTAAATCGTTGTTCAGTTTCTAACTCCCAAGTAAGATATATATCAGAACATATCTACCCTCAAATGGTGGAATATTCAATTTCAGTTTAGGAGATGGTCATGATCTCGCACTGAAGGGGAGCCCAACATTGCCATTATTTGCATGTGGACGACCGGTGGTTGTGGTGCTGGTGGTTGCACGTAGTTCGATGTTGATCAACCTCATCCTCGTAAGCTCTCACATAATCATCCTCCCCACCGCAGCAGCAGGAGCCACGTATATCAACAGCAGACCAAGCAGCTTGGCCAGTCAAGAGGGACACGGAAGCTCATGGGAGGGCTGTTTCACGATGTGGAGGTAGTCCATGTTGTTGTAGTAGAGGTGCGTTAGGTGCAGCCGGTGGTGGTGGTGGTAGACGCATGAGCAATTCATTAAACTTGTTATCGAGCTTTGTTTCAACGCCTTCTCAATGCCATCTATCTTCTCCATGGCCTCTTCAAATCTATTTAGCACATCGTCCACCTGCCCACTCATCATTTGTTGAAACTTATCATGTAGCGCTTTGTTTGTCATGTTCTCCCAATCAGTCTCGCTCGCTTGTGATCCTGCCATGGTTAGCAGAATAGAAACACACAAGAATATGATTCGACGGACTACTAGGAAGTGGTGGTGGTGGTGTGGTGGACAGTCACAACCGTCAAGCAAATCTCAAATTCTTACCAGTTCTACCCAAAGAAGAAAGGTGATCGGCAACCGATGTAGTCAAAACTCTCAAAGCTTGGATAGAGCGATTACTGTGGAGAGTCAAACGCACGATGTAGATGTATGTGGAGCTGGAAGGCTTATAATATGGTAGCAAAAGGTTAGCAATAATCAATTCAGAGATGCAAAGTTGAATAAACGCCAACGACGGTATCGTGGTTGGTCCTAGGCTAGACCGTGCTAGAGACGCGAGCCTAGAACACTAACAAAATCACGGCACTGCACGGAAACAACGGAAAAGCACACTGAATTTTTTTTTTTTTTTTTTTTTTTGCGCTTTTTTTTTTTTGCTGCTTTTTTTTTTTTTTTTTTGAAAAATCACTATAATGGCGAGTGTCTCAAAACTCTTCCCAGTGTCAAACCGACAGATGGGCACGAAATTTTTTCGACCAAAAAAAATTTTTTTTTCGACCGCCCGACCCAAAAATCTGAAACGGGTCAAAAAACTTTCTATAACGGCGATCGTCTCAATCCACTTAGAAACACCTAAAATAGGATAGCCGAAAATTTTTTGCGCTTTGAAAATTTTGGGCCTAAACGAGGGTGGTTTCCAGAATTTTTTTTTTTCCAAACCTACTCCGCAAGGAAACACGAATCGGAAACTAGATGGATCTCAAAACAAACCTAATATGAGAAGGAACTCGGATTGGTGGTGGATATATGGTGGTGGTATATGGCAGCGTGGTGGTATATGGTAGCGGTGGTGGTATATGGATACGGATTGGTGGTGGTATATGGATACGGATTCAGAGCGGTGGCGGATAAGCAATGGTGGTAGATGGCAAGGCGATGATGATGGTGCGGCGGCGGCGTGACAACTTATGACCGTAACTCAAACTCTAAAAGACTAGACTCTAAGACCAAAGAACTTGACACGACGATGCAACCGCAAATTCAACAAAGCAAAAACCCTAAAAGATTATGCAAAGGCTCGATTGGTTCGGATATGATGAACTAACCCTAATTTTTTTGTGGCTTTTTCGTGGACTTTAGGTATGAAGAACAGACTCGATCTAAACTACGAAAAACTGTAAAATCTCACCGAGCAACCTGGAAATCTGATACCACTTGATAGAGGCAAAGGTGTCCCGCCTTTCGATGAGATGTTGGTTATCGCTTCGGAGGAAGTCGACTTTGACGATCCGACTACGAACGTCTGAGGACGTCGCGCTTTAGCAATCGCTAAACCAACTCCGAGGGTTATTGACCACGCCGAGCACGATCAACTCGACCACGAGGGTCTGCTTTCCTGCGAGCAAACGAAGAACAAGCAAGAAACTGAGATTGCAATCTGGATATTGCGAATATAAGATGAAAGCTTTATTGATCAAGGTGGGGTTCGTGGACGCCTTTGTCCGGTCGTGGAACACAAACGGCAATGCGCGGGTTGCAGCTATGGCGAACTTTTAATCTAAACAAAACCCAAGGTCTAAACGGTGCCCTAAGGGCTGTATATATGGAGGAAGAGGGGGAATTTCGTGGCCCTTGGTGGAGGGGTCCAAATCAACCCTAACTCTTGTTTCCCCACACATACGGACTCTAAAACAGCCTATACTTAAGTATTTCGAAATTACATGGGCTGGCCCAATAATAAGGTGACGCAGCACCTAGAATAGCCTATGGACGAATATTATGAAGTGGCATCTTGTATATTTCGTCCAAGGCCTCATGCACTCATTATGGTGGCTTCAAAGTCCTGAAATCATCACTTGTAACTCCGTTTGTTCCTCTTGCATGCCAACATCTCCATGCTTGAACTTGCTCCAATGTTCATCTTTCTTGTCCATGGTAGGCCCTTCATTTGTAAGCAAAACAAATGTATCCAATTTAGGCAGCATCATATTCTCATGAACATTAGAATCGTTACTCTAAATTGAAACGTAGCAAGTACAATGATAATTCAATTGGCGTGCTTTTACTTATGAAACTCTGGGAGTAATTGGTGCCATGCTATGTAGTAGCGGGAGGGGCTGTGGTGAGATGTAACAATGGTATTGATGTCCTCATCATTTCTTCGGACCGCCACCCGTGCTCTAAGGGATCATAAGATTATTCAAACTAGAAACTTCCGTGCAGCCACAAGCCAATTATGACTATGTTGTGCTAACTCTACGGTAGGCTAGTGTAGGGGATGTAGGTTGGTACGGTCCCCATTATGTAAGGTGCTAGCTCTCAAACACCATGTCTCGGCCATCCGCTTCTCAAACACCATGAAGTGCGAGAACCAAGCGGAGGCGATCGAGTCTTGTGGGGAAAAGTGCAAAACCTCTCACAGAGTGTATAAACTAATCATGATTAGCCGTGTCCCCGTTATGGACGTTTTTGAGTATCCGTAATTGAATATCATGTGAATCTCAACATGTTACTTCTAATAAAAGTTATTGGGATTTTGATGAGTACTTTTAATTGGGATTGAGGATGTGTCAACCATTCTCAATGTTTAACAACCACCATGATAGTTAAATAAAATTATTCCTTTGATGTAGGGAAAAACTAGCTTTATGCAAAATTGTAAATCAGAGAGCCTTACCACCAACCATATATGCATGTAGTATAGGCTTATTGCTTCATTACTCTCTATGTGTTACATTGCCAAGATATTCCATGTGTCAATTTTTTGGCTGCAACTTTCACGCTATGCACTTTTCGCAGGACGAGTAAGGTGTTAGGTCGTGGTTCTATACTCAAGATGCCGATGGAGTTGATGGACTCACTTATCTTCCAAGCCTTCCATTGTTATTATTAGATGGCCTTAAGCCATTTTATTGTAATAAGTTCCTTGTGGACAACGATGTAATAAGTGTGTGATTGCTACTCGCTATAAATCCTTCAAGCACTGTGTGGTGTCAAGACATCGATCCGTGGATGACACCGAGCACGAGATCGATCCATTCGGTCCGGTCGCTACAGAGAATGGTATCGAGCACACGCCGACCGTAGGACACGACCACTAAGTTAAAGCCATAGATCACTACTCTCTTCCCATTTTCTAACTCCTCATCTTTTCTACTCTTTAGGATGACGGACGCTAAGATCAAGTACACCCAACCGGATGAAGGCACACCTTTTGATTTCACTTGAAGGAAGTTACCAAGTACCGAACATTGACTACCAAGCTTCACCGAACTTTCAACGCCACTCTGCTCAAGAGGAGCGCTGAAGATTCAAGCTCACGCCCAGAAGGACATTCGCCCCAATCACCAAGCCTATAGATAGTGTTTTCAGGCACCAACTTGAGTCCGGAAAGAGCATGGCAGCTCACATCACCATGGGACGATTGGAGAAGTTTATCAAGAACACCTCAAGGACACTATCTACCAGATTTATGGACGCCGAGATGACAAATGGGACATAGTCACAAGACCAAGAAGGATAGATCCATTGCAGCTTTCATCCAGAGTTAAACCAGCACATTCGACGCCAGAGAACCAAATGTGCAATGACATGTTGGAGTTGCGTAAGACAAAGGGAAGGATCATCGAATCGAAGAAGAACTAAAGACTACACGCAAGGACTACATGGACGAGATCGTAGCTCTAGCAAGACACAATAACGATCTTAAGTACGAGATCAAGAACTCAAGAAGAAGTTGGCGCCAGAATGAAGACCAGCATGTCGGATGCCCAAGCGACTACATCAACATCGACGACACCGATTCGGATCCAAGTGAACCCGACTTTGAAGACGGTCGAGCAGACATCATGGAGTCTTCCACCGTTCAAATTAATAGAAGTCCCCACATATTAGTAGTATTTCCTCCATGTAAACATTATTAGTACACGCACTCTTGCGCTAGTTAGATCGCTAAGCCCTTGTTTGATTGAATGAAGTGATTTTGTGTGCATTTGCTCATGTGCATTTGGGTAGTGATTCCCTTAGACCTCATTCTATTCTAAATTTCTCTTCTTTTCTAAACCCATCGATGCCTCCGAGACGCCGACCCGGATTCGCTTTTCCGCCAGAGATCACCCAATTGATCCAAAGAAGAATACCCTGATTCAAACATTGGTGCGTAACCAGGCAACAACAACAACAACAACAACAACAACAACCCACCGCCACCACCACCACCATGGATCATCCGACTCGCTTCCTTAGACTGAATCCGCCGGTATTCCAAAGAGCACCGAGCCGATTGTAGCGTATGATTGGCTCCGCAAGATAGGAAGGAGTTGACCACTGCAGGATGCATGATGGTGAAAGAGTGAAGTTTGCAGACATCAGCTTGAAGGACCCGCAACAACATGGTGGGAGAATTTCACAGCCACTTATCCAGAGACACTGCCACATGGGACCAATTTCAGCAAGCTTTTGCACCGCCCATGTTTCAGCAGGAGCCATGGCTATGAAGAAGCGTGAGTTTCGCAACTTACGCCAAGGAGGAAGGACTGTTGGCGATCGTGGATGACTTTAGCAAATTAGCACGTTATGCCCTGGATGACGCTACTACTGATGCAGCTAAACAGAGAAGTTTCTAGAAGGACTGAATGATGAGTTCAAGATGCCGTTGATGGTAGCAAGTTTCAACAACTACCAGGAGTTGGTAGACCGAGCCCTCATGATTGAAGGAAAGCAGCAGAATTGAGAACTGCAAGCGGAAGTATGGACAAGGGAAGTATAACTCGATCCCAGCAGAAGCCTCATATACCCCTAAATCAGAATTCAGTTTCAGCATACCCATGGAGGAGGTAATTCGCACAACCATAATGGCACCAAGAATGGGAACGGAATGGAGGAAGCAATGGACAGAACCGCACCAACCCGTCAACACCATCCAAGGTAGACCTGAGTCACATTACTTGCTTTAAGTGCCGCAAGATCGGGCATTATGCAAATGACTGCCCGTATGCCGTAATGGAAATGGCAATGGAAGCTCGAAAGAAGCCCAACCCTTTCAACAGGGGACAGTGAACCACATTGATGTGGAGGAGGTTGAAGATCAGCCCGATGCAAGAATCGGTAAGTTTTTGGTTAATTCATTTATCGCAGCTTGTTCTTTTCGATACGGTGCATCGCATTCATACATATCAAGGGATTTGTGGATAAGTACAAATTACCAACCCAAGCCCTTAGGTCACCCATGCTAGTAACCTCACCCGAGCTGAGTACATGGCTAGTAAATGGTGTGATCGATCGCCATTAAGGATTGGACACTATGTTTTCCCTCGCACTCTAATAGTTCGGAATCCCAAGGATTGGATGTGATATTAGGTATGGATTAGTTATCAAGGTATGGAGGAAACATAGATTGTACCACAAAGTCAATTTTGCTCACCACACCGTAAGGAAGAAGGATTAAGTATGTATCACGACACGAGCCGAGGAGAGCACAAGTAAATTGCTTATCGTGAGTGGTGCAGAAGAAGTACCAGGGTAAAGGATTTTCCTGATGTATTTCCTAAGAGTTGCCGTGAATGCCACCGGATAGAGACATTGAGTTTTTGATCGAGCTGCTGCCGTGAACAGTCCCGATATCGGGCGACCGTGACAGATGCCCGCAAAGGATTTGGCGGAAATCAAGAAGCAGATTAAGGAACTATTGGATAAAGGTTTTATCCGCCAAGTTCTTCACCTTGGGGATCACCCGCTTTGTTAGTGGAGAAGAAGGATGGATCGTTAAGAATGGTTGTTGATTATCGTGGATTGAATGAAGTAACAATCAAGAACAAGTACCCACTACCTATGATAAATGATCTATTTGATCGCTTGCAAGGAGCTAAAGTGTTTTCCAAGATCGACTTGCGCATCGTGGTACCATCATTGAAGATTCGAGAGCAAGACATACCCAAGACCGCATATACCACGAGATATGGATCTGATGAGTATACCGTTATGTCATTTGGACGACTAACGCACCAGCCTATTTCATGAACCCGATGAACAAAGTGTTTATGGAGTTTTTGGATAAGTTCGTCGTGGTGTTCATTGATGACATTTTGATTTTCTCAAGAATGAAGAGGAACACAAGGAACATTTGCGATTGGTTTTGGAGAAACCGAGGGAACACCAGTTGTATGCCAAGTTCAGCAAATGTGAGTTTTGGCTAAAGGAAGTTGGATTTCTGACATGTTATATCCGGAGAAGGAATAGCAGTTGACCCCACAAAGGTTGAGACCAGAACTAAATGGGAAGCACCAACGACAGCTGGAGAGATTCGAGTTTCCTTGGACTCGCAGGATACTACCAAGATTCATTGAGAATTTCTCAAGAATTGCAAAGCCTATGACTGAATTGTTGAAGAAGGATAACAAATTCATATGGACCGAGGACTGTGAGGCAAGTTTTCAGGAGTTGAAGAAAAGATTGGTTACCTCACCAGTTTTGATATTGCCGATCGACTAAGGATTATGAGGTGTATTACACGCTCACGCCGAGGACTTGGAGCCGTGCTTATGCAAGAAGGAAGAGTTGTTTCAGATGCTTCACGACAACTTAAGCCCCATGAGTTGAATTATGCCACTCATGATTTGGAGTTAGCAGCCGCAGTGCATGCCTTGAAGACGTGGAGACATTTTCTCATTGGAAATCATTGTGAAGTATATACGGATCACAAGAGTTTGAAGTACATCTTCACACGTATGAATTGAATCTCGCACAAAGGAGATGGTTAGAACTAATCAAGGATTATGATATGAGATTGCATTATCACCCGGAAAGGCTAATGTCGAGCAGACGATTGAGCCGTAAGAGCCACGCCAATACCCTAATGATGGGAGGAATACCCAATGAGTTAGCCGAGGACCTTCGAGAGCTATGTTTGGAAATAGTTCCTAGAGGCTATGTAGCAGCATTGGAGATTCAATGACACTAATGGACAAAATCGAGAAGCCCAAAAGGCGATAAGGAAGTTGCCTCTATAAAGGAGGAAATGAGCAAAGGAAAAGCTAAAGGATTTCGTGAGGATGAGCACGATACCCTATGGTTTGAAGACCGTGTTTATGTGCCCAATGACCCGTAGATCGAAAGTTGATTTTGCAAGAAGCCCATGATTCACCCTATTCGATTCACCCAGAAATACCAAGATGTATTTGGATTTGAAGAATATTTTCGGTGGACCGGAATGAAGAAGGATATTGCGGGTATGTAGCAGTTTATGACGTATGTCGAAAGTAAAGGCAGAGCATCAGAAACCAGCAGGATTGTTACAACCATTGCCGATACCCGAATGGAAGTGGGATAAACTAGGCATGGATTTCATCACAGGTTTGCCAAAGACTCGCTCAGATATGACTCGATTTGGGTCATAGTCGATCGCTTGACGAAGGTAGCTCATTTCATTCCAAATAAGACTACCTATAGCAGTGCTAAGTTGGCAAAGATATACATGACCAGAATTGTGTGTTTACACGGAGTTCCGAGGAGCATCGATCGGATAGAGGAACCCAGTTTACTTCAAATTTTGGAACCAGTTACACGAAACATTGGGAACCGATTAGAATTCAGACAACTTTCCACCCACGCATCGATGGACAGACCGAGAGAGTCAATCAGATTTTGGAGGACATGTCGAGAGCTTGTGCACTAGATTATGGATCTAGTTGGGATGATAATTTGCCGATGCAGAATTTTCCTACAACAACAGCTACCAAACCAGCTTGAAGATGGCACCTTTCGAGGCTTTGTATGGAAGAAGGTGCAGGACACCGTTGTCATGGGACTAAACCGAGATCGCCGCTTGTTTGGACCAGATTTGATTAAGGAGTCCGAACAGAAGGTTGTTGATTCGAGACAGTGCTCAAGGTAGCCCACCTGCATGTAAGAGCTATGCCGATTCAAAGCGCAGCGATTGAGTATGAAGTTGGAGACAGAGTATATCTTAGAGTATCCCCGCTCGAGGAGTTAAGCGCTTTGGAGTTAAAGGAAAGTTAGCACCCGCTTCGCTGGACCATATAAGATTTTGCAACGCATGGGAGAAGTTGCTTATAAGTTGGAATTGCTGTAAGGACTGTCAGAGTTCATGATGTATTCCATGTTTCTCGTTGAAGAAATGTCACCCGAGATAGCAGAGGTACCGTTAAGAGACACAAGCCACCGGAAGCAATTCAGTTGAAGGATGACTTAACATATGAGGAAAAACCGTTAAGATTCTCGATTATGCCAGCAGAGTTACCCGCAGCAAGGTTATCAAGTTTTGCAAAGTTCAAGGGAGCCACCACATCGAGGATGAAGCCACCGGGAAAGAGAGGAAGTTTTGCTTAAGGACCACCTCACCTATTTTCTAGTTAACCCAATCTCGAGGGCTAGATTCATCTTAAGGGTAGGTTTGTAACATCCCAAATTTTCAATTTGGAATGTTATACATTAGGTCATCATGCATATCATATTTTCTCGCATTTTCCGATCCTAGAAAATTTCACGCAACTCAAGGACCCTGAGAGAGTTGAAGTTTCATTATTTTCATATTTGGGATTTCTCAAATTTTGAAAATAGGATCATTGATTTATTTATTTATCTTCATAAAGTTTTTCCTATATAAAAGTTAAAGAGAGGGAATAATATGACTTTCCCAACATTTAGGAAAAATGAAGATTTTATAAATAAATCAAATTTGGTTTTGGAAGATTTATTTTGCTTAGGCAAAATGAGCATTTAAAAAATATGCATGTTTGCTGCTTTTTTTAAAGTTCATTTTGTTCACTCATTTTAGGAGTCGGGAAAATTTGTTTTATTAAATTCGAGTTCATTTGGTATTTTTTTAATTGCTTGGTTTAAATTTTTTTTAAAAAATCGCTTCACTGGGCCGAGGCC